>JANAVB010024399.1:12157086-12552086 GCA_029216955.1 Iris pallida | reverse complement strand
TTGGAGCCAGAGCCATTGGGAAGGCACCACAGTAGTGACTTAGCTAGTAGCTAGTATTACTGGATTTGTCTCCAATTTATGAGACTTGGTTGTTATATTATTTGAGACATGTACTTATGTTGAGTTATTAGACTCTTAAACTCTATTGTGGACTTGAGCTATATTATGCTATTAGACTTCTCTTGATTATCATCTCGTATGTTTATATCATTATCGTGTCATTATCCTCCTCATAGTTATTTGTGGTTGAATATGAGTTTTAGATATTATATTGTCCTCCTTTCGGAAATGTGATATCATTGACAGGTTACGATTATATACTAATTAGATATATTAGCTAGTACCATTGACCTAGACAGCGTTCTACCGTCGATGTTACGGCGTAGGCTGGACGTGCCTACGTACTCGTGCCCCTATACCGGGTGCGGGTTGTGACACCTGGGAGTGGTGCTACAGCCGGAAGGAGGTCGCCTTGGAGTGGCGGTCGAGATTGGCTCACCGGCACGAGTTTGTAACTGCGGTGGCTCAGCCTCGATCGGGTGAGGCGGCGTTGGGGTTCATAGGTGTTGGTGTTGTTAAGGTAGTTTAGGGGTGGCTGTGGAGGACGACGAGTGGGTTGGTCGCGCACATGTGGCGGTGGGTTTGCAACAGGTGGTTGCCATAGTCGACGCGGTGATGGCAGTAGATGGCCGAGGGATGGCCGGAGTAGGGTTAGGGTTTTATTTTTTGATTTGGTGGTGTCGGGGTATGCGCTGACACATGGAAGGATTTTTGTGGGTTTTGGATTAATGTCCGGTGTGTCGGACACGAAAGAGATGGTGTATATGTAGATAGAAAATAGTGGAAGGTAATGGATGGATACGGTGCACGAACATGATTCGGCTTATTATGGAAAATTATTGTGAATGGTCTAAGAGAGAGGCTCTCCTTAAATAGGTTGAGTATTCCTAAATAGATAAGGTTCAAAATTCTTCTAGAAGTCAAATTGGACAATATTAATTTAAATCAAATAAATTTCAAAACTAAATTAATATAAATTACTCAATAATGATCACACTAATAATTCAAAATAATATTAGTGTCATCAAAATAATTTAAATAATATTTGATGCTATCATAATAAATTAAAGTATATTTACATAAATCCAAAATCTTATTTAAAATAATTGGCAAACCTTTTTAATACTCAAAAGTACTTATGACTTCCCTTTTGTAGAAATTAAAAAAAAAACTTATTTCTTGAGCTCAATATCTATTAAAATTTAAAAAAATGGTAAAAAAAAAAGCCAAAATGTTCATTATAAATTTCGGGGTTTACAATTTTGCCTTGTACAAGTGAAATCTATACTTGTACGACATCACACCAGTAGCTACCTTTCGATTTTCCAGATTCAGGGCGTGACAAAAACCCTCCAGCCCGCCCGTCTACCAAGCATCTTCACCCCTTTATTATGGACTCCACTGCATCATCTATAATATTTTCTCCCAAATCTGAGAACTTCAATGTTGTCACCATAGACGCCCTGGTGTGCATGTCTTATCTATTTCTAGAAAAAATAATTCTCTTTGCCCAAATCCATGCTTTACACTATGATGTATGTATGCAAAACTTCCAACCAATTCCTTCTCTTTGGCATGTACACCACTCTTATTCTGGAGGCCAAGGGTGTTGACCTCAATTTTTATCATTCAAACCCCTCTCCCAACTCCCTTATCATTGCTCGTTGTACCACCACCTAGGCGTGAAGCCAACCATCTTCTTTTCAACCTTCATCATCTCAACCATCTGACTCCTCTTTTCCTCATTTCGCCCCTCCTCATCACATGCCCTTGTATAAGCATTATTTTAATATGTGGATGAATGTTGCAAAGGAACACACGCGCACATTTACAAGGGGCCTCGATCATCTCACCGACCGTGCGATTGTAGGTTCTACCTACTATCTTCATCAGACAATCATCACTCATAGCCCTCATGTGGATCCTGGGTTTCACAATACCGAAGTTCGTAGGCTTCGGTTCCATTGTGAGAACGCTTATAGATTTTTGTACCCTAATGGTATTGATCCCTTCAGGTTTACAACTCTTGAAGATGATGATGCTCCTCCTCAAATTTGATTCCCACTCACCATGTTTCATGGGGATTATTGCTGGTATGGTGTTGGTCTTCTTTGTTCATGATAGTGTTTAGTATTTTGTGATGTGTTTGTGCGCTGGGTTGTGATGTCCTTATGACGGGCATGTATCAATGTTTATGCATTTTTGTATCGTGTAGGAACTTCGTTATGTGCCCAATAGGCTAGTTTCAATGAATCAATGTTCTAGTTTACTGGTTATATGCGTCTCTTCTGCCCATTTTTGTCTCCAATTTTTCCATGGCTTATTTGTTTACACTTTGTACTCGTTAGTTACCATGTGTTCTACTTTTTAATCCTATATGATTTGTGTTGTTAGCTATGTTTTGGCTACTGGACCATTTTGTCTAATGACAAAGGGGAGAAATAGTTTATTGAGGGAAAGTTTGTTATATTACAGGGGAGCTATCTACATATCCGTACAATTTGTTAATTATCAAAATGGCAGAGATTGTTGTCATATTATTGATTTTGATAATTCACGTAATTGACTTCTTATAATGTTTTAGTCTAACTTCTCAAATGCAGAGATCTTTGATTTTCTATAATTGTAATCTCTACCAAATTAATCAAGAAATATTGCACTATATATACTTGTGATACAAACTAAGTTTCAAGACTCAAGACATGTTGCTCCTGCTACAATCCTTCTAGAGTTTGTAATGTGTTTTATGAAAACTTGTAAACACAAGTAATAGTTGACAAACCGAAAGCTAGTCTTGGCTTTAACCTAGAAACAACTTTGGCTAGCTGAACGAAAATCGATGGTATACCGGTCTGACGATATTCCAAATTGGCACAAAAAGTTTTCTGTGATGAATTCGGCATACGGACGATATACCATTGTATACCGACGAAATTCTGAATTGTCCCAAAAAGTTCTTTGTGATGAATTCAATATATCGATGGTATTCCGTTGTATATACCGGCGTAGCAACGAATTATCACAGAAAGTTTCTATATGATGAATTCGAAATACCGGCGGTATATTGCTCCTTACTGACATAATTTTGTTTCTGCTAATCTTTGAATTTTGTATTTAGTGCATTCAAAAGTCACTTTTTGATAGCATTAATTGCTATCCAACGGATACAATTATATTCGTTACTATTTTAGGCAATATATCGGCAGTATACCGACGGTATACCGCCTGCAGGCTATAAGTTGCATTAAATGCTTATTTCCTTTGACTTTGTATTTCAAGCTATGAACCCATTCATTCAAAGTCGTCCCTTTGAGCTTTAAATTTTCTCAACTACCAATGGCCAATCCCGTTAATCTACAAAACTTTAATTTGTCATCCATAAAAGTGTTAGATTATTAACGAGTTATAAACTTCGATCTTCCAAAGTATTCTTGGAGATCTAAACCCTTTCCTTTCTAAAGAGAAGTCGGAGAGCCTTCGGATCAAAGCTCCTATTGTAAGAAGTTGGCGAACCTTCGGACCAAAGCTCGTGTTGTACTATTTTCGTTAATAGTAGACTAAAACTGGAATGAGTTTCGGGACTAGAGTGTCTCACAGAGAATACCAGGCTACCGAGTGTTTGATTTCTTGTCTTATCTCTAAATTGCTCATTATTATAGAAAATTGTGTTGCTTAGTTTTATTACCCTATTCACCCCCCTCTAAGGTTCCTACAGAGATCTCATGAAGAAAAATCTTCTGAAGAGATCTCCCGAAAAGAAAATCTCCTGCAGAGATCTCTCGAAAAGAAAATCTTATGCAGAGATTTAATATGAGTAGCTATCATTCACTTAGTGTGCCTATAGTGGTCAGGTCAATATGGCATATTTTCGACTTAAAGAAAAAAAGAACATTATGGGTCCTGAAGTATCATATTTAAATAAAATAAGTATAATTCTTTATTCTCATTCACTCAATACGATATCTTTTATGTGAGCCTACCGATATGCACCCACACATAAACACTGGAATGACATAAACCACATTTTTTAAAATATCAAAGGAATATTATTGATTTAATTAATATGATTGTGTTGATCTTATGGGACATGCAGACGGAGATTATTTATCTGATCTCCATAAGGAAATATCACAAACAATATATGTTTCCTTAACAGTATTGCATCAATTTCGGAGATCTATCAAACAAACCATTGTGGCAATCTCGACTAATCATTCTTCTACCTAATGAAGCAAACAGAGAAAGCATATGGCTAAGATTTCACCACTTCAACATATCAGGAGAAGTTGTGAGCTCCCAGGAATCACATATAAGCCTAAAACACTTCATGAAGATATAAGGATAATGCATATAAATAAAGTATTCGGGTGAGATACAAATATATTATTTGGGAGGTTGATTTTTTTTATTTGAGTTAATGTAAGAACTAAATATAATAATTTTAAAATAATTTTGAGGGGAAAATTCTGCAGATGCTAGCATCCTGAAGATGCTAACTGTCACGACCCGCTCCCGCTTTTCGGGATACGAGTACGTGGCCAAGTCCAGCCTATGCCGCAGCATCGACGATAGTACGCTGTCTGGGCTCAATATAAATCTCAAATATAACAAATATCTCTATTTTGCTCATTTACAATAATTATTTTAATTACAACTCCAATAATACATTCAAATTTGCATACAGATACAAACCCGCTACATGTGACTATTTTAGCTAGAATCTATGGTTGGCCTCCAAGATATCTGTAACTCCACCCGAAGGAACCCAAAGCAAGAGAGCAAGTCATCGAGAATAGTCATCAAGAATCTGTCAACTGAAAAATAGTTATCCAGTCAGGATTGGAGCAAGATCACCATAACACTACATTACACAATATATTATACAAGCATGAAGGAACGATAAAAGAAATTTAACTGAAGATAAGTATAAGCATGACATTGTATGATAAGAAAGTACCTTTAAGACATGATAACAATATGAAGGTAGACTTGACATACCACTAAGACATGATGACAATAAGGAGGTAGACTTGACGAAAGAAGAACTATAGACAATAGAGCAACAATAATTAAGTCACGTGTACTGTGTGTTTTAGAATACCAACTTTCAGTATGTAGACGGCTTGGGATATCCGTCAGTCATACGTGTGGTGCATGACTGATATTATGCAATCAATGTATAAGGGGTCTGTATTCAATTCATTGACCACATGCTTACTTGTTGTATTCCTCCGCCCGACTCACTCACAATACATGTTCACTACGATAAACATTAGCAATACGATAAACTGTAAACAATAGGAAACAATGAGTAAGACATGAACATGTAGGTATATCCAACCGATTCTAACTCTCGTGCACAATAGTAATCATGGACAAGGACAATCATGAACCATAAGGGAGTAATAGTGAAAAGACGACACGAAGATATATGCAGTATAAAATAAAGGAAACATAGGTCATAGTGATACTTGCCTCGGTTTGATTTGAAGCTGACTGGCATGATATGATCTTGTCGATACGAAAATAGTCTTGGATGCCAAAACTACACAAGATGATTTAAGACGATGGGACAGACCATTCCAATGAGCCCGAAATTATCAAATCGGCTAGGGACGATATAAAGATGTTCGAAATTCGCAAGAAGATATAAATGTTTTGGCTTAGTCAAGGACGAGAATAGATATGCGAAGAAATTGATATAAATAAATATTTAATAACTTTTTAGAAAATATTTATAATAGTTGAAAACTATGTTCTTACCAATCAAAATATTTTTAAATAAATATTTTGAAACATAGAAAATTATTTTAGGGTTAAACCCTTAATTTGATCAAACTAGAATTTAGAAAATACATCAACACTATTTTTAGGTTAAACCACATATTTAAAATAATATAAGTAATTTAATAATATATTTTAGGGTTCTAATCCAATTTAAAAGTAGTGATAGGGCCAAAAACTTTTAACCATGTATGTTTCGTTACTAATAATTTTGGAAAAACAATAATAATACTAATGATAATAAATACAATAATATAATAATACTAATATCAAAATCTACTACTGTTTCCAAAATATGCATCATATTAATTAATAATACCAACTTCTCCTGATAACAAAAAGTAAGTACAATAGTACACAAAAATATACTATAGTTGTATTAGTACTGGAATGGTATCAAGCAAAAACTAACTTTTAAAGCTCTCCCTAGTTTATAGCACCATCCAATATTAAATAATGATAAAACTAACTAAAATGAGTCAAAGAACCTTTCCTTCTGTTTTCTCCAGAAGAGAGAGAGAGAGAGTCAAGGAATTGTCAACGGAAAGTAAAGAGAAAGTAGTCAAGAGAGAGCCATCGATGTAGAGATATCGAGAGCGGTGGAAAGAGGGGTCCTCCACCGGAAGATGCGCACGCACGTGCGGTGGCCGGGCCTCGACGGCCGGAGGAGTGTGGCGGTGACTGGGTTCAGGAGAAAGCAGAGACGGTGATGGTGGCGGGTCAGGTGCCTAGAGGCGGATGGTAGGGTAGATCGATTGGGCGAGGTGGTGCGGACGCTGAGTCGAGGTCAAGGCAATAGGCCGATGAAGATAGGAAGGCAGGGTGCCCGTGGTCGCTGCAACCAAGGGTGGCGGCTGTGCCCCGGCGTGGGCAGCCGCAAGGAGAAGTTTAGGGTTAGGTTTAGAGATTACATGTCCTACGAAAAACATGATTGGACATGTCCGGGGTTGTCGGACACGGAAGAAAATTGTAAATATAATAAGAAAATAATGGAAAGGAATATGGACACCGACACGGTGCTCGCACGGTAAAATTGTAGATGGCAATTGTGTTGGTTTGTGAAGAACCAATGGAAGACTCCCCCTTTATATAGGGGTTGAAGGTTCCTAATAAGGAATCCAATATGGATCAATCTTTCATAATCAGTCAAAATTAGTTTTATATAAGTTTAAATCAAAATTAGTTTGACCAAATCAAATATTGGTTACAAGAGGAATAATATGAATATTGAAAAATAGGTCTTTCATAATTACACTCCTATCCAAAATAATCTAGAAATAGATTTTTACAGTAATCTATAATTTAAAACTAAAACAATTTTAATTCTAATATTTGTTTAGAATAATAATTTCAAAACTAATACTTAATATATTTAAATACTTTGAGGAATAGATTTCATAATATCAAATCTCCTTTTATCAAACTATTATTAGTCATCAAAACAATTAAAAACGTTTTCATAAAACAAAAATTTAATATTTGCTTGCTACTCAAATTACAATTTAATCATCAAAATAATTTAGAAATATTTTCATAAAACAAAAATCTAATTTTCGAAAATACAATTGATAACCCTTTTTTTGGAAATCGGAAAACATTCTTGTAAAACATATATTTTCTTTATAAAAATTAAATAAAAAAAATAAAATTTTGAAAATTTCGAAAACGGAGGTTACAAACTATCCACCTTAGAAATAAATTCGTCCTCGAATTTAAATAAAATAGGCATGAAAAATAATAGAAAGTATTTAACTATAAAAGGATAACAAAATAGAATTAAAACTATTAATTTGATCAAACATTGGTCCAAGATGGATGGATAGGTCAGAAACAAGGTAAACGAGAACTATGGTTTGGTCTTGAATTCTAGAACGTTCCTAAAATTTAGGATAGGAACATGCCATAGAAGAAAGCAACCGAATTTAGATAACATAGAAAGGACTACGATTAGAATAGAGTTCGAGGAGCTTGGCCTATATATCTTTCTGTCAGAATCTTAACCTATTCCCTTGGTCAATATCTAGAATTCCATAAATCGAATAGCCTAAAAGTCCCAAATCAATTATTTAATCTTAGCTAATAATTCAATATCCCATTTTCTCAAATTCATATCCAGTGATCTTTTCATAATCCTCAAAATTTAAATCCATGGAATTTAAATTCATCAAATATATTTCAAATTCAAATCCCTACTTTTATAATCTTCTCAATATTCTTGATTTAATAAATCTCTAAATTAATCAAACCAAACATTTTAGTAGCCACAACATAAATCTTTTCAAAAAAAATTAACCCAAATTTTTAATAACTCTAATATTCAACAATGATTTATCCTTCAAGATCCAATTTACCAATTGACAAATCTATCCACCTTGATCGTACCATCACATGAAAATGCAATATTAAATTTCTCGTATAAAGTTCCTCGTATGTGAAAATTCTTTTCAAATCCACCAAACCTTAAATTTCAAGGTTTATTCCTAATTTAATCCTTAGCCTATGAAGCAATCTTAACTACCTAAGTAGTCAGCTTAGATAAGGGTTTTTCTATTATTCCTAGTCATTCTTCTAAAAGTCAAATCAATCCTAGTGTGAATGAGCATCTCCTAGTTGCAGGCTCGCAGTAGTGAAACTAAATTAAGCACTACCACGAGTTTGCAAAATTTTGCGAAAATAGACCTGCATGGGCCACCATAAAAACTTGTTACGACCCGCTCCCGCTTTTTGGGATACGAGTACGTGGCCAAGTCCATCCTACGCCGCAGCATCGGCAGTAGTACGTGGCTCAATATAAATCTCAAATATAACAAATATCTCTATTTTGCTCATTTATAATAATTATTTTTATTACAACTCCAATAATACATTCAAATTTGCATACAGATACAAACCCGCTACATGTGACTATTTTAGCTAGAATCTATGGTTGGCCTCCAAGATAGCTGTAACTCCACCCGAAGGAACCCAAAGCCAGAGAGCAAGTCATCGATAATAGTCATCAAGAATCTGTCAACTGAAAAATAGTTATCCAGTCAGGATTGGAGCAAGATCACCATAATACTACATTACACAATATATTATACAAGCATGAAGGAACGATAAAAGAAATTTAACTGAAGATAAGTATAAGCATGACATTGTATGATAAGAAAGTACCTTTAAGACATGATAACAATATGAAGGTAGACTTGACATACCACTAAGACATGATGACAATAAGGAGGTAGACTTGACGAAACAAGAACAATAGACAAAGAGCAACAATAATTAAGTCACGTGTACTGTGTGTTTTAGAATACCAACTTTCAGCATGTAGACGGCTTGGGATATCAGTCAGTCATACGTGTGGTGCATGACTGATATTATACAATCAATGTATAGGGGGTCTGTATTCAATTCGTTGACCACATGCTTACTTGTTGTATTCTCCCGCCCGACTCACTCACAATACATGTTCACTACGATAAACATTAGCAATACGATAAACTGTAAACAATAGGAAACAATGAGTAAGACATGAACATGTATGTATATCCAACCGATTCTAACTCTCGTGCACAATAGTAATCATGGACAAAGAAAATCATGAACCATAAGGGAGTAATAGTGAAAAGACGTCACGAAGATACATGCAGTATAAAATAAAGGAAACATAGGTCATAGTGATACTTGCCTCGGTTTGATTTGAAGCTGACTGGCATGATATGATCTTGTCGACATGAAAATAGTCTCGGATGCCAAAACTACACAAGATGATTTAAGACGATGGGACGGACCATTCCAATGAGCCCAGAATTATCAAATCGGCTAGGGACGATATAAAGATGTTCGAAATTCGCAAGAAGATATAAATGTTTTGGCTTAGTCATGGACGAGAATAGATATGCGAAGAAATTGGTATAAATAAATATTTAATAACTTTTTAGAAAATATTTATAATATTTGAAAACTATGTTCTTACCAAGCAAAATATTTTTAAATAAATATTTTGAAACATAGAAAATTATTTTAGGGTTAAACCCTTAATTTGATCAAACTAGAATTTAGAAAATACATCAACACTATTTTTAGGTTAAACCACATATTTAAAATAATATAAGTAATTTAATAATATATTTTAGGGTTCTAATCCAATTTAAAAGTAGTAATAGGGACAAAAACTTTTAACCATGTATGTTTCGTTACTAATAATTTTGGGAAAACAATAATAATACTAATGATAATAAATACAATAATATAATAATACTAATATCAAAATCTACTACTGTTTCCAAAATATGCATCAAATTAATTAATAATACCAACTTCTCCTGATAACAAAAGTAAGTACAATAGTACACAAAAATATGCTATAGTTGTATTAGTACTGGAATGGTATCAAGCAAAAACTAACTTTTAAAGCTCTCCCTAGTTTATAGCACCATCCAATATTAAATAATGATAAAACTAACTAAAATGAGTCAAAGAACCTTTTCTTCTGTTTTCTCCAGAAGAGAGAGAGAGAGAGAGAGTCAAGGAATTGTCAACAAAAAGTAAAGAGAAAGTAGTCGAGAGAGAGCCATAGATGTAGAGATATCGAGAGTGGTGGAAAGAGGGGTCCTCCACCGGAAGATGCGCGCGCACGCGCGGTGGCCGGGCCTCGATGGCGGAGGAGTGTGGCGGTGACTGGGTTCAGGAAAAAGTAGAGATGGTGAGGGTGGCGGGTCAGGTGCCTAGAGGCGGATGGTAGGGTAGATCGATTGGGCGAGGTGGTGCGGACGTTGAGTCGAGGTCAAGGCAATAGGTCGAGGAAGATAGGAAGGCAGGGTGCCCGTAGTCGCTGCAACCAAGGGTGGCGGCTGTGCCCCGGCGTGAGCAGCCGCAAGGAGAAGTTTAGGGTTAGGTTTAGGGATTACATGTCCTACGAGAAACATGATTGGACGTGTCCGGGGTTGTCGGACACGGAAGAGAAATTGTAAATATAATAAGAAAATAACGGAAAGGAATATGGACACCGACACGGTGCTCGCACGGTAAAATTGTATATGGCAATTGTGTTGGTTTGTGAAGAACCAATGGAGGACTCCCCCTTTATATAGGGGTTGAAGGTTCCTAATAAGGGAAAGATTCGAAATCCAATATGGATCAATCTTTCATAATCAATCAAAATTAGTTTTATATAAGTTTAAATCAAAATTAGTTTGACCAAATCAAATATTAGTCACAAGAGGAATAATATGAATATTGAAAAATTGGTCTTTCATAATTACACCTATCCAAAATAATCTAGAAATAGATTTTTACAATAATCTATAATTTAAAACTAAAACAATTTTAATTCTAATATTTGTTTAGAATAATAATTTCAAAACTAATACTTAATATATTTAAATACTTTGAGGAATAGATTTCATAATATCAAATCTTCTTTTATCAAACTATTATTAGTCATCAAAAGAATTGAAAACGTTTTCATAAAACAAAAATTTAATATTTCCTTGCTACTCAAATAACAATTTAATCATCAAAATAATTTAGAAATATTTTCATAAAACAAAAATCTAATTTTCGAAAATACAATTGATAACCCTTTTTGTAAATCGGAAAACATTCTTGTAAAACATATATTTTCTTTATAAAAATTAAATAAAACAAATAAAATTTTGAAAATTTCGAAAACGGAGGTTACACTAACATCCTGAAGATGCTAATGGAGACATCTTGAAGCATGTCTTTGTGCATTGTACTCTTTTCCTTCGATGAATTTTTTTTACATTGGATTTTTTCTTCGAAAGATTTTTAAAAAGGCATTGTAAGCCGCACCAACTTGAATTTCTGAAGAATATATTCCTGAAGAATCACATCCATGAAGAATATTATTATGTTCTTTTCTTTTACTATTGATTTTTTTCCAAAGATGGAATTTGTGGATACATCCAAATGATGGATGCCCTTATCTTTATTTATAACAACATTTTTTATTTCCTTTATATATTCCTAATAAAAGAAGCCCTGCTACTATTCCATCTGACTACAAATATTTCTTTTTATTTCTTTTTATAACAAATACCATATAGTTATAATAATATTGAATATATTTTAGAATATGTTTTATGTTCAGGTAGTTAGAAGGATTTTCTGATTTTTTTTTCTTAATAACGTGAAGCGATAACATGCGGTAGTTAAAAAGATTTCAATTTTTATATTAATTAATTGAGGATATATATACAACTTAGACGACTCATGAATAATCAATGCCCCTTCATATCTCCCCATTATTTATGTTGTCGTCTCTACTAATATAAGACAACTTGGAAATGGCTAAAATGAGTCGTCTAAGCCATTTGTAAATATTTCACTAATTATTAAAAATAACTATTTTTTGAACTAACTAATATGATTTAATTATAACTACACACATTTAACTTAAGTGGTTAAGGTAGAAGGTATTTTCATGATTGCTTGAGTTCAATTCCTAGAACGATAATATTTATAATAAACTCATATTTTAAAAAGTTTAATATTTTTTTAAGGAGGTGAAATACACGTGCACATATTACTATTCCTATAATAAGTAAAAGTAATTACCATAAAAAAAGGCTAAATTATAACTTGATACATGTAGAAGCATGGAATTTCAGGAGCATCTAAAGCCAGAACTCCTATGCGCCCTAACTCTCATGCGCCAGAAATAAACATGCGCCAGGAACAGAATACTTGGCACAGCAGAAAACAGCAAAGAAGTAGAGATATAAAAATGGGGCTTTTATTTCATATGAAAGTCTATTACATGTCTTTCACAAAGGAGAATTCTTTTACACAGAGAAAGAAAATCCTAAAAGCTACAGCCAGGCGCATTATTCCAGCATCTCAGCGTAGGCGCATCCCCGTGCATAGTCAGAGCGAATCACTTCCACGTCAGCATGCGGGCACTCTAGCTGGAGAAGTGGCTCTTCTAGCCTAACCAAATCGGGGCACGATAGCCCTAACCTGCGGCTCTTCCAGCATAACAAAAATTAGGGCACGATTGCTCCGATCTTTGGATGCAACAGGCACCTTCAGCCTGTATCGGGACACAACGATCCCGATATTTGGATGTAACAGGCACTTTCACAGGTTTGTACGAAAACAGGGCCGATGGTAAAAATACCAACTCGGTACACCTTCGTCTTCGAAAGGAGTTCATCGTCAACTCGCCAAGACAGGGGACCGATCGAGTTCGTCTCCATGAAGGAAAGCTAAGTGAAATAAGAAACAAAACTCTTCACAAAGCTATTTATAGGTCGGGGCAACCTTCACCCATGCGCCAAGTGGCAGTCTCCTCATATCATGTACAATAAATTTGTATTAATGACGATGAATCTGCCTTTTCGTATTCAACCAAGTCAAAACAGCCATTAATGCCTCGAAGAACTCAACAGACAGGCCAACGAGGATATGTCATGCGACAAATGCGCTGTCAGCACCATGCGCTCCATACTGATGCGCCCAATGGGGTATAGACCCATGCGCCTAGTGGGGCACAAACTGATGTGCCCACTTCAATTCGTCATCCATCAAGCATTTAAAGCTATGAGACAGAGTTGGCAGCACACTTCCCAAAGACTGAACAGTTGACAACTTTTTACAAAAAATGAAGAGCCACCAACGTCATCTTCATCATTGTCAATTACAGCTGTGCTTTGCCACGTGGCCGACCGATTACTTGCATGCGCCTCCACAGCCATGCGCCCAAAAATTTGCATGTGCTTCAAAAGTCATGCGCCCCCGACTTACTCATGATCCCAAATGACAGAAGACAAGTCTTTGCATGCGCCTCCACAGCCATGCACTCAAAGCTTTGCATGTGCCTTAGAAGCCATACGCCCAGACGGGTCTGTCATAAACCAAGTCGCCCAACAAGCACCTGATCCTAGGCGTATCCTGACAGATCACCCTATACCAAATCTGAGATCTTTGAGCCATAAACATGCCCCACGTGTCATTTGACTCAGTTCTGTCTACGAATGGGTGCTAACCATCCAAGATCTCAGCAACGGTCAAATCTTCTCAACTGCCATGTGTCAGCTCCACCGCAGCCCAATAGTATAATTCAAACATGATTCAGCTTCAACTCGGGGCGTATCGTTCATGCACCCTACCGCATCAGCCACGTGGCGTTCCCACGTACAGGCGCATCCTACATATGCGCGCATGAGCAGACCAGTCTGTTGCCTATAAATAGAAGGATCATTCCTTCATCCACAGACACAGAGGAAGATCATCATATCTACATATAGAGACAAGAAGAGACATGTAACGTCTACTTCTCCTCCAAATGCTCCGACATCCAGAGCAGCCTAGACCTTCAGAGAATCCAAGATCGTCGTCAGATCGTCAACGGAGTCAACGCATTACCACTCACTCCACCGATACAGTTCTCAGATAAAAACAAAAGTGTACTCCTAGTACTACGTCTAAGTCCTACATTGTATACTATTTTGTTTATAATTGAAATACCAAAGTTTTATCTCAACTGTGAGCCCTTGGACCAAATAACGGTGCTAGAAATTTTTTTAATATTATTACTGCCAATTTTCTTGTTTGTGTAAATATATAGATATATCAAGTATTACCAAACCAATTTATTAATATTAAGACATTACTAATATTATTCACACTATTAGTATATACAAGTGCAGTAGAACCCTTACTTTTTTTAAAACACAAAACAGCATAGGGAGGGAGGACCAGCATATAAATCCCATACTAGAGAGGGGTGTGTTTGCATAATCTCCAAATTCAAATCCCCACTCGATTTCCCTGTTATGGCCGAATATTCAGAGCCTTATCCCTTCCTTTTTAAATCCAATTCAAACGAGATTCCTCCCGATCTTCATCGGATTAATGCAAACCTAAACCCTAGTATATATGTACACATATATAGGCAGATAGCCGACCCCTTACATCTCTGCGAACCCTAGAAGAACTACTCATCTTTGCAAAGCAGTGGACCTTCACCCCGAGGCCGCCTATGCTTCCTCATCCTACAGGAATCCTTCAAGGTTAGAAATCTGAACTTCCATTCCATCTGGTTCAATTCATCACCTATTTGCTAATTTTACTAAGATGAACTAAGTTCAATATATGAATATAGAATAGGGAGGGACCTGCGTATGGATAGGTAGGTAATTGACCCATGGGTGTATGGTAAAACCGAGAATACAGACTTTGTATTAATGTATATGATAGGTAAATAGTAGTGTCGAAGTCAGGGAATGGGGTTAGGGAGCAGTTGTGAGCCCATACCCAGTCCAGGGAGGGAGCAGACTCTATGTCAGAGTACTGCAATTGTAGTATTTTGAATGGGACATATGCAGCCATAGGTCGTATACCAAGCAATGGTGTTAAGCTTTGGTACCAAGTCCTATATAGGTACAAGTACACAGGAGGGCCCATGGGAAGTATAGCTGTTCGAGTTCAGGTTTATAAGGAATCAAGGAATTGTTAGTTCATTATGAGAATTACATGTGGATAACCTTTTAGGGATGATCTGTTTCCTATAGATGATCGATCACACATAATGTTAGGATTAGTTCTCATGGGGACTTGGTTCAGTCCTTAATTTAAATCAGACATGGGTTAGTTCAGTTTCAGTCCATTATGTATTTTGTTCAGTCCCATACAGGGCTATTTATTAGTTAAAAAGGGTAAGGGCTTTACTTTTAGTCTTGTTACAATTATGGTGATGTTAAGGGGTGTCTCATATATAGATATGTGTGTGTATATATATATATATATATATATATATATATATATATATATATATATATATATATATATATATAAGGATATGTATAATTTGAGAGCGTGTGTTTTAAGAAGGTGCTTTGTGTTAGTGATGAGGGAGAACACAGGTATGTGACAGAATTATAAGTTGGGGTGTATTTATGTCCTTGGGTTAGGAAGGAAGACTAGACACACAGGCTACATCAAGGGTACCATATCTGGTACAGTGATTGATAGCTCATTGAATGCATCAAGCCACACCTAAGGGTAGTGATATCACAAGAGCCTAGACCAGGGCATGGCTGGATAGACCTACAGTGAGTGCCAGTAGACAAAGGGAGTACTAGAATATCCTATCTAAGTACCTGCACATTGTTCTATTCCTGAAGTCCTCTGCATGCATATCAGAAACAAGGGTATCACATGCCTACACTTAGACATCAGGTGTAGATAGATAAGAAAGAGTAAAAGGATGTGAACTGCATACTTGTGCAAGCCCATAACATTTGATGCTAGTCCATAATACTCCTTGTATCAGTTCACCTACATTGCATATCACTTAGATGTTCAGTCCACCTGGGGTTTGGCCATGGTTAAGTCCATAACAGGTTGGGGTTCCAGTGCACCTACACCTGATCAGTCTTTATGTCACTTGGAACTATTCAGTCCACATTAGATTTTCTGACCACACTCATTCTCTGTTCAGTCTTTAGACTATGGAATTTAGCCCCTACTAACCTTTAGACTCCTGTCCATTGCTCAGTTTGGTAGTGCAGACCATTATTTCTTATTCAGTCCTTACATATGTGAAGGTCATATGTATACCTCACTCTTCACAGTATTACTTAGTTCAGTTCAGCCTTGTGTTATCTGACCAGTCACTGCACCCCTGACCTGTCCACATTGCCTGCTAGTTCTTCATTGGTATCAGTTGATGTCCTTTAAATTTTGTCTCAGTCATACAGTAATGGCTCAAGCATACCTATTAGTTAACTTATCAGTCCCTTCACTGTTCAGTTCTTGGTTCAGGTATCAGTGAGTAGAGGGCCCGAGTTTGGGATTACCTTAGTATATGGTTTACAGTCCATGCTTAACTTGTTGTTCAGTCCTTTGATTTGTAGTCATCAATTATACATTATAGGCCACTACACATTTAGTACTGTAGTAAGGGCAATACACACAGGTTTAGTTGTCATTGGGAAAAGCATGTATGAACATGAGGAATTATTGGTTGGGGACTGGTACAAACATGCCTTGAGTTCATACTCATAACAGTATATAGGGATGAGCCATGAGTACCAGGAAGAATGCTTCCAGGAACAGGATTTTCCAACAGAACATGGGTTCTCTGCATATGATTTTCCCTGAAATACCATGTAGTAGCATATTTATTAGAAGAGTGCTCGAGTTTTAAGGTCAATGGCAATACACTTGTTTACATTTAGTAAATAGGTTGTATCAGGCACCAGCTCGTATGAAGAGTCATTGCAACTCTCAGTTGGGAATTAGTGTAGATGAGGAAATAAGGGAATATGGACAAGTGACACTGTCCTTTTAGGGTATCCTGGGAGCACCTGAACATCATTTTAGTTACCCACATTAAGGTTAACCCCAGTACCATAAGTGTAATCCCTGATAGCAGAGAGGATAGCTCTAGTGCTACCAACATTCCAATAGGCTAACTGTACATCAGGTACCAGTAGATGTGAAAACCTATGCAGACTAGGAGTTAGCTAGAAACAGGGAAACACAGGGTAGGAGTTTCAGTAGCATCAATTGAGGATAGGATGGGGTGGCCAACTAACTCTAGTTAACCAAAGGACTTAATAGCAGTCCTAGAATTGGTGATCAACCCATGCTTCATCAGTTCAAATTTCTAAATGTTGATTAGCCTTTCATTAGATACCCTGTCCACTGTTGTGACCAATCATCCACATTTTTCCAAGTCACAGGCTCTTGTATCAGTCACTGTAGACCCCAAATAACAGGTGCAGGTAAGGTGCTAATATAGGTACTCCACCTAATGCTCAGTAGGTTGCATATTCACATACAGGAGGAGATATTGCATTGGTATACAATGTTAAGACCAGGAACTGCAGGGTTCATAGGACTAGATAGCAGTCCCATCTAGTTAACTTGACTGATACCTTAGGGATATCATCATAAATATATGTGTTTCCTGTTCAGATTAGAGAGATAGGAGTACAAGTACCAAGGGTGTATACATATAGTCAAATTTTGGTAGTCTTGTCTGTAGGACACAAGTGTTCCTACACATTAATACTAGACATGAGAATTAGGATTAGAATTAGTATAAACAAACTCTAGGCCATTAAGATCACTAAGTGTAAGGATAATTATAATAGTAAATAGACTCATTGATTGATTTTCTATGTTGATTAGAAGTTGATTCGTAATATAGGTTTGTTGGACTCAGACTCAGCACTGGACTCGTACCACCAACTCAGGACCACAGGCAAGTATACCTTGCCAGCTTGTACAGTATAATTTATATGCATGTTCATTATCTCGCTGCTGTTATTTTTCTTACATTCGTGATTGCTTTATTCTATGTCTAGTGCACTTATCCTGCTATAGTTTTATTTCACATGTTTCTAGTTGTCTGCACATCCTTGTTCCTTTCTGTTATGATATTTCTATCTGTTACACTGTGTTAGTTTCATATGTATTCCTTGATAGAGTCGTCTAGTCCTACACCACGATTCCCTTGACTTGATTATAACTTGACTTGACCTGACATGACTTGAGTAGGACTTGACTTTGACATTCTATAGATTGTGAGTACTTACCTTGACTATGGTCTATAGGATTTTTATACTAGGATTGGCTACTGTCTTGGTTGTGAGTACTTGCCTTGACTGCGATTGAGACACTATAGATTGTGAGTACTTGCCTTGACTGCAGTCTATAGCTTTGACCTATTTGCCATTTCTAGTATGGCATGCCAGTGTCTTAGGATCCTTGTGTTTAGATCTTGTGTCTTGGTTCATTTGGTCTCGTTGGATATCCTTGATTGTTCTTTAATTCTTTGTATATTTGTACTGTTACATGTTGGCTTGTATATTATGTATCTTGCTAGTCCTCTGAGGACCTGATGATCTCTTCAGGTTTAACGACTGCGTGGAGTTAGTTAGCAGAGCGGGATGGTAGAGGATTGCGATGTATGATACAGGTATTTGCTTGTGATTTTTTTTATTATCTTCTCGTGCTTTACATCCCGTACCATGATATATTCTGCTTAATTTATAGACTCATATCATTATTGGAGTCTAATCGGACAATATGATAATGGGCTACAGACCATGACCCATAATTGTTCATTCGTGTTTCATATTCTTGTTGTGGATTGAGATATAGTTTAGATTAGACATGATACCATATCTGGACAGCTTATACGTACTCGAGTCGGGCTGGAGTACACTCGATACGTAGCTGGCTTGCTCACGAGCTCGCGTCCAAAAAGTGGGTGCGAGTCGTGACAAGTTTTTGTGGTGGCCCATGCAGGTCAGAGCATATCGTATCGGTTACGTAACTGTACTGATACGAGCCTGCGACTTTGACTAAACCTTAGAAATCTCAATCCACTCTGTCTTGAAAATTCTCCTAGAAATTCTCTACGTCCTTGAAAACTCCATATTTGCTCTCGATTATGCTTCCCTGCTTCATGTGCCATTGATTCTCGTCCCTTCCTATTCCGAGGTGACGAATGATCGTGCTGTCTAGGATTCATCAGAAATTCTTAAATTATAATATAATATTGCTTGATTATTGAGTTTTGGTTGTTTATAGATATGAGAGATTATAGATACCATATGTCCTAGATATTTTGGTATAATTATTAGTCACTAGTTAGAAGATTATATGATTTTAGTGAACTGTGTTTCAAGAAAGTAGTGTGACCAAAGGTGGGTAGAAATCCTCGAGATTTCGTAAATACCAAATGACTAGAGAAGGCCATAAATATTTTTAAGAAATCAAATTTGAGGAGATTGCGGTAATAGTAGACTTTAATTTTTAAGGCATAGTTATGAGTTAGAATTTCGAGGACGAAATTATTTTAAGGTGGGTAGATTTGTGAGCCCTTGGACCAAATACCGGTGCTAGAAATTTTTTTAATATTATTACTGCCAATTTTCTTGTTTGTGTAAATATATAGATATATCAAGTGTTACCAAACCAATTTATTAATATTAAGACATTACTAATATTATTCACACTATTAGTATATACAAGTGCAGTAGAACCCTTACTTTTTTAAAAACACAAAATAGTATAGGGAGGAAGGACCAGCATATAAATCCCATACTAGAGAGGGGTGTGTTTGCATAATCCCCAAATTCAAATCCCCACTCGGTTTCCCTGTTATGGCCGAATATTCAGAGCCTTATCCCTTCCTTTTTAAATCCAATTCAAACGAGATTTCTCCCGATCTTCACCGGATTAATGCAAATCTAAACCCTAGTATATATGTACACATATATAGGCAGATAGCCGACCCCTTACATCTCTGCGAAGCCTAGAAGAACTACTCATCTTTGCAAAGCAGTGGACCTTCACCCCGAGGCCGCCTATGCTTTCTCATCCTACAGGAATCCTTCAAGGTTAGAAATATGAACTTCCGTTCCATCTTGTTTAATTCATCACCTATTTGCTGATTTTACTAAGATGAACTAAGTTCAATATATGGATATAGAATAGGGAGGGACCTGCGTATGGATAGGTAGGTAATTGACCCATGGGTGCATGGTAAAACCGAGAATACAGACTTTGTATTAATACATATGATAGGTAAATGGTAGTGTCGAAGTCAGGGAATGGGGTTAGGGAGCAGTTGTGAGCCCATACCCAGTTCGGAGAGGGAGCAGACTCTATGTCAGAGTACTGCAATTATAGTATTTTGAATGGGGTATATGCAGCCATAGGTCGTATACCAATCAATGGTGTTAAGCTTTGGTACCAAGTCCTATATAGGTACAGGTACACAGGAGGGCCCATGAGAATTAAAGGTGTTCGAGTTCAGGTTTATAAGGAATCAAGGAATTGTTTGTTCATTATGAGAATTACATGTGGATAACCATTTAGGGATGATCTGTTTCCTATAGATGATCGAACACACATAATGTTAGGATTAGTTCTCATAGGGACTTGGTTCAATCCTTAATTTAAATCAGACATGGGTTAGTTCAGTTTCAGTCCATTTTGTATTTTGTTCAGTCCCATACAGGGCTATTTATTAGTTAAAAAGGGTAAGGGCTTTACTTTTAGTCTTGTTACAATTATGGTGATGTTAAGGGGTGTCTCATATATATATATATATATATATATATATATATATATATATATATATATATATATATATATATATATATATATATATATAATTATATATATATATATATATATATATATATATATATATATATATATAAGGATATGTATAATTTGAGAGCGTGTGTTTTAAGAAGGTGCTTTATGTTAGTGATGAGGGAGAACACAGGTATGTGACAGAATTATAAGTTGGGGTGTTTTTATGTCCTTGGGTTAGGAAGGAAGACTAGACACACAGGCTACATCAAGGGTACCATATCTGGTACAGTGATTGACGACTCATTAAATGCATCAAGCCACACCTAAGGGTAGTGATATCATAAGAGCCTAGACCAGGGCATGGCTGGATAGACCTACAGTGAGTGCCAGTAGACAAAGGGAGTACTAGAATATCCTATCTAAGTACCGGCACATTATTCTATTCCTGAAGTCCTCTGCATGCATATCAGAAACAGGGGTATCACATGCCTACACTTAGACATCAGGTGTAGATAGATAAGGGAGAGTAAAAGGATGTAAACTGCATACCTGTGCAAGCCCCTAACATTTGATGCTAGTCCATAATACTCCTTGTATCAGTTCACCTATATTGCATATCACTTAGATGTTCAGTCCACCTGGGGTTTGGCCATGGTTCAGTCCATAACAGGTTGGGGTTCCAGTGCACCTACACCTGATCAGTCTTTATGTCATTTGGAACTATTCAGTCCATATTAGATTTTTTGACCACACTCATTCTCTGTTCAGTCTCTGGACTATGGAATTTAGCCCCTATTAACCTTTAGACTCCTGTCCATTGCTCAGTTTGGTAGTGTAGACCATTATTTCTTATTCAGTCCTTACATATGTGAAGGTCATATGTATACCTCACTGTTCACCGTATTACTTAGTTCAGTTCAGCCTTGTGTTATATGACCAGTTACTGCACCCCTGACCTGTCCACGTTGCCTGCTAGTTCTTCATTGGTATCAGTTGATGTCCTTTATATTTTGTCTCAGTCATACAGTAATGGCTCAAGCATACCTATTAGTTAACTGATCTTTCCCTTCACTGTTCAGCTCTTGGTTCAGGTATCAGTGAGTAGAGGGCCCGAGTTTGGGATTACCTTAGTATATGGTTTACAGTCCATGCTTAACTTGTTGTTCATTCCTTTGATTTGCAGTCATCAATTATACATTATAGGCCACTACACATTTAGTACTGTGGTAAGGGCAATACACACAGGTTTAGTTATCATTAGGAAAAGCATGTATGAACATGAGGAATTATTGGTTGGGGACTGGTACAAACATGCCTTGAGTTCATACTCATAACAGTATATAGGGATGAGCCATGAGTACCAGGAAGAATGCTTCCAGGAACAGAATTTTCCTACAGGGACATGGGTTCTCTGTATATGATTTTCCCTGAAATACCATGTAGTAGCTGTCCATTATATTCATTAGAAGAGTGTTCGAGTTTTAAGGTCAATGGCAATACACTTGTTTATATTTTGTAAACAGGTTGTATCAGGCACCAGCTCTTATGAAGAGTCATTGCAACTCTCAGTTAGGAATTAGTGTAGATGAGGAAATGAGGGAATATGGACAAGTGGCACTATCCCTTTAGGGAATCCTGGGAGCACCTGAACATCATTTTAGTTACCCATATTAAGGTTAACCCCAGTACCATAAGTGTAATCCCTGATAGCAGAGAGGATAGCTCTAGTGCTACCAACATTCCAATAGGCTAACTACACATCAGGTACCAGTAGATGTTAAAGCCTGTGCAGACTAGGAGTTAGCTGGAAACAGGAAAACACAGGGTAGGAGTTTCAGTAGCATCAATTGAGGGTAGGATGGGGTGGCCAACTAACTCCAGTTAACAAAAGGACTTAATAGCAGTCCTAGAATTGGTGATCAACCCATGCTTCATCAGTTCAAATTTCTAAATATTGATTAGCCTTTCATTAGATACCCTGTCCACTGTTGTGACCAATCATCCACATTTTTCCAAGTCACAGGCTCTTGCATCAGTCACTGTAGACCCCAAATAACAGGTGCAGGTAAGGTGCTAATGTAGGCACTCCACCTAATGCTCAGTAGGTTGCATATTCACATACAGGAGGAGATATTGCATTGGTATACAATGTTAAGACCAGGAACTACAGGGTTCATAGGACTAGATAGCAGTCCCATCTAGTTAACTTGACTGATACCTTAGGGATATCATCATAAATATATGTGTTCCCTGTTCAGATTAGAGAGATAGGAGTACAAGTACCAAGGGTGTACACATATAGTCAAATTTTGGTAGTCTTGTCAGTAGGACACAAGTGTTCCTACACATTAATACTAGACATGAGAATTAGGATTAGAATTAGTATAAACAAACTCTAGGCCATTAAGATCACTAAGTGTAAGGGTAATTATAATAGTAAATAGACTCATTGATTGATTTCCTATGTTGATTAGAAGTTGATTCATAAAATAGGTTTGTAGGACTCAGACTCGGTACTGGACTTGTACCACCAACTCAGGACCACAGGCAAGTATACCTTGCCAGCTTGTACAGTATAATTTATATGCATGTTCATTATCTCGCTGATGTTCTTTTCCTTACATTCGTGATTGCTTTATTCCATGTCTAGTGCACTCATCCTGTTATAGTTTTATTTCACATGTTTCTAGTTGTCTGCACATCCTTGTTCCTTTCTGTTATGATATTTCTATCTGTTACACTGTGTTAGTTTCATATGTATTCCTTGATAGAGTCGTCTAGTCCTACACCACGATTCCCTCGAATTGATTATAACTTGACTTGACCTGACATGACTTGAGTAGGACTTGACTTTGACATTCTATAGATTGTGAGTACTTACCTTGACTATGGTCTATAGGATTTTTATACTAGGATTGGCTACTGTCTTGGTTGTGAGTACTTGCCTTGACTGCGATTGAGACACTATAGATTGTGAGTACTTGCCTTGACTGCAGTCTATAGCTTTGACCTATTAGCCATTTCTAGTATGGCATGCCAGTGTCTTAGGATCCTTGTATTTAGATCTTGTGTCTTGGTTCATTTGGTCTCGTTGGATATCCTTGATTGTTCCTTAATTCTTTGTATATTTGTACTGTTATATGTTGGCTTGTATATTATGTATCTTGCTAGTCCTCTGAGGACCTGATGATCTCTTCAGGTTTAGCGACTGCATGGAGTTAGTTAGCAGAGCGGGATGGTAGAGGATTGCGATGTATGATACAAGTATTTGCTTGTGATATATTTTTATTATCTTTTCGTGCTTTACATCTCGTAACATGATATATTCTGCTTATTTTATAGACTCATATCATTATTGGAGTCTAATCGGACAATATGATAATGGGCTGCAGACCATGACCCATAATTGTTCATTCGTGTTTTATATTCTTGTTGTGGATTGAGATATAGTTTAGATTAGACATGATACCATATCTGGACAGCTTATACGTACTCGAGTCGGGCTGGAGTCCGCTCGATACGTAGCTGGCTTGCTCACGAGATCGCGTCCGAAAAGCGGGTGCGGGTCGTGACATCAACAAAACCTTATCGCATTTTCGATGGCAGACAAGCTGGCGACTCTGCTGTGGACTTTTTTCTCTTCTGACGAGAAAGTTGTGTCGTAATCCGATGACATCAAGCTTGGCTCCTCCTATAAGACACTCGTGGTACGCCTCAATCAACAGGCGTATGATGAGTTCATCTCTGAAGGCAGCACAAGTCCTTCGAAGCGGCTGCCAAAGCCGAAGAAGACTCGCCAAGTCTCGATGCTTAAAGGAGATGCGCCGAGCACCACCGCTGAAGGAGACGCGCCACCGCAGTCCACCCTTCCTGTTGATGTTCTCAGAAAGCAAGATGCGCCTGCCCGTGCAGCACATCTGCTAAGGAAATACAGTATAGACTGCATTCTCCAACTGTCCTCTTCCCAATCGACGAAGATGCCCCGACGAAATAAAGGCGCATCCAGCTTTCCATACATGAACTCTGGCGTGTAGGAGAGGGCTTTGACGGAATCACTCGCTGTCGTGGCGAAGATGAGTTCGATTCTGAGTACTATACGCCTTCGCGGGCTGGTACGAATAAATCCAGGACAGCACGGGCTATGCGCCCCAAATGTGCAACGCCCATACTGAACCGGAGAGACGCGCTTATAATCATGGGCGCTGTCGATGGTAAACTGTACATAGTCGACTCCGTGCATTTGCACCAGATACGAGCCGACTCTCAAAGTCCCCGTCTCGCTTGGGTGCATCTTCTGCGTTTGGAACCAAGTCATGCAAAACTTGTGACTTTGAACCCATGCGTCTACATGGGTTGTGCATATAAAGTGGGTTCAAATCGTAATACATGTTGCTCCCCCACCAATGATCTGTCTGTATCTCATGTGCTGGAACTGGATCAGGGGGTGCAGCATTCACATAACCACCCCAGCACTTGGCCTCGCCATGCACCTGAAGGGGGTATGAAAGTGAAACTCTCCTCTCATGATTTGTATAATATGATCACTCACAAACGCAGATCAGGAGAGCTGACCATTAAGCACGATGCTCCCCTTGTGGGGCACACTTGTGCCATGGTCACTATCAACTGCTATTGTTGTAAAACAACGGCTCCATCATCCAGGCAGTCCATATTCCAGCGACTGCAATCTATTGCACCCATTCGACATCGTCTCAGAAAAAAGGTATCAATTGAAGATGAGTCAGTGCCAAGGTCACTTATTGCCATGTTGTCTCCAACTCCCACTCATTAGGGAGAAACACAACCACCAATCCCTTGACCTCAGCAGCATCGTCCAAGAGTCAGCCGAGGAAAAGCAAAACGATGGTTCCGTCCTCAGGGGTGTTTGAGAGCCTCCGGTCAAGGAAGAATGTTCCAACGGAAGCATCAGCTGGGCGTGATCAAACTCCTGCTATCCAATCCAACCTTCCACTTGAAGATGAGGACGTTCTCCAAGGAACCGACCCCGAGGTAGCTGGAGGTAGCCAGTACGAGGCCTCAGAAGGGGAGCCCTTCCGCGAGAAAGTAAGGTCAAAAGCAAAGCCTCAACCAATCCATCCACTTCTATCCATGTTATGCCAGTCTACATAGCTTAGGGTGGTGATAAAGAAGATTCAGATGCACCAGCTTCGGACATCGTGCAGCGCATGGACACCCTGGAGGGGAGCCTCAAAACCCTCTCTACCACCATGCAATCCTTGACTCAAATGGTATTTGAGATTCGGACCACTCTGGCATCTCAACCACTAGCAAGGGCACCTGTCTTCACCAGTCCCGATCCAGGGGCCAAAGAAGAATCAAGTATACCTGCGCAACGGGTATCTTCGGGTGCAGATCATCACACTGTACCTCGGACGTTGGCTCCTTCAAATGCCAAACTTCACGCCTTTCCACCCTACCGGCTCCCAGTTCTATAGAAGAGCTGGTGGACATGATCAGAGATCTGCATGAGCACTTTGAAGCGCAAAACAAGCAGGAAGAACGTCAGAAGATGGAAATCCCGCAACCTTACCCTCTCGAATGAAACAAAGTAGTTTGCCCTCCCAAGTATAAACCACAAACATTGACGCCATATGATGGGAAGGATTCTCCTCGCCGGTATCTGACCTACTTCCAGTCTCAAATGGGACATCTGCCAAAGGAAGACGCCCTACTCACCAGCTTATTTGTCGGGGCATTGAAGGGAGTCGCTTACTACTGGTACTGCAGTCTCCCTGACCACTCTATATCATCCTTCGATGACTTGACACGCCTCTTCCTTGATCGATTCTACAATGGTGGGAAGGACATGACCATGTCATCTCTTATAGAAGTGCGCCAGACATAGAAGAAGACTGTTCGAGCCTTTATCGAACATTTTCGATAAGCATGCTTAAGGTTGCCTCCGGGTATGCCAGAACATGCACTGAACGATGCCTGCAGTATGAACATGACTCCTGCAATCAAGCTCTGGCTCGACTCCACCCAGCCTCCCGATTGGAGTTTATTAATCATCGGGGCCGAAGCTGCTGAGAAGAAGGCACGTAATGCTCGCCTTCTGGGGGTTAACTTCTCCGCCTTTGATGACAAAGGAAAACGTGTTGCTACCGACAATAGTGGGCATGAGGCAAAAGAAAAGCAGGCATTGACTGTCAATACTTCAAAAAATACACAGGGGCCGTTCAAAAACCTCCACCGGCACCGAGGCCGAAGGAGGTCTACTTCGTCAACGACGAGGACACCTTACAACTCTTCGAGATGCTGAAACAGAGCAACAAGATCAAGCTGCCTGATCCTAAGCATCCTGACGAGGTGGGCAGAGTGGGCGACCCGAGGTATTGTCACTACCATCGGTTCGTTGGACATCCAACTCAAGACTGCTACATCCTCAAGAACTACATACAACGCATGATCAATGCAAACGTCATCTCAGTCGATTAAGAGGAGAAGACAATCTCGGCCAACATGGTGTGTCTCCAGTTCGGCACCTTACTGCCTACTACAACTCAGGATGGTGATATCCCCATTCCGAAGGCAATATTGGAGGTGGTCAACCTTCTGCCAACTCGTGACAATATGAGTGGACTGATTCCACTCACCATATCTCGAAAAGAAATCATGTGGGTTCATCCAGATCTCGCTTCAGAACTGACTCAACCGGGGGTACATTCTACCTCCAAAGCTAAAGGCCAGAAGACCAAGTCTTGTCGAATGGTGACCTCCTCCCCCAAGGAGGCACTTCCTGTACAAACGTGTTCATAGCAGAACGTTCAATGTGAGGAAGCCCATGTCGAAGTGGCACCTCCCATCACCACCTCAGTTGCTCAAGGTGAAGGTCCTTCCCAACTTCCAGCAGTCGATAAATAAAAGCATAAGGTGGCCTGCTTCGACAGGCCTCTACGAAGAGACAATGCTTCGGGGTTAACCAAACCCCACAACTTTGACATACTGGCACAACTTGCCAGTACCCCAGCTCGGTTGTCCTTGTTTGAGCTCCTCCGCCTGTCTAAAGATACTCGGGAGGCTCTCTGCGAAGCCCTGAAGGATGCTGAGTCTTTCATCAGTCAGGTCAAGTAGCCTAAGGACGATCCAGCAGCATGTCCACACTGCCATAGTATGGGGAAGATCATCCCCAATATCACATTCACTCAACAAGACATGCTGCTCAAGAACAACAGGCACAACAGACCATTGTATTACACAGGGTACGTTGGTGCCATCAAGGTGGATCGAATGCAGATCGACCTGGGATCTTCTCTTATCCTCCGAACTCTGCTCCAAATGTTGGGGATCCTAATGCATCATCAGACAGCATCCCACACTACATTCAGTGGCTTCAATGCCAGCAAGAGTGAGCCGCTGGAGAAGATTTGGCTGAAGTGTCATATCGATGATCTCCAGACCGAAGTGACCTATTATATTGTGGATGCGGACGTTAAATACAACATCTTGTTAGGGCAGCCATGGTTATACGAATATATGGTGGTACCATTCACTCTCCATCAATGTATGAAGTATTTATCCACCAACGGCATAGTCGAAACAGAGTTCGCTGATGTCGATCCTTTCAGAGGGATTGAGGCCTTCTTCACCGACTATGATCTGTACAAATCAAACCATCTCAAAGATGAAGCCAACGATGCCGATGATGAAGCTGAAGTCGAAGCCAACTTGGAGGCAGAGATGACAATCGATGCTCCCCTAAAAGTACAACTCAAGGGGAAGCTGCCTCAAATACCATCTCCTATAGTGGTCAAACTGTACCGAAGGGCACCAACTTCTCTAGGCAGAGCATCTACTGAAGCCCCCTTGAAGATACGACTCAAGGGAAAGCCTCTCCAAGTTTTGGCTCCTCTCGTGGCAAAACTATGTGGGAAGGCACCAGTCGTCGAAACACCAACTGAGGCATCTCTCAAGGTGCGGCTTAAAGGCAGACCTCCTCAGTCTTCAGCCCCTCTTAAGCTTCAAGAAAAGGCCCACGTATCTCTATCGGCACCAGTGCCGACAAAGGCTAAGCTCCTAATAGGTTCTCCCGAACCACCTCAGGCCGCTCCAGTACTCACTGACGAAGAACTGGGAGAGTACATATCCGCCAATGTGGACACACCGTCCCTTGATGATGTAATCCCTCGGGACAAGATCCCATATTTTATCAATAAAAGGGTGTCTTTCAATTATTCTAGTCTTCCACATTGGAATGCCATGTATACTCTAGACAATGCTCTGCAGTCGTTGCAAACACAAATAACGACTATTAATCATGTAAATCGAGTCGTCTTGTACCAAGGAGTCTGTTATATAGTCCCGCCTCGGAACCAGGACGAGAAACCTATCATCTTCGACAAAGTCCATCATCACCAAGACCTTCCACCGACGGAGCCAAAACCCGACACCGACAGAATGCAAATTTACTGGTACAATAATCGAGCCAAGTATCTCATCCAAAAGATGGGCTACAATGTAAACCCCCTAAATTTCTACTACGATTTTTTTAATATTGTAAATTGGTATTTAATTTTTACTTCGTATTTGTACGTCGTGTGCTAATTTGCATTTTTCGTACCATCTCGTCGAGTGCGAATATGTGCGAGGTACATATTTTTGGAAAACATATTTTAGTAAATGTATAATCTCAAAGTAATAAGTGGTAGATATTTTATTTATTTAAATATATATTTTCTTTATTGCTTAAGTTGCACAAAGCATATTGAGATGTAAAATAGAATTTCCCAAATTTTATTTTATTCCTTTATAGAAAGGCTATTTAGTTACTGGTAATTTAGAAACTATTATTCTAGATCGATGCGAGGTACATGAATTTAATCATGTACATATAATTGTATTTTCGAAATTATTATTAATAAATTTTATTATTTATGAAAATCATATTTGAAATATTTGTTTGAATTAATATTTGAGTAAATATGGTAATTTAAATTAAAAAAAGATTTTATTGACTTTATTTAAAATATTTTAAATTAAGTATAGAATTTATTTAGATTGGATTTGATTTGGATTGAATTATTTTTAAATCAATTTGAATTAATAGGTGATTTACCTAATTGGGATTTAAATCCTCCCAATCCCTATCCAACTGGAAATTTCCACCTCCTATAAAAGAAGAGGTACTCCTCCAGAAATTTTCCATCCACAACCAAATTGTGCATCGTGTCCGTGATTTTTTTCCATCCACTATGTTTTTATTTGTACAAATACAGTTTGCTCTCCGTGTCGGACATGCCCCGACACACCATCCCGACCACCATCAGGCCACCCTCTGTCCTCTCCGTTCTTCCCGACAACTCCCCGATACCAACCATCCCGGCCGAACCTTCTCCTTGGCCATCGTCGACTCCGACCAATATTTTTGCCAACCACTGCTCTTCCCTCCCTGCACCCGGACAACACCACCACCGCATACGAACCATCATCGCCACCCGTCTCTATCACCAGCACATCCCCATCTCCTCCCCTGCCATTCCTTCTACCAACCCGCCAACGACGACACCCATCACCGCTGCGGCCACTCCGACCGCAGCAACCATCAACCCGACTACCGTCATCACCACCACAAACCACCAGATGAAAGGAAAAGGGGGAAAATAAAGTTCGCTCACCTCCCCCGCATCCGGTGAACGTCGAAGCCGGAGCCCCGTGCTTCCAGCCTGAGACCGACGACCCGATCAGTCGAGAGTTTCCCGTGCTCCGGATCGCAAACGACCGCGCGGCCAGTCCTCCAGCGCCACCCTCGTCCGCGGCCGCGCGGCCAGTCCCATGTCCGCCGCCTGCACCTCCGACGAGCCACCCCTCCTAGATTTAAGCGACACCGTCCCGAGCCTTACACAGCACAGTCCTCCAGCACGCCCATCCGCGTCCCGGTGAGCTCCACCGCCGAGAATCCCTCGCCACCAACTGGAATTCGCTGTGCCGCTCACAATCATCGTGCCGAGCCTCCACAGGCACCGCTCTCTCGCATCCATCGATCCACCGGAAAACCCCTCTCCATCTTCCTTACTCCGCCGCGTTCCCGCCGGCTAGCCGGACCTCCGCCGACCTCCGCTCGAGAACCCGACCGCCGTGCCGCCCGTTATTTCTCCTACGCCTGCCGAGCTTGGCGCCGGCCCATCGATGTCCTCCGGGGACACCGGCGCCCTGCCCGCCGGCCACCGGCGCCCATCCGCCGCCGGTGAGTAACCCTCTCCCGCTTTTTCCCCTTTCGTCTCTCTCTCTGTAAAAAAAATTGGGGGTGAGGGGATTATACTATTATTATTATTAGCATTATATTATAAAGGGGAGTGGCTATATCGGTTATTTACTATTATTATTATTATTAGTTTTTATTATTATCACTATTATCTTTAGTTATATTATCATTACCATTATTATTATTATTATTATTATTATTATTATTATTATTATTATTATTATTATAACTTGATATTATAGATTACTGTTATTATTATTATTGTTATTAGTATTATTATTATTATTATTATTACTGTAAATTATTAGTATTACTGAAATTATTTTAATACTTTTGTTATGATTATGATTTATTATTAGAATTATTAGCGTATTATTCTCCAAAATACATTTTGACAAAATTAGGGTTTAACCCTAAACTGTTTATTAAAAATATTTTGACTACCAAAAATTTAGTTTACCTAGTAAATTCTATGTTGAAAACTTAAAATTTTGCCTAAAAACTATTTTTATTTTTCAAGTATTTTCTAAAAATTATTTTTTACTAATAAAATGGTAGTTTCCAAATTAAAAACTTATTTTTCAAGTATGTATTTTTCTAAAATATTTTGGACTAATGAAAGATATTTTTCAAAGTATTATAAATATTTTTACAAAATAATATATGTATTTCTTCACACAAATTCCCTCAATTATCCTAATTGCGACTGATCATCTTTCCTATTTCCTCGCGACTTTGGACCTTTGCACCATGACTATGGCTATTGGACCAAGCTGGACTTGTCAGATTATCGCACACCAGGCGTAACACCAGACAAGATACCTTGCCACAATTTACTGTTTATAAATTAGTCTGCATTTATTTATTGCATATCATTGTGTATTTATTTCCCGTACTTTTAGCTGTACCATTATTACAGTTCCTGACTTACTGCCTGCTCAGTGATATTAGTTGTACCTTGTTATTTATCCTTTGATTGCATATGGACCTAGAGTTAAGGGACTACCACTAGTTTAGTACATTACATAAACTTTGACACTGTTGTGCCACGAGATGTGTGAGTTATGAGTAGCATATAGCATCCGAACTTGCGTGTTGGCTGATCACTGATGCGTATGGGACGTGCGTTAGGTCTAACTGTCAATAGTTGTATGTTAGAAGACTTGACGGTTAGTAGTATTACATGGTCGTGGATGCGGCATAATAGGTACATTGGGTGGGGAGAACATTTTCTTGTCGTATGGGCTTCAATTGTACTTCTCTTGTAACTCGGAAGCTCCGCTGGAGATACGGGTATGTTGAGCCTCTCAGGTTTGCCACTGTCGTTTTTGAACGTCATATGATGTGGTCACTAGTGCCCAAGTGGAGACTATACCAGATCCCATTTACAGCCAGGGCTCATGCGACGAAAGGTTTGTTCTCAACTGCATGTTCACTTTAGTTTGGTTAGGTTACCTTATTTATGTCTTGTCACTTTCTTTGATTGTAGCATATTTTATATTCAGTATTATGTGGCATGTTCTTTATGTATCTTGTTATGTCCCTCTGAGGACCTGGTTATCTCGCCAGGTGTGTGTTCTTGTCTTTCGCAGATGTTCTAGCTATGGCCATGATTGTCACTATTTCTTCGAGGATGATTGTACTTTGATCGTCTTCGCTTCGCCCGTCAGACTCAAGTTATTTTCCATGTACTTTTTCTTACTTGTTGGTAGTAGATTTTTCTCCGCCCAACATATTGTATCAAGATAATTTATTATCATTATATAATATCTTTTATTTTGTGTGGATGAGATTAGTCATGGTTATACTGCATTTTACAGCTTACGTATATATATACTATACGGCTGGCATGTCTACGTTCCTAGTCCTACATATTTTGGGACTGGGGCGTTACATATTTTTGTGGTGGCCCATGCAGGTCAAGTTTGCCATTTCGGTTACATGACTGTACCGAACGGGCCTGCAATATAGGATTAGAGTCTAGAATCTCATCCACCTACTTGACATCCTTTCTTGACTTCAAATTCTGAACTCTCGTTCGACCTCCTTGAATTGCATCTCGCTTGACTCCTACCGTAAATTCTTAGTTTCGTGCGATGACTACACTAGTATATGCCCATAGGTTAAACACATGGCTAGATGGGTTGCATTGACAATTAATATGCATTACGATCTTATTTGAGTTATAAAGGCATTTATTTTCCTAAAAATATGATTTTAAGGATTAGTTAATTCCAAGTTGGGTAGTAGCATATTACCGCTTCCAAAAGATAGTTGAAATTTTAATTTGATATTACAAGGTGATATACACAAGAGGACAGCTAGATCGAGAAAACAAATTGATTTGATCTTGCATTTTGATTTTTTAAGGTCTTTGAACATTTATGATTTATTGAGTTATAGCTGTATATCTTTTGGAGGGATATAAATTTGATTTGAAAAGGATCATAAGATTTTAAACAATGATTTACGATTGACCAAAATTTGAGGACGATTGATAAATTTTGGTAAAATATTTTGAATTAAATTACGTCATATGATTTATGATTTATAAGGTTATTTAGATTTCAAGTTTAAGCCTTGATTATGGATATTTAAATTTTGGTGAAATATATATATATATATATATATATATATATATATATATATATATATATATATATATATATAAGTTTACTTTGAAGAGTAGTTGTGACTTATTTGAAGGATATAGAATTAAATTCGGGAGTTATTTTAAATGTACCATTTTGTAGTATGAATTTTGGCTGATAAACTTATTTAAATGTTGAGTTTAAGATTTGAAAAAAAATAAAAAAATAAAAATTTGTTCGGCTTGCGATATACAAAGGTTATTTTAAGATTGATTAGAAATGTGGATTAAAGTTGACAGTCTAAGATAATTGGAAATTTTGGCGGAGTATCTTGGAAATTTTATTGAGGAAATTTTGAGGAACTTGAAATTTTAGATTAGATCATATATTGGTAGAGGACCAAGAAGCAAGTAAGGTCACCCTAGTGAGATGGAAGTATTCCACATTAGATTGACATACCACCTATGATTATGATATTGCATATACTCAAAGTATAGTCAGTCATCGACCGAATCGATGAACATATCTTTGACTTACTCGACCTTTCCTTAAATCTAGATATTTATTTGTGACCATCTAATTGTTTGAAACTTCAAAATGATTGGAATCATTCCCTTGACCATACCCTTATCTATGAGACTATCTTTCCTCTAGAAACTGTGTCTCTAACTTATCTTAACTTGATCTAGGAGATTTCATAAATTATTTTTATTTTGTGCTTTAACCTTTTATTTTTGTGCATTAATTAGTACCTTATGAAAACCCACTTTCTATTTTGATCATTTGGCGTTCCCTATCGTGACTTCAATATTTGGAGCACAACACTAGACTTTTCCTTCCAACAAATTTCACATACAAGACCTAGACAAGCTAACCTTCATGTAGGTATATCATGTCCCACTAAAACACGTTCCCTTGTACTCTATTTTTATGATCCGACTTTCAAGTCAAAATGGCTAGCTATAACGCCTACCATAATACCATTGCCTTTCCGAGTTTAGTTAGAAATTCAATCTCGACTCAAATCTTTTGACCAATATATGATTGTGATCTACTTAATTTTCTAGATGCTTAACTTGTGATTCTTCTTGATTGCTTAACCCTTGTCCTGTTATTTCCATATTTTTATTACGTTTACCACGACCATTGCACCTAACCGTACTTTCCTCCCAAATTGTTTGCTTCACTTATTGAGGATTCATTTTTACTTCACCGTAGTTTATACGATTTTTTTTTCCTTTTATGATTTCCTTGTTTAAAGAATAGAAACTGGACCATGACACCCTTCGGTTATACATGGCTAGATTAGAGAACTCATGGAGAAGATAAATGGTGTAGTTGGTTAAGATGATCATACGATTACAAGGTATATGTGAGATTTGACATAAGTTAAATATGTTGTAACACTATTAAATGAAATTGAGGAATGTGGTCGACGAGAATTAGTACTTCAAGAAAGAAAAAATAAATCTTTGGTGATTGATATGTATTCTTATTACGACGAGTTGATTTCTACTTTCGACCAAATTGATTTAAAAGTTATTGAATTTAAATTTCAAGGAGATTATGAAAGATGAAATTTAGCCTGTGAAAGAAGAGAGATCAATATATATGTTGGGAGATGAAGATTAGAGATTTATTAAACTGAAAGTTCCCAGACTTATTAAAGTTTATTATGAAATATTAGATTTAATATATATATTTGGAATCAAAGTGATGAAAGTTGATATTTAAGAGCAAGTCTCAAATGGAGTAAAGAAGAAAATGAAATGCGTTCAAGGAAATTTCAAATTTGGTGAAATATAAAATTTGAGATGATTGTGAAGAGCTAGTGATGATAAAAGACTATGGGTAAGTTGTTAAATTATCAAAATTTACTATCTTGAATGTAAGTTAAATATTGGATTATTGATCAAAGTTTGAGACGCTGAAAGTTATCATCTATTTACGAGATTGCACGATTATAAAATAAATGTTATCTTCGATCCAATTTAGATACTGAATGGGATGTCAGGCATGTGATCACTTTCTATTCTAAACCCGTGATTTTATTCTCCCAGTCCTCTAAATTGAAATTATCCCAAATTGCCTATTTTCATTGGATTCCTTTTTTCGACTCCTTGCTTGAAATATAATCATGTTTTTGCATTTAGAAACTCTTGTATCCTTCCAATCCTACCTATCCTAGTACTCCTAAACTTCGAGGACGAAATTCTTATAAGTTGGGTAGGATGTAAACCCCCAAAATTTCTACTACAATTTTTTTAATATTGTAAATTGGTATTTAATTTTTACTTCGTATTTGTACGTCGCGTGCTAATTTGCATTTTTCGTACCATCTCGTCGAGTGCGAATATGTGCGAGGTACATATTTTTGGAAAACATATTTTAGCAAATGTATAATCTCAAAGTAATAAGTGGTAGATATTTTATTTATTTAAATATATATTTTCTTTATTGCTTAAGTTGCACAAAGCATATTGAGATGTAAAATAGAATTTCCCAAATTTTATTTTATTCCTTTATAGAAAGGCTATTTAGTTACTGGTAATTTAGAAAGTATTATTCTAGATCGATGCGAGGTACATGAATTTAATCATGTACATATAATTGAATTTTCGAAATTATTATTAATAAATTTTATTATTTATGAAAATCATATTTAAAATATTTGTTTGAATTAATATTTGATTAAATATGGTAATTTAAATTGGAAAAAGATTTTATTGACTTTATTTAAAATATTTTAAATTAAGTATAGAATTTATTTAGATTGGATTTGATTTGGATTGAATTATTTTTAAATCAATTTGAATTAATAGGTGATTTACCTAATTGGGATTTAAATCCTCCCAATTCCTATCCAACTGGAAATTCTCACCTCCTATAAAAGGAGAGATACTCCTCCAGAAATTTTCCATCCACAACCAAATTGTGCATCGTGTCCGTAATTTTTTTCATCCACTATGTTTTTATTTGTACAAATACAGTTTTCTCTCCGTGTCGGACATGCCCCGACACACCATCCTGACCACCATCAGGCCACCCCCTGTCCTCCCCTTTCTTTCCGACAACTCCCCGATACCAACCATCCCGGCCGAACCTTCTCCTTGGACATCGTCGACTCCGACCAATATTTTTGCCAACCACTGCTCTTCCCTCCCTGCACCCGGACAACACCACCACCGCATCCGAACCATCACCGCCACCCGTCTCCATCACCAGTACATCCCTATCTCCTCCCCTGTCATTCCTTCTGCCAACCCGCCAACGACGACACCCATCACCGCTGCGGCCACTCCGACCGCAGCAACCATCAACCCGACTACCGTCATCACCACCACAAACCACCAGATGAAAGGAAAATGGGGAAAACGAAGTTCGCTCACCTCCCCCGCGTCCGGTGAACGTCGAAGCCGGAGCCCCGTGCTTCCAGCCTGAAATCGGCGACCCGATCAGTCGAGAGTTTCCCGCGCTCCGGATCGCAACCGACGCCGGCGCTCCCTCCAACGCCACCCTCGTCCGCGGCCGCACGGCCAGCCCCATGTCCGCCGCCTGCGCCTCCGACGAGCCGCCCCCTCCTAGATCTGAGCGACACCGCCCCGAGCCTTGCACAGCACAGTCCTCCAGCACGCCCATCCGTGTCCCGGCGAGCTCCACCGCCGAGAATCCCTCGCCACCGCCTGGAATCCGCCGCGACGCTCACTGCTACCGTGCCGAGCCTCCACAGGCGCCGCTCCTTCGTGTCCATCGATCCCCCGGAAAACCCCTCTCCATCTTCCCTTACTCCGTCGCGGTCCCGCCGGCCAGCCGGACCTCCGCCGACCTCCGCTTGAGAACCCGACCGCCGTGCCGCCCGTTATTTCTCCTCCGCCTGCCGAGCTTGGCGCCGGCCCATCAATGTCCTCCGGGGCCACCGGCGCCCTGCCCGCCGGCCACCGGCGCCCATCCGCCGTCGGTGAGTAACCCTCACCCGCTCTTCCCCCCTTTCGTCTCTCTCTGTAAAAAAAATTGGGGGTGAGGGGATTATACTATTATTATTAGTAGTATTATATTATAAAGGGGAGTGGCTATACCGGTTATTTGCTGTTATTATTATTATTAGTTTTTATTATTATCACTATTATCATTATTATTATTATTATTATTATTATTATTATTATTATTATAACTTGATATTATAGATTACTTTTATTATTATTATTATTATTGTTATTAGTATTATTATTATTACTGTAAATTATTAGTATTACTGAAATTATTTTAATACTTTTGTTATGATTATGATTTATTATTAGAATTATTAGCGTATTATTCTCCAAAATACATTTTGACAAAATTAGGGTTTAACCCTAAACTGTTTATTAAAAATATTTTGACTACCAAAAATTTAGTTTACCTAGTAAATTCTATATTGACAACTTAGAGTTTTGCCTAAAAACTATTTTTATTTTTCAAGTACTTTCTAAAAATTATTTTTTACTAATAAAATGGTAGTTTCCAAATTAAAAACTTATTTTTCAAGTATGTATTTATCTAAAATATTTTGGACTAATGAAAGATATTTTTCAAAGTATTATAAATATTTTTACAAAATAATATATGTATTTCTTCACACAAATTCTCTCAATTATCCTAATTGCGACTGATCATCTTTCCTATTTCCTCGCGACTTTGGACCTCTGCACCATGACTATGGCTATTGGACCAAGCTGGACTTGTCAGATTATCGCACACCAGGCGTAACACCAGGCAAGATACCTTGCCACAATTTACTGTTTATAAATTAGTCTGCATTTATTTATTGCATATCACTGTGTATTTATTTCCCGTACTTTTAGCTGTACCATTATTACAGTTCCTGACTTACTCCCTGCTCAGTGATATTAGTTGTACCTTGTTATTTATCCTTTGATTGCATATGGACCTAGAGTTAAGGGACTACCACTAGTTTAGTGCATTACATAAACTTTGACACTGTTGTGCCACGAGATGTGTGAGTTATGAGTAGCATATAGCATCCGGACTTGCATGTTGGCTGATCACTGATGCGTATGGGACGTGCGTTAGGTCTAACTGTCAATAGTTGTATGTTAGAAGACTTGACGGTTAGTAGTGTTATATGGTCGTAGATGCGGCATGATAGGTACATTAGGTAGGGAGAACATTTCCTTGTCGTATGGGCTTCGATTGCACTTCCCTTGTTACCCGGAAGCTCCGCTGGAAATATGGGTATGTTGAGCCTCTCAGGTTTGCCACTGTCATTTTTGAACGTCATGCGCTGTGGTCACTAGTGCCCAAGTGGGGACTATACCAGATCCCATTTACAGCCAGGGCTCATACGACGAAAGGTTTGTTCTCAACTGCATGTTCACTTTAGTTTGGTCAGGTTACCTTATTTATGTCTTGTCACTTTCTTTGATTGTGGCATATTTTATATTCAGTATTATGTGGAATATTCTTTATGTATCTTGTTATGTCCCTCTGAGACCTGGTTATCTCGCCAAATGTGTGTTCTTGTCTTTCACAGGTGTTCTAGCTGTGGCCATGATCGTCACTATTTCTTCGAGGATGATTGCACTTTGATCGTCTTCGCTTCGCCCGCCAAACTCAAGTTATTTTTCATGTACTTTTCCTTACTTGTTGGTAGTGGATTTGTCTCCGCCCAACATATTATATCAAGACAATTCATTATCATTATATGATATTTTTATTTTGTGTGGATGAGATTAGTCATGGTTTTACTGTATTTTACAGCTTACGTATATATATACTATACGGCTGGCATGTCTATGTTCCTAGTCCTACGTATTTTGGGACTGGGGCGTTACATACGACCTGAAAATCGGCCAGGGTCTAAATTATGGCAAGGGTCGATGTCTTTCCTTACGACTCCCTGTTCCAAAAGGGAAGCCACAAGACTATTATCATCGTACTCGATGAGGGGTAGGCTACATCACGCCCCCAATAACCCCAGAAAGCTCAGAAGCAGAAGACGTCGCACACACTCACTCGTCTGAGGCTTCAACTTGGGACTCTGACACCAGTGTCTGCTCAATCTTCAGAAAGGTGCTGTTAGCCAATATGACATCTGCGCATCCTTCAGAAGATGAAGATGGCAATCAAACAATAGAGTTCTTTAAAGAAGAACCCTGGGCTCAACACCTAGGCGCACAATGGGAATCTCGCTTTGAATTACGAGAACCCCCTACCGAAGACGAAGTCGAGCAGATCGACCTCGGGGATGGATCTTCATCCAAACATATTTTCATTAGTAAGAGCTTGGCAGGAAACGACCGAAAATCTTTGGTCCAACTGGTCAAAGAATACATCGACGTCTTCGCCTGGAGTTACGAAGACATGCCGGGGCTCGACCCACAAGTTGCAATGCACAAGCTTAATATCTTACCTGACGCTAAGTCAGTTAAGCAGCAACAGCGACGCTTTCGTCCCAACATTATGGACGCTATTGACAAAGAAGTAGATAAACTCCTGGGCAGCGAGTTTATTCACGAAGAGCAACATCCAGAGTTGGTAGCCAACGTCGTCCCCGTCACCAAGAAGAAAGGGAAGATTCGAGTCTGCATTGACTTCCGAGACCTCAACTCGGCTTGTCCGAAGGATGAGTTTCCACTCCCGATCACCGACGTAATGATCGACAATACATGTGGCTTCGAGCGCATGTCCTTCTTGGACGGGTGCTCGGGCTACAACCAAATCAAGATGTTCCCAGACAACGAAAAGCACACGTCGTTCAGGACTCCGAAAGGGGGTTTACTGCTACACAGTAATGCCCTTTGGCCTGAAGAATGCAGGTGCCACATACCAAAGAGCTATGAGCACCATCTTCCGTCAGCACCTCCGCAAGACAGTCGAATGCTATATTGACGATATCGCCGTCAAGAGCCATCTTTGAGGAGATCACCTACAAGATCTGAAGACAGTCTTCGATCTCATGCGGGCACATCAACTCAAGATGAACCCCGCCAAATCCTTCCTTGGAGTTTCCAGTAGAAAGTTCTTAGGCTTCATTATCACTGCTAATGTAAACCCCTAAAATTTTTAAGAAATTTTTGTGATTTATTGTTATTTTTAAATTTTCTTATTCATAAAATATTTTGAATTATTTTGATTATTAAAAATGGTCTTAGTCATGCCTAAATTTGTTAGCACACTGACCAGACAATATGGCACAGCTCGGGCAGTCAAGTGCCTTGACTAGCCTACTAGCTGTAGGTGCCAGTAGATTTATTTTATTTGAGTATTTGGTTATTAAAAATTATTTAATCGTATTATGGCTATCTGGTTCCATTTTAATATTCATCTATTATTTATATTTTAGGAGATTTAAAAAAATTATTTTTTGTGAGAAAATATACTAGAAGTAATATGTGCCCTCCCCAATTATGATAACCCTACTAATGAGTTGATCCTCTCAATTTGTATAAAGACATATTTTATTATCATTATCAATATGGTTATTACCATTTCTTATTATTATTATTATTATTATTATTATTATTATTATTATTATTATTATCATCATCAAATTGTATAGTTTTATTTACAAATATTGTTTTATATATCTTTATGAATATTTAGACATGTAGTTTGATGATTTTAGAGACCATAGACATTGGCACACATTTCGGTGCAAAATGGGTCCAACGACGGACATCGTTTTGACCTAAAATTATGATTTTGCCCCTGTTCCAGAATTGGAATTTCGGACAGGAGTTTCCTAGATATATTTTTTACACCAAGAATGTTTTTGATGTTTGTTTTAGCATCCGGGAACGTTTGTGGAGGTTCTACTATTGTAGCTTCATCTCGCTTGTCAATTTCATCTACTGGATGTCGTCAAAACACCTTCCAACCACCAGGCAAGTATACCTTGCTAATTAACTCTCATATTATTTATTTTCAGCATTTATTTCATTTGTTTCATATTTGTTATTTTTATTTGTTATAAACTGCGCGTCCAAGCCATACTTGGGTGTAAGCGACTCTATTAGTCGTTTTTCGTTGTTTTATTTTATTTGACGCATGTTGACTTTGTTTAGCGGACTACCTTCTTGTTGTGGGATATCCTTATATCTCATTTGGCCATGACACTCACACTACACGGTTTGAGACATTTTGCTAGGGGCATGACTTATTGACTGGCCATCTCTATAGTCGTGTGACGGATAGATCGTAACTGCTATGATTAGGGTATAGAGACTCGAGTAGTTACAAAACTGGACGGGTCATGGACATGACTTGGTCAGTATAGGAAATATTGGGGGAGGACAGTCACTAGTGCATATGGGAAGCCAAATAGGTAAACTATAGTTTTTGAATGGAACTATGGCGTGATATATTTGCAAATACCCTCTGACGTTTTGGACGTTACGGCCGGATACGTATGACTGGATGCCAGTTACGTACTTATAGCCTAAATTTCACCCATGCGCAATGAAAGTTGTCCTCCAAATTGCACATTAGACGGTTAGAATTCCCTTTGCATATTTGTGTCTAGGATAGTCTTTTGTATATTATTTTATTATTTTGACAGTTTATATTAGCATATTTTTCATGTATCTTGTTACGTCCCTCTGAGGACCTGGTGATTTCTCCAGGTATGTTTGTAATTTTTGCAGGTGCTCCAGCCAAGGACATTGTTTACAATCTACCTTCGCGATGCTAGCTTTTGGATCGTCTTTCGCTTCGATCGACTCTTCCATCGTCACTATGTATTTCTCTCTTTTGTTGGTAGTAGATTTGTCTCCGCCTAACGTTTTGTACAAATGACTTTAATAAGTTGATTTTATGATATATTAGTTTGTGGGTGAGATTAGTTTCATAGTTACTGCATTTTACAGCTTATGTATACATACGAGATTTTCGTATATTGGAGTATGCTTCGTATGTATGCAGCTGGCATATCTACGTACTTGGTCCTAAGTATTTTAGGACTGGGGCATTATATGTTTTTGTGGTGGCCCATGCAGGTCTCGATAAATTGTTTGGTTACTTTACCGTACCAAGCAAGCCTACATATAGGATTAGAGTCTAGGATCTTATCCACATGTTGATCTTCTTCCTTGACCCTTCATATCTTGCTTGATTCCTTCTACCGCTATTCTATCCTTTCCTTCGTGCTTGATAGTGAATAAGAATAAGACTCATACTAGATAGACATGACCCATTGTCCCATCACACTACTAGTTAACTCTTGTAAGTAGGGTAGAATGCCTCACGACCTAGTATTCCCTTCGTCCCTATGACCCATTATAGTGGATATTAAGTAGATTATCCATACTATAAATCTTTAGAGGACCATATCTCATTGGTTGACCAAAGCCTTAGATAAGAAGACAGTAGGACAACTGCATAGGCTCGAACATCAGACAAGACTTTGATTCTCGAGGAACATGAATTAGTTGTACTTCTTCAATCATTATCTCTCGTACTTATATTTTGGACTAACTTGACGAATGCTGCTAGTATGGCCTAGTTTTGCAAGCTTACTCTTTTATCGAGCTTGTTTCAAGACATATGTTACATTCCACTAACATATTGTCTAATCAGAACCGGTGCATGATGGTCTGATCAACCTAGTGCACTTTGGTTCACTCTTCGTATAATTACTCTACGTGGATTGAGATAAAGTTAAACTTGTCCTTTAGGGTCTCATCCGCAACAGTCTTGACAAACTTCTCTTTGAGATATTCAATCACCCTTGAAACCCGTAATTGAAATTCGATCCCATCTCCCTCGAACTCTCATTGTTTCTCAACACCTATTCGAAAAATAAACACTCGTAGACATGAAGTATTTCCAATGGCCATGAAGGCTATAGATACACAATCATTTCCATCTATTCAAAATCGGAGAACTAACTCCAAACATGATTCATATCTACCGTATCATAATTTCTATTACGCTGGTAGTAATCTTTTATAATCAAGAGTCGTGGTGCAATGTCATGACTTTGAATTTTTCTAACCTTATTAATCCTTAACCCTTGTCTTCGTTCTATAGAATATAGATTGCAAGCCTTCTAAAGTTTAAGATTTATTAGGATTACCGATTGACTAGAATAAATTGTGTAGAAGCATGAAAATTTTAGCATTCTTGACAACCATGCGCCCAAGCCAGGGAGTCATATGCGCCCAAGCCAGAGATACATATGTGCCCAAGCCAGGACAGCCCACATGCGCCCAAGACACCAATGCAAGCTATGCGCACATGTTGATGGCATATACCCCCTATACGCCCACTCTGGACTCCTCCAGAAGGGGGCGCATAGCCATGTTTCAGGCTATGCGCCCAAGTCAGGACAGCCCCCGACTCGGTCAACACCCACGATCAATCGTGCACCGAAGCATACGGCCACGTCAGTCTCCACGAGCAGTCATGCACCGAAGCATGCGGCCACGTCAACCCACGATCAACCTATAATCACGCAGTCTGCATGCACCTACACTCTATGTGCCCAAAGCAGGACTATGCGTCCATATAAAAATCAGTGTATTTTCTCATATGGGCGTATAACATCATTCCATCATGAAAACAACTATAAAAAGGGGTCTCATACCTCTTCAAAAGACAGAACAAAGAGCATTTCAAGAGCCAAATTGCCGTCCTTCTTGCCAGTGAGCCGAGAGTTAGCAATTTTCTTAGATTTTCTTCTACTTTTGTAATCGAAGTGTCAACGGAGTAAAGGAGCAATTGTCGCCCGATCTCCATCGTCTCATTCCCTAGAACTCTTTTTGTACTCGGGGATCCTCAGCGCAGGATCTCTCAGGCATACTCGATTTGTGGTGCCATACGCCAATAAGAAAAGATAGCGTTTCTTTTTCTTCTTTTTGTGTGTCCACAAAAATGGCGACTCTACTGGGGACTACCTTTTTCTCTGACAAGAATGTGGTGACGCAATCCGATACCGATAAAGTGGGAAGCACTCAGAAGATGTTGATCGTGAAGTTCGATCAGCAGGCGTTTGAACAGATGCTCTCGAGGGATGGCACTACTCCCTCAAAATTAGTGAAGCCGAACAAGTCTCGCAAGACTTGGCTTCCGAAGGCTCGTGGTGTATATCCTGCCAGTGTCGTAGAAGATATGCAACCAAAGAACTCTGTCACGTGGGTGCATAGGTCTTCCACGTGGAAACATGGAGCTCCCCTGTGGGCGCATAGCTCTGCCACAGAAGCTCCATAAATGAAGAAGGTACATACCGTTCCGGGCTCTACTAGCCCGGCGACTTCTCTCTTGTACAATCAACAACAGAGTGTTCAACGCTCGAGACTTGTCAAAGGAAAATACTACGATGCCAAGAATCAAAGTGTTCGACGCTCTGGGCAAACTTAGCAAGGCTCACAAACGAAGAAGGCAAAACTGGAAGAAAATAGCGCTGCTTCACGAAGCATGCATCCAAGAGGGTGTGTGGGCGCATAAATCTGGCCAGAAGACTTCTGTCTTCAACAGACTATGCGCCCAGGGTCATGCGCCCAAGGCTATGCGCCCAAGCTCTGCTGACCCATACTATGTGCCCACATCCAGGAAGCTGAGGCATGCTGCCAGGACTTCTGGGAAGCATGCATCCAAAGGCAGACTCCAGGGTCTATGTGCCCACAGCAAAAAGACAGGCCCCAATGCGTATAGTACGGGGCTGTCTTCAAGGTCATCACAGAACTTAGGTGTGGGGGTTGCCCCTGCACGTAAACTAAGTCCGGATGCGCTAACTCCCCTTACAAACCCATATGCAAAGCTCGGCGATGCATGTGACATAGGTTTTAAGGCAAAACTCTCTTCCACTGATTTACGCGACATAATAAATCATAAGCGTAAAGCGAGGAAGGATACGGCAATTTATGACATACATTCGTGCACCAGTATTGTCATCAACTGTTGCTGCTCCAAAGCAACGAGAGTGCCTCAGAGGCAGTCCGTGTTTCGATGATTGCATGGCTTTGATGATGAAAAGCTGCTATATGTTTCATCCAACATGGCTTCATGGGGTCCTCCTTACAGGAGCCCCAATCAAAAAAGGTGGACCACGAACCCAACTTTTTCTCTCAGTTCTGCGAACAAAAGAAGAAGAAGTCTGCCAACAGATAGCCAGCGAACTGTTACATCTGAAGGAGTCTATATGGGTACTCGGTCAAGGATGAAATACCGTATAGATGACGAGGACTCTCGAGCTGGAGGTGATGATCCTTCAGCTGGGGGTAGTATTCCCTTAGAGTCTGAAGCAGATGACCTTCACACCGGGGGTAGCCTTCCAGATGATGATGATCTCTCCGAGTCTGACGGTGACTATCTACCTCCCCTACCTGAAGACGAGGGACTTTTTAACTCAGAGACAAACAATATCAACACCAGTTGTACTGTCTCCTCTATTCATCCTCGCATGTTATCTACATACATGGCGGATGGAGAGAGACCTGAAGAAGCCAGTGATCAGACCAACAAACGGCTAGAGAGTCTTGAAACAGCATTTGCCAAGATTACTGATATGCTTACCAGTATCATGGCAGTCCAAACCGCTGGGACTGTTCCTCCACCTCAACTAAATGTCTCAGCTCACGTTAGTCTGGCTTATAGTAACAACCATCCTTCACTATAGAAGGAGTATCATTCCGTTGCGCCTCCTCCAAATCTTGTAAATGCTGGGGGTGGTCCTTCACCAACGACGCCTGATAACCGTACAGCAACCGTTTCTCAACATCTGCTCAATCAACAGGATGTAATTGATTCTTTTATTGCTCGTCTCGATACCATCTCACACAAAGACGAGCTTCAGAAGATGGGGATGTCTCAACCTTATCCTCCTGAATGGAAGAATGCTACTTGCCCTCCTAAGTACAAGCCATTGACACTAAATTCATTTGACATGATGACTTCTCCTCGCCAACACATGACATACTTTAACACGCAGACTCTACACTTACCCAGGGATGATCCGTTCTTGTCAAAGCTGTTTATTAGCACCTTGCAGGGGGTAGCTTTGGAATGGTTCTGCATTCTACCTGACGGTTGTATTAATTCCTTTAAAGATTTGGAGAGGTTATTCCTCAACATGTTTTATGATAGTGGCATGCATGTTAGTATGTCTACCCTCATCGAGACCAAGCAAAGGAGGACTGAGTCTGTTATTGCTTTCATCGAACACTTCAGGTGACTAGCATTGAAGATGCCCTTCGGTATCCCAGACTCAGAACTTATGGATACTTGTCGACATAACTTCCTTCCTACAGTGAAGTTCTGTCTGGGTATATATAAGTATGATACATGACCTGCTTTCATTGGGGCCGCTGATGCTGCTGAAAATGACGTCTCTAATCTGGAATTACTGGGGTTGAAGACACCCAAATCTGAAGGCAAAGGCAAGCATCCTCAAACTATCCATGTCCGTGGGGGTAAAGGGAAAGAAGTCTTGAAGGTCGACACTTCCAAGGGATCTTCCAATTCTCAGGGTGCTCCTGATAAACCTAAGGAGACTTTCTCCTTTGACGAGGATGATGTTATTACCATTTTTCACACATTGATGAAGGGTAATAAACTGACATTACCTTCACCACGACGTCCTGCGAAGGCAAACCAACTCAACGATCCAAAGTATTGTCTTTATCATCAGTACGTGCACCACTCTACCAAGGATTGTATCATCCTGAAGAAGAAGATACAACAACTTATCGACAGCCAAGTGATCAAACCTCGAAGCTGAAGACAAGGTCGTATCTTCTAACATGATCTCTCTTCAATTTGATGACTTTCCTCCCACAGAAGTCCCAGACGACGTAGTCCCAATCCCTAAGGCAATAATAGAAGTCGTCAACCTGCTGCCAGCTCGTAACTCAACCTTGGTGCCACTCACGACAGAACGTGGTGAGATTATGTGGGTCCATCTGGACCTTGTGCAAGAAATGATACAGAGGGTGGTATCTTCCAAAGTAAAGAGGGGCAAGAAATACAAATCATGTCATATGGTGTCTTCTTCCATTTACGATGTTCTATCTGGGGAGACGCGATCTGGAAAGGCTTACCTACGGACTTATGACCCCGCACAAGAAGAAGCAGCACCTTCTCAAGCTCTTGCTGCCCCCACAAGTTTAGAAGTCGGTCCATCTAAGCCCTCAACTACCGACAAAGCTAAGTAGAAGGAGACACGATTTGACAAGTCTTTGAAGGCACCAACTCCCGAAGGCATGGATCGGCCTTACAACTTTAACATACTGGCACAGCTGGCCAATACACCTGCCAGGTTGTCTTTGTTCGATCTATTGTGACTCTCCAAAGAGATGCGGAAGGCCTTAAGTGGGGCATTACTACATGCCGACTCCTATCTCGCTGAAGTCAAAGTCCCCACTGAAGATTCCTTCTCCTGTCCTTACTGCCACAGCACTATGGAAGTGGTGCCCAATATCACCTTTTCACAGGAGGACATGCTACTCAAAAATAATCATCATGATAGACCTCTGTACTATACAGGGTATATCGGAACGATTAAGGTGGATCGGATGCATATCGATCCAGGTTCCTCCCTCAGCATCATTCCTAGAAGTTTACTCCAAATTCTAGGGATCCTTCTGCACAAGCTATCTGCAACCAATACAACTATCATGGCTTTCAATGCTGGAAGAAGCCACCCGCTGGGCAAGATCCGTCTCAAGTGCCAGATTGGCGATCTCCGAACAGAGGTTTCTTGCTATGTAATCGACGCCAATGTATCCTACAACGTCTTATTGGGACATCCGTGGATACACGAGAACATGATCGTTCCTTCTACACGTCACCAGTACTTTAAGTATGTCAACGGTGATAGCATCGTGAAGACAAATTTTGCCGATGTCGATCCTTTTAAGGGTATTGAAGCCTACTACGGAGATTCAATACTTTATCAATCTCAGCCTCCAAAGACGATGGCAACGAAGCTAACGATGAAGCTGAAGTTAATTCATCCACCAGTGACGGTCCCCTGATTATCCGAGTCAAAGGACGTACTACTCCAAAAAGCACTCCAAAGCCTCTCACAATCTAGGTTAAAAAGAAGAATCCTGATAAGGTCAAACTATTAACCATCACTCTCCGTAAAATACCTCGGGTAGAACATGCTGAAGTCCGTCCTCCCAATCCTGAAGAGTTATCCTATGTGACGAACTTGGCCAAGTCTGTGGCTCCTGTTCCAGACAATGATCCCCGCAATGAGTATATCAATACTCAAAGTAATGTACCTTCAGTGGATGATGTAATCCCTGAAGAAGTGTAAAACCCCTAAATTTTTAATATATTTTTATCAATTTTGGTACTGATTTAAAAAATTTTATATTGTACGTCGCATAGTCGTATTGTACGTTGTGCGCAAGCGGCGTATTCGTAAATTGATCGTCGAGTGCGAATATGTACGAGGTACATATTTTTGTAAATATTTTTAGAAGCTTGATTTTTCAAATAATAAATAATAAATATTTTTGATTATTTTAAAAGTTGTGAAATACGTCATATTGGAATTTCCAACTCTTTATTTTATATTATGAAATGTTTTATAAATGATAATTTTGAAAATGAGGTATTATGCAAATATTCATTTCATACGAGGTACATAAATTTAAAATTTATATATATAATTCCATTTTTCAAATTTATTGATATTAATATTTTATTATTCAAAAAGATATTTAAAAATATTTATAATTTTCGAAATTATTATTATTGGTATTTTTGGGACATATATTTGAAAAATTTTATGGCCATTTTAAATCTTGATTTGATTTTTATGGTTTTAATTTAAAAGTTTAAAGGTAGAATTTATATTTAAATTTGAGTTTAGAATATCTAAGTTTAAATTAGAATTTAATTTAGATTTGATTTTTGAATTATTCAAATTGGGTTTAAACAAAACCTAATCCTTATCCAATGGGTATTCCCACATCCTATATATAGGCAGGTACTCCTCCATAATTTCCACCACAACTCAGAGTGTATGTGCATCGTGTCGGTGCCTTATTCTCATCAACTATGTTCTTTTTACATCATAAATACAAATATATTCTCTGCCGTGTCCGATCCTCGGACACGACGACATCCCTTCCAGCCCCATTCGGCCACCACTTCTCCCCGACCACAGCCTTCACCCTTCAAGTCCGACTCCTTGCCCCCGCCGCCTCGACGCCTACTGCCAAATTCGATTCCAGCCAGCTACCCAACTCCACGACCACATCGTCGTCACCAACATCCTCCTCGTTTCCTGTCCACCGCTGCCCCGGCAGCATCCCCGTCTCCACCATCTCCGTCAACAACATTCCAAAACCATCGCCACCACTGGCCGACTCCTGTTCCAGCCAACCGAAGCTACCACCACCGCCCCAGCTAACCCAGCCACCGAAACCACCACCAGCAAATAATATACAGTAGCAGAAAAATCCCCCAACCCACTCACCTCCGCCGCCGCACGAGTCCGCCACTCCCGGCTGTGTCGTCGACCCCCACCGCATCCGGAGAACGCTGGAGCCGAGTTCGCCGCGTGTCCCAGATCTGATGCGCTGGCGCACCTCTCCACCGCCGCCCTGCCTCGTTCCGTCCCCGCGACCGAAATCCAACGGCCGCCTGCTGGTGAGCGCCGACGTCGTTCTCACGCGCCGCCCCCCTCTCTCCTCTCCGCCCACCGCTCGAGACCACAGCACCGACCGCCACCTCACCGATCAGCCCGGCGCTCCGTCGTGCACGCCACCGCTGGTGCTCTTCCCGTAGCTGCGATCGGAGGTGCGCCCTTCGTGGACGACCTGGCGCCCAGAGCTCTGCCGACGTCTAGCCACACCAGTCGCCTCATCGGAGCGCCGCCGTCGGCGAACCCCAAAACCCCCTGTGAGAACCCTCGCTCTCCCCCTTTCTTCTCTCTCTCTCTCTTGCTCTGTAAAGGAAAATTTGGGGGAATAGATATTAAGGAGTTCATTAGTTTATAACTATTATTATTATTATTATTATTATTATTATTATTATTATTATTATTATTATTATTATTATTATCATTTTATTAGTCTACTTATTATACTCTTATGATTATTACTAATTTTCTATAAGATATATAAGGTAGATAGTTCCAAGTATTTTTACATAAATTATTATTACTTTATTAATTTTCAGAAGTTATATTATTATAATTATTATTATGATTAATATGTCTCATTTTTATATCTTATAATATTTATCTAAAAATTTCTCTTACTAGTAAATATAGTTCAAAGTATTTTTTACAAATCCTCTTGACTAAGGAAAACATATTTTTTTTTAAAGTAGTAGGAAAATTTCTCTAAAAATTAATATATGTATCTACCTCCTCAAATATCATCTTGATTACGACTGACCGTACCTTTCTATTCCTCGACAAATTCGGACCCTTGCACCACAACCATGGCTATTGGACAGAATATGACTTGTTGAATCATTGCACCACTCCAGACAACACCACCAGGCAAAACACCTTGCCTTTACTGTTTAATTTCTTGCTCAATATCATGCATGTTTTTTCTTTATGTTGTTCTTTCAAAACTATATATAGATGCAAATTATTATACTTTATGCAATTGGCTTAGAGTTAAGGGACCACCGTATGTTTAGTGCATCTCATAAACTATCACGATATGCCACGGATTGTGTGTGAGTTGTGAGTCGCATGTAGATACGGACTTGCGTGCTGACTGATCATTGGTGCGCACAGGCCGTGCGTTAGAATATAACTGCCAATAGATTGTGTAGAAGACTAGGCAGTTATCAAGGATTAAACAGTGTCATGGAGTCGACACATGGATAGTATCATTGGGGGGAGGGGACAGCTATTAGCGTAGGGGCTACATTTATTTTTACACATATTTTGGGCCGAAGGTGACTCTTATGAGCACTACCTTCTGCCTAGGGCCGATAGTGACTCGGATGAGCGCTACTTACTGCCACTCTTTATTCTTGCTTGCGTGAATCCGTTACAGCCCCTGCGTAGAATGTTGTCCTCACAGTGCATATCACATAGAATGGTTAGGAACCTTTACTCATGCATACTTTTCTGTTGAGATTTATTATTCAGTTTATTGGCATGATATTATGTGTCTTGTTACGTCCCTCTGAGGACCTGGTGATCTCTCCAGGTGTGTGTTTCGTGATTTTTTGCAGGTGCTCTAGCTAAGGCCATTCCTTCCTTCGTGATGATTGCTCTTGGACGCGTCACTTGCTCTCGCTTGCTCAATTCTTTTTTTGTATATTTTTCCATATTTAATTTAGTCGGTAGTGGATTTGTCTCCGCCCAACTATTGTGTACATGACAAACTCAAATTTGCTTTTATATCATTATTATTCTTAGTAGATGAGATTTAGTGTCTTGGCTTTCTACATTTACAGTTTATGTATACATACGAGCCCTATATTTACTCGTATGTATACAGCTGGCATGATACGTATCTAGTTTCAAGTATTTGGGACTGGGCGTTACATATTTTTGTGGTGGCCCATGCAGGTCGAGTTTGTTACTTCGGTTACGTAATTGTACCGATGTGAGCCTGCAATATAGGATTAGAATCTAGGAATCTAATCCACCTGCTTGACATCCTTTCTTGACTTCAAATTTTGAACTCTCGTTCGCCCTCCTTGATTTGCATCTTGCTTGACTCCTTCTACCGTAAATTCTTAGTTTCGTGCTTAGTGAGAATTAGAAAGATGACTACACTCGTATATGCTCATAGGTCAAACACATGGCTAGAAGGATTACCTTGACAATTAGTATGCATTGAGGTCTTATTTGTGTATTAAAGTATTTATGTTTCCTAGAAATTTGATCTTAAGGATTAGTTTATTCCAAGTTGGGTAGTAGTATATTACCGCCATCAAAGGATAGTTGAAATTTTATTTTAAAGGTGGTATACACAAGAGGATAGCTAGATCGAGAAAACAAAATTTTTATGAATTTTGAAATTATGAAATAGTTATGATTTATTAGGGATATAAAATCAATTTGAGAAATATCTTGAGTTTTTATATTGTGACACTTGATTTACGGTTAACTTTAAGTTTGGATTGTAATATGATAAAGTTTATCTCGAGATGATTTAAAGAGTTTAAATTATGATTTTGTAGACGACTAGAGAGACGAAAGTTTAGAAGGAAGAGAACTTGAGGTTTTAAATTTCACGTACGATTTATAAGTTTATTAAATTTTGAAGAGATGAAAAAAAAAATTGTTTAAGAATGTTTAGAAGGTATCGACTTTGAAGGAAAAATTCAATTTCAAATTTTGTCCTATGATCTATGATTTATAGAGTTTTTTAAATTTCGAGTTTAAAGCCTTTATTATGGATATTTAAATTCTGGTAAAAAAAAGTATGTTCATTTTGCGATATACAAGGGCTATTTCGAGATTGATTAGAGATTTAAATTAAACTTGACAGTCTAAGATAATTGGTAATTGTGGCGGAGTATCTTGAAAAATTTTATTGAGAAACTTCGAAGAACTTGAAATTTAGATTAGATCATATTGGTAGAGGACCAAGAAGCAAGAAAGGTCACCCTAGTGAGATAGAAGTATTCTACATTAGACTGCCATGTCATCTATGATTATGATATTGCATATACACAAGTATAGTTAGTCATCGACCAAACCGATAAACATATCTTTTGACTTACTCGACCTTCCCTCAATTCTAGATCTCTAATCGTGACCATCTAATTGTTTGAAACTTATAAATGATTAGAATCATTCCCTTAATCATACCCTTATCCATGAGACTATTCTTTTTCTAGAAACTGTATTCCTAACTTATTTTACCTTGATCTACTGGAAACTGAATTTTCTTTATTTCCTGCTTTAACTTGGTCATTATTTGTGCGTTAATCATTATTTCATGAACTCCCACTTTCTATTTAAATTCTTTTGTGTCCTTTACCGTGACTTGGATATTTGGAGCACAACACTAGACTTTTAATCCAACAAATCCCATATGCAAGACCTAGACGAGCTCACCTTCATGTAGGTATATCACGTGCCACTCAAACACTTCTCCTTGTATTCTATTTTCATGATATGACTTTGGGTCATAAGAGACTAAACTATAACCCTTACCATGAAACCAATATACCTTTTAGCTATAGATATGGTCTCAGACTCGACTCAAATTTTTTTTGACCCAATACATGATTGGGATCTACTAAGTCCCTTAAATGCTTAACCTTGCATTTTATCCTGATTGCTTGACCATTGTCCTTTTATTTTCATGTCTTATTTTGATTTACTTGGACGCATAACATCTTTTTGCAATATTAGCAACCCCTACTTCTCTTCCTTTCAATTGAATTACTTCACTTGTATTTACTATGTTTCCTCCGTGGTTATGCAACCTTTTCTTATATGATTTCCTTGTACGATTATGGAACTGAATCATGACACCCTTCAGTTAAAGAGGAAGTAGATTAGAAAGATTACTGTTATAGTTAAATAAAATAATTGTATGATTGGAAAACATGAGTTAATTTTGTTATTTGGTGATATTAAGAAAAGGTGATATTATCTTTTGAAGAAATGGGATGTTCGAAGGATAGTACACTTGCTAATTACAAAAATGTTTGAGGAATTTATCATGATGCCTATGCAAAATTTTACAATGAAAAATGAGTACGAAATCCTTAGATTTGACTTAACTTTGGAAATTGATTGAAAGTTTTGAACTTCAACTCCGAGGAAGGAATGAACCTGGAGGATAGAATTTTAAAAAGAAAAAAGGGAATATCGATATGTTGGAAGAAATTCTTTTTACCGAATCCAAAAGTATTGACTTATCGATTTTCTATCGTTGCGATATTTGATTAGATATATAAAAATAGTGGATACTTAAAACTTTTGTGGAGTGATTGTTGAAGACAAAAAGATTTCAAGGAATAATGGTTATAAACCTTGAGAGGATTAATAAAATATATAAAAAGTTGAATATGGGAGAGGACTGATGATTTTGACGATATCGAATGAAAGTTAAAATTTTGAGATAGTCCTTGCCTATCGTAAGTTACAAAATTATCATTTTGTCGTTGGATGGTAGACGGGATCAAATTCGATATTTATAGGTTGTCATGAGATATTTTTCTAAACTATATCTTGGAATTCATACTTCCTAGTTACCCAATTTGCGGTTATTCCGTAATTATTGCCTTCCATTGGAAACTTTTCTCCTTGTCAAATAAATTGATCGATTTCTTATCGGTAAACTCCTTTCCATCCCCTTCGCCCTACCTACCCTAATTACTCCTAAATTTTGAGGACGAAATTCTTTTAAGTTGGGTAGGATGTAAAACCCCTAAATTTTTAATATATTTTTATCAATTTTGGTACTGATTTAAAAAAAATTGTATTGTACGTCGCATAGTCGTATTTTACGTTGTGCACAAGCGGCGTATTCGTAAATTGATCGTCGAGTGCGAATATGTGCGAGGTACATATTTTTGTAAATATTTTTAGAAGCTTGATTTTTCAAATAATAAATAATAAATATTTTCGATTATTTTAAAAGTTGTGAAATACGTCATATTGGAATTTTCAACTCTTTATTTTACATTATGAAATGTTTTATAAATGATAATTTTGAAAACGTGGTATTATGCAAATATTCATTTCATACGAGGTACATAAATTTAAATTTTATATATATAATTCCATTTTTCAAATTTATTGATATTAATATTTTATTATTCAAAAAGATATTTAAAAATATTTATAATTTTTGAAATTATTATTATTGGTATTTTTGGAACATATATTTGAAAATTTTTATGGCCATTTTAAATCTTGGTTTGATTTTTATGGTTTTAATTTAAAAGTTTAAAGGTTGAATTTATATTTAAATTTGAGTTTAGATTATCTAATTTTAAATTAGAATTTAATTTAGATTTGATTTTTGAATTATTCAAATTGGGTTTAAACAAAACCTAATCCTTATCCAATGGGTATTCCCACATCCTATATATAGGCAGGTACTCCTCCATAATTTTCACCACAACTTAGAGTGTATGTGCATCGTGTCGGTGCCTTATTCTCATCAACTATGTTCTTTTTACATCACAAATACAAACATATTCTCCGCCGTGTCCGATCCCCGGACATGACGACATCCCTCCCAGCCCCATTCGGCCACCACTTCTCCCCGACCACAGCCTTCATCCTCCAAGTCCAACTTCTTGCCCCCGCCGCCTCGACGCCTACTGCCAAATTCGATCCCAGCCAGCTACCCAACTCCACGACCACGTCGTCGTCACCAACATCCCCATCCTCCTCGTTTCCTGTCCACCGCTGCCCCGGCAGCATCCCCGTCTCCACCATCTCTGTCAATAAGATTCCAAAACCATCGCCACCACTGGCCGACTCCTGTTCCAGCCAACCCAAGCTACCACCACCGCCCCGGCTAACCCAGCCACCGAAACCACCACCAGCAGCAGCAAATAATATACAGTAGCAGAAAAATCCCCCAACCCACTCACCTCCGCCGCCGCGCGAGTCCGCCGCTCCCGGCTATGTCGTCGACCCCCGCCGCATCCGGAGAACGCTGGAGCCGAGTTCGTCGCGTGTCCCAGATCTGACGTGCTGGCGCACCTCTCCACCGCCGCCCCGCCTCATTCCGTCCCCACGACCGGAATCCAACGGCCGCCTGATGGTGAGCGCCGACGACGTTCTCACGCGCCGTCCCCCTCTCTCCTCTCCGCCTGCCGCTCGAGACCACAGCGCCGACCGCCACCTCACCGATCAGCCCGGCGCCCCGTCATGTACGCCACTGCTGGTGCTCTTTTCGTAGCTGCGATCGGAGGCGCACCCTTCGTGGATGACCCGACGCCCAGAGCGCTGCCGACGTCTAGCCACACCAGTCGCCTCATCGGAGCGCCGCCGCCGGTGAACCCCAAAACCCCCTGTGAGAACCCTCGCTCTCCCCCTTTCTTCTCTCTCTCTCTCTCTTGCTCTGTAAAGGAAAATTTGGGGGAGTAGATATTAAGGAGTTTATTAGTTTATAACTGATATTATTATTATTATTATTATTATTATTATTATTATTATTATTATTATTATTATTATTATTATTATTATTATTATCATTTTATTAGTCTACTTATTATACTCTTATGATTATTATTAATTTTCTATAAGATATATAAGGTAGATAGTTCCAAGTATTTTTACATAAATTATTATTACTTTATTAATTTTCAAAAGTTATATTATTATAATTATTATTATGATTAATATGTCTCATTTTTATATCTTATAATATTTACCTAAAAATTTCTCCTACTAGTAAATATAGTTCAAAGTATTTTTTACAAATCCTCTTGACTAAGGAAAACATATTTTTTTAAAAGTAGTAGGAAAATTTCTCTAAAAATTAATATATGTATCTACTTCCTCAAATTCTCCTCAAATATCATCTTGATTACGACTGACCGCACCTTTCTATTCTACGACAAATTCGGACCCTTGCACCACAACCATGGCTATTGGACAGAACATGACTTGTTGAATCATTGCACCACTCCAGGCAACACCACCAGGCAAGACACCTTGCCTTTACTGTTTAATTTCTTGCTCAATATCATGCATGCTTTTTCTTTATGTTGTTCTTTCAAAACTATATATAGATGCAAATTATTATACTTTATGCAATTGGCTTAGAGTTAAGAGACCACCGTATGTTTAGTGCATCTCATAAACTGTCACGATGTGCCACAGATTGTGTGTGAGTTGTGAATCGCATATAGATGCGGACTTGCGTGCTGACTGATCATTGGTGCGCACAGGCCGTGCGTTAGGATATAACTGCCAATAGATTGTATAGAAGACTTGGCAGTTATCAAGGATTAAACAGTATCGTGGAGTCGACACATGTATAGTATCATTGGGGGGAGGGGACAGCTATTAGCGTAGGGGCTATATTTATTTTTACTCACATTTTGGGCCGAGGGTGACTCTTATGAGCACTACCTTCTGCCCAGGGCCGATAGTGACTCGGATGAGCGCTACTTACTGCCACTCTTTATTCTTGCTTGCGTGAATCCGTTACAGCCCCTGCGTAGAACGTTGTCCTCACAGTGCATATCACATAGAATGGTTAGGAACCTTTACTCATGCATACTTTTCTGTTGAGCTTTATTATTCAGTTTATTGGCATGATACTATGTGTCTTGTTACGTCCCTCTGAGGACCTGGTGAGCTCTCCAGGTGTGTGTTTCGTGATTTCTTGCAGGTGCTCTAGCTAAGGCTATTCCTTCTTTCGTGATGATTGCTCTTGGACGCGTCACTTGCTCTCGCTTGCTCAATTCTTTCCTTGTATATTTTTCCATATTTAATTTAGTTGGTAGTGGATTTGTCTCCGCCCAACTATTGTGTACATGACAAACTCAAATTTGCTTTTATATTATTATTATTCTTAGTGGATGAGATTTAGTGTCTTGGCTTTCTACATTTACAGCTTATGTATACATACGAGCCGTATATTTACTCGTATGTATACAGCTGGCATGATACGTATCTAGTCTCAAGTATTTGGGACTGGGGCGTTACAAGAACAACTTGCATATTTTCTAAGTAAAGGTTTATCTTTGAATTACTCCGATGTCTACCAATCTGTAAACCAGTACATAGATACGATATGCGCTCTAGAGCACGGCATAGTACCATATCTCTGCATGCTAGTCACGATGCCTCATCTGCGGAAAAAAGTCTGGCCAGAAGTTATCTACTACTTCATCGTTCCAGCTAGAAAGAAGGGTGAAGAATTGATCATCTTCGGTCGAATAATTAGCGAAAGAAAGTTCATTTTGGACTCTATGTAATGCCCGTAGCTCGTATTACGTATTTTGGACTACGTGTACGTATCTTGACTCGTATGGCATATTTCCTTGCATGATATATTTGGGCATTCTATTACTTGGTTTGGTTTGGCTTGGCTTGGTTTGCTTTGGGTTCATCATGAACCAAAAGAAAACCCCCACCTACCCCCACTCCTTTCCATTTATTAACCCCAATACACTCTCTCTCTCTCTCTCTTCATTACTTCTTCTTCTTCACCATTACTTCTTCACCTACCAGGGAGAGAGCTTAGGCAAGTACAGCTTGCTTCATGGAGGAACCCAAGTTTTATTGTTCTATTTTCTTCTCCATGAGATTCTAACACACTTTAGTACTTAGTATTTCTAATTTCCATGGCTAAATTCATGTAGATCTAAGTTTATTTCATTTTCAGATTTCTTGGGTTTTGATTTATTTAACCTTGTTATTTCCAAGTTTTGATGGTTCCATGTTGTAGAAAATTTCATTCTGTCCCATTTTGACCTATGGAAGTCTGGATTTAGACTTGGGATGAAGGATTTATGAAGCTTTAAAGAATGGAGTCCATGACTCTTCTTCTCGGATCAGTTGAGAAGAAGAACAGTCAGCCGCATGGCAGTTCATGGCCGCATAGCCTTCCTGGCCGCATGGCAGTACTTGACCGCATGGACTTCCATGCGGCAAGCTTTCTCAGCCGCATAGGCCATGGGCTCCTTGCCACTGCCGCATAAGACTTCATTTTCGCAACCGCATGAACTTCCGTTCTCTTCAGCCGCATAAATCATTCATCTCAGCCGCAGGGCAATGATGGCCGCATGACAATCTAGCAGCATGAACACCAGCCTCCTTAGCCGTATAAAGCCGTGGCAACTTCCAGCCGCATAAACCCGATCATCCGCAGCCGCATATGACCCGTTCCCCCCGCAGCCGCATGAGGCCTTGGTCCTTAACCGCATGAGCTGCCATTGATCCCGCTGCCGCATAAGCCTGAGATCCCCGTTGTCGCATGAGCCCCGTATTACCTTCCAGCCGCATGAACTTATTATCTTTCAGCCGCATAAGCCCCTTCTTTCTTGAGCCGCATGTGCCTGCCCTCTTCCAGCCGCATGAGCGCGTAGTCCCAGCCGCATAAGCGCGCATGCTCTCTGCCGCATGAATCCAATTAACCGTATGGCTCCTTCCATAGTCTCGTCCTCATTTATTATTATTATTATTATTATTATTAAATTGAAATGTCACATTTACGCTTATGTTATGTAAATTCTGATATATTCCATGAATACAATAGTGGCCCGCCGTGGCGCACCGTTGACAGGTAAACCTGACATGATATATCACGACATGCTGTTACGACAGCTAGCCTGACATGACAAGTATAAATGACCTGGACACCGTGGACGATTGTGTTTGTACAAATAAACCAGTACTGTCTTGCATCATGTCTAGAATAGGATCCCTAAGTACCACGGTCAGGGATACCTACTATAATTGACTAAGGCTAATAAACTAGAATAATTCAGTAGTCATGAAGAGATTTCCCAGCTACAGTCAATCCCGTTATCTAGGTGCACCAAGTGGACTTGTAGCTTACCGACGAGTAGGGCACATTTCTAGCACACAATCACGTGTTGCATCCTTCATAAACAGACATTCGACCTGGATAACCTGGATGGTCTGCAGGGCTTGTGGCTGTTGGGATAATCTCGTTGCATCTTGCTAGTAACTAGGCCTGTGATAACCCTAGTTAGTTAAAATATCAAGCCGTACTCTTTGCTTGGCCGTGATTTATTGGATGGAGTCTAGCCCAGCTTAGTCTTGTCCTGATCTTGTACAAGATTGTGACCTGACATGATTATTTATCCTGGCCTTAACAATAACGATCAGGGGTCCAGTTCTGTTCAGGCGAAGGGTTACAACCTCGGTCCTTATTTGGTTTAAGGGTTGTAACCTGGCTCCCAGAGCAGTTCTGTGTCCTATCTTCGTTTATTGTCTTATTGCTCCTCATGCCATGCTTGTCATGTTTTTATACCTTACTTCAATAGCATGATTACTCATACTCGCCTTAACAATAAAGATCAGGGGTCCAGTTCTGTTCAGGCGAAGGGTTACAACCCCGGTCCTTGTTTGATTTAAGGGTTGTAACTGGCTCCCGGAGCAGTTCTGTGTCCTCTCTTCGTTTATTGTCTTATTTTACCTTATGGCGAGCTCATCTTGTCACCTTACCAATAGTATCTGAGACGGGTTTCTATTCAGGTGAAGGGTTCCAACCCCGGTCCATGTTTGGTTTAAGGGTTGTGACCTGGCTACTTGAATGGTTTCCTCGTACTCAATTTACTGTTGTTATCTTTATTATTATCGATTTTGTTTATAATCATCTTTAATATTCTATTATATTCTATTGTATTCTATTATGATATACTGGTTTTAGTTCCTAAGTGAAGCCTCATTTGTGGCACTTGCTCTTTCTGGGGTCTGATCCACCTGGTTTTGTATGGCCAGATATCGGAGCAGCACCAGAGGATCTACTTACCTTCCAGCCAGATGGTGACCACCAGGCGTAACCCTGGCAACGAGTGCGTTTCTTTTGTTCTCCCACTTTATTGTAAAATTATTCTTTTGAGGCGTTTAGCCGGCGAGCACGTGTTAGCTCGTATTACGCCTTTATTTACTGTCTGCCTACGGACTATAACATGATTAACAAATCCTAGGGTTGATCATGTATGACTGAAACTCTTGTTAGTCTTGACATTTTGTATGACTAGCTTCATGATCATCCTAATATGTAATGTATGGGACGCCTTACTATTGTATATTTGGTGCTTTGACGTCTTGTGACTATTATTGCTTGCTTGAGATTGAGATAATAGGCTTATTTATGACCATAGGTGACTGATGGATTGTAGTTAAACCCTCATGTATCTAGACAGCCGTGACCGTATAGTGAGGTGGATTACACTTCAATATACGTAGCTGGCTATGTACGCCCCCGCTCTCCGGTATTCTGGTTCTGGGACGTTACACTCTACTTCTCCTAATCACAACACTAAAGCGAACTATGATTCTGGGAAAATGTAACTTTACCGATATAGTTGGCAGGCCAAGAATATCATGCAAAACATGGAATATGATATAAAAAGCGACCAGGAGATAAACTACGGTCAGGGACAACGATTGCCAATATGTCACTTTGCTCCTCCCGGCAAACCCGAGAACTATTATCAACAAAATAGTGTTGGTTTGGGTTATGTTACTCCTCCAACAACTCCTGAAGAATCCGACGTCGAAGCTGATCGTTGTTCTCGTTCTTCTGATTCCTGCCTCTGGGATTCAGACTCCAGCATTGGAGACATATTCAAAGCAACTTTATCCGTCTACATGGTGTCAGTTGACCAAATTGCAGACGATGTCCAATCGATCGAGCTTGAACAATGGGCTCAAAAGATGGATACTATGTGGGAGTTATGTTTCGAACAACGTGAACCACCTACTGAAGACGAAGTCGTCCAAGTTAATTTAGGAGATGAATCATCTCTTAAACCAATCTTCATCAGCAAAAGTCTGTCTGGCGAAGAACGACAATCTCTTATACAGCTTATAAAAGAATACATTGACGTCTTTGCATGGAGCTATGAAGACATGCCAGGCTTGGACCCTAAAGTTGCTATGCATCGCCTAAATATCTCGTCCAAAGCTAAGCCAATGAACCAGTAGCAACGACGATTCCGACCAGATATCATGGAGGCCATCGAGAGTGAAGTCAAGAAGCTTATTTCAAGCGGGTTCATTCGCAAAGAACAACACCCTGACTGGGTCGCTAACATTGTGCCAGTTATGAAAAAGAATGGTAAAGTTTGAGTCTATATCGATTACCACGATTTGAACTCTGCATGCCCGAAAGATGAGTTCCTTCTACCGATCACCGACGTAATGATCGACAATACTTGCGACTTCGAGCGGATGTCCTTCATGGATGGGTTCTCAGGCTACAACCAGATCAAGATGTTCCCCGACAATGAGAAACACACATCTTTTTGAACACCGTTGGGGGTATACTGCTATACGGTGATGCCCTTCGGATTAAAAAATGCAGGGGCGACATACCAGCGAGCTATGAACACAATTTTTTGCGATCATTTACGCAAAACAGTAGAATGCTACATAGATGATATCGCAGTTAAAAGTCGTCTCAAGGGCAACCACCTCCAAGATTTGAGAACGGTGTTCGAACTAATGCGTGCACACCAACTCAAGATGAATCCAACCAAGTCTTTTCTGGGAGTCTCCAGCGGTAAGTTCCTTGGTTTTGTTATCACTTCAAAGGGTATATATCTTGACCCGGAGAAAGTAAAAGCTATCCTCGATATGCATCTCCCAAGAAATCTTAATAAGCTACGCGGACTTCAAGGAAGGCTAGCCTACATCAGACGATTCATTTCAAACCTTTCTGGAAAGTGTCAACCGTTTACTCAGCTCATGAAAAAAGGAGTATCTTTCGTCTGGATTGAACAATGTTAACGTGCATTTGACGACATCAAGAAGTATCTCACAAGCCCTCCAGTATTGGTGGCTCCAATAATGGAAAAGTCCTTCTTACTATATGTCCGCGCTATGGACCATTCCCTTCGTGCCCTATTAGCTCAGAAGAATGAAGGCGGCCATGACCAGGCAATCTACTACCTCAGCCGTACGATGGTGGGTGCCGAGCACAGATACACACCTATGAAAAAGGAATGTCTCGTACTGGTTTTTGCTATCCAGAAGACACGCCACTATGTGTCTGTGCGGACTATCCATATCATATCTAAAGTCAATCCTCTCAGAATACTCATGACTAAACCGGGTTCTCTTAATTCCTGTTTAGCTACATGGGCAATATTGTTGACTCTATACGATATGTTGTTCGTCTCTCAGAAGGCAGTAAAAGGCCAAGCGTTAGCTAATTTCCTAACAGCTCATTCGGTGCCAGAATCTTCCAAACTCTACGATGAAACCCCTGATGAAGTAGTAGAATCTAACACCGCAACTGAAGAAATCCCCATTTGGCGAATGTTCTTTGACAGTGCATTAAGAACAGGACCTAAAGGAAATATCGTGGCCGGAGTAGGTATCGTGCTTGTGTCACCCGACCATCTGGTTATACACCGTGCATATTCTCTCGTGGAACCCTGTACTAATAACATGGCCGAATATAATGCCCTACTGATCGGCCTTCAACTGGCAAAACAACCGGAAGTTGACTATCTAGAACTTACGGCGATTCTAAGCTAATAGTTAGTCAGGTCCGAGGGGATTATGAAGTTCGTCACGAAGACCTAGTCCCATATCACAAAGCGAAAATCGAACTGGCTTCTAATTTTGCTGGATTCTTCATCGAGCACATGCCTCGATTACAGAATATAGAAGCAGATGCTTTAGTCGATCTTGCTGCTTCCTTGACCGTCCCTACCAATACTCAGCATTCGATCATAGTGTCTGGTCGAGAGCTATTATTGTGAAAGATGCCTTGCATATTCATCACAGTTACGTAACAGAAACAAACATCAACAACTGAAGATTTTCTTTCATAGACTACACTATCTACGGAATCCTCCCTGAGGACCAAAGGAAGCAGTGTCTGTCCAAAGGCGATTCCTCAGATTTTACTATGATACAGCTACCAAAATACTGTATCGACGCTCTTATGACGGGCTACTGTTACGATGTTTATCAGACACAGAAGCCAAACATGCACTCCGTGAGGCTCACGACGGAATTTGTGGCGCACATCAACCAGGCCCCAAATTACAAGCTCGCCTCAGACGAATGGGTTATTATTGGCCCACGATGATAGCAGATGTTGTTGAATATGCAAAGAAGTGTAGGGCTTGTCAGTTCCATGCTGACTTCATTCATCAACCTTCGGAGTTTCTACACCCGACGGCAGTATCTTGGCCTTTTGAAGCCTGGGGTATGGACGTCATAGGCCCAATCAACCCGCCATCTTCCAGAGGACATCGGTTCATCCTAGCTATAACCGATTACTTCTCCAAATAGGCGGAAGCTATACCGCTCACCGAAGTGAAGACGTCGAACGTGATCAGTTTCATCAAACATCACATTATCTATCGCTTCGGCCTACCTCGCAGGATCATCCATAATAATGGTCCATAATTCGCAAGCCATGCATTTTATCGGTTCTGCAATAAGAATCGAATCCAGAATGTAGCCTCTACTGCCTACAATTCAGTGGCTAATGGGTTAACAGAAGCCTTCAATAAGACCATCATTAAACTTCTCAAGAAGTTTGTATCTTCAAACAAGCACGATTGGAATGAGAAGCTCGGTGAATGTCGCTGGGCCTATCGTACAACGGTCCGGACTCCAACAGGCAGTACGCCATTCTCTCTGGTTTATGGGAGCGAAGCAGTTCTTTCCCTAGAAATCCAGATTCTCTCTCTTCGAGTAGCCTTAGCCAGTGAGTTGACTGCCGAAGAAAGTTACCGTCTGCGACTACAAGAACTCGAAGCGCTAGACAAAAAATACTTATTAGCTCAGCAGCGTATTGAGCTATACCAAGCACGCCTTTCCAGATCCTTTAATAAAAAAATGGTGAAGGAAAAAATCTTCCAAGTTGGTGATCTGGTCTTAGAAGTGAGAAGACCAATGGTCATGACGCACAAGACAAAAAAAAAATTCCAGCCTAAATGGAAAGGTCCTTTCGTTATAGAAACAGTGTATTCTAATGGTACGTATCGACTAACCAAACCTGATGGTGACTTGCTCATGATGCCGATCAACGACAAGTTCCTGAAGAAATATTATGTGTAACCTTCATAAACAGCGCTCACATATACCCTATTTTAGTCATATAAATGTACAGTGCAATATTTATGTGATTCAAAAAAAAATCATTTAACTATTATCCGTATTTCAAGAGTCTTGAATATGCCATGGATAATAGGTCCTCTAAAAAGATTCTCCAGTGGAATTATTTTCGTTTTAGACTCTGTTCAAACTCGGTCTGACGAAAATAAGTCATGTCCATATTACCTCTGAACTGTTTTCCGATAATTATTTCCCCAGTGGGATGATTAAGAAACGTTTTGCCACGTCCATATAACCTCTGAGCAAAGCATTCATCAAGGATAATCACGTCCATATTACCTCTAAATTATCCACTCCTACCTAATGTTATATATCCTTCCACGTCCATATTACCTCTGGTCAGATATAGAACATCCTCTGCTATTACGTCCATATTACCTCTATTAGCAGCTTCTTTCAACTTATTATCTACATTCAAGAACCTTAAATATAAAATAGATAATAAGTCCACATCAAATTCTCCAGCGAAATACCCACCAAAAATATCCTTACTACGTCCACATTACCTCTAGTTCTGATATTTCACAAACTTCATTCATGAATTTTGAAAGCCAAAAGATTATTTATTAAAAACGTATATCAAAAGACAGAGAAAAGAAAAAGATACAGGATTCTTGACGGCTAATTGAGCCTATTATAAGAGAAAATCTAAAGGATACAAAAATCGATTGATACTATCCCTTAGAGCCGCAATTTCGGCTTCGGACTTCACTGTAACTTCCCAGTCCCAAAATACGTAGGACCAAGTACGTGAACATGCCAGCTACACATATACAAAGAATACTCCAATATATGGAATCCTCATACATGCACATAAGCTGTAAAATAAAATAATCACAGGCCAGAAATATGTAATCTAATCTCATCACAGCTCAACACAAAAGATAATAGAGTCCAAATAAATAAATAAGTATCTCAAAAGATGTAACGCCCCAGTCCCAAAATACTTAGGACTAGGTACGTATCCATGCCAGCTGCATACATACGAAGTATACTCTAATATATGGAAATCTCGTATGAATACATAAGCTGTAAAATGCAGTAAACCAAGAGTAATCTAATCTCATCCACAAATGAAGAATAAAGGATGTCATATAATCAACTGTAATAAGTCTTTGTACAATACGTTGGGCGGAGATAAATCCACTACCAACTATGAAAAGAAGTGCACAAAAAGAGAAAGAGTTTGGCGAGCGAAGCGAGGACGATCAAAGTGCAATCATCCTCGAAGAAATAGTGATGATCATGGCCACAGCTAGAACACCTGCAATATCACAGAAGCACACACCTGGAGAGATAACCAGGTCCTCAGAGGGACGTAATAAGATACATAAAGAACATGCCACATAACTGAATATATATACCATGTCATAAATCACAAGTAAAGTAAATAGTCCCACTCGTAACAAGATCGAATACCTCATCATCGATACAGTGGACTACCCTTACAACCAAACAAGGACAAGGGGTAGTACACTATACCGCTATGTGATATTGTCCCAAGCTACAAATGGAACGGGGTGATATGACATTAACGAGGGTTACCTAACCATCTAATGTGTTTATGCAGTAAGAACAAACCTTCAACGCATGGACACTCTGGCTCAGGAGCAGTAATCTCAGGTATGGCCCCATCAGGATACCAGGGACCTCAAAGCATAACATTTATCGAATGTCAGAGGCCAGCAGTAAATCAGGTATCAGGATCCATGACCGTATCTCCCGTGGAGATAACTGGCAATAGGGAAGTGCATACTTAGCCCATACGTTAAGGAACTGTTCTTCCCATCCAATGCTTAACAGAGTCACATCCATGACTCATATACCTCTACTAACTGCTAAGTCTCCTAACATGCCTCTATTAGCAGTTATCCCTAATGCATGCACATGGGGGATCAGCCCACATGCAAGAACCTCTAAATGCTACTCATCTCATACATCATCGTGGTACAACTGTGTCAAAGTATATGCGATACACTACAGACGGTAGTCTTTTAACTCTAAGTCCATATGTAATCAAAGGATAATAACAAAGTACATCTAATATCACTGAGCAGACAGTAAATCAAGAACTGTAAGAACTGAAAATAAATAAACAGTAATATGTAATAAAATACAAACTAAATATAAACAGTATAATGGCAAGGTATCTTGCCTGAGGTTATGTACAAAAGGGAATAATCCAGCAGCTCGAACAGACAAATAAACGAAGCAGGAAAAGCCAAATCCCGCAGATGACTCCGGATGCTGCAACAAACATCACGAACGAGTTTGGAATATAAGATATGCCTAGGAAATGCCTGTCCAAAAGTTAAATTCTGGAACAGGGGCAAAATCATAATTTCGGATCAAAACGATGTCCGCCGTTGGACACGCTTTGTACCGAAATACGTGCCAATATCTACGGTCTCTAAAGTCATCAAACTATATGTCTACATATTTGTTTTGATGAGACGAACCCAATGGTATGTCCAATTTTGGATTCCAGTGCACTGTGCACAAAATCGTCCGTTGAGTGGGATTGTGGGTCCGCTAAAATGGCGTCCCGATCAACCTTCTCATAATTGAACCAAACTGAGCTCACAGGACCAGAAAAATATTTCGAGTCCAATGGCATAAGTTTCGTCACGATTTGATGAGTGTACATGAAGTTGTGACTTAATTTGCAAAGGGTCGATACGGGGGTATCTCGATGGATACACACTGATTTCGTCGCGCATATGCAACGAAATCGAGTTCCGTCAGTTCCCACATGTCGACAACATCTATACGCACCTTTTGATGCATATAGTGCGCGACCACGTCTCCCGGTTTGTCGGGATGGACTCCGTATCGGGGTATTTTTCTAATTTTCGAAAATAGAATTTATAAATTTTTTGAGAACTTTAACTACGTGTAACTTTTTACACACTAGATGAAAAGTGAATTCAGAAGGTGCGTTACATTCTCCAAACAACTCCGGACGCTAAAACAAACATCAAAAATGCACTCGGTGTAAAAGATAACTCATACCAAAAGTCAAATTCTGGAACAGGAGCAAAATCGTAAATTTTGGGTCAATACGATGTCCGCCGTTGGACCCACTTTGCACCGAAATGTGTGCCAGAACCTACGGTCTCTAAAGTCAAACTACATGTCTACGGGTCTGGTTTGAGGAGACGAACCCAACCGTATATCCAAAGTTGGATTTCGGTGTGCTGTGCACAATTTCACCCATTGGAGCGGGTTGTGGGCCCGCCAATTAGGCGTTCCGATCAACCTTCTCAGAATCGGACCAAACTCGACATACAGGACCAGAAAAATGATACGGTCCTGTTGGCGTGAGTTTCGTCTCGATCTGACGAACGTGCACAAAGTAATTGGGAAGTTTGCACAGAGGCCGATACGGTGAATTTCGACGGATACGCATCAAATTCGTCGCGCACACGCGACCAATTTGAATTTCGTCAAAGCCCACACGTCCACGAAGCCGATACGCACCTTTCGATGCTTTCGGTTCGCGATCACATCGCCCGGATTGGCGGGACGCATGTTGGATCGGAAAAATTTCTAGTTTTTAAAACAGTTTTTGTCAAGTTTTTCCTGATTTTCAATTTGATTTATAACAGAAAATAACCAACTAGAAATTAAACTAAAAATAGGGTCTCAATCTCGGTTATGTTGTCTACAAGGTTGTTCAAGTGGTTTTCCAAGTTTCACGATATCCTGGTCGTAAATCGACCGCCAACTTTGTGTTTCGGGACAGTTTCCAAACCAACAAATCGAGAGTTTTTCTCGGTTTTGGAACTCGTTTATCGACGTGTACAAAGCGAAATAAAATGAAGTATCTGAAGGGAAACGAAGTCGGTTAGGTAGTCGACATACCGGAGAAATTCGTTCGTAAAAGCGAACGACGTGGAGAGAGTTCTGTCGATGCGAAGTTTGGTCGCTGTCCTGCGGTTTGCTGTTGCCGCTGAACTCGCGCGCGGCCTGCACGCACTCGACTGTCGGCGGTCGGCCACCACGGCCACCACGGCGTGGTGGCTGCACGCGCGCGGCGGAGGGGCGCGCGTGGGTGCGGCGTTAGGGTTGCGTGAAAAGTTTTTATCGTTCTCTATCACTCTATCGAATATATATGCGTTGTTACCAAGCCGAGGGGGCTCAGGCCGGGCTCGGGTCTGCTTTGGGAAGCTACTGCTTCTGATCTTTATTCTTTTATTCCTTTTTCTTTTTTTTGGTTCTATTTCTTTTCTTTTTCTATTAAATCTGAATATATAAAAAAAATAGTCTACAATTATATATTAAATTTCAGGAAAATAATTTAAATAAAAATCATAAATTCCTAAAAATTTGTCTACAACATTTTAATAAATAGTATACCTACTAGCTAATTTGTTTGTAGCATTTACCTGCTTCTACTAGTATAAAAATCATTTATTTAAATATACACTATTTTAATAATCAATAAATCTTGTAAAAATAAAATAAAATATAGTCAAATTTTTCTAATAACGTTTCAAAATATCATAAGTATTTTCCTAAACTATTTAGCACACCACCTTGTAAAAAAATTTATGCAGATATAGAGTGTAGCACTAAATCTTGCTACCAGAATAGATAAAAATTCTAACAAAAATTTAAAATTGAATAAATAAAATACTATAAAATATGTACATAAAAAAATTTGGGGGTTTACATCCTACCCAACTTATAAAAATTTTGTCCTCGAAATTTAAATAAACATAGTATATACAAATATAAAATACAAGGTTCTAATACAGGGGGGCAGGTACGTCAAATCGTAGCTCGGTTTCTGAGACAATGGAAGAGGTGGTTATCACAGGAATCCAAGTTGTCTCCATATTCTCCGAAATGGGGTATTCTTGGTTTCAGCCCTATCCAACTAAAAAAATTGTCTAATCACATACATTACCGTAACAAGGCTTTGAGAAAAGTCCAATTCTAAGAAAACTTATGAATTGCCATAGCGTTCTTGGTCGATATCTACTATAATAAGGCTACCACAATCAAACATTTCTACTTGAGGGTCAGGCTTCTGACAAGCTGGTAGGGACCTCTAGTTTGAATATACTAAGGTGTGTCGATTCAGAAGGATTTGTTCTAAAGAAAGTGTCATACAAGTGGTTCAATTGAACTTGAGCACAAGAAGGTATGCTTGCATTCGGCATGCACGTCATGCGGGTAGCTTGACTAGTCTATTTCGTGAGGGTAGAAATTATTGGAAGGGAATGACTAACGATGTGCTCTAAATATCAAACTCACGGTAGGGTTAACAGATGACATGGATAGAAGTGGATATTATGAGCCACTGATTTATCAGACCTAGTGGAATCAATCTATCACAATCGTTTGCTAATCCTTGAAGAGGCTTGCGTATTTACTTCAGGAATTCTATTTTAAAATTGAAACTAAGGCACTATTCTATGATAGAACAACATGTGAAGAATCCAAGGTTGCGATCTTTTACCGCGGATGTCTTAGCACACGAGCAAGTGGTAAAGATGGAATATGATGATCGTATCGCAACTTTCAAATAGATGAAGGGACGATTATGAATAAAATTCGGTTGTCATCCCATCTTAAAGAATTGAGCTTACTAGGTTCAAGGTTCTACCTAACTTATAGAACTTGGTTAACCGTGAAAATCACCGGAGAAGGGTTTCCAAGAAGGTCGAGTTTCAAGGAGGTGTATGAAAGTATGGGACATGTCTAATGGTAGTTAAGGACTCCAAAGAGGCCCTGATATTATTTAGTTACCATTGATTATATACTGTCCATGTTCCATCAAGGTAGTAGGAGGGGTCTTAACAAAGCATAATTAGAAACAAGTTGGTACAACGGGGTTCAATTCATCTCATAATATAGGTTACAAGGGATGCGGTTAAGGGTCTTATGGAAGGGGAATGAGTGAGCCAAGAGATGGGGACTTCATCATAGGTGTAGGACCTGTCTCATAAAGTTTGGTTTTATAGTCCAAATAGGGCGATAGGCATGGATGGGTTTAACCGGGTCTTAATGGGTCATCGATCTTTTGTTGCACGAATCTTTGGTTTGAATCTATATTGGCTGGACAAGATCCATAAAAACCCATCTAGACCATTCCTATTAAGTTTATGGAAATCGTAGATTTGGCTCCAACACAAGTGGTCTGGCAAATTTCTCGTCGGGTGGGTAGAATAGGTTCTGCAAGTCATGAGATACGCCTTTCGTGACTTTTGTGTTTAAGTAGCACAAGAGGCCTCTATTTAGTGGCACACTAGTGGCACATGCGTAGTGGGCTTCGAGTAGGTCACAACCATATATTGGGGCAAAAGATTTGATTCTAGGTTGGATCTCCAACCACGGTCGAAAAGTACATCGGTGTTATGGTAAGGGTTATCGCTAGTTCTTTTGACCTGAAAGTCATATCATAAAAATATAGTACAAGGAGACGTGTGTTAGTGGGACATGATATGTCTACATGAAGATGGAGTCTTCTATATCTTGTATATGAGGTTTGTTGGAAGGTAACAGCTGGTCTTGTGCTTCGAATACAAATGTCACGGTTGGGGACACCAAATGATCTGAATAAAAAGTGGGAGTTCATGGGCGCTAATTATCGTCATAACGAAAATCAACTTACTCTAATCAATCAGTAATACTAGTACGTCATGAGATTTAGAAGGCTTACAATTACTCACTCTAGAAGCTAAGACACGGTTTTAGGATTAAAGAGGTTAGAATTTTCAAAGTTGTGATATCGTACCTCAACTTCTGATAATAAAGAATAAGGCACGGTGTGGTTGATAACGTGGGATGGTAGATGTGAATCATATTCCAGGATCGTTCCCCAATTTCTAATAAATGGGAATTATCGCTTACCACGATTCATGAGTCAATAAACAGAATGATCCACTCGTCTATAGCATACGAGAGTTATCATTGGGGTAACGGATTCTCAAGTACGTCATGGAAAAGATCTCTAACTACTAAGTCGTAAATTTCTATTTGTGTCAAACCTGCCAGACTATAGTCACAAGGGTCTTAGAGGTATTGAATGTAGTGCTCTTACATCCCTTGTTGATTACTAATACAACATAATGATGGGGCGTCATGCTACAGACCTTAGTTTACGAGGATGATTTTGGCGAGCGGTAACATGGCGGCACGCCTCTTCTTGACGAGCAGCCTTATCCTGGAAGGGGATCAGATTCACATGCTCTCCCTCCAACTTCACCAGCTGTTCTTTTAAGTGGTCGAAAGTTATGGCAATCATGGCAACCTGAACCAAATAGTCCTCATGTTCATACGTCGATGTCCTCAAGCTGGCCTCCAGTTGAGCAATCTCACTTTGGATCCGCACAATATGATTATATTTCTCAGTAATCTGTGCAGCCAGCTTATTCTTCGAAGCAGCACGTGCCTCACTCGCAGCGTTGAACTGTTCATACTGATCAGCCAATTCACTGATCTCTTGAGCGAGGGCATCCTTCCTTGCTTGGAAAGTAGCCCCCTCTTCCGTGAGAGCCATGACGAAGGCCTCGTCTTCTGCATGAAACAGCGACGTCGAGCTCCGTTATTTGGCATCCCGAAATCTGGCCACCTGACTCTCCAGATCATTCAGAACCCTCCTTAGAGCATTAGCCCGCTCTTCATAGCCGGCGATGCTCTCAAGGACTGCTACCTGGCATTCAGCAATAGCCTTCATAAGGCCAAAGGCGACATTTGACCCCAGGAAGCTTTACTTTCAAGATAGAATAGAAAGCTTTGACAACTTCATGGGCCATCTCGTCATCTTCGATGGAGGTCGTCGGGGAGGAAGCTATATGAGGTTCTTCGGCTCCAGGAAGAGATGCCTGACAAAAAGCCGAACCTGACAAGAAAATAATATATTTATCAGTAACAAAATAGGAGAAGTGCAAAAGAGTCATAATGTTGTACCTTCGGTATGCTCAGCGCCAACTTGGGCTAAGTTATCGGTCTTGGCTTCAGGAAAACCAAGAGCAGGCCCAGGTTGTTCAAGAAGAACAATATTGAGGCCTCGAGCAGCATCAGGCTGGGTATCTTCTGCGACCCCAGCTAGACCAGGAGCAGATTCAGCAATAGCCACCTCAGTAGGCTGTTCAACCTCTCCTTCTGCAGCCGATGTCGACTTACTAACAGATCCCTCTGTACCAGCAAATTCAGAGAAACCAGGGACAACCTCTTTTTCTCCTCCAATGCCTTGGGCTATCTCTATGAGTGGTTCCTTCTCCTTGTCTACAAGGAAATATACAATGGCAGTCAGCCTCATGAGGAGCACACAAAATCGAAGTCGAAAAATCTCATCCGAAGAGAGGTGCAAAGATAACGTACACGCGAAAGGATGAGCCGATTGGACTTGATTCTCGTCCAACTCTTTCATTATGGCCCCGATTTTAGACATCGCCCCCAAAGAGATATCGAAAGAAGGACTGGCTTTCTGGTCGCCACCATAATTTGGGCATTCGCCCTGATCAACCTTTAATTCAGCCTCCTTGACTGGGGAAGGCTGAACGTCGTCTGTCGGTCGAGGACAACGAGGGGACACTGTTGTCACGTCCACTTCCTCAGATGAGGAGGCACCTGCCTCAGCTACAACTTCAGGGTCCTGTGCAAAGGACAAACGCAAGGGTGAGAAAGCTTCTAATGGTTTGACCAAAACGGCTATGGAGTCTAGGAAGGGATCTACCTCCTGAATGGTAACGGCCCGCGATGCCTTTCTACTTCTTCCAGTTTGTCGGGAAGACCTTCTCAAGGGAGGTGAGCCAGCACCCACTTCCTTGGCTCTCCTTAGGGCAATAGTCTTCTTCTTCCTCTTAAAAGTTGGCTCCTAGGCCAATTCAGTTGAAGCTTTCCTCTTTTGAGGAGGATTGGGAAGAGCAGAATTATCTCTTGTATCCTCTTTTGTAGGCACTGCCGGCTCCCTAAGGATAGCCCTCGGCCGTGGTGCTACGGTTGGCTTCACGGCTGGAGCAGCGCTCTCCTTCTTATAGCCCTTCGGCGCCTTTCGGGCTCGTTTCACAGAAGGGGGGCCAAACCGAGTCCCCAATATCAAGCTCTGTTCACGATCATACCAGGGATGAAAGGTATTGATCTCAACATAAAACTTGGCGGCAGCATAGTACAGGTGGGTCTCGGGCTTATCTACGAGCAGAGTGAAGATTGCCCCCGTGTATCTGGCGTTGTAATATATCCAGGCACGCGCCCCGTCAATTATGCTGCCTGTTCCAAATACGGGCTAGCATTTCCTAAAAGGAGCTGGTTGTAGCCAAACTGCCGTACGAAACGACTCGACAGGTATGGCTCCAGATAGGCATGGTTCCTGTTTCTGAGCACCAGATGCGATGGCCTAATAGACTGAAGCCAGTGAAATGCCCCCAGCAGTCAAGCTAGTGGTATGAACTCCCTCATCCACTAAGGTATCTCCTGCACTGCCAGTTCCAGACGGAGGGGATACCCTGAAGAACTCGTAGTTCTGCAAGAAGCTTAAAGCCCTTCTGCAAGCGGGAACACCAGTGATGGCCCAATCCGTGTCACAGAATCTGCGAAAAAAGGCATCTTCCGCCAAAGAGTCTACCGCCGTCCCAGTGTTCATCAGGGTAGGATAGTGCAGCAGCAGCCACCCCATCAAGAAATGATACATAAGTTCGGTCCGGACGAAGTTGGTTCTGTCGTCAGGAGTCACCGCATTTCTAAAAAAATCCCGTAGACCCCTTTTAGTGGCACAGACCATCACGGGAAGCAAGGCAAGCCGGTATCCGAATACCAGCTTCACAGCCGGAAGTATTATGCTCCGGCTCATCCTCTCAATAGTCCCTGAACCCCCAGGGACTATACCGTCACGAAGCCAGATCATCAAGAAAGCTGCCAGCACGGCTTTCTCTAACAACGGATATTCAGCTTGACGGAAGTAGTGGCCGATCGAGAACTTTCCTTCAGGATTATCACCGTCCTCAGCATCAGCTGTATCATAATCTGCCATCCGGACTTCTATCTCGGACTTGGTTATAGGTTTTAAAATCGAAAAGGAGGCCAGATCCTCTCCTTCTCCTTGAACGAAGATGTAGCCCGTCCAAGCTCTTGTGTGGGGATTGGCCCCCTCGGTCCTTCCTTTCTTGTTGATCCTATGGCAGATGAGGAGGTGGCAGAATAACTCCTTGTATACATCCATCGTCTCGGAGTTCTCATTCTCCAGGTCTCGGAGCTCCTCATCACAAGACACGTACTCTTCATACGGCTCTGTGCCTCAAGGAAGCTTCGACACTTCATGCATCTCGTGGAGAGTCAATCCTATCTCCCCACCTGGAGTAAAGAAAGTACAAGTGTGAAGGTTGTATAACTCCGCCAAGAAGACAAATATTGACCAGTTGACCTTTACACCATATTGGGTGGCCCTAATAGCATTAAAAAGGCCAGCAGTCTTCAAGGTGGCTTCATACGTGGAAAGCACCCAGTCATTGAGGTTGCTCCAGAATGAAACTGGATACCTCCAGCCTTCCATCCACATCTTCCCTGCGGGATACGACACGTCTCCCGACAGCATCAGATTGCAAAGCGTATCGGCAGCATAAGGGTGGAGGTCAGTCGGGATGTCGTTTATTACGGCACTAGGTTGCAAACCCTTCATGGAGTAAGATGTAGAGCCCCTGACACACTTGAAAGTGTTCTTCTTCCGATCTCCCAAGTTGAACTGTATTCTTCCGGAGACGACCCCGGGGAGATCAGGGGTTAGCTCCAATTTTATTTGTCGCCGCACAGCTAAGACAGTAAACGCAGACAAATAATATTGATGCTCTATCAATGGAAGCCATATCCTCTAATTGGTCAGCCTGACCACCAGTAGGCTTCTCAAGCGTATTATCTCGCCATCTTCGAACCCCACACTGTCATCGAATAGGAAGTACGGCTTCTTGAAATGACGTGCCCCTTCGAACAAGAGCTTCTCATCGTTAATCATCTGCTTCAGGAAGGTCTTATCCTATTCAAGTATGGCGATCGTTCGTTCCGTAGGCTGGTTATGGCTGATCTTGGCCTGAACCTTTCTGACCATGTTGGTTATGAGGCTTGTGCCGAGGACTTGGCAATCAGAGTCGAAAGGGATTCCACCAAATTCTGGGATAAATATGTCAACTGCAAGGACAGAAGAGAAAGTCAGACTCAGGATCTATAGAAAAAACTATGTACTGGAGGAATCCTAAGTGCCCAAACATCATATGGGCGCATAAACATACAAACAGCATATGGGCGCATAACATACAGCAGCATGTGGACGCATAACATGCAGCAGCATATGGGCGCATAACATGCATCAGCATGTGGGCGTATAACATACCACAGTATGGGCACATGCTTCTATGGGCGCATATGAATGCTCACAGAAACATGTTGCCTTGGGCACATGCGCCCAGGCAAAGGAAAAGTCTGAGCGTCGCAAATTAATGCTCAAGACTTTGTTTTGAGGCGTAGCCTCACCTAGGATCGGGTCTTGGACTAGCGAGGACACTGTCGCAGGAGGAGAGCCACTCGGTGCAGCCCCCTTGCCCTTCGCAGATCTCTTGGCAGCATGGTTCGTGCAGAGAAGAGATAAAAAGTCTTTTGAAAGTTTTGAAAGAAAAGAGAGTAATGAATCTTCTCTCTCTTCAAGGCCTATTTATAAGCATGGGCCAAACACTATGCGCCCACTACTCCTATGCGCCTATGCGCCCACTGCATACTATGTGCCACTACAGCTTATGCGCTCACATGAAGACCCAGTCTTTTGTACATTATGCGACTACCACTTGCTGATGTGGACAACGCATGAAGGATGGACCTCTTCAAATTCCACTTCGATGAATCTGTCAGTTCATATTTTCAAGTAAGATCTCAACAGCCATCTCTCTGACAGTCTGGCCAAATTCTATGCGCCCAAAGGAAGAGCTATGCTATGCGCCTACTACATCACGAGAAGACGGTCCATGCTTCTTTTAAAGTATTTCGAACTCGTTCAAGTATCGAAAACTTTGAAGGGGGTCTTGTAGAAGCATAAAAATTTTAGCATTCTTGACAACCATGCACCCAAGCCAGGGAGTCATATGCACCCAAGCCAGAAAGACATATGCGCCCAAGCCAGGACAGCCGATATGCGCCCAAGTCACCAGAGCAAGCTATGCGCCCATGTTGATGGCATACACCCCCTATACGCCCACTCTGGACTCCTCTAGAAGGGGGCGCATAGTCCTGTTTCAGGCTATGCGCCCAAGTCAGGACAGCCCCCCACTCTGTCAACACCCACGATCAATCGTACACCGAAATATACGGCCACGTCAGTCTCCACAAGCAGTCGTGCATCGAAGCATGCGGCCACGTCAACCCTACGATCACGCAGTCTGCATACGCTACAACAAAAAACCCTTTTAATGACGCTCGACAAGGAGTTTTAATGACGGCTGATACATAAGCGTTATTAAGTTGAAAAATACCTTTTTTCTATGACGGTTTTGGGCTAATTCTGGGCTTTTTATAACATTTATAAAACAAAGCGTTATTAATAGTTTAGAGCGGTGGCAAACTTGTAATATTTGTTAAGTTTATTTTTTGACAAAATCCCGCGCTTCAACAAAATTTTTTCTCTCCCTCTGGTTCTGGTCTTCTCCTTCTCCGATCCTTTCTTCTCCCTCCTCTCCCCCAACTCCAAAATCCCATAGATCTAAAACCCTAACTCTAGTTTAGCAACACCCTCCTCTCCTCCTCTTCTTCTCCTTCTTTTCCCCCAACTCCAAAACCCTAACCCTAGATACAAAACCCTAAACCTAGTTAGAAAGGGAGAAGGAGATGGGGAGGGAGCTGGCGGCGCGGGCGGGCCGACGGCTCTGGTACGGCCTCTCTGACGGCTCTAGCACGGCTCTGACGCCGACGGCTCTGGCACGACCTCTCGGACGGGCGCGCGCGGGCGGGCTGGTGAGGGGACAGCGGGTGCTCAACACCGAATCGCCGATCACCGTAAGTTTTGCAAGAAAATACACTCATATGTATCAGTGAAAAGTGTATTACACTCATATGGCAGAAGTCCGCCTCTATGGCAGGTCTTTGCTTCAGTGCCGCATTTAAGAAGTTGAGCTTGCTTTTGTTTTTCCTTAGATGCCTCCTCTAGGAATTCAATTTCAGCCTTGGCGACTGCATCTTCCGCTATCCTGCTCTTTTGGAAGATGTCTCCGAATTTGAGCTTGCTCCATTTACCTAATTCCCTACTGGTTTTCTTGATTTTGAGTGCCACATTGGTCAGTGGGTTAAGGTGCGACACAGAGTTCCAAATTCTTTTCACCACCTCATCGAACGTCGGATGAGCGCACCAAAGATTAATAAATTTTAATGTTTTACTGATTCTAGGAGCCGATACCTTGATCTCGAGAAGCATAGGGTTATGATCGGATTCCGTCCTACTAAGATGGTTCACCGTGGAGCTATGAACCATTTCGTTCTATTGATGATTGGACAGGACACGGTCGAGACACGACTGCTGATTATTCGTGCCCTCCCTCATGTTGCTTTAGGTAAAAGTGTTACCTGAGAAGGATATAGGAACTAAATCAGCATCAAAGATGAACTGATTAGAGTCATTTACGGAGTCGTACTCCGGTTCTCTGCCACCGATCTTCTTGTCCGGTAAAGTAATGGCATTGTAGTCTCCTCTGCAAATCTAAGGAGTCTCGGGGATTTATCTTTAATTTGGAGAAGGTGATCCCACAGAACGTCTTTTGCTCTTCGTATCCCATCCATGAACTATGGAGAAGACAGTCTTATTAGCAAGCTCGGGATGATCGAGCATAATTGATAATGTCTGGTCATTCACGGCTATGTCATTAGAGGTCATCTCATCCCCATGAAGTATCCATGTTTTGTTTTTATCGGCTAGAGCGTAAGCAAAGCCCATCTTCAGTCTATAGTGTTCGATCTTCTTCTCTGTAACCTTGGATTCTACAATCGCGAGAACAGAAATATTGGGGAGTTTCTTAAGGGCCTTCAGTCTGTTTATTGTCTGCCTGTTCGCGATCCCCCTAGTATTTCGAATTAGGAATCTGATCATCTATGTCAGTTGGAGCGGGACGCTTTAGCCGCTGATCGGAGGGGCATATGATTTTTGGCCTCGTTGCTTTTCTGGTTTTTTTTGCCTCTTTTTTTCTGTTTTTGCTTCACTTTTGTGATCTCTTCTAGGTCGCTGCTTTTGTTTCCTGCGTTGTGCTTCAGATGGTCTTCTTTATCCGATAGAAGCGCCAGTGTGTCCTATTTTTTATAGTCCCGTATCTCCCCCTCTTCTTCTGCTGGCAGGTTTTCTTTATGTTTGTACAGTTAGTGGTGGTCATTCCATGTCAAACTGTTCCCATTAGATTGATTGGTATAATTGAGTGTTTTGATTTCGACAAATACATAATTTGATCTTTGTCAAACAATCATGAAAAATGAAATGTATTCTGAAAAACTTGAAATATTGCATTTGGGAGCGCCTAAAACTGGTTATATAAATTTATCTGAAGGATCATAGTTATTGATGATATTTGTCATTGCTATTATTATAAGCAATATATCTTCATAGTACATGTCTCCATTGTGACGGACTCATATACCAAATTTTCGGGTTCTTCTATAGGAATAATTTTCGTTCTTGTAGATTTTTAAGGGCATTTCTCTCTAACATTAGCAAGTTTTATATTATTTTGCACAACCTTCATTCAAGTGCTTTAGGTTTCACCTTATTTTGGCAATGGTGGACTGAATGTAAATGAAATTTCTTTTCCATCCATGACATGTAATTGGAGTGAAGACGCTACTTGATTTTTTTTCTAACGCATCAAAATAACCAAAATAACATCCACTTGTCGAGCATGCTCGTGTGGAGACCCAGGTGCTTAAAGATTTTACTTCCAGTTATAGGTAGCACATCTATTTTACTTTGTGTTTGCATATGCACTGATTATAGACTTTTTCTTTCATTAGAATCATAAGTTTTCATACGGCGAACCTATGACTGTTGAATCAACCACATAGGCTCTATGTGCCTAATATGTAGGGAGGATATTCATATGAGTGTAATACACTTTTCACTGATACACAGGATAGGAAACAAACCCACAATAACTTTTTGCTTCGTTTCGTACTCTAGCAGCTTCAAACATCAATCATAGCTAGTTATCCCCTTCTCAAAGTTTTATTATATGATCCATAACAATATTATTCGATGGGACATTCATTATTAGTAGTAGTCTAACATGAGTAATGCTAAATTAGTAGACACTGATACTTTATTATTCATTAATTCATCAAACTAACACAACTTACATAAAGAAGAAATATTAAATCAAAATATAAAAATAGCCAATAAACAGAGCATATATATACTTTCATGTCCTTTCAGTCTTAGACGATCAAGAACAAGTCCAGTAGGCTTCGACAGACCAAAGTGTGCTAGACCTGGAGATTGCAGGAAAATTAGCGTGGTGCGCATTTTCAGTGATACAGATTCTGGGCACCATAGGAGTTATGTCGCAGGCTGCATGACCAGTTTTCGCGATGTTTGTTCCAGTGACTGCAATCTGCCTATTGTATCAAGTAAGAGATCTTTTGCACAAATCTAGTCCTGCGAAACTAACTGCACATCTAATAGTCTAATTGAATCTGGAGGGCTAATTGTGAGTGAGCAATCATTATGGTCAAGTAGCAGTATGGTTTGTTTCTATCATAATGCTTTTTATATATGTTCTTTTAAGTAGAAATATATTCCAATAAAAAATCTTTTTGTTTCTTCAGTCTATAATTCATATTGCACTTATAAAAAGATCTGACAAATCTTATCTTGTTGATCAGGAAGATATAAATTTCTCCACGATGCATTCAATGTTCTATTATGTTGAGTTGTTTAGTGGGTCCTTCTATGTTACTCTGGTGGATTATCCTTGTTTTAAATTAGTTTGTCTTATGCCACGATTTACATATAATAAAGAGATACTTATGGTACTATGTTCTCTCTTTTAGTACTATTGCTTGTCAAGATGATGTATGTAGTTCTCTATTCTCATTCTCTGTAATCATTTCAGGTTCCTGTTGGTAGAGCTACCCTTGGACGCATCATTAATGTCATTGGTGAACCAATCGACGAAAAGGGTGACATAAGTAAGTTATTGTGGAGGATTTCATTAAAGATTTAAAGATTAGTTTTTTAGTTCATAATATTGGCAAAGTTACCTGATATAATTAATTCACTTCTATTAATTGTTGTTTACCTGAAGCATTATTTCTTCCTTGGTGGAAAAAACAACAGCAACATTTATGTCCACTGCCCTCTTAAGGAGATTGGTGATACAATACTTGCAACTGGGACTATGTTTCCCCATCTCTGTGGTCGTAGTTAGTGTCTGATTGAGCCTATTGGTGTTGATAACTTAAAGAAAATACTGCTACTGGTTGCAAGTAGTCCTCCACTAACTGGGATAATGTTTGGGTTTGTATTTGTTTTTTTTTTTTGTAACTTATGATTGTTTGTTTCCTTTCCTCTGTAGAGACAAGCCATTTCCTTCCAATTCATCGTGAGGCACCTGCTTTTGTTGAACAGGCTAAAGAACAACAAATTCTTGTCACTCAGCTGGTGAGGGTTCAGGCGAGAGTAAGGGATCAGAGGATGAGGCTCTCCCACGACGGCGCTGGCTGCAGCAGCACCAAGTCGTCGCTCAGCTGCGACACTACTTCTCTTTGGGAATCCTGATATCTTCAAGAGATGGCAGAGAGAAGATCCATGGTCAGAATCTACTTAAGTAAATATTTCTAATAATTTGGTTAGCAAAAGAGAGATTTATTCCTATTTTTTGGGTACATTCTGTATTTGGATATTCAATGTAATGAAGATGTTGATATGTACTCTATTTTGAGAAATGTAATAAAGATGGTGATATATAATGTTAAGTTTTTGGAATGTAATATATACTGTGCAGTATAGAGCATTATAAATATGCTAATTTGAATAGTATAAAGTGTTATAAATGTGCTGCATTAAGCCTATACATATTATCTATTCATGACGTTTTAAAATTGTTCCGAATTGTGCACTATATATTAACTATTCATAACGCTTTTATAGAAACTATTCATGACGGTTATTTTATGACGCTTTTAAAAAACATTTATAACACCCGTTTTCATAACGGTTGCTGTAAAAAAAAAGCGTCATGATTCGTCATTAATGACACTTTTTAGCCGTCATTAAAAGGGTTTTTTGTTGTAGTGCTACACTCTATGCACCCAAAGCAGGACTATGTGCCCATATGAAAATCAGTGTATTTTCTTATATGGGCGCATAACATCATTCCAGCACAAAAACAACTATAAAAAGGGGTCTCATACCTCTTCAAAAGACATAACGGAGAGCATTTCAAGAGCCAAATTGCTGCCCTTCTTGCCAGTGAGCCGAGAGTTAGCAATTTTCTTAGGTTTTCTCCCACTTTTGTAATCGGAGTGTCAACGGAGTAAAGGAGCAACTGCCGCTCGATCTCCATCGTCCCATTCCCCAGAATCCTTTTTGTACTCGGGGATCCTCAGCGTAGGATCTCTCAGACGTACTCAATTTGTGGTTGTCACGACCCGCACCCAGTGTAGGGGCATGAGAAGTGGGTACGTCCAGCCTACGCCGCAGTGTCGACGGTAGAACGTTGTTCTAGGTCACTATCTCAACAACAACTCACGCAATTATATAATGAACCTATCACCATCTCAACTCCGAATGGAGGACAAGTATAAAATACGATAATACTGATGTCACAGAAGTCTACACTAAACTCAAAGGAATAACTTAAATAAACTTCTAAAATAATAATATCTCAAATACAACTCAAATCTCCACTTATTATAATACAAGTTCTAAAAGAAAAACTGAACCATAAACTAGTAATCTACTCCAAGTTCTACAGGTCCTCTAGGCTAGCTGTGAATCTCCAGGTTACCTGTAATATTTTCAACATGTCCAGTCAGGACAGGAGCGAGCACAGTAATCTCACGCAGTTCATAATATGACAGGATATATAAATATACAATAGAGTAAGATACATGAAATGCTGCATAATATACATGAAGTAAAAGAGAGAGAACTGTAATGTAAATAGATACTATAAGTAGAGAACTAACAGTGAACTAGTTATTTAGAGTACAAGATAGACATATGAACGGCTTGAATTTGCAAATGAGTAATCTAAGAGTTTGCACATGAGTATACTACTTTGGAATTGTTCACATGACCATTTATACTCTCCCGTACCCTAATTAATACACAAGGATCCAGACAGGTTATGTTATTGCACATGATATCACATGAAGGCCCATAATAGGGTGCACATGATTGTATACATGGGGGCTCCGTGAACATAAGAGTACATGAATCATGAGAGTGCACATGAATGGTAAAAGCACCAGAGTACATAATAAAAGTGAAACGCACATGATATACTGTAACCCGATGCTCCCGAGGGGGATAACATCTCATGAAGGGATCCATATAGTACAAATCCGTGTTAACAATGTGACAGCATCAAGTAAAGTAATCTAGAGCATAAATATAAATCATATCAAGTATGAAACGATCAGTGAATGTACTCGCCTGATATCCTGAGCAACAGATGTGTACAGACGTCCGAACTGGAGTCACAAGGTCCTATTTAGAGCAATACAGGTTATACAGCATTTAATATTAAATAATTGATTAAAATAATGTTATCTACATGCTGCTAGGCCTTTCTAGGTCAAAAATCAACCCCTGGGTCAACATCTAGTCAAACTTGAATTATTTGATCCATATTGGTCTTAATTAGTCTAGTCTAGGTTTTTGGTCAACTAGGCTATTTCTAGGGTTTTGGCCTAATAGGCTATTGTTCTAGGCTAAGGATATTAACCAAGACTTAATATCCAAACCACCTAATATGTCATATACCCTATATGTAATCCCAGGATACATTTCCTAACTCCATACAATCATATCATAATATGTATAAACATTATAATATATATATACATATATATATATAGACTGTAGCTAATTGGGTGACATAGAACTGAAACTGAATGGACACATGGACTAATATTAAGATAGGCAGTTTGAACAGTTAGCAAGGTGAGGTTGCTACAAGGAATAACCATACATGGACTAAACCATGAATGTATGAAACATTTGGAAAGAATGAACATGGAGTTCAATGACTAAGTTAAGGGTGAATAGGGACAGATACTTAATATGCAGGACATAGCAAGTGGTCTGAAACATCAAAGACCAAACATTCATATGCTATGACTGAAATCAATGGATATGATGACTGCCACATTAACTAAGGTTGCATTCTCAAAAAAAATAATGGATTTGGGTGAGGGAGGGATTGGATGTTGCTATGTAATATCTAATCTATCAGTTAGCATGGACTGAACCTAATGGGATACCTGAATCTTATGGTCGGAACATGGAGATGCAGGACAAATTAAAACAGTAGGTAGATGCAGATACAGTGAATGTAAAGGTGGGGATGCAATATCAAGTATGCAATGTGGGTTGTTGCCAAGCTAAATAGGAATGAACCCATATGGATATGCAGTGAAGCAATGTGTGTCTGATACTTTAAGCTACAAAGGTTGAATCATAAGTGAAGAATACAACTGGTTACTCAAGCATTGAGTAAATACATGATAGCTAATACAGGTGAAGGACTGAACCAAAAGATAAAAATAGAGCATATAATGTTCTGTTGACAGGACAGATATCAAGTAAAGGCTGTATGAAGTGAAATGATGCAGTGAGTAATGGTATGCAGGTATGTGAATGCTAGGATAAGATGCAGAATCATCAATGAATTTGTAGAGCAAATGAAGGATGCAAATGAAGGAAATATGAAGTGCAGGGCATTTGGTACACTATGCTGGATATGTAAATGAGCAATTTTTATATATAGGCTAGGTAAGACAGATACTCTATGGTTCAACCAACTCATCCTTATACTACTAATGGACTGATACTTGAATGTCAGGACCAATCTGAACAGAAGTGGAAGGGTGGACTAAACAAAGGCTAAAGGGAATAGAGTTAACTCCTTGACTTGTACTAAGCTAAGGGTGAACAGTAATCCATGTACATGACCAAATGTAGAGGGTTATATATATATATATATATATATATATATATATATATATATATATATATATGCAAGTGAGTAGCAATTAATGTCAAGAAGTGAATGTGAGCATGAGTGAATGTGTCATATGAGCATGGTATCAGCAAGTGTGTCCAGAGGAAATGTGTGAATGAGTGTCAGAACATAAGTACAGTGCCAATTTGTGTGGAGATGCAAACAGTGATGTGAATAGTGTAATTCGTATCAGAACATGGTGTCAAATATGTATGTGTGAGGTACAAACAAGTATGTATAAAGAGTGAAGTACAGTGATGGGAATCATGTGTCAATGGCAATGTAAATGAAGTATATCAGATGTGTGTCAAGTATGAAGTGTGCAGTGAGTGCAAGTGTCAGATATGGGATGTGAACCAGTGTATCAGAACATGTGAAGCTATACAGCATCACAGAACAGTGTGCAGCAAACAAATATGAGACGCAGGCAGGTGCAAGTGTCCAAGTGTCAAATATGTGTGTCAAAGAAGTGTCAATATCAGAGAAGGAAATGCAAGTGCACAGATATGTGCAGCAGTGTTCGACTGCTCAGAGTCAATCTGTGGGCCGAACCACAGTTCAAAAACACCTCCATATGAAACCCCACGACTAAGGCCCACTGTCAGTCATGCCTTCTACCTAATCCAGTGGCTAAGTAGTGAATACGTGGCGTATCGAGGATGCACGCAGCCTGTAGTAGCAGAGGATGCTACAGTACCAGTATAGGGCAACCTGTGCACAGGCAATCCTCGTGCTGATGTGTCAACCCAGATAGGGCACGATACGTGAGTCCTCGTGTCTCATGATCGTGTCCTAAGGTAGATTAGGTCTAGGTGAACATGTCCAATAGCCTGTATTGTGTCCAAGTGCATCGTGTCGTGTGATGTAAACACGTGTTAGTCGAAGAAAAATCTGTAGGTCGGTGTAGTGAAAAATTAGTGCGATCGAGATTTCTCTCGATCCACTCGATGAGGTAGACTCAAACTTTGTGTACACAGTATCAGTGTATGCCCCTACCTCCTTGCCAAGTGGCGTATCGAATCGTATCGTGTCTAGTGAGAACTGGACACACAGCAGCAGGATAAGGCACCACAGCCCCTGCAGTATCCCGTGTCCAATCCCGACACCAAAACTCTCCAAGGCCAACTCAGACAATTAGAAATGAAATCTATACATAATAAGCTTTCCAAATATGTAATTTGTTTTGAAAACCAAGTACAAAAAGTTCTAAGAGGCATTTCATCAAACACCTAGACCTAGTGAATGATACGTGTCCGATACGGACACTAAACTAATTCTAATTCCTATCAAACTACACCTACAGCTAGGGGACACTTAGATGGATGCATCTATGGAATAAAATCAAGATTTTATGGTGAATTGTAGGGATTTACCTATAGGGATCCAATCTCCAAGAAAAGTCCCAAATAGTGAAGTCTCCTTCCTCAAGCTAGGTCCCAATGAGCTCCCCTCCTTGCAAGCTAGCCTTCTTCTTCTTCTACTCTAGATTTGGAATCACATGCAAAAGATTGGGATCAATTTGGTGGAGGAATGGAGGGATTTGATGAAAGGAGGAAGAAATTAGGGTTTCCTACAAGGGGGTGTTCTAAAATAGGCAAGTGGTTATGAAAAGACATTATATAGGCTGAAATTAGGTTTAATTTGGGCTGTTGTGGCTGTCCAAATTAAGAGCTAGGGTTAGGGTCTCTCATGGTAGACTTTGGGCCGAGATTGATAACTAGCTAGTTCAACTCCTTAACCAAAAGTCCAAGCACTAAACTATCTCAATCCTCTCATGAACCCTAGTCACACTCAAGTCAACTAAGACGAACTTAAGTTAGATTAGGGTTCTACACCATGCTAACTAAGTCATCAAAGTCAAAGTCAAACTCTAGGCTAGTCTCTAAAGTCACAACTAGCAAAAGTCAAAAATAATAACCATCAATCAAATAATTAACAAATAATTCCAAGAAACCAAAATGACCAAAATACACCTAGGCCAAAAATGATAATTAATATCCTAATCACATGGTTAGGCTCTAGGTCAAGCAGTCCCTAAGGTTTCACTAGCAAAACACCAAAATCATAAATCACCAATAAAATAGTTTTAAATGATTAAAAATCACCAAAAATCATATCATGATTTAAATATCATTATTAAAAGATTAAAATTACAAAATTTCAAAATTACCCTCATTTTAGAAAATTGGGTGTTACAGTGGTGCCTTGCGCTAATAAGAAAAGACAGTGTTTCTTCTTCTTTTTTGTATGTGTCCACAAATTGGAATCCCTTAGGATGATAAATTAGTGCCTCTTGAACTCCCACTTTCTATCTAGATCATTTTGGTGTCCCCGACCGTGACATTGGAATTAGGAACACGAGACCAGCTGTTAGCCTCCAACAAATTCTATATACAAGGCCTAGAGGAGTCTACCTTCATGTAGACATATCATGTCCTACTAAAACACATCCCCTTGTACTTTATTTTATGATACGACTTTCGTGTCAAAAAGGCTAGCTATAACCCCTACCATAATACCATTATCCTTTCTGACTTCAATTAGAGACTCAACCTCGACTCAAATCTTTTGACCCAATATATGGTTGTGACCCACTCGAAGCCCACTACGCACATGCTACTAGTGTGCCACCCAATAAAGGCCCCTTGCGCTACTTAAACACAAAAGTCACGAAAGGCATATTTTGGGCTTAAGGAATCCAGTAACCCCTCCGATTGACAATTAGCTCCACCACTCAAGTTGGAACTTATTCTAGACTACCCTTACCTAGTAGGAATGGTTCAGATTGATTTTAGATATCATGTCCCGCTAATATAGATTAAAATCCAAGACTTAAATTAATCAAAGATTGGTTCCAACCGAACTAATAATCATCGGTTTATAACATTTCCTTCAATCCGTATCATTTTGGCACCTATACCGTGACTTTAATATTTGGAGCACAACACTAGCCATTTTTTTCCAACAAGCTGCATCCTCAAGAAATAGACGAGCCACTCTATACACATGGTATACGTCCCACACAAACACACCATCTTGTACTCTAATTCAAATGCACCACATGTATGGCACATGTTCCCTTAGAACGAATCACATATGTCCATTTTCGTCCCAATTGATTTTTACCAAGCGATTTTTGTCCCATTCTCTCAAAACGACAGGATACCCATGACCCATGCAAGACTAAGAACACCCTATCTTGTAGAATATGTTGTCAGTTTGGAATTTTTCTATAACTACCACCTCTATTTTTAGAACTAATTTATGATTTAATATACTTACTCTCTCGTATTCCGCCACATTACATTTTATTATTTGTTATATTAAGTTTTATTTTAATTTCGGAGACGAAATTTTTATAAATTGGGTAGGATGTAAACCCCCAAAAATTTTAAGAAATTTTTGCAATTTATTGTTATTTTTAAATTTCATTATTCATAAAATATTTTAAATTATTTTGATTATTTATCTATAAAAATGGTCTTAGTCATGCCTAAATTTGATATGCACACTGACCAGAGAATATGGCACGGCTCAGGCAGTCAAGTGCCTTGACTAGCCTACTAGCTGTAGGTGCCACTAGATTTATTTTATTTGAGTATTTGGTTGTTAAAAATTATTTAATCGTATTATGGCTATCTGGTTCTATTTTAATATTCATCTATTATTTATATTTTAGGAGATTTAAAAAAATTATTTTTTTGAGAAAATATACTAGAAGTAATATATGCCCTTCCCAATTATGATAACCCTACTAATGAGTTGATCCTCTCAATTTGTATAAATACATATTTTATTATCATTATCAATATGGTTATTACCATTTCTTGTTAGCAATATTATTATTATTACCATTAAGATTATTATTATTATTATTATTATTATTATTATTATTATTATTATTATTATTATTATTATTATTATTAATTGTTGTTGTTGTTGTTGTTGTTGTTGTTGTTCTTATTATTATTATTATTATTATTATTATTATTATTATTATTATTATTATTATTATTATTATTATTATTATTATTATTATTGTTATTATTGTTATTATTATTATTATTATTATTATTATTATTATTATTATTATTATTATTATTATTATTATTATTATTATTATCAAATTGTATAGTTTTTATTTACAAATATTTTTTTATATATCTTTATGAATATTTAGAATAAAATTTATATGTTTAAAGTTTTATAATATATATATATATATATATATATATATATATATATATATATATATATATATATATATATATATATATATATATATAAAATATATATATATATATAAAATATATATATATATATATATATATATATATATATATATATATATATATATATATATATATATATATATATATGGAATAGGAAAAGGAAACAAAAGTGTTTGCTACTGTAGCCGCAGCCACAATAGCCAAACTTTCCCGGGCCCCCCTTTCCTTCTAGGCCGAGCAAACTTGTTAGCGGCTGCTAACATTTTCTTGATTCTTTTTTTTTAATCTTCCAAATCCAAACCCCAAATCTTTCAAAATTCCTCCCATGCAATCCTAACTAGATCCAGTCGGATTTAAATCTAAAATCTAATCGAATCATCGTTTAAAAATTCGAATTTGAGTCGGATTTAAACCCACGAGTATAAAGCCCAACTCTTGATCGAAACGATCAAAAACCCGAGCAATTCTCCCTCAACTCTCACCCTCGACCCCAAGCGAGTGAACCCCGAGCACCCCCATGCCCAGGCGAACCCACGGCCGCCTGACAGCCGCCCTGCGCCGTCGCAGGATCGCCGCAAACCCCCATAGGCCGACAGCAAGCAGAGTTGCTCTGCTTTCGAACCACAGCAGGTACTCCCCTTCCCACTATTTTTTTTCGATCCTACTCGACCGATTTGTGATCTACGAACTGCTATAGAGACCCCATATAACCCCCTTCGAATTCCATCAGAAGGATTTCGATATCCCACTCGGGGTTGATCTCCAGATCGACGCAAAGTTGAGCCCCCCACTGTTCGAAATACAGGGCAATGGGTAGTGTAAAATCTTAACTTAGAAGTCAGTTTTTAATCTGTACATTAGGGTTTCACAGAAACTAATTAAAAATAGTGGAAGACGACATAACCAGGATTAGAACTCAACTTGTAGATTTGAATTTCGTTGAATACGCAGAAAGTTATTTGATTTCAAAGTTAGGAGAAAAACTGCTTTTATAACATTGAAAACTTTAGAAATCTTTCCGATACGGCGTACGCCCCGACAAACCAGGCGACGTGGTTGTGCACTATATGCATCGAAAGGCGTGTATGGATATTGCCGACGTGTGGAAACTGATGGAACTCGATTTCATTGTACGTGTGCGATGAAATCAGTACGTACCCGTCGAGATACCCCCGTATCGACCTTTTGCAAACTTGGCCATAACTTTGTGCACGTTCGTCGGATCGACACGAAACTTGCGCCAGTAGGACCGTATCATTTTTCTGGTCCAGTATGCCAAGTTTGGTCCGATTCTAAGAAGGTTGATTGGAACGCCTTTTTGGCGGGCCCGCAACCCGACCTAATGGGCGATTTTGTACACGGCTCATCGGAATCCAAAATTGGACATATCCTTGGGTTCATCTCCTTAAACCGGATCCGTAAACATATAGTTTGACGACTTTAGAGACCGCAGACATTGGCATGCGTTTCGGTACAAAACGGGTCCAACGCGGATATCGTTTTGACCCAAAATTACGATTTTGCCCCTGTTCCGGAATTGGACTTTCGGACAGGCATTTTCTAGATATATTTTTTACACCGAAAACATTTTTTATGTTTGTTTCAGCAACCGGGAACGTTTGTGGAGGTTCTACTATTGTAGCTTCATCTCGCTTGTCAATTTTATTTACTGGATGTCGTCAAAACACCTTCCAACCACCAGGCAAGTATACCTTGCTAATTAACTGTCATATTATTTATTTTTAGCATTTATTTCATTTGTTTCATATTTTTTATTTTTATTTGTTATAAACTGTGCGTCCAAGCCATACTTGGGTGCAAGCGACTCTATTAGTCGTTTTTCGTTGTTTTATTTTATTTGATGCATGTTGACTTAGTTTAGCTGACTACCTTCTTGTTGTGGGATATCCTTATATCTCCTTTGGCCATGACACTCACACAACACGGTTTGAGATATTTTGCTAGGGGTACAACGTATTGACTGGCCATCTCTATGGTCGTGTGACTGTTTTCCATAAATAAATTCCTTTATTTATTGTGTATCTGGGAAAATTACAACTGTGGGAATCTGATCTAGAAGACGATCACTTTATCCCTTGGACTATGCGAAGAAGAAAAGCTCTCAAAATTTTGACAGTAGATAACTATGTATCCGTACAATGAATGAGAAAAAGAACTCTATTTATAGAGTCAAAAATAATAACTGAAAAGATAACTGTCTTCACAGCCTGTGCTTAGTTAAAAATCACGCAGGATTTAACATACGCAAGGTTGTGAGCAGTTACTGGACGTGGCCTGTAACTGTTGGACACATGGCAATCATGCATGAGTCGTATGCAAGTTATAGGACACGCAGGCGAGAGATCAGTGGCATGGCTGCCACGTACTCCAATTTGATGAAATCCACGCAGACTTGTTGAAGACGAAATCTACACAGACTCGGGGTAGAAATCTTCAAAATCCACGCAAACTTGGGGCAAGAAGCTTCAGAATCCACGCAGACTTGGTGAAGAAAACTTCAGAATCCACGCAGACTTGAGGAAGAAAACTTCAGAATCCACGCAGATTTGAGGGAAAACTCAAAATATACGCAGACTTGGGATAGGACTGCCAGCTGTCTTGATTCAGCGTGCCTCGACCGACACAAAATCTCTGGCAGTGATTGCTTTTGTCAGTCGTATTAAATGACAAGAAGCTCTTTTGGTACGCCAACTTGACGAAGGTTGAGTCTTGCTGAAGAAGATTTCGAAAATCACGCAATAGACGGCTGTGATCTCTCGAATTCTGTGCATACGTGGCATACAAAGAGACATTCTTCGACTGTTGTGCTGTCAGTCATAATTACTCTCTGACAAATGATGAGCTGTCTCCCCAGCGTGATTTGTAAATATTGTCCTGATCAACTGAGCGTGACTTTTGACTCTGTCCTGATCAACTCAGCATGACTGTCATTTTTAAAGGCCTACAAGACCCCCTTCAAAGTTTTCGAAAAATTGAAAAGACTTCAAAATTTTCGAAATACTTTGAAATAGAGATGATAAAATGGATTTAGTCACGCTGAGATGACTTCAATGAGAGATTTTACTCCGAGATGATTAGACTGCTGAGATTCTGTGCTGTTAGGATCCCGTGCAAATCTCCAAATATCGAGGCAATAATGACTTTGCCGTCATTTAGAATTCTTTATGAGCCTATAAATAGGCCATAGATTACTTCTTTCTTTCTTTACTTGCGTTTGAAAGAGAGAACCCACAGAAGAGAATTTCATCTTCCCCGACGAACTCCTTCTTCCCCGACTTCTTTTTCTCCTTTCTCAGCCGAAATGGCTCCCAAGAAAGCTGATGCTCAGGCCAAGGGGAAAGCCCCCACAACTTCTTCGTGTGCCACTACTGACAGACTTCCTCGACAGGAAGTCCCACAAGCTCGTATACATCGTAAGTGATGGGAGAACACGAACTGTTGAAGACGATAAAGATGACCTCCACATAGAATTTTTTTAGGATCTTTAAAACAAATAATGAAGTTTCAGAAATATATCCCCCCTTTTTAGGGCAAAGGATATTAACAAAGTATGCCCCCTCTTTAGGGTTAGCCATACTTCACATCTTCGTGTTTACGAAGCTCTGTGTTTCACGCAAAAAAGGAGCATGGCTCTCATGACTCTGCGTGACTTTTCATTTTGGCAGAAAATGTCGATGTTGAAAAAGTCACGCATCTTTCATGACGACTCTGCGTGATTTTTCATATATTGGCAGAGATGTCAATGTTGAATTATTCACGCAGACTTCTGAGAGTCATCCTCTGGATAGACTAGTCTTGATCTGTGAGTGTGTTCTTGTCATTTTCACTTAAATGTGATTCTGGTAAATGATGCGTGACTTTCATCCTAATCTGTCTGAGCTTTGCGTGAATTAATCATTTGCGTGAATAAATCACTCAGCATGTCACAGTAATATATCCATGTGGAGTCTGTGTGACTTTTGAATTTTTCTTCAAATACTGTAATACACGCATAGACATAGGTATATCTGACTTTATCTTCTTGTCATTTTCTGTAGTGAACATCCGAAGCGAAGAAGCAGATTTTGAGGGGTGCTTGAGTATTTCATTTAGGCATGATCTATCTCATATAACATTCCCTCATTTTGATCTTCCTGAAGCAAGACTATCATTGTTGGCCAATCAAGACCATACAACCCTGCTCTGCTTAATGAATGGACAACCTTTTCAGAGTCTGGATCTGATATCCCACAAGAAACCAGCATTCTTGTTTGGAGATGCTATAGCACAGAAATCTCAGCCGAAGGGCATTAGAGAGAAGGTGTGCTTCTGCTTCGAGGGGGATGTGAAACAACCCATGTACTGGCCAAAGGTTTCCAGGGGTTTGTCAATCATGAGACTTATGCATGCCAGCTATCCGAGAAAGATGTCCTGGTATTTAATAGAATATCAGCAGGCGAAGGCAAGCCGCATTATTTATAGGAAGGAAGGATTCTTTAGTGCCCCGGAGGATCATGTATCAGTGTTTCGGGGTTTGAAGCCTGGATGCATACCACCAGAAGACTCAGCTATATTGATGCCATTCAGGATGTCCATTTTCATAAACGAATTTATGTCAAACAAGAATGCATTCTATCCGACCGATTCGACGCCGAGGATGAACGGTCTAATGAATCATGAGAATGTGAGATGGAAGACTTTAGTCCAGTGGGCTTTGGAAAACTTTGAGACTGAGCTGAAGAAGATTAATCTTTATGATGCCGTCGTCAACTCATCCTACGGCTTCAAACCCAACCCTTTCTTATTCCTGGCTTTGGTTGAGAGATACAACTACAAGACGGGGACCTTTATGACCCCAAAAGGGGAGATGGGCTTTGTCCTTCATAAGATGGAATATATCTCACACCTGCCTTCAGGCTCATTGCCGTATGAGGAGTATGTTCCCACGACAGAAGAGCTGAACTTTCTGTCAGAAAAGAACCCGGAGATGGTACATCTATTTGAAGAGATGATGTGCCATTTTGGCACATGTACTCTATATTACAAGGGTTCCAAAGATGAAGCTGGCAACCACATACAGAAGTGGATGTCATACCTTTTCATGAACCGCAAAAAGGATGAGAAGAAAATAAATGAGAAGAGGTGGTATCAGATTTACAACTTTAAACCTCTCTCTGAAAGTGAAATTACTTATTTGCTGGAGAAATATGACTGCAAAGATTTCACTATCACTGAAGACTGGTACGAGTTCAAAGCTGGAACTACTTTCAGTTCTTATGTGAGGCAGAGTGGCAAGAGTTTATCAAGGAACGGTCATTTGGCCGGATTCCTCTCTCTGTGGTTAAGGAGATTCATCATTCCTGGCTCCAGTTCCTTGGACAGGATACACAGAGGTGTTGTCTTTGCAGCGGTGCGCCTTGTGTATGGTTACAAGTTGGATTTATTATCAGCGATGACCTGCAGACTGAATGCAGGTCTTCGGAATTTTGTAACTACCATGCTGTCTGCTCAGAGGCTAATGACTGAAGAATTCCCAAGGATAGAGATGCCCTTCACATTTTTATATGGGTGGCTTCTCCTTTACCATGATGGTCTGATACCTCCAGGGGCAGGAGGAAGTAGCAGTCTTTTTCTGGAGAGGTATTCTGGAGAGACATTCTGGAAGGTTCATACCCTCCCAGAATGTAGAAATGTCTTGAATAGGGCGTCACATTGGTCTATCCAATGTGTCCCTCCACCATCGGGCTATGAGAGTATGCCCTTAAATATGATTGACGGAGATATGGAAAACCGGCTAGATGATGTAGCCTTCCAATGGTTACAGAGGATCCGTCCTTCTCATCTAGTATACCATCACGAAGAAATGGCATATCTGGAGCCATATTTACCAAGCCATTTTGCCAGACAATTCGGGTATGACCAACTCCACGTTGGGAATGCCACTACTTGTCTATCTGCTCGTGGAGGACTCATCGACGGAGCTCGAGCTTGGAGATATTTTGCGGCTAGAGATACAAAGGTCGTATTCTCTATGCCTAATCCTTTGTCTAGCTCGGGGCCAAAGATGCTTTATACGTATGCTCGCTTCTATGTGTCATCGAGCACTTTCAGGCCAAGTTTCAATCTGAAGACCTTTGTTGCAGAGGATGATCCGGCTCCATCAAAGAGGTCAAAGAGGAAAATTGTTATTCAACACTTTCCTTCAGAACCCGAGGATGAGACAACAGAAGTTGATCCTCCCTATAAATTATTCCAGGAAGGAAATTTTCCTGACGAGGTTCTTCCTCCTATATTTATATCTTTTTCTAAGAGGAAGAGAAGTGACGAATCTGAGACCGTCTCCAAGAGGAGTACTAAGTCTCAAACATCCAAGAACAAGAAGAAAGGGGTCTCGGTGACCGCTACTTCATCTTTGGGCGGTATCTCAGTTGATGAAGACGATGCCGCTGATAAGGATGAAGAGACTGATGAAGATGACGCTCCTTTGATAAGGAGGTTAAGAGGGAAGTATGTTAAGAAGTCTGTCAGCAAAATTAAGGGCAATAAACTCCTAGAGACGATCATGAGTGGAGGAACTTTGCCGGAAATCAATGAGGCAGCTTCTTCTGAGAAGACTGAGTCTGATAATATTCACCTTGCAACAGCTTCAACTGAACAGACTGAGGTAGAGTCTGTTCATGCTCAGGAAACAACTGCTCCAACCACAAGTGGAGTAACTATTGAACCCTCAGAGACGAGGATAATCCCATTTGAGCATGGGACTGAAGGCGTCATTCAAGCACTGGATGATCAGATTAATTACTCTGAAGAGGAACCAGCTCTAGAAAAAGTTTCAGAACAGCCAGAAGTTTCTGAAACTCAAGCTGAAGAAAATATTTCTGTGACTAGAGGCGATGAAGACGTGCCGGCGTCTGAGCTATCAGCTGCTGATGATCTATTGAAGAATGTTTATCAGGACATTATTCTTCGGACCGATATTCCAGAGACGACTGAACCGACAACTAACATTGAGCTTGCTATCGTCACTGTTCCAGAGATTCATGAAGATGTGAATATCATTGACTCTGAATCAGAAGCTCATCCTGAAGATGAAGAAGAAAAAGAAGCTGAAGGAGGAGAAGACTGGCATGCTGGCACTTTGACTCCTTATGATGAAGATAAAGTGAAAGGGAACAGAATGGAACTTAGCCCTGAACCTGTTCAGTCACCGAACAATGCTTTAGCACCTAGTAATTCTGGAGCTGGAAGCAGCCATATAAAGCAGGTATCGGATACAATCATGGAACGGCTGCGAGAAGAAGCAAGACTCCCTCCACATAACGAATATGAACCTCAGCCAGGTAAAGCTTTATTTCAGATTCTATTTCTGCTATTTCTCTTCCTTTAAATGCTAATCATATTTTTCTTTAATTGTAGGAACTGCTGCAGCAATGAGCTCGACTCATGCTCCGCTTATCCAAGCTGATGCTGATGAAGAGAGTTCACACTTGCCAACTTCTCCTGTCGCACATACTTCTGTTCCGAGGATAGAGAATATTCAAGCTTCTTCTTCCATGATGACAGCGACTCCTGGATTTGAGACTGGGCTAGCAAGAACCCTAGAAATGTATCCGAAAATCATTTATTCATATCTATATACATATTCTAGACGTTTCTTGAAGGATGAAGCTATGCCCTTTTCTGATCTCAGAACTATGGTCAAATTCCAACTGATGGCGCTGCGACATGCTGGTTGCGCATCTCAGTGCATCTTCTTTGAACATCTCCTGGATGAGTTAGAAGTAACTATCCGAAAATACTGGGAGACCAAGAAGGAGGACATTCAATCTTTAACTGAAGCTGAGATTGAGCAACTAGAGAATGAAGTACAGTCCCAACAGGCAGCTCTAGAAACATTTCTTGCCTCTTCTACTGAAAAATTAGTAGAAAAGGGCGAAGAAATATTAGCTGCTCGTCAAAGAGTAGAGTTTTTAGAAAAAGACAACGCATCCAAGACTGAAGAATTGAAGAAATTGAAAGAAGAATTAGCTCGTCTTCAAGAGCGCATTGCCGTCATGGAAACAGAACAAGCTGAAGTTGCTACGGCTTACATCTTTGAAGCCGAACGTTGTGAGATTCTTCAGAAGGAACGGGAACAGATGCAGGCGGAACAGATTGAAGAAGCCAACCGTCGCCAGTCTGCCATCATTACTTTTGATGAACAGAATGTTACAATTGTAGCAGCAGAAAGAGTTAGAAAAACTCATGAAGAGAAACTGAATGTTGTTCTAGATCGTATTAGGGAGCTGATAACTCCAAGCAAGTAAATCCTTTTTATTTTCACTTTCACTTGTATTTCATGTTTTGATTATAAAATGACAACAAATGAAAGTTTTTGATCTGACTTCTGGTTTTGCTGTTTTGATAATGATAGATTCTAAGAAAATATGTTCAGAGGTAAATAATACATGACATATTTCAGTAGAATATAATATACAAACGAACTTTGTAATTCTATCAGATGATATTAAACCAGAAATGATCTTAGTTTAATACTGATTGGAAAAAATAGAATTCAGACATAAAAATATCTTTGAACTCAATTTTTCATGATCTTTGGACTTGGAAATCAAAAGACTAGATGAATGAACGGATTAACCGTCAGATTATAATGAACGGGCGAACCGTCGGATGAACGGATGAACCGTCAAGTATTAATGAACGGACAAACCGTCAGATGAACGGATGAACCGTCAAGTATTAATCACTTTTTTTTCAAAACAGCTAATACAAACCATGTTGGAAGTCAGAATGTTGCAGTAGAAGTCCCCGATACCTGTATCGGAATCCCAAGAAGTAGTACTAGAAGAATCAGATCTCTTATCTTCGTCAGATTCGGGATCTTCATGGATAATATTGATAAAAGGAGTAGGGGCTATATAGCCCAGTCCGCATTTCGTTCTTCCATATTTCAGAGGAGGAATACGAACAGGCATTTTTCTTCCCTTTCCACTATTGAGGCCAGTCCTGAAGTCATAGCCCATATTTTTGATGATGTCTTTAGATTGCTGACTATAACGACGTAGTTGTAATCTTCCAGTATCATCATTTTTGTCTTCATCTTCTAAATCAGAAGGACTTTGGGGCCCTTTATAGAAGAATATTGGAATGTCTCCTGGCTTTCTGCTGGGAACTAGAAAGTATGAAGATTGTACAGGTTCTAGGGATACATCTGTATGAACAGTCTGTACAACCCCTATGGTTATTGCGTTCAAGTCATCTAACAAATGTAAATAACTATGAACATAATTACACACATCAGCATACTGCAAAGATGGAGACTTTTCATTAAATGTAAAAGCAGCAGTATTTACATTAGAAGAAGGCTGAGCCTTAGAGATTTTAGCCAAGTCAATGACTAAAGGGGGAGAAGAAGAACGAGAAGAAGCGTTGTTTCGATTAAGATCGATAACAAATGGCTCAGAAGAGGTGAGCTCCCTTGAAGTTTGAGATGGAAGAATAATCCGTCCTCCAACTGGAATTAGCAGAGTATCCTGTTTCATATGTGGAGATACAGGAATTACAGTACGCCCACTGACAGGAATAATCATTGTGTCTTGAGCAAACGACTGAGGTAACGGAGAAATCCGTCCACTCACCGGAATGATGAAAGAACCTTCTTCAGAGAGTTTGGAAGATTGTTGCTGAATAGTTCGACCTTTAACAGGAATTATTAAGGTCTCACTTTGTGAATCCTCTTTCTCCATAGCTTGTATAACCCTTGTATACTCTTCTTTGTACATTCGGGAATCATTGAAATAAGCTTCAACCCCATGGAAGGGATTTATATCAGCAACTTCTTTTTGTACTCTTCCATTGCTATCAATGTATTTAAAACACTGATGAAGAGTAGAAGGCACCACATTATTTTCATGAAGAAAGGGCCTCCCCAGAAGAAGATTATAGGATCCCACGATCTCGATCACATAGAAAGTGACTTTGGATCTGAAATTGCCTATCTGAAGCTTCAGATGAATCTTTCCCAAAGGCTCGCTTCGGCTTTGATTGAATCCCAGGATAGTAGTAACCGTCTTAGAGAGCTTGTGAAGAGGGATTTTTAGTTCATCCAACAGACTCTTTGGCATTATGCTTATAGCAGACCCTGGATCAATGAGGATACGATCTATCTTCATTGTATCGATATAACCGGTGTAGTAGAGAGGCCGATCATGTCGATTATCCTCCAATAGCATGTCGTCTTGTGTAAAGGTGATATTTGGGATAATCTCCAATACACTGTTACAATGTAAGCAAGTGGCAGGTTCTGCATCTGGCTTCTTCAATTGTGCAAGACAAGAGTCAGCTTGTAGAAGTGCTTCACTTAATGTCTCCCGAGTCTCTTTGGAAAGACGTAGAAGTTCAAAGAGGGACATTCTAGCTGGAGTATTAGCAAGCTGAGCTAAAATGTCAAAATTATAAGGCTTCTGAAGTTCAAGAGGAGAGGACTTCTTGATTGGCTTATCAAACCGAGCCTGTTGTTTGCCTTTCTCCAGAGCTGTAGGCTTGGGAGGAACAGGTTCAGTGGATGATTCTTCTTCAGGAGGAACATTAGAAGCATCTTTATCAGCTGGAGGGATATCAAGAGTATCCTCAGGATTCTTGGAATAATCTTTTAGATAAGGTTTTCCCGTTCGAGTAGCACTAACAAGTGCTTTTTCTTTCTCTTTTGGCTCTGTGTCAGGAATAGATCCAAGAGAAGTCATATGACATGACTTAATCTTTCCAGCCTTCTTGGACTTTTGAGAAGTAGTCTTTTGAGTAGAAGGCGATTCAAAATCTGCTACTAGATCAGGATGGATCCACATGATTTCTCCAGTTTCCAAAGTGATTGGCACTAATCGTTCAGACTGTGGAGGAGGAAGATTCACTATGTCAAGAGTTACCTTGGGAATAGGAACGATCCCACTTTCAAGGAGTTGAGGAGGGAAATCTCCGAATTGTATAGAGACGACGTTGGAGGTAACGGTCTTCTCTTTTGGAGTAAAAGAAATAGCTCCAGATGTAATCATTTCTTGGATCTTTCCTTTCAGTACATAATATGTACGAATTGTATGACCCAGCATTCTGTGATATGGGCAGTATTTGGGATGATCTGTTTTACCAGCTTCATCAGGTTTCTTGATCTCAGATAATTGTATCTTATTACCTTTCAGCAGACATTCAAAGATACCAAGGACATCGTCGTCATCGAAAAAGTATTCTTCTTTGGGGTGAGGTGTTCTTGGTTGTTGAGTTGTAGGAGAAGTTTGAACAGTTGATGCATCTTTGCTCTGAAGATTAACTTCAAGAGTTTCTTTTTCCTTGCGAGCATTGTTTTTATTGTTAGTATCTTGACCTGTTTCTTTAGGAGTCATCTGCACTCCTAAACCTTTGAAGGTTTCAGCACTAATTTCTGCGGCCTTGGCACTAACTATGAAAGAAGGCCAGTCTTGGAATTGAGTGGATCCTGTCCACACGCTGATGATTGGCAATAAGTTTGATTTGCATGTGTCGATGGTGACAGCATCAGGAGTTCCAAGAGGCATCTTCAGAGCTTCTCTTCGAAACCGTTCAATGTACTCTTCTGTAGTTTCATTATTTTTCTGCTTGATTCTAATAAGAGCAGACATAGTCATGTCATTGAGCCCTTCATAGAACCGTTCAAGAAACATCTATTTGAAACCGAAAAATGAGGTAATGCTTCCATCTGGGAGACTTCTATACCATTCATAAGTCGTTCCTTTGAGACATCCAACAAACACCCGAGTAAGGAGGGCGTCGCTTGGTTGCAGCTGATCAGTCATCACTTCAAAGTGATTAATGAACTGACTTGGAGAAGTGGTTCCATCATAGAATGAGATAGTGGGAGGCTTGTATTTAGGAGGATACGATATTTGCTTCCATTCTATCGGATAAGGTTGTTTGATGCCTAACCTTTGTAAACCATCTTTCTGTTTGAATGCCTCGAATTGAGTTTTGAGATTCCTCAATTCTTCATTAACAACTCCAGAAGATTGTGGAGTTGTAACTTGTAGAGAATAGTTGGGTGGAGGAACAGCATTGTAAGCACTACCCTCAGCTCCAGAGAGACTAGGGTTTGGTTGAGCTGGTCCAGGAGTATTGGATTGTACTGCTGGAGGAACTTGTACTAGACTCATATCAGTGTCAGTTGGTATGGCATCTGGTACAGTCTGTCGATTTTGCATCTGTGTTGCCATGAGTTCATACATCGACTTCATAGTATCAGCCATAGACTTCATTTGTTGTTCCAAAGAAGCAATTCTTTGATCTTGAGGAGTCAAGGAAGAAGAAGGTTCATCAGTATTCCCATCAACCATATAAGTCGTGACTGTACGAGGAATTATTGATGAACTGGTAGATGTTGTTTGTTCTGAATCATTGCTTTGTGCATCAAAGTCAATTATAGGAGAACTACCCCCAGTAGGAAGAGGTGGGAAGTTAGATTCTCCAAGGAATTCAGAATCATCTTCAGAGATCAAATTTCTTTGACTAGAGGCCAGGACTCTTGCTCTGATATTTCTATATACTCCATCTGGACTATCAACTCTACCCCAGCATCCCGAGAGGTCATATTGACAGAAGCAAACAAAGGCTCATCTTCATCAGGCATAGGTTCACACTGAATCCGATTGAAGACAGATTGTCATTTTGTTTGACATCTGCATTGCATTGTGACTCTTGGCTGGAAGTCACATTCATGATCAACATGATCATGAGCCATTGATTGATATCTGTATTGAATTATGACTCTTGGATAGAAGTTACATTCAGCATGGTCCTTTGACACAGAATCACTTCTTCTCTTCTGTTGAAGATATTCTCGTAAATCTGTTTGTGAAGATTGAGGAGTATATTTCCTATTCTTGGGTCTTGATGGCTCTTGATTATATAAAGAATGATTAATATGAGCCACATAGTTTCTTGCATACTCTGCATCTGGACCTCTTATCCTTGTTTCCAACTGGTATGGTTTCTTAACACCAGAAGTGTTAATTTTTGTTCTTAGATCAGTTGGAGGTAACATATTGGTTTTGGAAACATGGAGTTTCCTTCCATTGATCTGGATATTTGTAGAGAAGGAAGAGTTGAACCACCCCCTTGATTAGGAGTTGGTAACAGACCTTTTCTAGACGAATTCTGTGCCCAATTCGAGGAAGTCATAGAAGAAAACATTAAGGAATGTTTCTTCTTAGACTCATTCAAGTTTTGAGACGTAGAATGTCCAGAAGGAAGAGTAATCAAAAGACCATCTCCTTTTCTTTGACTAACAAAATTGTCAGTCAAAGCTGTTCCTGAAGTAAAAACTACAGGAGCAGAAGAAACAACTAAAGAGTTATTTCTTTTCGAAGGGACTTTATGTGGAAGACCACCCCCAGTTCTGGTAGAACTTGGCAAAGAAGAAGAGATAGCTAAAGAGCTATTCTTCTTAGATGAAATACACGCTGAAACAGGCTTGGTTAAAGAACCAGTGCTGTTGGCGTGACTTTTGACTTTGGAAATACACGCTGGAACAGATTTGGCTAAGGAGCCAATATTGTTAGCGTGATTGTTGATTTTAGAATTACACACTGGAACAGACTTGGCTAAGGAACCAGTGCTGTCAACGTGACTTTTGAGGTTGAAATTGCACGCTGGAACAGATTTGGCTAAGGAGCCAGTACTGTCAGCGTGACTTTCAACTTTGGAGACACACACTGGAACAGATTTGGCTAAGGAGCCAGTACTGTTAGCGTGATCTTTGATTGCTGTCATCTTCGAGCGTACAAGAGTATGCGTGCTTGCAGTAGAGTTCTTGCCAGTGTTAGGAGCAGACACTGTGGCAGAGACTTCACCATTGGCTGCCAATTGATTCTTAGGGACATAGACAGAGTGTCCCTTCGACTTGGCAGTGATGATGGAGGCTGTAGTGGGCTTACCACTCTTAGCCCGCTGTATTTCTTCATAGGCGAGTTGATCGAATTGGATCGTCATCACCTTCTTCGTCGAGCCGATTGACGAAGTATCGCATTGAGTTGTTGCCATCTCAGAAGAGGAGATGGTTTTCCCCAGCAGATTTGCCAATTTGTTTTCCATAAATAAATTCCTTTATTTATTATGTATCTGGGAAAATTACAACTGTGGGAATCTGATCTAGAAGACGATCACTTTATCCCTTGGACTATGCGAAGAAGAAAAGCTCTCAAAATTTTGACAGTAGATAACTATGTATCCGTACAATGAATGAGAAAAAGAACTCTATTTATAGAGTCAAAAATAATAACTGAAAAGATAACTGTCTTCACAGCCTGTGCTTAGTTGAAAATCATGCAGGATTTAACATACGCAAGGTTGTGAGCAGTTACTGGACGTAGCCTATAACTGTTGGACACATGGCAATCATACATGAGTCGTGTGCAAGTTACAGGACACGCAGGCGAGAGATCAGTGGCATGGCTGCCACGTACTCCAATTTGATGAAATCCACGCAGACTTGTTGAAGACGAAATCCACGCAGACTCGGGGTAGAAAGCTTCAAAATCCACGCAAACTTGGGGCAAGAAGCTTCAGAATCCACGCAGACTTGGTGAAGAAAACTTCAGAATCCACGCAGACTTGAGGAAGAAAACTTCAGAATCCACGCAGATTTGAGGGAAAACTCAAAATATACGCAGACTTGGGATAGGACTGCCAGCTGTCTTGATTCAACGTGCCTCGACCGACACAAAATCTCTGGCAGTGATTGCTTTTGTCAGTCGCACTAAATGACAAGAAGCTCTTTTGGTACGCCAACTTGACGAAGGTTGAGTCTTGCTGAAGAAGATTTCGAAAATCACGCAATAGACGGCTATGATCTCTCAAATTCTGTGCATACGTGGCATACGAAGAGACATTCTTCGACTATTGTGCTGTCAGTCATAATTACTCTCTGACAAATGATGAGCTGTCTCCCCAGCGTGATTTGTAAATATTGTCCTGATCAACTGAGCGTGACTTTTGACTCTGTCCTGATCAACTCAGCGTGACTGTCATTTTTAAAGGCCTACAGTGACGGATAGATCGTAACTGCTATGATTAAGGTATAGAGACTCGAGCAGCTACAAAATTGGGTGGGTCGTGGACATGAATTGGTCAGTATAGGAAATATTGGGGGAGGACAGTCACTAGTGCGTATGGGAAGCCAAACAGGTAAACCATAGTTTTCGAAAGGAACTATGGCGTGATATATTTGCAGATACCCTCTGACATTTTGGACGTTACGGCCGGCTACGTATGACTGGATGCCAGTTACGTACTTATAGCCTAAATCCCACCCATGCGCAATGAAAGTTGTCCTCTGAATTATACATTAGACGGTTAGAATTCCCTTTGCATATTTATGTCTAGGATAGTCTTTTGTATATTATTTTATTATTTTGACAGTTTATATTAGCATGTTCTTCCTGTATCTTGTTATGTCCCTCTGAGGAACTGGTGATTTCTTCAGGTGTGTTTGTGATTTTCGCAGGTGCTCCAGCCAAGGACATAGTTTATAATCTACCTTCGCGATGCTAGCTTTTGGGTCGTCTTTCGCTTCGCTCGACTCTTCTATCGTCATTATATATTTTTCTTTTTTATTGGTAGTAGATTTGTCTCTGCCCAACATTTTGTACAAATAACTTTAATAAGTTGATTTTATGATATATTGGTTTGTGGATGAGATTAGTTTCATGGTTGCTATATTTTATAGCTTATGTATACATACGAGATTTTCGTATAATGGAGTATGCTTCGTATGCATGCAGCTGGCATATCTACGTACTTGGTCCTAAGTATTTTGGGACTGGGGCGTTACAGCAAAAGGCATCCATGTCGACCCCGAGAAGACTAAAGCCATCCTTGACATGGACCCTCCGAAGAACCTTAGAGAACTTCGAGGCATGTAGGGACGTCTCACATACATCCGAAGGTTTATTGCAAACCTTTCCGGAAAATGCCAACCCTTCACCAAGCACATGAAGAAGTGAGTCTCCTATGTCTGGACGGAAGAATGTCAGAAACCCTTCGATGACATTATAGCTTATCTAACGAGACCCCCAGTCTTGGTGGTGCCTGTCGCAGGCAAACCATTTTTACTCTATGTCCGCACAATGGACCATTCCCTTGGCGCTTTGTTGGCCCAGAACAATTATGCGGGCCACGAGCAAACCATATACTACCTCGGCAGGACAATGATCGGGGCCGAACACCGGTACAACCCCGTCAAAAAAGAATGTCTAGCTCTAGTGTTCGTCATCCAAAAGACTCGCCATTATGTCTCGGGACAGACAATTCATGTCATCTCCCGAGTCAATCCGCTCAGAGTTCTCATGACAAAGCTGGGAGCACTAAATTCCCGATTGGTTACTTGGGTGATACTATTGACACCATATGACATGGTATTTGTCCCGCAAAAGGCTATCAAGGGCCAAGCACTGGCCGATTTCCTAGCCGCGCACCCAATTTCGGAATCGTCCAGACTCTGAAGACATTCCAGATGAAGTGCGAGAATCAAACATTACCGAAGAAAACTCTGTTTTGTGGATGTTCTTCGACGGTACTTCAAGAACATGCCCTAAAGGCTGGATCATCGTAGGAGTAGGGGTAGTCCTGATCTCCTCCGACAAGCTGATCATCCAGCGTGCCTATTCCCTTTCAGAGCCGTGCTCCAACAATGTTGCAAAGTACAATGCCCTCATCATGGGACTCCAGTTAGCAAAACAGCTGGGGGTAGAATACCTCGAGTCTTACGACGACTCGAAGCTTGTCGTCAATCAAGTTCGAGGATAATACGAGGTCCGCCATGAAGACCTGATCTCTTATCACAAAGTAGCGTTGGACATCATCTCAACCTTCGCTGAATTCTTCATAGAACATGTGCCTCAGCTACAAAACTTAGAAGCTGACGCTCTGGCCGGCCTCGCTGCCTCATTAGCAGTACCGGTCGGCACGTAATAGTTTATTACAGTGGTGGGCCAGGATTTGGCATACCCCAGAAATAATCTGTGCATGTGGACAACTTATGTCATGGATACAGACACCAGCATCAACATCAGAGACTAGAGGTTTACGTTCATCAACTTTGCCGTCTACGAAATCCTCCCGGAGGATCCAAAAGAAGCAGTCTCGGTCAGAAGGCACTCGCTCCGGTTCTATTACTATACGGCCACTAAAATATTGTACTGATGATCCTACGATGGACTTCTCCTCCGATGCCTATCAAACGAAGAAGCAGCCGAAGCTCTTCGAGAAGCTCATGACGGAACATGCGGAGCCCATCTGTTGGCCCATTACCAAATGGTCACACCCAATTTTGATAAATCAACAGATGACTTAAGTCAATAACAAAATATACAAACTACTGCTAACATTTCAGGTCAAGTAAATTCAATATCAGAGAGTGTACTGCAACATCAGCAAGCATGAAAATTATCATCCCAAAGTACTTATGTATTGGAATCAGTCTGAGTCATTTTACAGTTTATTATATATTTTATCCTTTATTGAGTCTAGAATACAAATTGTAAAATCGACTGAGTATTACTGGCTTAGGTTATTCACAGTCCACTCGTCTATAAAGCCTATCCATTCATTCAAAGTCCACTTACCAAAAGTTCCATTTATCCTATGCAACAGATTTTGACAAAACATTACTAGATGAACTTAGACAGAACTCAGGCCGAGTTTGGTCCGAGTTCGGTCCGAGTTCGGTCCGAGTTCGGATCGAGTTCAGTTGTTTTATATTCAAATGTTTGTTACCTCCAAATTTGTATGCAACGTTCGTTTGCAAAATCTTTGCATCCGAATTCCACCCGAACTCTTTCCGAGTTCGGTTCTCAAAAACACCTATAAATAGAAAAGAAATTTTCCTTTTTAAAGAACTCAATCATTTCTTCTCTTTATCGATTCCTAAAGTATTTTTCAGTGTTCTAAAAGCTTTCATACTCCACCTATACATCTCTTAGCCAAAGCCAGTAATATCGATTCAATTTAGAGTTCTTTAGTTCTCAGAGTTGTAAAGAGGTCGTTCAAGTTCAGAAATCATCTCTGTTTTAGGAGCTGGTTGTGCGCTCGTCACCAAGCATGGTGTTGTGAAGTTTGTCGTGCACTTGTCACCAAGTATGGTGTTGTAAAGAGACTGCAAGCGCTCAATTAGCTTATGAATAGTGGATTAATAGCAGGTAAGAGTACCTACGACTGGATTAGTCCTCTAAGAGGGAAACCAGTATATATCGCGGTGTTCACTGAGTTTGATTCTCTGATCCTTTGTTACATTTATTTATTATCTCTTTATTCACTGCCATAGTGATCTACTTTTAATGTTTTAAGTGGTGATTTATTCTGCTGCACTCGCACTCACTCTATTCACCCTCCCCCCTCTAGAGGTGCTCAATGGTCCTATAATTAGTATCAGAGCAGGTTATATTCTAATATAACAACCTTAGAGAGTATATATGGCAGCCGTGAAATCAATATTCAACGGTGAAGGGCAATCCACAAATAGACCCCCACTATTTAATGGAACAAACTATACATACTGGAAAACACGTATGACATTCTTCTTAAAGTCTCTTGACTTTGATCTTTGGTCTATAGTTATTGACGGTTATAAGAAACTGACACCTACAGTGGTTGATGGCGTACTTATAGACAAGCCTCATGATAAATATACAGAGGTAAAAAAAGTAAAGGCTAGTCTAGATGCACGTGCCATCAACGTACTGTTCTGTGCAATTGACAAGATGGAGTTCAATCGAGTTTCAACCTGTAAGATGTCTCATGAGATTTGGAAACTTCTTGAGGTAACTCATGAAGGTACTTCCCAAGTGAAGGAATCCAAAATCAGTAGCTAACACAGGAATATGAATCTTTCAAAATAAAACCTGGCGAGTCAATTACATAGATGTTTACTCGTTTCCTTAATATTACTAATCCTTTGCAATCTCTTGGTAAGGATTACAGTAATCATGAGAAGATCAGAAAGGTGCTACGGGCTCTAACCAAGAACTGGGACCCAAAGGCAACGGTAATCATTAAAGGAAACGATCTCACCATAATGACTCTGGAAACACTTATGGGCAAGCTGATGACCCATGAGCTGGACCTACAAGAGTTTGAAGAAGTAATCCCAAAAGAAAAATCTATCGCCTTCAAAGCTCAAGCCAGAAGATCAACATGCAAAGATTCTGATGAAGAATCATCAAGTGGTGATGAACAAGCCCTGCTAATGAAGAATTTCAGAAAATTCTTAAAGTTTGAGAAATCAAACAGAAGGAAGAAAGATGTCCATGAAAGCAATGAAGAAGAAACAATCTGCTTTGGATGCAAGAAGTCAGGACATATGAAGAAGGACTGCCCAACTCCAAAGAAAAGCAGTCCATATCATAGATCAAGATCAAGCCAAAGAACAACAACTGGTCGAAAGTATACAAATACAAGTATCTGGCATGAAAGTGATGCTAGTGAATCAGAGGAAGAAGATAGACCCTGCAGCACTGCAAATGTCAGTCTTATGGCTTTCGATAAGGTATCATCAAATCATCTATATGATGATTTTACTTTCGATGAGCTAGAAAATGCCTTCAACGAATTACTTGAAGAACACAAAAATGTGCTTGACAAGTATTAGCAATCTCGAAAAGAGGTCAAGGCATGCACAATCGAAGTAGCTAGATTGTCAAATATCATTAAAGATATTAGAGAGACATCTACTACTGGTAACACGGATGAGATAGCCAAGCTTAAAGTAGACTATCATGATGCTATCCTCAAAATTGAAAAGAAAGAAAGAGACTATGTCAAGATAAAAGAATTATATGACATAGAGAAGAAGAGGCACTTAGTCACAGAGCAAAGACTCATTGATATGACCGCTAAATATGAAGAGTCTTATGCGGTTTCTAAAAAGTTAGAAATCAAAGTTAGGTAAACAGGCTATACCTGTGACACAGCCTAAAGTTAGTCCTAATGCTAAGCATACACCGAAGAGGACTAAACCACAGAAAGCACATAAGAAACACGAATATCACCATGCTTTCACATATAAGTTTTCAAAGAAACCACATATGCATGTCAACACAAATTCAACTAACACGTTTTCAAAACTTACTTGCACGTAATGTGGTACTCATGGGCACATATCACAGTATTGTCTAGCAAGAAAGCTTGTTGACAATCACAAACTGATTTGGAGACCTAAGACTAATCAACATGGACCCTTCAATAAATGGATACCAAAGGATTTATCTACTTGTTTTGTAGGTGGACCCTCAACCCTCTCATGCTAAAAGCAAATAGATCATCGATAGCGGATGTTCGTAGCACATGACTGGTGATGCATTTTTGTTCGCCATGCTATTGATGAAGAAAGAAGGATACGTCTCCTTTGGAAATAACCTGAGAGGTGATATCATTGGAAATGGCATTGTTGGTATATCTTCTTATCCTGTAATAAAAGATGTTTGTCTAGTTACGGAATTGAAACATAACCTACTGAGCATAAATCATTTGGCAGATAATGGTTATGGCATCAATTTTATAAAAGATAAATATACAATATATGATATATTATCTGGTAATCTCGTATATAAAGGGATTAGAGAAGACAATATTTATGTTTTCTTTCTAGAGAGTACTAATAATGCAGGAAGATGCCTAGTAGCAAACTTAGATGAAGGCTGGTTGTGGCATATTAGGCTAGGACATGCTAATATGGAAACTATCTCACGGCTAAGCACTAAAAAGTTGGTAAAAGGACTCCCTGAGATATCATTCAAGAAAGATATGGTATGTACAGACTGTGAAAAGAACAAAGCATATAGGTCTACATTTAAATCCATCAACGATGTAAGTACTTCTAGACCTTTGCAGTTGATACATATAGATTTATTTGGTCCTAGTAGAGTCGCTAGTCTTGGCGGTAAGCTCTACGCCTTTGTTATTGTTGATGATTTCTCTCGCTTTACTTGGGTTTACTTTTTATCAAACAAAAGTGATATAATTTTTGAATTTCAGATATTTTGTAATAAGGTACAAAATAAAAAATGCTTCATGATTATTCGTATCCGAAGTGATCATGGTGGCGAATTCGTAAATACTGATTTTAAAAAAATTTGTGATGACAGTGGATATTACTATGAGTTTTCTTGTCCTAGAACTCCTCAACAGAATGGTGTTGTGGAGCAGAAGAACCATACTCTAAACGAGATGGCTAGAGTCATGCTGAATCAGCACAATCTTCCTAAATACTTTTGAGCAGAAGCTGTAAGTACAACCTGTCATATTTTAAACAGGGTGTTAATTCGACCTATCTCGAAGAAAATACCTTATGAACTTTGGTTTGGAAGAATTCCAAATATTTTATATTTTAAAGTTTTTGGATGTCGCTGTTTTATCCTGAACACCAAGGACAACTTGGAAAAGTTCGACTCTAAAGCAGATGAAGGGATATTTCTCGGATATGCTGCTAAGAGTAAGGGATATAGAATTTTTAATAAAAGATATATGATTGTTGAAGAATCCATTAACGTTACTTTTGATGAGCTCAATAGTCACAGATCTAGCGACAGGGATGATGAAAATGTACAAGCCAGAACCGATAAAAGTCCTGTGGAAGATCTGACTCATAGATTCGAGTCATTGAAGTTCTTACCAGATCATCCAGAGACGCTCATTATAGGTAATATATCAAAAGGTGTAAGTACACGCTCTTCATATAGAGATACTGAAATAGCATGTAATATAGCCTTCATTTCATAAGTAGAACCTAAGAATGTAGCAGATGCTTTTAATGATGAATTTTGGATTGATGTCATACACGAGGAACTTAATCAATCTGAGAGAAACCAAGTTTGGTAACTCGTTCCTAAACCTATTGGTCAATCGATAATTGGTACTAAATGGGTGTTTCGAAATAAATTAAGTAAAGATGGACAAGTTCTACGCAATAAAGCACGTCTAGTGGCACAAGATTATTATTGATTATGATGAGACATATGCTCATATTGCTAGACTAGAAGCTATCCGCATGTTTTATGCATTTGCATGTTTTAATGATTTTAAATTATTTCAAATGGATGTAAAAAAGTACATTTTTAAACGAATTTTTGAAAGAATAAGTTTTTGTGAAACAACTCCCTAATTTTGAAGATTTTCAAAAACCTGATCACGTCTTCAGACTTAAGAAAGCACTCTATGGACTCAAACAAGCACCTCGTGCTTGGTATGAACACCTAAGTGCCTTCTTACTTGAAATGGTTTTTCAAAAGGAAGAGTTGATACTACTTTATTTATCAAGTCTTTAGATGATGATACTCTTCTTGTGCAAATATATGTTGATGATATCATATTCGGATCTACTAACGAAAAACTTTGTCAAGAGTTTGCTAAGTGTATACAGAGTGAATTTGAGATGAGTATGATGGGAGAGCTGAACTTCTTCCTAGGACTTCAGATCAAACAACACTCAAAAGGAACATTCATCGATCAAGCTAAATATACAAAGGACATACTGAAAAAAGTACGACTTCGATAATGTAAAGCCAATCGGAACTCTAATGGCTACATCAACAAAGCTTGACACTGATGAAAGTGGCAAACCTGTCGACCAGCATAAGTATCGAGGTATGATTGGTAGTTTATTGTATTTAACTGCTAGTCGCCCTGATATTACGTTTAGTGTCTGCATTTGTACACGATTTCAGGCAAATCCTAAGGAATCACACTTATGTGTCGTTAAGCGTATCTTCCGATACCTTAAGAGAACTTTAACAGTCGGCTTATGGTATCCTAAAACTAAATCATTTAACTTGATAGGTTACTCGGATGTGGATTTTGCATGATACATAGTAGACCGTAAAAGTTCCAGTGGTACGTGTCATTTCCTAGGAAAAGCCTTAGTCTCATGGTTTAGTAAGAAACAAAATTCTGTAGCACTATCAACTACTGAGGCTGAGTATATCCCCGCAGGACGATGTTGTGCTCAAATTTTGTGGATGAAGCAAACCTTAGAAGACTACAATCTGCATTACACTAAGATTCCTATTTATTGTGACAACACTAGCACTATTAACCTGACTAAGAATCCTTTATGTCATTCACGCACAAAGCACATAGAGATTCGTCATCACTTTTTATGTGATCACCAACAACACAGGGATATTTGCTTAGAATTTGTTGACACAGATCATCAACTAGCAGACATTTTCACAAAACTATTAGCTAAAGACCGCTTTAACAATCTGCGTCGAGAGCTCGGCATACTTGAATTTTTAGATTCATAATGTAGTATGATTAGTAAATCAATTTATAACTCAAAACTTTAAACTTTATTAATGGACGTTATTTTGGGTACAAGCCGAAAGGGTCCTTCTGTCATATATGCGTAAATAGCCTGAAGCGATACGGTGTACTAGTCTTCGGACTACCGCTAGCTGGGATCCGGCCCCTACAGCTAACCCAAAATAATATAAATTATTAAATGAAGAAGTATGCAAGTTATACATTGAATATTATTAATTATACAGCATTAATGACATTAGAAATACAAACAGCCGAACTCGGGCAGAACTAGGACCGAGTTCGGACCAAGTTCGGACCGAGTTCGGATGGTAACTGTGCGAATTTCCAGAATAGAACAGCCGGCCCTAGCCTTTATATACCCCACTTTTACCACTTCTATTCTCATCATCCCACCGAGAATACTCTCCAAAACCCTAAGTGAAGATTCTCCTCCTCCTCCTCTTCAAGTTTTGTGGAGTTTTGAAGTGATCCCCTTCATCTTCTTCATCTTCTTCATCTTCTTCTTCCTTCTTTCAAAGGTAATCATCTATCTTCTCTCTTTTCTTTCAATGGCACCCAAAGCCCAAAAGAGAAAGATTGATGCCTCCCAAGTAAGATCATCTTCATCTGACTATGTTCCAACCAATGTTTTCAGTCCAGCTCATCCCTCTGATAATGACGACTATGACTCTGGTCTATTTCCTGACAACGAATTTTTCGATCTTTGGTTTACTTCCTCCTTTGGTCGTAAAATCTGTGCTGGAGCTTGTGTCAACTTTAAAAAAATTTTGAATATGCTCATCCCTTTAACCGACTTGGAATTCAGGACTTCTTTGAAATTTCTGACAATATTTATGATAATGCCATTAGGATATTTTACTGCAACTTGCAAGTAAAAGATAATGGCAATTTCTTTTCTTGTGTTGTTAGACAAGAACTTGAGTTCAATGCCACTGATATCAGTGAATATTTTCACGTTCCTGATATTGGTGAAGCTTTGGTGGATATTAACCATGTCCAGTTTCCAGAAGGTGTCACCCTTGACTCCTTTAAAGAATTGATGTGTCACCCGCATCCTGTCCCACGTAGGGTGTATTAAAAACACTTGAATCATCACTTCTATGAATTGCATCACTTTATCTTCTCCGCTTTACTTCCGAAAAGGGGATCTTCTGACGAGATCACCTTCATGGAATTATCTGCGATGTATCATATTCACTTTGGCATACCTTTCTCCATCCCCAAGACTGTTATGGCCAGGATGCTTAATTGCAGAAGTGCGGGGCATAACCTTGTTTACTCAATGCACCTGGCATCTATCTTCAAGAGATTTGAAATTGATCTTCAAATTTGTCCTTTCTCTTCTCCTGCTACTGAGCTTAGTAGGGCTAGGTTGTATCCCAACCCTCCTCCTCCACCCGGTGTCGAACCTGTTGTCCGGTTCATGATGATGACCCTCAGGTTCCTGCTCCAGCTGCTCCAGTCCCGGCTCCTGGTTTCGACCCAGGCTTTTATCAGCGCTGTGATGACTTTGATGCCCTCTCAGCTCAACATCATCAGAGTTACATTGACTCTGAGTTCCGCCACATCACCCAGGTACAGGTGTTGCGGAATAGCATTGTTGATATATATTGGAGTCTATCTCATGATCCCACTCATCATGTTCTGATGATCCATCACCCCAGATTCACTGGTCCGAGGTTCGATGATGAGGCTACCTTTGCTCATTTTGATCATACTACAGCTTACTTTCCACCGGATGCTCTTGGAGGTGATGATACGCCATTATGATGTGGGACTACATTAATGATTTTTTGGATGTAGTTGCTAGATGATGATCTATATAGTTTCTTTTATAATGTATCAGTCTAAACTTTCGAGTTAGACTTTTTATTAGACTCTTTTTGATAGTCATAAACTTTTGAGTTATGACTTATGCAGTTTATGTTAGTTGCATCTTATTCTAGTGATATTATGAGATTTTTTTGTCTTTTCTCACTGTTACTTCTAGTTTATTATTGCTACGACTTGTTATATATGGATATGTTCTTTCTTTATCTTTTGGTGAGCATTGTTGGCTTCACACATTATGGAGGAGCCATAAAATTTTGATCATGACAAAGGGGGATAAAGAGCAATACACCATTTTTTTCAAAGTTATTAGATATATTTTGGTATAGACTAAAGTTTGTCAATTATCAAAATGGGGGAGATTGTTGGCCCATTACCAAATGGTCACACCCGATTTTGATAAATCAACAGATGACTTAAGTCAATAACAAAATATACAAACTACTGCTAACATTTCAGGTCAAGTAAATTCAACATCAGAGAGTGTACTACAACAGCAGCAAGCATGAAAATCATCATCCCGAAGTACTTATGCACTGGAATCAGTCTGAGTCATTTTATAGTTTATTATGTATTTTATCCTTTATTGAGTCTAGAATACAAATTGTAAAATCAACTGAGTATTACTGGCTTAGGTTATTCACAGTCCACTCGTCTATAAAGCCTACACATTCATTCAAAGTCCACTTACCAAAAGTTCTATTTATCCTATGCAACAGATTTTGACAAAACATTACTAGATGAACTTAGACAGAACTCAGGCCGAGTTCGGTCCGAGTTCGGACCAATTTCGGTTGTTTCATATTCAAATGTTTGTTACCTCCAAATCTGCATGCAACGTTCATTTACGAAATCTTTGCATCCGAATTCCATCCGAATTCGGTTCTCAAAAACACCTATAAATAGAAGAGAAATTTTCCTTTTCAAAGAACTCAATCATTTCTTCTCTTTATCGATTCCTAAAGTGTTTTTCAGTGTTCTAAAAGCTTTCATACTCCACCTATACATCTCTTAGCCAAAGCCAGTAATATCGATTCGATTTAGAGTTCTTTGGTTCTCATAGTTGTAAAGAGGTCGTTCAAGTTCAAAAATTATCTCTGTTTTAGGAGCTGGTCGTGCGCTCGTCACCAAGCACGGTGTTGTGAAGTTGGTCGTGCACTTGTCACCAAGCACGATGTTGTAAAGAGACTGTAAGCTCTCAATTAGCTTGTGAATAGTGGATTAATAGCAGGCAAGAGTACCTGCGATTGGATTAGCCCTCCAAGAGGGAAACCAGTATATATCGCGGTATTCACTGAGCTTGATTCTCTGATCTCTTGCTACATTTATTTATTGTCTCTTTATTCACTGCCATGTTTCACTTAACAAAATGCCAAAAAGGAAATTGGCCTTTGAAAATAAAATGAGAAAAAGTACAAGAAGTACAAATTTGATTCTGGGAAAGTATTGCTATGGAAGTCTGATTCGTAAATGATCACTTTGTTCCTTGGACCATATGATGATGATGAAGATCACTGCTTGAAGTAGAACAACTGGAAGAACTAAGTCACCAGAAAGGTATCGACGCACTTGGGCACTGATGGCGAGGCCGAATGCTTTCCTGCTTTGCTTCACTCTGTTCTGAAAGAAAGGTTGAAGAAGAATGCTCTGGAGAATCAAAATCTCTAAGTTCTGATCTCTGTATTCTCTTCTGTCTCTGTGTGTGTGTTATGAAAAAAAATAAGTCTATTTATAGACTTGGGCTTTTGTGCGTAAAAACTCAGCAAAAGTTCCATCTTTACGCTAACAATTGCCACCCACGACTGAAGCCATCCTCTGCACATGTTGACACGTGTCCCATCATTTCAGTAAGAATAGGATGCATGTACACATGTTCTTCGAGAAGAATGGCATGAAAGCCACGTAGGCAAACCACGTTCCAAACTGGTGGAGGAGAATAGGGCGTAAAAATAGCCCTAATGTACTCTGAGCGTAAAGCAGTAGATTAGGCGTAAAATAGCCCTGACATAGACTTCCCGCATAAAGTGGTTGTTAAATAACCTTGAGCGTAAAAGTAGCTCAAATAGACTTTACGCACACGTCGACTGTTGAGCGTAAAGGCTCGTATAATCTTCGTGCGTAAAAGAAGCCATAGTGTGAGCGTAAAGTAGCTCAATCCACACACTAAACGACAACATTGGTCTCTGTGTAAAAACAAATCCCTTTGAATTCTGTGATATATGCCATCATTAATATCTCCATATCAGAGTTTGCATTAAATGCGAGACTTGACAGCTTTGTCCAGCGTAAAAGTGGCTAGCTTGTCCTGGGCGTAAAAACCATTGTCTTGACCCTAGCTGCTTTTAGGCGTAAAAGTAATTAGCCTTGACTTGAGCGTAAAGAGACTAGCCTCTCTGTGGCGTAAAGGGGATCAATTTTGAGTGGAATGATCTATCACTTTGACTCTTTCTGTGAAGCACTTTTTACGCTCCTACAAGACCCCCTTCAAAGTTTTCAAATATCCCCAAAATTTGAAACACTTTGAACAGAAGCGTAAAAGTTAAAATTTGATCAGTCAGCGTAAAATTCAGGATACGCAACCGTCATCCGCGTAAAAGCGGGGATATCCATCAGTCGGCGCAATTTTCAATAGTGTCGGTCAACACTTAACCGTCACAATGAATTTCTTTCTCGAAACTTTCGAATGCATTTTCGTTTCCCCGAGTTTACATTAATAATGAACAGTTTCCAACAAGGAATATGAAGAGTTGATTTAATTGTATAAATAAGAAGAAATTCTTCACTCTTGTCATTCATCCTCATAGTGACATGGCGCCAAAGAACGAGATTACTAACAAAGAGGCTTCGAGCTCCAGGCTTGATTTTGAGCGAGCATGCAACCTTTTAGAGTGCTTTGGACTGACTCCTGCAGTCTTTAGTCGCATCGATGGTGGTCCGCCAACTGCGTACGAAGGGCCAGGAGATGCAGAAGCATTTTTTAATCTGATGCGTCGCTCCGGGATTCGCAATATGCACGAACTAGGTACCTCCCTTCGTCAGCTCGACGAGGGAGAGAAAAAATGATATTTTTTATGTATTGCGAATCTTTTATCTGTAGGGGCCACTTTCCCCCTTTATAAATAAAATTTTGGTGTTGATCTCATCTATTGATGCACCGAATTGTTTAAACACTTCTTTTGACTGCTTCTTTGGTTGTTAATTCCCAAGAAACAAACCAACACGTGGCATCTGTCTTGTGGTTACGAGAGCCTTTAAATAGGATCTTCTCCCGAAATAAACTCACACCAACAGTTTCTTCAATCTTTATAAATAGCTGAGAATGTTTCACATATTCTTGTTCTCATTCCTCTGGAGATAACTTTTTGCAATGTCGTTCTCCAACAAGTAACAATGGCGATGCTTTCCAACAAAGTTCCTTTGTACGTCCAGTCATCAGACGTAGATTCAACCACTATTAGAGCAAAACCATTTGACTTAAGTGGTAAGTCCGATCGTAAGCAAATATCTGTCTTCGAATTTTTTTGTTGAAAACAGCTATTCATGAGCGTAAATTCTTGACGAGCGTAAAAATCCTTGCTGAAGCATTGGCGTAAAAGCCTTGCTGAATCACTGGCGTAAAAGCCTTGCTGAAGCACTGGCGTAAAAGCCTTGCTGAATAGTGATACACCTGAAGCACTGGCGTAAAAGCCTTGCTGAACTACTGGCGTAAAAGCCTTGTTGAAGCACTGGCGTAAAAGCCTTGCTGAATAGTGATACACCTGAAGCACTGGCGTAAAAGCCTTGCTGAACCACTGTTTTGAAGATAAAACAAGATGCGTAGACTCTATTTTTAGTTAGCGTCTAATACACGTCTGATGATACTCTGTTTAAAACACTTCTTCTTCGTTGTTTTTCCTGCAGAAGTTTGGCTGAAGAGTTTTTCCAGAACCGGTATTGGCGATTTTGACGCTGTGAGGAGCGTTCTTCTGACATCAACATCAGGGAGCTCATGCGCTTTTGACGCGCAAATCAGACAACTCAGAACTCTTCGTGGGATAGAAGGGTCTTCCTCTGTTGGTAGGAAGAGCCTTTATACACGGAGAGTTGGATGGTGGAGTCAACTCTACCCCGAAAAATCGGATAGTAGAGTTCCTTTCACGGCAGAACTAGGAGTCGTATTCCAATGCTAGATACATTCCTATCTCCTCTGGAAGGCCGCCCCTAATCCACCAGTTGTATTGGCAGCAACACGCCTTCGGGCTGCCATACCCTGGGGTTCTCCTCTCGTCTGAGAGAGAAGACCAGAGTTTGATTCCTACTGTTCTGGTCGCCACTGAGGCTCAGACAGCAAGGAATTGACACCAACAACGAATCCGACGAAGAAGATCCGAAGAAGAAATAAATCTCCATTAGGTTATCGTTGTGTGTATAGAATGAAAATCCTAGATGTAATAGATTTCCATTATGATTTGTAAGAAAGTCTAAGAAATGTAATAGACTTTTATGATATGAGAATGGAAATGATAATTCTTCTATGATCAATGATTTATATCTATCTAGATGAAATATGGACATGATAGATAATAAAATCTTGTTTTTTGTTTTTAGAGTATACAATACTATCAGAGGTAATATGGACATGACAGTATGTAAGAACTCAAAAGAAAATTAGATTAATATCTATGCAGAGGTCAAAAATAGAAATGATAGATAGGAAAAGTAGGTGGATTTAGTATTTATCCAGAGGTTATGAAAATATGATAAATAATAAATCCCACTTTTTAATCAATTGATAAAATAGAAGATTTAAAATCCCTCTCCCAGGAGATAAGAAATCAGCTTAACCAAACCTTGGTAGCTGGGGAATAAGGAGACAGATGTCATGAGCATATAAGTCCATCTTAATGTATGAATGAATCATAATTTTCGGGAAGAGAAAACATTGATTCGATTCCATAATTAAATGAATGAACCCGATAGAACGAACGGACAGGTCTTTTCGGGAATGAAAGGTTGTTCTCAATTTCAAAGACCGGTTCATCAACAGTCCTCTTCTATAAATAGGCGAGAACTCTCTGTAATCATTTCATTCTTATTTCTACTCCTCAATTGAAAATGTCTTCCGAGGATGTACAGCAAAAGAATAAAGTCTCCAGGAAAATTGAGGACGTCACTGAGATGTGTCCCGTTGAGCCAACAGTGGCAGGCCTGACTCAAGTAGGCAACAGCTCTTCTACGCCCAAGCCACCACAAGATATCCTTGCATTCTTAGTAGAGTCAGGAAAAACTCCTGAAGAAGAAGCGCTGAGGATGGTCGCCTGTAAGTTTTTTATGAACTCAGGCAACGATGCCTTCGAGACATTAACTGACTATGTATTCAATAAGGGAGGCAGTGGTCGTCGTCCTTGACCTTTTGTTTTGAACAAAAATAGTAATAAAAGAAACTTTATTTTTATTCTGTCTCTCTTTTTTATACATAGTATTTCTTAAGAAATTTGCCATTGATTGGCATCATGAGTAGATCTCCATTGGGCTTTGATAACCGATAGGCGCCATTGGAAAATATAGACTCAATTACATAAGGGCCTTCCCATTTTGCTTGGAATTTCCCTCTGCTTTTATGATTCATCACCATCGGTCTCCGAATGGCTAATACAAGTTCGCCAACCTTGAATACCCTCTCTTTAACTTTACGATTGAAAGTTCGAGATATGCGGGCTTGATATAGTTCAATATGTTGTTGTGCTTGAAGACGCTTCTCATCCAATCCTTTAAGTTCTTGGAGTCGTAAGCGATCATTATTCTCTGTAGTTAGCTCATTAGCAATAGCTATTCGTAGAGATGGGATCTGGATTTCCAATGGGAGGACAGCTTCACATCCATAAACCAATGAGAATGGTATAAAACCAGTAGGAGTCCGGACTGTTGTTCGATAAGCCCATAAACACTCTCCAAGTTTCTCATTCCAATCACGTTTATTAGAAGAGACAAACTTTTTGAGAAGTTTAATGATCGTCTTATTGAAAGCTTCGGCTAAACCATTAGCAGCTGGATTATAAGCCGTAGAAGCCAAATTCTGAATTCGATTCTTATCACAGAATCGATAAAATGCCTGACTGGCAAATTGTGGACCATTGTCATGAATTATCCGTCGAGGAATCCCGAAGCGATAAATGACATGGTGCTTGATGAAGCTGATCACGTTAGATGTTTTCACTTTCGCAAGGGGAACTGCTTCTGCCCACATAGAAAAGTAATCTGTTATAGCTAATATGAACCGATGTCCTTTAACAGAAGGAGGATTAATATGACCAATGACATCCATACCCCAAGCTTCGAAGGGCCAAGAGGCTGCTGTAGGATATAGAAATTCAGATGGTTGATGAATAAAATCAGCATGGATCTGACATGCTTTACATCTTCTGGCATAGTCTACAGCATCTGCTATCATAGAAGGCCAATAATACCCCATTCTTCGAATGCGGTCTTATAATTTAGGACCCGGTTGATGAGCACCACAAATACCATCATGAGCTTCTCGCAGTGTTTGTTTAGCTTCACTTTCTGAGAGACAACGCAGCAAGAGTCCATCATAAGAACGACGGTATAGCATATGTAAAGACGAATCATAATAAAATCGAAACGATCGTCTTTTGATTGATGCAGCTTCTTTTGGATCTTCAGGCAAAATCCCATGGACTGCATAATCAATGAATGGAGCTCTCCAATCCTTCTGCTGGGAACTTGACTCTGTAGTATAACTTTGTTCAATATACAAATTATTTTTGACACAGAACAAGTCTCGATCCAACAAAGTAATTGTATTTTGCCTTCGGATTGGAACAGCCAGGTCTGCAACTAAGCTAGCAAGAGCATCAGCTTCCACATTCTGAGAGCGTGGTACAAACTCAATGAAGAATCCTTTGAATGAAAGGACCAGTTCAACTACCACTTGATGATAAGGAATGAGATCAGGATTTCTGACCTCATAAGTCCCTTTAACTTGATTAACAATCAATTGAGAATCTCCATAAGCTTCTAGGAACTCAATATCCAGTTGTTTTGCTACTTAGAGACCGATCAATAGAGCATTATATTCTGCTACATTGTTGGAGCATGGCTCATTGAGAGAATAGGCACGGTATATGACCATTTTGTCAGGAGAAACCAAGACAATTCCTACCCCAGAGACAATATTGCCTTTAGGTCCTACTCGTGATGCCCCATCAAAATATAATTGCCATATGTCATTCTTCAAAGTCAGGTTACAATCCACGACTTCATCTGGAATGTCCTCATATAATTTTGATGTTTCAGGTATAGGGTGAGCAGCTAAGAAATCGGCTAATGCTTGACCCATTATTGATTTTTGAGGTACATAAACCATGTCATAAGGAGTAAGCAACATCGCCCAGGTGGCCAACCTGGAGTTAAGAATGCTTGGTTTTCTCATCAATACCCGAATGGGATTTATTCTGGAGATGACATGAATAGCCTGTCCTGTCACATAATGTCTTGTCTTTTGGACGGCAAAAACCAAAGCTAGACATTCCTTTTCCACAGGAGTATACCTGTGTTCAGCTCCGACTATCATTCTGCTCAGATAATATATTGCTTGTTTATGACCCATATCACTTTTCTGTGCCAGAAGAGCGCCAAGTGAATGATCCAAGGCTCGAACATATAGCAAAAATGGCCTTCCTACCACCGGAGGTACCAGAACAGGTGGGTTTGTAAGGTATTGCTTAATGTCATTGAAGGCTTTCTGACATGCTTCATCCCAAACAAAAGATACTCCTTTCTTCAATAAACGGGAGAAAGGTTGACATCTCCCAGAAAGATTAGATATAAATCTTCTGATATAAGCAATATGACCCTGAAAGCCACGGAGTTCTTTCAGATTACGAGGAGGACACATTTCAAGAATTGCTTTAACCTTATCAGGATCAACGTGGATACCCTGAGAAGTAATGACAAATCCTAAAAATTTGCCACTGGAAACCCCTAAGAAAGACTTAGTAGGGTTCATTTTCAATTGATGCTGGCACATCAATTCAAATACTGTCCTCAAGTCCTGAATGTGATCATCCTTTGATCGACTTTTAACAGCAATGTCATCTACATAGTATTCAACTATCTTTCGTAGATGTTCTTGAAAGATGTTGCTCATAGCCCGTTGATACGTGGCACCGACGTTTTTAAGACCAAACGGCATAACCGTATAGCAGTAGACCCCAAGGGGTGTACGAAAAGCGGTATGCTTCTCATCTTCTGGATGCATCTTGATCTAATTGTATCCTGAGAATCCGTCCATGAAAGACATGCGTTCAAAACCACATGTATTGTCTATCATGACATCAGTGATGGAAAGTGGAAATTCGTCCTTTGGACAAGCCGTATTAAGATCTTGATAATCTATAAAAACTCGGACTTTTTCGTTCTTCTTTATGACAGGAACAATATTGGCAACCCAATCTGGGTGTTGCTCTTCACGAACAAATCCACATGTGATCAACTTTTTGACTTCTGCTTCAATTGCATCCATCATATCCGGTCTAAAGCGCCATTGCTGTTGTTTTACAGGCTTGGCGTTAGGTAAAATATTGAGCTTATGAGTAGCAACTTTAGGATCTAGATCCGGCATATCCTCATAACTCCATGCAAAGATGTCAATATATTCTTTGATAAGTTTTATCAACTCTTCCTTTTCATCTTCGGCAAGATTTTTACTGATGAATATTGGTTTGGACGTAGTTCCATCCCCAACATCAATCTGAATGACCTCATCTTCTGTAGGTGGCTATCGCTGTTCAAAACGGAGTTCCCACTGAGTATCCATCTGTTGTGCCCAAGGATCATTCTCAAATGGCTCTGATTCACCATCAATTTGAACCATATTGATTGAGAATACTTGTCCAGATTCATCATATGAGGAACGAGACATATCAGATTCAATAAATTGGACTTCTTCTGAATCCGATGATTGCGAAGAGCTAGAAGAGAATTCTTCTTGTATATCGTCATTAAACATGTGGGACGGATCATATCCCAACCCATGACGAGTCTTTTGGTAAAACGGATCACCACATAATGGTAGTCGTCTACCTTTGCCTTGATTGAGACCTTGCATAGTCTTCAAATCATATCCCATATTTTGGATAATCTTGATAGATTGTTGACTATATTTGTCAATTCGGATTCTTCCTTTGTCTTTATCTTTCAGCTCATCTGTCTGATTAACAGGGATATTTCTAGCCAGGCTAAACACAATTTGGCGCTTGTTTTTCTTATCAGACGGAACCACAAAATAAGATTCTTCGTGACGTCTAAAAGTTACGCAAGCTTGTGATGAAGCGGCCACAGGTAGAAGATAAGGAGAAGATGTTAGGAACCTTTGAGCATAAGGTCCAACATCTACATGAGGAGGAAAAGAATTTTCCTTATGATCGATGTATAAAGTTTCTTCTGGCTCAATGTCGTCTTTATATTGATGACTTTGATTATCAGAAGATAAAGTCATTCTTTCGATAAACTTGACAGCCATATACTCGAAAAGGAAATCTTCATTGATATCAAAAAGTACAGAATGATCAATATTTACATCATTTACAATTTAACTGCTACGCTTCGGATTAATCATCAGTGGACCATTATCCGCCTTCTGCGTAGTTTTGCCAAGATTGACAATCAATGGTGGTTCTGGATCATTCGTACAAGAAGTACGCCCTTTGACCTTGATCATAAAAGGTTGAACTTGGCTCTTAGCAGGAATATTTGTTGATTCCTCAGATGAAGTTTGAGTTCTTCCTTTAACCTTGATTATCAGAGGTTGATCATTGACAGATTGGGATTGGATTCGTCCCTTGACTATGATCTTCAAAGGTTGCTCCTCTAGCGGATCTTCATTAATAGACTGATCCTCAATAGGTGATTGATCTTCAGCCATGTCTGATATCTCTTTCACATGCTCTTGTTTATAAAGCCTTGAATCAGAAAAATAGGCTTCGACACCCTTGAAAGGATTGATATCAGCAAACTCAGTCTTCACAACTCCTTAGGAATCCACATACTTGAAGCATTGGTAGAGAGTTGAAGGTACAATATTGTGCTCATGAATCCACGGTCTCTCCAAAAGGATATTATAGGAGACGTCTGAGTTGATAACATAGAAATTTACCATGGTTCGAAGATCACCAATCTGAATCTGCAGATGAATCTTCCCCAGTGGCTTGCTCTTGCCAGAGTTAAAACCGACTATCGTAGTACTAGTGTAAGTCAAATCACTAGTAGGAATCCTCAGGGGTCTTAGCATACTCTGAAGAATTATGATAATTGAAGACCCAGGATCAATGTAAATCCTGTCAATTTCAGTGGATCTAATATACCCAGTATAGCACAAAGGTCTGTCATGCTTGTTATGCTTCAACAGCATATCTTCTTGTGTAAAGGTGATGTTGGGAATTGCTTCCATCATACTATGACATTGTGGACATGACACTGGTATACTATCAGGAGTCTTGAGTTGAGCCAAACATGAATCTGCTTGAAGTAAAGCATCACTCAAAGTCTCTCTGCTTTCTCTTGAAAGGCGAAGCAACTCAAATATAGATAGTCTAGCCGGAGTATTGGCCAACTGAGCTAGAATATCAAACTTGTAAGGCTTCATCACCACCCCCTGACTGGAAGCAGACTTCAATGGGACGTCGAAGCGTACTGCTTTCTGTTTCCCCTTTTCAACTACAGAAGATTTAGCAGGAACAGGAGAAGGCTGAGTTGGTAGTGTTTCCACTACATCTTCTGCTTCTTTGGAGGATCCCTCATAGTCTTTGTGGTACTCTTTTTCAGATCTTGTACCAGCAAAAGTTTCTTCTTCAGACTCAGGAGAAGGAAGTACCATATTATAGGATTTAGTCTTTCTTTCCTTAGCCTTCTTCTTGTGAGGGTTGTTATGAGGAACTTCAGAACCCAATCCAACAGTGGAGTTTTGATTTTGAATTTGTAAAGGAAGTCGTATTCCTTTATCATAATTCAAACCTTCTGCCTTTTGAAAGTCATAACCCATCTTCTTCATGAGAAGAACAGATTGCTGACTATACAAGTGAGTGGGCAGCAGACTTTTGACATGTGTTTCAACAGAGGAAGAGGAAGAAATCTCTGTAACTATAGGAGAATGAAGCATAGATGTCTCTATAGCTACGGGAGGAGAAGGATTCGGGATACGAGGAAAAATCCCTGTCGGAGCTTTTTCATAAGCAGCAAAGACTTGTTGTGCCCAATATAAAGGAACACTATTTATGACTAACTACTGCTGATGAGTAAGCTTAAGCTTGGTAGGAGGAGCTAGACTTGGAGGACAGATGTTCAGCCCTTTCAGTCTATCTTCTAAAGGAAGGCCATCCCATAGATGATCCAAGTCATCAGGATCTGGAATAACATGAGAAATCATGTTGCAGGTTTTGACTTTCTTACCCTTCTTGGATTTTAAAGTTTTATCTTCATTTTCCAACTCGGGCACTAAGTCAGGATGTACCCACATGATTTCACCATTCTTTAGTGTGAGCGGCAACAGTCCTGCATTTTCTTCTCTGACAGGCGGGATATTCACGATCTTCATCGTCGCCTTCGAAATTAGGATAATTCCATCTGGGACTTGCTGTGGAGGAAAATCTCCGAACTGAAGAGAAACCATATTGGTCGTAACCGTATGGTCATCATTGGTTAAAGCAATAGCACCACCATTTATCAGCTCTTGGATTTTCTTTTTTAAGACATAGCAAGCACTGGTAGGATGATTAATGTATCTATGATAGATACAATATTTGGGATTGTCAGTCAGATTTACCTCATTAGGCCTCTTTGGCTCCGGAATCTGAAGTTTACCACTCTTCACCAGACATTGAAATATCCCTGGGATATCACTTTCGTCAAAGGAGTATTCTTTCTTTGGCCTGGAAGATTCTTGATTATTCGGCGTCGTTTTGTTCTTGGAAAGATTGACCATAAGAGTATATTTTCCTTTCATATTACGATTGCCAGGATTATTACTAGGATTACTTTTCTTTCCTTTATCTTCTGAAGCAAAAATCATCCCATGCTCTCGAGCCAACCTACCATTGGTCTCGGCAGAAACTGCTGCTATGATAAATGAAGCCCAATATGAGAATTGGGAACCCGTGAAAACAGCGATGGATGGTCGCAGATTCATCTTGCATGTTTCAATCAACGCTGAATCTGGCATACCAGGAGGCATCTTTAAAGTAGCCTGTCGGAAACGTTCGATGAACGTCCGAGTATCTTCTTTCTCCTTTTGTTTGATTTCTATCAAGGAGGACATGTTCATGTCCATACCTCCTTCATAGAAACGGGAGAGAAACATTGCCTTGAATTCGTCAAAAAACGAAATAGAATTATCGGGTAAACTACGATACCAGTCGTAAGCTGAACCCGTCAGGCACCCGATGAACACTCGAGTGAGAAGAGCATCTTTTTTCTGCAAGTGTACAGTCATAATATCAAAGTAATTGATATATTGACTGGGAGATGCTTTTCCATCGAACAAAACCATAGATTGTGGCTTGAATTTCGGTAGAAAGGGTACATTCCAATGAGGAGGATAAGGTTGCTTGATCCCTAACCTCTGGAGCTGATCTTTGTGCCTCAAAAGTTCAAACTGTGCTTTGAGCTCACGCACTGCTTGAATGGCTTCACTGGTTTGAGGAAGCACATTTGATTGAATGGTTGTTGGATGTACCGTAACCTCCACTGGAGGTGGTACATCTTCAGAAATAATGGGATCTGGAGATGCAGAATTTTGATTAACAGCAGGCTCTTAAATATTCAAAGGTATTTCAGTCCCTTGACTATCTTGAGTTTGTGTTGTTACTGGTACCGGTGTTACTACTGCCGGCTGAGCAGTTTGCTGATTCAAAATTATCTAATGCATGCTTTGCACCATGTTAAGCATGTCTTTCAGTGATTGCTCCACGGCAGTGAGACGTTGTTCCGTATTAGCAGATGACGTCTCTGGTTCATCTCCCACAGCGTATGATTCAACCTCTCTTGAAGATATAGAGGGATTAGTATAGAAGTATGAATCTACACTATCGGTGTCAGACTCAAAAGATTGAGTACCCCCAGCTTCTGAATCAGAAGTCTGCAATTGTCTTTGTCTTCTTGATCTAGTATTCTGATATACTCCTTCAAAGGAATCAAGAAGTCTGTTGAACTGTTGTTGACCTGGAGTTTAGGACATATTCCATCTTGGATGTCGTCCTCTGTTAGTATGAGATGCCATGTTGACTGATGCATATGACAGCTCATGTTCTTGGTCTTCAGCTTGATGTTGAGGCGAATTAAAACTTAATCGATTAAAAACTGACCGTTTTGAAGCCGAACAACAACAGTTGATCACAACCTGGTGATATTCACAATGATGTTTTTCTTGGGGGAATGTCACCGGAGATTGTTTATTCTTACGCTTTTGCATTAGCAATTCACGTAAGTCAGAAGGAGTGTTCTTCTTTATTACATTTGGGGTAGAAAAACGTTTAGTCCCTTGTGTATAAAGAAGATTGCTGGCTGCATTCGCAGAACCAAACTGTACATTTTTACGCGTTTGGAGTTGTGTGCGTAAATCTTGAGATTTTTTAGCACGAAGGACTCCACTTTCATGGCGTGTAATTTGTAGATTTGGTACTTTGCGTAGAGCAGTATAAGAAGGCTGTTGGTGTAGAACTGAAGTTTTACCAACATCATTTTTACGCTGCACACGTTTAGGTACATTCACATTAGATGTAAAAACATCATTGCAAATTTTATCTATACTGTCAAAGACAGGAGATTTACCTTTACGCGTAGAGCATAAAAATTGGTTATCTACCACGTCACAGACGGGAGATTTTGTTTTACGCGAGGAGCATAATTTATTTGGGCCTACCACGTCACCGACGGGAGACTGATTCTTACCCTCAGAAGCATTAACATTAGAGTCTGCCGCATTACAAATGGGAGACTCATGCTTATACCTTGAGCGTAAAACTTGGTTCTTACGCAATGGGCGTGAAACCTGATTATCTTTACCGTGACAGACGGGAGATAAATCGCCACACATAGAGTGCGACGCTGAAGTAAGGACTGCCTCATTACGAACGGGATCCCCTACGACAGGAGTGGAAAGAATTCCCTTGTCATCAGAAGCAACAGAGAGATCAGAAGCCACTTTGGATTTAAGAATCCAAACTTTTCGTGCTTTGCGAGACTTTTGAACATTGGAGCAGCGAGAACCACCCCCAGTTCGGAGCATTTCTTCATAGGCAGTCTGGTCGAAGTGCACAACCAGAGTCTTCTTGGTCGAACCGACCGAAACATCATCATATTGAGCAATTGCCTCCTCGTCAGAGGAGAAGGTCGTCCCCAGCAGAGTCGCCATTTTTGTTTCACTTAACAAAATGCCAAAAAGGAAATTGGCCTTTGAAAATAAAACGAAAAAAAGTACAAGAAGTACAAATTTGATTCTGGGAAAGTATTGCTATGGAAGTCTGATTCGTAAATGATCACTTTGTTCCTTGGACCATATGATGTTGATGAAGATCACTGCTTGAAGTAGAACAACTGGAAGAACTAAGTCACCAGAAAGGTATCGACGCACTTGGGCACTGATGGCGAGGCCGAATGCTTTCCTGCTTTGCTTCACTCTGTTCTGAAAAAAAGGTTGAAGAAGAATGCTCTGGAGAATCAAAATCTCTAAGTTCTGATCTCTGTATTCTCTCCTGTCTCTGTGTGTGTGTTATGAAAAAAAATAAGTCTATTTATAGACTTGGGCTTTTGTGTGTAAAAACTCAGCAAAAGTTCCATCTTTACGCTAACAATTGCCACCCACGATTGAAGCCATCCTCTGCACATGTTGACACGTGTTCCATCATTTCAGTAAGAATAGGATGCATGTACACACGTTCTTCGAGAAGAATGGCATAAAAGCCACGTAGGCAAACCACGTTCCAAACTGGTGGAGGAGAATAGGACGTAAAAATAGCCCCAATGTACTCTGAGCGTAAAGCAGTAGATTAGGCATAAAATAGTCCTGACATAGACTTCCCGCGTAAAGTGGTTGTTAAATAACCTTGAGCGTAAAAGTAGCTCAAATAGACTTTACGCACACGTCAACTGTTGAGCGTAAAGGCTCGTATAATCTTCGTGCGTAAAAGAAGCCATAGTGTGAGCGTAAAGTAGCTCAATCCACACACTAAACGACAACATTGGTCTCTGTGTAAAAACAAATCCCTTTGAATTCTGTGATATATGTCATCATTAATATCTCCATGTCAGAGTTTGCATTAAATGCGAGACTTGACAGCTTTATCCAGCGTAAAAGTGGCTAGCTTGTCCTGGGCGTAAAAACCATTGTCTTGACCCTGGCTGCTTTTAGGCGTAAAAGTAATTAGCCTTGACTTGAGCGTAAAGAGACTAGCCTCTCTGTGGCGTAAAGGGGATCAATTTTGAGTGGAATGATCTATCACTTTGACTCTTTCTGTGAAGCACTTTTTACGCTCCTACATGCCATAGTGATCTGCTTTTAATGTTTTAAGTAGTAATTTATTCCGTCGCACTCGCACTCACTCTATTCACCCCCGCTCTAGAGGTGCTCAACGGTCCTACACCATCAACCAGGTCCTAAACTACAGGATCCACTTCGACGTATGGGCTATTACTGGCCCACCATGATGGCCAACGTTGTCAAGTATGCAATGAAATGTCGTGCTTGCCAGCTACACGTCGACTTCATCCATAGACCGATAGGGCCTCTACATCCTACGGTCACCTCTTGGTCATTTGAAGCCTGGGGCATGGACATAGTGGGACCTGTCACCCCTCCCTCATCCAGGGGATACCGCTTTATCCTAGCAATCACCAACTACTTCTCTAAATGGGCAGAAGCAGTACCATTGACAGAGGTGAAAAGCTCAAAGGTGATTAGCTTCATCAAGCATCACGTCATCTACCGTTTCGGGGTACCCCGGAGGATCATCTACGACAATGGTCCACAATTCATCAGCCATGCGTTCAGTAGATTCTGCGACAAGAATCGTATTCAGGATGTGGCATCAATCGCCTACAATCCAACAGCAAAAGGATTGGCTGAAGCTTTTAATAAAATCATTGTCAAGCTACTCAAAAAGGTCGTGTCATCCATCAAGCGCGACTGGGACGAGAAGCTCGGTGAATGCCTTTGGGCCTATCGCACGACGGTATGGACCCCAACGGGTAACACACCATTCTCTTTGGTCTATAGAAGCGAAGTAGTACTGCCTCTAGAGATCTAGATACCCTCACTCCGAGTGGCAATCACGAACCAGCTGACGGAAGAAGACAATTAACGTCGCCGTCTGTAAGAGTTGGAAGCGTTGGATGAAAAATGCCTCTTGGCTCAACAGCGCATCGAACTTTATCAAGCCCGCATTTCACGGGCTTTCAACAGAAGAGTCAAGCAGAGGACTTTCCAAGTAGGCGACCTGGTTCTGGCAGTCAGGAGACCGATGGTGATGACTCACAAGACACCGGGAAAGTTCGAACCCAAATGGGAAGGACCCTTCATCATAGAGACGATATACTCAAACGGTGCTTACCGTCTCGCTCAACCTAATAGGGACTTGTTCATGATGCCCATCAACGACAAGTTCCTAAGGAAGTACTACTCCTGACATCCTTCAAAATGTACTTCCTTCTCCCCAGCAAGAGAATTTGTGAACCTGATAACCAAGTTCACTCCCCTGCGTTGACAACCCAGTACTTCTGGAACCCAGTTGTTCCGTTGCATCCCAGTAGGAGAACAACCATGTCCACATCACCTCTGAGTTACTTCTTTACACCCTACAAAGCAGAATTTTATACTACATAGGATCATGCTCATTACTATGTTTACCATGTCCATATTACCTCTGAGTAAACATCTCATACAACAATCCCCGCATTATTGCACGTCAATCATAGAACATTCACGTCCATATCACCTCTGAGTTGTTCTATACATTCCTACCGAGTTCACTCGTACCACGTCCATATCACCTGAGTAGGAAATCTCTATCATTAACCCATATTTACCACGTCCATATCACCTCTGAGTAAATATGTCGATTTCCACATTCTTAACTTATTACCTATACCTAGAAACCAAGTTGCGCAAAAGATAACAGGTCCACCAAAAATCACAAGATTCATCACAAGAATGAACAAAGCAAAAGGATCTTAATTTCTTCATTTTAAGCAGGAAGTAAAGGATTACATTAACATCAAAAAGAAGCAAAACACAAACTACATCTTCGGATCTCAAAAAGACAGACAGAAATACTAAAACAAAATAGGGACATTGACTTTATTCATATTCCTGGAAACGGCGATTGCAAGACAACCTACGAATCCTTACAGCTAGGGATCATAGTTGCGTTGAGGCATGTACCACTCCCTCAGCCATTTTGCATATGATGGCTCAATCTGGTTGAGGTCTTCTGTAGGGGCAGGAGGCTCAGTCCTGATGCTACTACTCTCTGATGGTGGCTCCTCAACTTCAACCTTGGGAGCAATCTCTTCCCTGATGGTCATCGGTTCTTCCTTGACCTCAACATTTGGTAACACCTCCTCCTTAACGATCACCGGCACTTGTTTGACGAGAGAAGGCAGTATCTCTTCCTTCACGACAGCCTCTGCCTTCGGCATGAATACTGCAACAGAATCAAAGAAGAGTTAGCAAAAAGACTTAGAAGCTCGAACAAGTATCTGAGGCACATCAACAATTTGGCACATCAACTTGGTCGAAACCCATGCGCATAGATAGAACCTCACCAAAGGCGCACACATGGGACCGAGGCCCAGGCGCATTTGAATAGGAGCTTCGGCGCATCATCAGGACCTAAGTCCATGCGCATCAGCAAATGGAGCTTCGGTGCATCATCAGGACTTAAGTCCATGCGCGTCAATGAGAAAAGCTTCGACGCATCATCAGGACTTAAGTCCATGTACGTCAATGAGAAAAGCTTCGGCGCATCATCAGGACTAAGTCCATGCGCGTCAGCAATGGGAAGCCTAGACGTGTCAATGGGGATGCGACTCATTTCAGTCACACCCACGAGCCCTAACAGTGTTGCAACGAAGTAAAGGATAACCCACCAATCACCACCGGCCGAACGTCGATGGGCATCGCTGCGATGACGGGAATGTCCTCCACGTCGACCTCCACAAGCTTCTTGTGCTTTCCCCTTCCTCGGCTAGCACCACCGCGGGGAGTCTTAGGAGCCATCCCTCTAAAAGAAGCTAAGGTTTTCGAAAGACTCTAGAGGAAGAAGGAGAAGGAGAAAACGTAGAAGACTCTCTCTCTCCCTCACAGACGCCTATTTATAGGCATGAGCCACGCGCATGAACCGATAAAGGCTGACGTCCATAAAACTCTTCGGGTCTCGTAAAACTAACGGCTGCACATCTTCCAAAAGATTATCATTAATCTTTCAAAAATTCGAGACGTTATCTTCTTTCATTAAAACCGAGAAGAACATGCGCCCTCACAGCAGTGCGCGAAGTGGTCACGTGCCCAGAAAAGCCATGCGCCCAGACGAGGACATGCGCCCAGAACAACGACTACCCATGCTTCTTGTTCAAAGTATTCCTAAACTTGGCAGAAAGTTTTGAAAACTTTGAAGGGGGTCTTGTAGAAGCATGGAATTTCAGGCGCATCTAAAGCCAGAACTCCTATGCGCCCTAACTCTTATGTGCCAGAAATCAACATGCGCCAGGAACAGAATACTTGGTACAGCAGAAAACAGCAAAGAAGTAGAGATATAAAAATAGGGCTTTTATTTCATATGAAAGTCTATTACATATCTTTTACAAAGGAGAATTCTTTTACAAAGAGAAAGAAAATCCTAAAAGCTACAACCAGGCGCATCATTCCAGTATCTCAGCGTAGGCGCATCCCCGTGTATAGTCAGAGCTGTAACGCCCCAGTCCCAAAATACATAGGACTAGGAAAGTAGACATGCCAGCTGTATACATACGAAGTACACTCCAATATATAGAAACCTCGTATGAATACATAAGCTGTAAAATACAGTAGAACCATAACTAATCTCATCCACACAAATAAATGAATAAAAGATATCATATAATGATAATGAATTATCTTTGGTATATGTAGTTGGGCGGAGACAAATCCACTACCAACTATGAAAAGAAATACAAGATATACAAAAGAATGATTTTGGTGAGCGAAGCGAAGACGATCCAAGTGCAATCATCCTCGAAGAAATAGCGATGATCACGGCTAGAGCTAGAGCACCTACGAAAAATAAGAGCACACACCTGGCGAGATAACCAGGTCCTCAGAGGGACGTAACAAGACACATAATATCATGCCATATAAACTGAATAAATATTGCTCAAATAAATAAGTCAATTGAATTATAACATGGTCCAATACACACCTATTGAACTAGCTTACCATCCCCCCAACCAAACAAGGACAGGAGATGGTAAACTAATTCACGGTGATGTATCTTTTCATGCTATGAATCCAATATGGTATCCGGGCCCCAACAAGGTTCAATACATTCTCATCGAAGTAGTAAGTCACACCTACAACCAAACAAGGACAAGATGTGACGAACTAATCTGTGATAAATTATTGTTCTAAGCCACGGTCAGATACAAGTATCCAAACCAAAAGTACTCATACCTAACGGATAAGGTAACCTAACCGTTCTAAGTGAAATATAGTTAAGAACAATCCTTCTTACGCATGGGCCCTGGCTAAATGGGATCGGCATAGTCCCCCCTTGGGGTACCAGAGCCCCAATCAGTAAGAGCAAAACATTCCGCAGAACGCCAGTGGCCGTCAGTAATCATGGGTAATCTGACCCGCGTCTCCGGCGGAACTCACGGTTACAAAAGGGAAAGTGCATCGAAGTCCATACGCTAAAATATTGTCCTTCCCGTCCAATGCCTACTATTTTGTATCCATAACAGAAAACCTCTATAACTACTAAGTCAAACTAAGCATACAACCTTTATTAGCGGTTATTCCTATCGCACGGCTTATACGCACCGGTGGCCAGCCAGTCACGCATGTCCGTATTCTACATGCGACATACAATCTCGTGGTACAACGTGTCAAGGCCAATGAATGCAACACACAAAGGTGGTCCCTTAAATCTAGGTTTAATGTGTAAGAAAACTAATACATAGCAAGAAATATAAATGAACAGTAAGTTCTAACAGGTTATGCCATGTATCACAGTTTATTTTGCATAAAGAAAATAATGAATAATGCATGAAATATTAGCTAAAATAAATAAACAGCAAATGGCAAGGTGTCTTGCCTGAGGTCCTTGCTGGTGAAACCGACAATCCCGTTGGGTACAGAATAGTCACAGGGCTACACAAGATGAACTCACACGATGTGACAAACTTCTAAAATAAAAACCAAAAATAAAATATTCTGGAAAAATTTTGGAAAAAATATATGATGTGTATTTTTCTGTCAGCATTCCGAAACTTCAAACGGTTCGTGATTCTGATTCCTGGTTCTCCCAGAATCTCAAAAACACTAAAACGTGTCAGATTTTGGACAACTGACACTTCACAAATTTTCCAGAAAATTAAGTTCCGAATTTATGAAAATAAAATTTATATTCAGAAAACATACCTCAATACGATTCCAACAAAAAAAAACTGGAGGTCAAACGGAGTCCGGAGTTGGGAGTTATGGTCATTCGAAGTTGCTACAACCTTTGAAAATTGGGGTTGAATTTATGACCAAAAAAGAGAGAAATTTTGACAAGGATGGTTTGAAAGATGATTTTATTCATAAATTCGATAGATATATATAATGGCTAGCAATTAGCAAATTATGATAGGATTAGAACTAAATCAATAAGGATGATTATGATTACCAACTAATTTGGATAGGAATAGGATTGGTTTAAATAAGAAACGATCTAATTAATGATAGATATGATTCCAATAGGATAAGAATTTCTAATGGATAAATCTTCCCATAAATTTAAATCAAATAAATTATTTTAAAATAAATCAATTTGATTGCAATCCTTTAAATGATCACCATAATAACTTTAAGTATTATTCTATATTATCAAATAATTCAAATCATATGAATCCAAATCCAAATCAAACTCAATATAATAACTTTAAAATAATATCTAATATTTATCAAAATAATTTAAATCAAATAATATTTCAAATCTAGATTAGACAAATCATAATGCTCCAATTAGTCATCGTAAGTATTTTAAACAATATTTAAATTATCAACATAATTTAAAGTATAGTTGATAACCATCAAGATAATTTAAATAAATTCAAATATAATCAAATAACTGATTAACATATCAAAATAATACTCGATGTCATCAAATATTATAAAGCTTACTTTTATAAATCCAATTCTTTATTTAAAAATAAATAGACAAAAAAACCTTTTATCGCTCAATTTTTTTTTAAACCAATTTTTAGAAGACCAAAAATAATAAAAATATATTTTATATTTCAAATAAAAAAAAAATCGATAACGTTTTTTTTAGAAACATTATTTCAAACCATTAATTTAAAACTAGTTTTTGGTAACAAAAGTAATCACAAAATATCTTTTACAAAATTTCTACGAAAATTACTTTTAAACACGAAATTAAAATATATAGATATAATTTTAAAAATAATAATTTCGGAAAGATGAGTTACAAATCTACCCACCTTTAAAATTTTTGTACTCGAAATTTAAGGACTACTAGGATAAACGGACTTGGTTTATCGGTAAAAGGATAGTAAGAATTTGTGATAAGAGAAAATAGATGGAAGGGAAAAGAGAATTTCTTTAATGAGAACATTAATCAATTTGGATGAAAAATAGACGAAGTGAATGGATATGGCTTCATGTGCACGGACACGATGCACAAACACATTTGTAGGTAGAAAAAATTAATGGAACAGAGAATAATGAGCCTCTCCTTATATAGGAGGTGGAAGCTACTATTTAGATAAGGATTATGATAGTTGCAAACCCCTTTTTGATATCTCACTTTTAAATTTTAATCAATTTAAAACCGATTCAATCCAAATCCAAATCCAATCCAATTTTGAATTAAATCTGTATATATTCAAATCCAAATTTAATATTGATAACTTTCATATTTAAATTAAGCATATTAAAAGTAATAAGAAAATTTCAAATTTAAATACCCATAATAAGTTTAATGAAATAGAGAAATTCAAAATAAATTTTTATAAATAATATAAAAATAATTTTGAAAATTACAATAAATATTTGACTATTTGAAATACCTTTTTAATAAATTAAAATAATTACTAAAATAATTTTGAAAATTTAAAATATATACATGAATTGAATTTCATGTACTCGCATCCAATTAATATTTTACATAAAACATATTTTTCTAGTATAGTACATAAAAAAGAGAAAAATATCATTTCTTAAATCATTACCTATACTTGTATAAATAAAAAGCATTTTTATAGTAATGAAAATAAACATTTGACTAAATTTTTGCGAAAAAAATATTTATATACAAATTATTTACTCTTTATGTATTTCGAAAACAAAACTATTTACTATATTTACGAAACCTAAAATAAACTATTTATGTAAAATAACTAAATAAATAAATATCACGTATATACGTACTCGCATTTGTCGTATAAATATCCGCATAAAACAAATATATAAAAAAATATAGTGAAATTTTAGGGAGTTTACATCCTACCCAACTTACAAGAATTTCGTCCTCAAAATTAAGAATAATAGGGGGTGGGTGAGACGGTCTGTAAGCCCCTAGATTTCAAAAAAAATAGTTTTTATAATTTTCAATAGCATTTATATTAATACGTATTTTGCAGCGTATTTCGTATTTTCTTGGTTTCCGGAATGCTTTAAATTTTTTCCAAAACTATAGGTTTTCACATTAATCGGCATACCGCCGGTATACCGGTGTATACCAACGGCATACCGCCCGAACATGTTTTCTACACTTTAGATATTTTTGGTTTCTGATATTTTCGTGAATAGTGTTTCGGATATTTTCGTGAATAGTGTTTAGATATTTTCGTGAATAGTATTTAAGATATTTTCATGAATAGTGTAGATGCACTCTATTATCCAAAGGATATTTGGTTTTGTTTGAATGGCCATGATTGACTTAGATTTGACATGGAACACGATCCGACGGCTAAGTTTAATTCTCCCTTCTATATATACCATTTTACTTTCTCTCTCCTCTCTCTTTTCATTCTCTTCACTCTCTCTTTATTTTTTTCTTTCTTTCTCTTCCCTTGGAGCTTGCCAAGAGCTTGGCCTTGAGGTCTAGAGTGTGGTTTCGTACCCCTCTTAGTGGTGGAGTAGAAGATTAGGCTTGGAGCTTAACCTAGGCAAGTACATCTTGCTCAAAAGTGACATGACCATGCTATAATTTTGTTTTCCATAGAAATTAAAGCTTTATTGTTCTATAATATTCTCCTCTAAATTGTTAATATGTTTAATATATAGCACTTTTGGTTTTGATCGGTAGAATTAAGTAGATCTGAGTTTCTAGATATGATTTTTGAGTATTTTGAGGTATTGATCTATCAAATGTTTTAATTTGTGAAAACTAATACTTCCATGTTATAGAAAATTCAATTCTATTCAATTTTGACTTTTGAAAGTCCGAATTTCGATTTAAAACGAAGTTTTTATGGCCGAAACAAATTTTGAGTTCAAAAATCAATTTTCTGTGACGGTTCGAAAAATCCGTCGGAAATCCGCAGAAATCCGTCGGAAAATCCGAACTTGCACCATAAAACTTGTTGTGACGGATCGAAAAATCTGCCGATAATCTGCGGTAATCCGTCGGATAATCCGGTTAGGCTGTTTTTGAATTTTTATATATATTTTAAATGCTGTAAAAATCTGAGAAAAATTGTATTTAAATACTATGTTAATTTAGCTAATTTATTATAATTTTTCCAGCATTTAATAAGTACTTTTGGTATTTTATAAAAATAGAAAAACAGAACTCATTTTCAGAATACATATGTTTGTTGATTTTTAATAAATATCTATGAGGGTTTATAAATTCTAGAAAAATTAGTATAAATTTCTATAATTAACAAGAATCATTTTGGTACTTTATTTTATGTAAAATTGAGCCTTTTGTCTATCTCAAAAATTATTGAAATACAGTGTACAGTTTGATTTATTTATTGAATAATTACGACTTGCAATCTTTTGTGTTGTTTTGAGTTATAGTCGTATTGGACCACCCCCTACACCAGTGTAAAGACCCTAGAGAGTTAGTTTAGGTATTGTGTCACCCCACATTGGTCTCCTATGCTAAAGTCACCATTTGGCTAGGTGTCCAGTTAGAAAGTCGTGCTGCACCACTATTGTCTTAGTGTTTAACTTAGTATAAAAACTAAGTTTATGTGTTATTTCTACAGTGACGAGTCACCGGGCATCTATAGCATTTCTATCACTGCTTTGCTTTGCTAAAGGCAAGTACCTCTACAAACTTTATTTACAGTATATAATGAATTGTGTATAAACCATGTTAAACACCAATATCTAAACTACAAGTCATATCTCTACATGTTTCACATGCTTTATACTGCTCTCAGTATCCACCATGTTTCATATCGTTCTCGTATCTCTCACATGTTTAGAATCTGGATTATGGGGAAACTGATAGTTGAGTACGTGATCATGCCCCCTTCTCCCGTACGTACGTACCGAGCAAGGTTGACATTTTATGTATACCTTGTCGTAGGTGCACCAGCTGTATCTGTACGTATGTACATCTATCACTTGTTTACTTGTACAGAAGTACATTTTATATACTTGTGCCACAGTACATTTTACACCTATTGACGATCACGTACCTGCTACAGTTTTAAACATTACATATACATCTGTCTCTACGACATATGTGTCCCTGCCATGATAGATTATGATGTGCCATGATTCCAGTTTATTACATTCCTGTTCATTTCATGTTTCGTATATTCAGTTTGCTAGAATCAGTACTTGCTCCCATCCTGACAGGATAACGTTGTAGGTATCCTTACTGAGGAGGAGTTGCTTTGTGACTCATATTATGGAGTTACTGCCGAGGACCAGGCTTTGTCTTACGAGGATGTACCTGCGGGGAACCTCGTCTAGTTGTCTATTTACTTTAGACTTTTGAGAGTAGTCATGTATTAGACTATGTATTTTGTAACTGGACCTGTATCCAGTTTTACATTTCGGACTTGTACTTGGACTTACTATTATATGAGATGACTTTTGTGTTTGGAGCATTTACGACTCTTTATTACTTATAGAACTGTTAGCGCATTTAGTCTTATCTTGTTATCTCTAGAACAGCTTACTGCGCGTTATATCAAGCGTAGGCTGGACATGACTCGGCCCGGCCCAATAATTTGGGTAGAGGATCGTGACACGGTCACATGGGTATATCGGTAATGGATACGATCAAGTCACTGGACGAGGCAAAGAAACGACGTCCAATGCAAACATGCATTAGAAAATTGCGATTTTAAATAATGACGACATAAATTATGGATATGGCTAACTAACGTCAGAAGAAAAATGATTAGGGTTAAAGTTTAATCAAGATAACACGCAATAGTACAGTATCAGGAGGAATAACTTAGAGACCTTTAAGATTTGGTTCTTAGGAGAATGATTAGATTCACTCCTAATTTAAGTGATTAGAAGGTCATGATAGGGCCGAGAAAAGGATGAGTAGTTTAGGATGAAGATATAACAACATCGAGTGAGAATGGTCATAGTCGATTGGAAGTTCTAGTATAACGCCTTCGTCCTTCTAAAATAGTTGAAGGCGAAAGCAATATAGAGTTCGAAGGAGGCGTTATCGAATACGAATACGTGGTTCAAAGACGACCGAATAATTTCAAAGAAATTGTCAAGACAGTCGTGGATGGATTCTAAAGGCCAAGTTTAATTATGTTCCATCCACGTAGAATAATAGACAAAAGCGAACCAAAGTGCACTCGGTTGATCAGACCATCATGCACCGGTTCTGATTAGACAATATGTTAGTGAGCGGCCACTCAATATCATATGCCTTGATCAAGCTCGATAAAGAATTAGCTTGCAAATACTAGGCTATATTAGCATCATTAGTCTAGATAGTAGAACATATGCACGAGGGTAGATGAAACAAATATGAATAGTCTAAGAGTCATAAGGGTCTAAGTCTTGTTTATTCCTATACCATCATTCTACGATTTTATTGACCAAGGCTTGGTTGACCAAATGGGTTAAATTCCTCTAGTCTCTATGGTCTAGATAATACTATTTGTATTCCCTTAATGGTCAAGAGTGTGTCGGGTCGTAGGGTGTTCACCCAACTTACAAGAATTTAAGCTAAGGGTATTTGGGACATCTAACTAGTAGGGTCAATCTCTAGCAAGCACGAAGGGAAGATAAGAATTATGATAGAAGGAATCAAGCAAGATGCAGTCGATGAGTCGAACGATAGTTCGAATATGGAATCGAGAAAGGAGGTCAAGTATGTGGATGAGATCCTAGACTTCTAATCCTATTCGCAGGCTTGCTTGGTACAGTAAAGTAACCAAACAATTTATCTTGACCTGCATGGGCCACCACAAAAACATGTAACGCCCCAGTCCCAAAATACGTAGGACTAGGAACGTAGACATGCCAGTTGTATACATACGAAGTACACTCTAATATATGGAAACCTCGTATGAATACATAAGCTGTAAAATGCAGTAGAACCATAACTAATCTCATCCACACAAATAAATGAATAAAAGATATCATATAATAATAATGAATTATCTTTGGTACATGTAGTTGGGCGGAGACAAATCCACTACCAACTATGAAAAGAAATACAAGATATACAAAAGAATGATTTTGGCGAGCGAAGCGAAGACGATCCAAGTGCAATCATCCTCGAAAAAATAGCGATGATCACGGCTAGAGCTAGAGCACCTACGAAAGACAAGAGCACACACCTGGCGAGATAACCAGGTCCTTAGAGGGACGTAACAAGACACATAATATCCTGCCATATAAACTAAATAAATATTGCTCAAATAAATAAGTCAATTAAATTATAACATGGTCCAATACACACCTATTGAACTAGCTTACCATCCCCCCAACCAAACAAGGACAGGAGATGGTAAACTAATTCACGGTGATGTATCTTTTCATGTTATGAATTTAATATGGTATCCGGACCCCAACAAGGTTCAATACATTCTCATCGAAGTAGTAAGTCACACCTACAACCAAACAAGGATAAAATGTGACGAACTAATCCGCGACAAGTTATCGTTCCAAGCCACGGTCAGATACAAGTACCCAAACCAAAAGTACTCATACCTAATGGATAAGGTAACCTAACCGTTCTAAATGAAATGCAGTTAAGAACAATCCTTCTTACGCATGGGCCCTGGCTAAATGGGATCGGCATAGTCCCCCCTTGGGGCACCAGAGCCCCAATCAGTAAGAGCATAACGTTCCGCAGAACGCCAGTGGTCGTCAGTAATCATGGGTAATCTGACCCGCGTCTCCGGCGGAGCTCACGGCTTACAAAAGGAAAAGTGCATCGAAGCCCATACGCTAAGGAATTGTCCTCCCCGCCCAATGCCTACTATGTTGTATCCACAACAGAAAACCTCTATAACCGCTAAGTCAAACTAAGCATATAACCTTTATTAGCGGTTATTCCTATCGTACGGCTTATACGCACCGGTGGCCAGCCAGTCACGAATGTCCGTGTTCTACATGCGACACACAATCTCGTGGTACAACGTGTCAAGGCCAATGAATGCAACACACAAAGGTGGTCCCTTAAATCTAGGTTTAATGTGTAAGAAAACTAATACATAGCAGAAAATATAAATGAACAGTAAGTTCTAACAGGTTATGCCATGTATCACAGTTTATTTTGCATAAAAAAATAATGAATAATGCATAAAATTATGAGCTAAAATAAATAAACAGCAAATGGCAATGTGTCTTGCCTGAGGTCCTTGCTGGTGAAACCGACAATCCCGTTGGGTACAGAATAGTCATAGGGCTACACAAGATGAACTCAGACGATGTGACAAACTTCTAAAATAAAAACCAAAAATAAAATATTCTGGAAAAAATTTGGAAAAAATATATGATGTGTATTTTTCTGTCAGCATTCCGAAACTTCAAACGGTTCGTGATTCTGATTCCTGGTTCTCCCAGAATCTCAAAAGTACTAAAACGTGTCAGATTTTGGACATCTGATACTTCACAAATTTTCTAGAAAATTAAGTTCCAAATTTATGAAAATAAAATTTATATTCAGAAAATATACCTCAATGCGATTCCAACAAAAAAACCTGGAGGTCAAACGGAGTCCGGAGTTGGGAGTTATGGTCATTCGAAGTTGCTACAACCTTTGAAAATTGAGGCTGAATTTATGACGAAAAAAGAGAGAAAATATTGACAAGGATGGTTTGAAAGATGATTTTATTCATAGATTCGATAGATAAATATAATGGCTAGCAATTAGCAAATTATGATAGGATTAGAACTAAATCAATAAGGATGATTATGATTACCAACTAATTTGGATAGGAATAGGATTGGTTTAAATAAGAAACGATCTAATTAATGCTAGATATGATTCCAATAGTATAAGAATTTCTAATGGATAAATCTTCCCATATATTTAAATCAAATAAATTATTTTAAAACAAATCAATTTGATTACAATCCTTTAAATGATCACCATAATAACTTTAAGTATTATTCTATATTATCAAATAATTCAAATCATATGAATCCAAATCCAAATCAAACTCAACATAATAACTTTAAAATAATATCTAATATTTATCGAAATAATTTAAATCAAATAATAAATAAATTATTTAATCAAATAATATTTCAAATCTAGATTAGACAAATCGTAATGCTCCAATTAGTCATCATAAGTATTTTAAACAATATTTAAATTATCAACATAATTTAAAGTATAGTTGATAACCATCAAGATAATTTAAATAAATTCAAATATAATCAAATAACTGATTAACATATCAAAATAATACTCGATGTCATCAAATATTATAAAGCTTACTTTTATAAATCCAATTCTTTATTTAAAAATAAATAGACAAAAAAAACCTTTTATCGCTCAATTTTTTTTAAAACTAATTTTTAGAAGACCAAAAATAATAAAAACATATTTTATATTTCAAATAAAAAAATTCGAGAACATTGTTTTTTAGAAACATTATTTCAAACCATTAATTTAAAACTAGTTTTTGGTAACAAAAGTAATCACAAAATATCTTTTACAAAATTTCTACGAAAATTACTTTTAAACACGAAATTAAAATATATAGATATAATTTAAAAAATAATAATTTCGGGAAGATGAGTTACAAATCTACCCACCTTTGAAAATTTTTGTACTTGAAATTTAAGGACTACTAGGATAGACGGACTTGGTTGATCGGTAAAAGGATAGTAAGAATTTGTGATAAGAGAAAATAGATGGAAGGAAAAAGAGAATTTATTTAATGAGAACATTAATCAATTTGGATGAAAAATAGAAGAAATGAATGGATATGGCTTGATGTGCACGGACACGATGCACAAACACATTTGTAGGTGGAGAAAATTAATGGAACAGAGAATAATGAGCCTCTCCTTATATAGGAGGTGGAAGCTACTATTTAGATAAGGATTATGATAGTTGCAAACCCCTTTTTGATATCTCACTTTTAAATTTTAATCAATTTAAAACCGATTCAATCCAAATCCAAATCCAATCCAATTTCGAATTAAATCTGTATATATTCAAATCCAAATTTAATATTGATAACTTCCATATTTAAATTAAGCATATTAAAAGTAATAAGAAAATTTCAAATTTAAATACCCATAATAAGTTTAATGAAATAGAGAAATTCAAAATAAATTTTTATAAATAATATAAAAATAATTTTGAAAATTACAATAAATATTTGACTATTTGAAATACCTTTTTAATAAATTAAAATAATTACTAAAATAATTTTGAAAATTTAAAATATATACATGAATTGAATTTCATGTACTCGCATGCAATTAATATTTTGCATAAAACATATTTTTCTAGTATAGTACATAAAAAAGAGAAAAATATCATTTCTTAAATCATTACCTATACTTGTATAAATAAAAAGCATTTTTATAGTAATGAAAATAAAACATTTGACTAAATTTTTGCGAAAAAAATATTTATATACAAATTATTTACTCTTTATGTATTTCGAAAACAAAACTATTTACTATATTTACGAAACCTAAAATAAACTATTTATGTAAAATAACTAAATAAATAAATATCACGTATGTACGTACTCACACTTGTCGTATAAATATCCGTATAAAACAAATATATAAAAAAAATGTAGTAAAATTTTAGGGGGTTTACAAGAGCGAATCACTTCCTCATAAGCATGCGGGCACTCTAGCAGGAGGAGTGGCTCTTCTAGCCTAACCAAATCGGGGCACGATAGCCCCGACCTGCGGCTATTCCAGCATAATAAAAATTTGGCACGACCGCCCCGATCTTTGGATGCAACACGCACCTTCAGCCTATGTCGGGACACGACGATTTCGATATTTGGATGCAATAGGCACTCTCACAGGCTTGTACGAAAACAGAGCCGATGGTAAAAATACCAACTCGGCACATCTTTATCTTTGAAAGGAGTTCATCGTCAACTCGCCAAGGCAGGGATCGATCGAGTTCGTCTCCATAAAGGAAAGCTAAGTGAAATGAGAAACAAAACTCTTCACAAAGCTATTTATAGGCCGGGACAACCTTCGCCCATGCGCCAAGCGGCAGTCTCCTCATATCATGTGCAAGGAATTTGCACTAATGACGATGAATCTTCCTTTTCGTATTCAACCAAGTCAAAACAACCATTAACACCTCAAAGAACTCAACAGACGGGCCAACGAGGATGCGCTATGTGACAGATGCACCGTCAGCACCATGCACTCCATACCGATACGTCCAATAGGATATAGACCCATGCGCCTAGTGGGGCACAAACTGATGCGCCCACTTCAACTCATCACCCATCAAGCATTTAATGCTATGAGACAGAGTTGGCAGCACGCTTCCCAGACACTGAATAGTTGACAGCTTTTTGCAGAAAATGAAGAGCCACCAACGTCATCTTCTGTCACGACCCGCACCCACTGTGAGGGTACGAAAACGTAACAACGCCCAGCCTACGCCGCAGTGTCGGCGGTAGAACGCTGTCCTAGGTCAACATACATCTAGCAATATAATACTAAGTACTTTATACTCCCCGAATGGGGGTGACATAGCAGTAAATGAACTCAATCACAACTAAGGAAGAAGAAAGCACGATATGATATAGAACTCAAGGAAATACAGAAGATAGAATAGTCTAAGATAATATCCCAGCAAATATCCAGAGTACATATCTCAGCTACTGAATATGAAAGGATATATACAACTCAACATCTCTGAACAGAAGTAAAGTCTAGCTAAACAGTCTCAAGACAACATAAAAATAAGATAAGGCCTAACTAAACTAGTCTAGGCAATGGGGGTGATGTCCTCAGCTAGAGCTGTCCCGTAGAAGGTATCCTCCCAGGCCTCCTCCTCGTCCTCTGTAATATTTTCAACAGGTCCAGTCAGGACAGGAGCGAGCATAATACATCTCAACAGTTCATAGCAGGTTAGAAAATATAATCATGCAGTAAAGTAAGATATAGATACTGAAGAGATGCAGTATGTAAACAAAGAGAGAACTGTAATAGAAATATCTACTATAAGTAAAGAGCTACCAATAACTAGTGATTTAGAGCACAAAGTCGACATGTGAACGGCTTGATTTGTACATGGCTATACTAAAGAGGCGTACATGGCTATTCTACTTTAGAATTGTTCACATGGCTATTTATACTCCCCCGTACCCCCAATTAATACACAAAGATCTAACCAGGTTATGTTATGATTCTATGTAACAGCCCCCGAAGGATGGTAAGCCCCCAAAGGGTGATATGCCCCCAAAGGGTGATAAGCCCCCAAAGGGTGATAAGCCCCCAAAGGGTGATATGCCCCCGAAGGATGGTACATAGTAGTCCCATAAATGGGGATTCTGATAGACCCAATAAATGGGATAAGGTTTCAAAGAAGACTCTGTGATATGAGAATACGTATCACAAGTGATCAAAGAACCAAAGGAGCATAGTGATACGCCATGTAAGTGAAACGCACAGAACATAGAGTACCCCAATGCTCCCTGAAGTCTTCATCATTATCGGTTACAGCTGTACTTTACCACGTGGCCGATCGATCACTTGTATGCGCCTCCACAGCCATGCGCCCAAAAATTTGCATGTGCCTCAAAAGTCATGCGTCCCCGACTTACTCCTGATCCCAAATGACAGAAGCCAAGTCTTTGCATATGCCTCTACAGCCACGCACTCAAAGGTTTGCATGTGCCTTAGAAGCCATGCGCCCAGACTGGTCTGTCATAGACCAAGTTGCCCTCCATGCGCCTGATCCTAGGCGCATCTTGACATATCACCCTCCACCAAATCCGAGATCTTTGAGCCATAAAAACGTGCCACGTGTCATTTGACTCAGTTCTACCTACGAATGGGTGCTAACCACTCAAGATCTCAGCAACGGCCGAATCTTCATGACTGCCACGTGTCAGCTCCACCGTAGCCCAATAGTACAGTTCAAACAAGATTCAACTTCAACTCTGGGCGCATCGTCTATGCGCCCCACAACATCAGCCATGTGGCGTTTCTACGTACAGGCGCATCCTACATATGCGCACATGAGTAGACCAGTCTGCTGCCTATAAATAGAAGGATCATTCCTTCATCCACAAACATAAAGGAAGATTATTATATCTACATACAGAGACAAGAAAAGACATGTAACGTCTACTTCTCCTCCAAACGCTCCGGTATCCAGAGCAGCCTAGACCTTCAGAGAATCCAAGATCGTCGTCAGATCGTCAACGGAGTCAACGCATTACCACTCACTCTAGCGATACAGTTTTCAGATAAAAACAAAAGTGTAGTCCTAGGACTACGTCTAAGTCCTACATTGTATACTGCTCTGTTTGTAATTGAAATACCAAAGTTTTATCTCAACAAAACCTTGTCACAATACAAAAGTTGACGACGAACTCCTTTCGAAGACGAAGATGTGCCGAGTTGGTATTTTTACCATCGACCATGTTTTCGTACAAGCCTGTGAAAGTGCATGTTGCATCCAAATATCGGGATCGTCGTGTCCCGACATAGGCTGAAGGTGCCTGTTGCATCCAAAGATCGGGGCGGTCGTGTCCCAATTTTTGTTATACTGGAAGAGCCGCAGGTCGGGGCTATCGTGCCCCGATTTGGTTAGGCTAGAAGTGCCACTCCTCCTGCTAGAGTGCCCGCATGCTGACGAAGAAGTGATTCGCTCTGACTATGCACGGAGATACGCCTACGCTGAGATGCTGGAATGATGCGCCTGGCTGTAGCTTTCAGGATTTTCTTTCTCTTTGTAAAAGAATTCTTCTTTATAAAAGAATTCTTCTTTATAAAAGACATGTAATAGAATTTCATATGAAATAAAAGCCCCATTTTTATATCTCTACTTCTTTGTTGTTTTCTGTTGTGCCAAGTATTCTGTTCCTGGCGCATGTTGATTTCTAGCACATGAGAGTTAGGGCGCATAGGAGTTCTGGCTTTAGATGTGCCTGAAATTCCATGCTTCTACAATACCATCAACTATTCGAGTTTTTCAACTTGATACCATCAATTTTGATAGGTATCAACTTGATACACTTAATTTTAAAAATGACTAAATTATCCCTCATCTTTCCCCTACTCCCCTTCCCCTCCCCCCGTCTGTCACCACCCCCGCCGCCTTCACTACTAAAATATCATCAAATAGCGACGTACTGTAGCGACGGCAATAAATGGCGTCGCCAGTAGCGACGTCGTTTTAAACACGTCGTAAAACGTCGCTGTCTAGCGACGTTCTGCGACAGGAGGGTACTACGTCGCCGAAAAGCGACGTTCAGCGACATATTTTATGTACATGTCGCCAAGTTGGCGACGTTTAGCGACGTCAAAATGTGACGTCGCTAAGTTATTTTACTTAGGGCACGCAGCTGCCTTCTTTCCCCCTCATTCTCACTCGAAAACCCAAAAATTTCATTTCCCCCCCCACCCCCCCACCCCCGGCGACTCCCTTCCCCTCTGTCAGTGCCTCCCCCCGGCGACCCCCTCCCCCCCGACGACTCCCTCCCCCTCCGGCGAGCTCCTCCTCCTCGAGATCCTCCTCCTCGAGCTCCTCCTCCCCTAATCCGACCTCCTCCTCCTCTTCCTCAGGTAAACCCTAACCTAACTCCTCTCCTTCCTCCTCCTCCTCTCTCACGGACACACACACACGGACACACACGGACACGGACACACACGCATACACACACACACAGACACGGGCACACACACACGCACACACACATACAGACACGGACACACACGTGTGGACACGTGCACGAGACTGCACTTTGTCATTTGTGTTCGTGTGTGTTAAAAAATAATTTGGACACGATTGTGTCCTGTTTTGGTGGACACTCGACACGTGTGACTCTATGACACATACACATATCATTACCAACCATTAGATTTTGCTATTAATTGAATTTGGATTTCGAATTTGGTTTATCCCAATTTTCTGATACGTAGTTCACTATATATTAATTTTCTGAGATTAACATTGGTTTAAACTGATTTTGAATGATTAAACCATTATGATTAATCCTATATCTTCTCTGAGAATTAATATGCATGTTAGGGTTCACATTGATTGGGGATTCTTGGGTTTTCGTATGCCATTGACTGTCAAAACTGAGAACAGTTTTAATACACTGTTTTCACATATTGGCACACACACATTACACTAAATTTTCTCGAGAAATTATGTACTGTTTACACCTATCTACACACACACATAAGTGTAACCTGAGAATATAAACACACACTACTGCTATCTACTGATTTTCCTGAGATTGATACACTGTTTGTGTATACTGTTTCTCTTATAGCTCACTCACATTACACTCAAAATCGAGAATAGCTAATTCACTCACACGATTGATTCCTATGTACACACACACATTGAGACACCTAGCCCATGTTATGTACACACACATGGCACACTTTACCCTATATACACACACCCTATTGTACACACACACTGTTAGCACACCACACACATGACACACACACATATATATACGTGTCAATCTGAGATTGATACACTGTTTGTGTATACTGTTTCTCTTATAGCTCACTCACATTACACTCAAAACCGAGAATAGCTAATTCACTCACACTATTGATTCCTATGTACACACACACATTGAGACACCTAGCCCATGTTATGTACACACACATGGCACACTTTACCCTATATACACACACCCTATTGTACACACACACTGTTAGCACACCACACACATGACACACACACATATATATACGTGTCAATCTGAGAACAGTTTGTGCATTGTTTCCTCATATTTTATATATATATATATATATATATATATATATATATATATATATATTGCAGTCCATATTATCTCTTCATATCATTCCAGGCATTTATTTAGTTCCAGTACTATTATTTGTCTTGTATTCAGTTGTTCAGTCCCATGATTGACATATAGATTAGGTATTGTTTGGTTGAAGGATTACCTTTTTAGTTCATTCCACCCTTGCACATCGACATTATGTTGGACACGTACACATAGCCTAGATGGTATTGTATACATATATACATAACTATATCATGTAACTCATATATGATATAGGCATATAGCCTATGTTAGAGTGTCTAAATATATGAAGGCATGAAAGTTGCCTTGTCTTGTAATATAGGCATATAGTATATACATGCCTATATATATATATTATATGTATATATCTATAGATATTACTTGTGTGTATGAGATAGCTTGAGTTGACTTTGGTCATTATTGGTACTTGAATTGATCGGAACAAAGACCCTCAATGTCGGTATCGGTCGGTATCGGTCGGTATCGGATCGGAACATGCCAAACCGTATCGGTATCGGCCGTATCGGATCGGTATCGGCCGATACTTTAAAATTATATGAAATAGTAGTCACCCCCAAGGTTGACTATTTTAACTGAAAGTCAAAGTAGAGTAAACATCTGACCTAGCTTGGACTAAGAGTTGACAAAGTCAACTATAGGTCAACCCTTGACCTAGTTTGACCTTGTTTGACTTTGTTTGACTTAGCTTGACCTTGTTTGACTTTGTTGTCTTCATGTTTATTAAATGACACCCAGATACTAGTTTTAGTTGTTTAAATGACACCCAGATACTAGTTTTAGTTTCAGTTTGCTTTGTTAACTCACTATTGCTCATTACTTGGTAGGTCATGACTAGAAATAGGATATTTGACTTAGATTTGACCTTGTTTGACCAAGGTTGACTATTTGACCTTAGTACAACCTAGTTTGACCTAGTTTGACCTAGTTTGACCTTGTTTGACTTTGTTTGACTTTGTTTGACTTTGTTTGACTTAGCTTGACCTTGTTTGACTTAGTACAACCTAGTTTGACCTAGATTGTATATTATTGTTATTAGTAACTGTCCGCTACTAATATGTGTCCCATAATAAGACATAATATACGAATTTGTGCCTGTTGGATAATGTGTGTCCATCTTTGCAGAATTATTTCCAAATGGATATGAATTACTACTTGCGGAATCGTTCATGGATGTACAATCGTCGTGCTGATGATATGTGTGGTATACAGGATGAATACATAGCGGGAGTAGAGCAGTTCCTGCAGTTTGCTAAGGCGTTCCCTCAGTACATGGACGGCACCAAAATTAAGTGTCCGTATGTGAAATGTCATAACGTGAAATATTATCCAGAAGTGGAAGTGACATATTATTTGTACTCGAGGGATTTCACGCCTAATTACTATCAGTGGACCGCACATGGAGAACTTGTGTCTTTAGCATCAGAGCCGGAGCCTTATATTGAGCCGTATATACATGCGGGACCTAATTTTGTTTCAGATAATCATGCATACGACGACGGGTGCATGAACATGGTTTTCGATGCTGCAGGGCCTAGTTTCGTTCATGATGCACCTGAGGAGGTACCGAACGTCGATGCTGCACAGTTCATGGAGTTGTTGGAGAATGCAAGGACTCCATTGTATCCTAGTTGTGAGGATCATTCACCGTTGGAGGTGGTTACAAGACTGTTGAGCATTAAGTCAGATTTTAACATGTCGTAAGAATGCTACAACCGAGTGTTGGAGTTGATTATAGAGATCTTGCCGGCGGGTGCTAAGTTGCCTAAAGACTTCTACCGGTCTAAGAGGATGGTGAGATCGCTCTGGATGGGATACGAGAAAATCGATTCCTGTCGCAATGGGTGCATGCTGTACTACAAAGATGACAAGGACGCAGATGTGTGCAGATTTTGTGGTGCTGATCGCTATAAGACAACTAGTATAAGAAGGTCTACCGGTGCAAGAAGACCGACCGATTCAATGCACTACTTGCCTTTAACGTCGCGGTTGCAAAGATTATTTATGGTGAAAGAGACGGCCGAAAATATGAGTTGGCACATGCGAGAACAGATTGAAGGAGTGTTGGATCACCCATCCGATGGAGAAGCGTTGAAGCACTTTGATCGAGTGTATCCAGATTTTGCTTCAGATCCGCGAAATGTCAGGTTGGGACTATCTTCTGACGGCTTTACTCCTTTTGGTCTTTCGGGATCCCAGTATTCGTGCTGGCCTGTGATTGTTACTCCGTATAACCTACCGCCTTGGATGTGCATGAAGACTCAGTACATGTTTTTAACCGTTATAATTCCTGGTCCGAACAATCCCAAGAGGAACATTGACGTGTACTTACAGCCTTTGATAGATGAGTTGAATCAGTTATGGGAAGTAGGCGCTAACACGTACGATGTTTTCAGGAAGTAGAATTTTCAGATGAAGGCAACCCTTATGTGGACCATCAACGACTTTCCGGCCTATAGAATGTTATCTGGATGGAGCACTCATGGCCGTCTCTCATGTCCATATTGCATGGACCGTAGTAAGGCTTTCCGCTTGAAACACGACGGAAAGCCGTGCTTCTTTGATTGTCATCGGCAATTTCTGCCAAAAGATCATCCGTTCAGAAGGAACATGAATGCTTTCCGTGCCGGCGTTGTAGAGAAGGGTGATCCACCGCCAAGGTGGTACGGAGACACGATATGGGAGGAGGTTAAAGATTTTCCAAGTGCTATCGAAGATCCTACAACTGGGTACAAGTGCGATAGATTTGGTAGAGTTCATAACTGGACAAAGAGGAGCATATTCTGGGATCTGCCATACTGGAGTACCAATCTGATCAGACATAATCTTGATGTCATGCATATTGAGAAGAATGTGTTTGATAACATAATTAATACTGTGATGGATGTAAAGGGAAAAACGAAAGACAATCCCAAGGCCAGGTTGGACTTAAAAGAAATATGCAAACGCCCTGCGTTGCATTTGATACAGCAGAATGGAAAACAGTTCCTTCCGAAGTCAATTTTCTCGCTGGACAAGGAGGATAAAGTGAGACTTTGTCGGTGGATCCAGGGCCTAAAATTTCCAGACGGATATGTGTCAAATCTGAGAAGATGTGTCGATCCAAAGGAAAACAAATTGACGGGTATAAAGAGCCACGATTGTCACGTATTCATGGAGAGGTTAATTCCGATTGCATTTCGGGAATTCTTACCGCAGGCAGTTTGGGATCCATTGACGGAGCTTAGCATATTTTTCAGGGATCTTTGTTCTAAGAAATTGCTCGTTGATCGTCTAGAAAAGCAAGAGAAGGACATTGCGGTAACACTATGCAAGCTAGAGAGGGTGTTTCCTCCTGGATTCTTCGACTCTATGGAACATTTGCCGATTCATCTATCCTATGAGGCACGTGTTGGTGGACCCGTCGAATATCGATGGATGTACCCGTTCGAGCGACATTTGAATCACCTAAAAAGAAAGGTGAAAAATAAGGCACGGGTCGAGGGTTCTATTTGTGAAGCCTATGTTCTCGAGGAGATTACAAACTTTTGTTCGATGTATTTCAAGCCTCATGTTGCAACTAATAGAACGAGAGCTTCCAGAAACGACGAGGGAGATCATGAAAGTAATGATACAATACTGAAGGTATTCAATGCTCCAGGAAAGCCATCGGGTAAGATGAAAAAGAGATATCTGAACAATGATGAGCTAAGGGCTGCTCAGGTGTATGTATTACTCAACTGCGACGAGGAGGAAGTAGAGAAACTGGAGGGGTAAGTAATTAATACGTCTATATTATTTTAATAGTGTTAATTATTATACTATTACATTAATTGAACGATGTTGTTTTCAGTATATTTAATGATGATGTGAGGTCGGGTAGGCCACACATAACAGAAGAAGAACTAGAACAAGAAATGAGGCGTTATTTTCCATCATGGTTGAGTGCATATGTAAGACTTAAGAACTCTGTAATTACCTTTTTGTATATGCACTTGATTGAGAATGAGCTTAATTGCTTCTTTCATGGTATTTAGGTCGATCGTCCATACGCAAGACTTGAGAATGAGTCTATTAGAATGCTAGCCAAGGGACCAATTTATGCTGCAAAAATATGGCCAAGCTACTGTGTTAATGGGTTTAGGTTCAAGTCAACAACTTGCCCGATCAGAGACAACTTTGTGGATCTCGATTCCACCAAAAATAGCTGTTTGTGTATCAGATCTTCGAACTACAAAGATGTTGATACGGGCAACGATTTCTATGGCGTGTTACGGGAGATCGTGGAGCTGACATATAGTTATGGAATAGAGCCTGCTAAGATTGTGTTATTCAGGTGTGATTGGTTCGATCCGATTGAAGGTCAAGGTTGGAAAGTAGACAAGCACGGTCTTGTTGATATAAACTATCGGCGTCGATATCAAGCCTATGAACCATTTGTCCTATCAAGTCAGGCTCAGCTCGTGTACTTCACAAGTTATCCTAAACGGGGAACAACAAGGTCGGACTGGTGGGCAGTATGCAAGACCAAAGCTAGAAATACCTTTGAGGTTGACGATATAGCTTATCAACAGGATGAACTACCTCTTGTAACAAATATTATAGAAGTGGACACGACGAAAGTTCCCTATTACACATCTAATTGTGTAGAAGAAGTAGAATTATCTGAAGAGGAAGATGCAGATGAAAGTGAAGATGTAGAGGAGGAAGAAGAAGAAGAAGAAAAAGAAGAAGAAGAAGAAGAAGAAGTAGATGAGCTAAATGAACTAGATGAATTTTCAGAAGAGGATTAAATCTGTACGTTTGTTTTATCATCATATTTGACACTTTAGTGACACTTCTATCATATAAATCTGTGACACTTCAGTGACACTCTATTGACACTTCAGTGACACTTTTTGACTATGATATTTTTCAAAAATCTGTGATGTCTATCATATAAATATGTTTTTTTGTTTTTTTGTCATATGTTTTATTGTCAGGTATGACTAGACCATCTGGACGGCGCGGAGGATTATATATTAGGCAGTCCCGTCAGCCTCGGACTGGGGATGGAGAGGGCAGTTCCGTACCCTCATCCTCATCTCCGAGTACGCCAGTGTACCATTCTGTTCCCGGTCCATTACCGGGACAGGCTAGTTCTAGCAGGTTGGCGACTCCTCCCTCGTCGTCCAGCCTTCCTGTTCCCGGTCTATTACTGGGACAGGGCAGTTCTAGCAGGTTGGCGACTGATCCCCCGTCCAGCATTCCTACTGTCGACGGCTCTATGGAGGGAGCCCACGTCGATCATATGGAGGACGGCGATCAGACTGATCCTGCCCAGGCATGAGGTGAGAGCGACCCTCCATGCGCTCCCCCGGGCGAGACGCGTATGGAGATTTGGACGAACGGGCCTATGAAGTAAGTTAATTAATTATTATATATTTCTTAAATGATTATATGTACATATATATTCATGAAAAATTATTATTGTATAGATATCGGCCTTCTGCAGTACAGAGACAGCTGGGGACATTTGTGAGGCAGAACTATGGTGGGCCTTGGCTCAACTACTCAGATGCTCCCGCAGATAGGAAGGCCTTTTGGTTCGCCCACTTCAAGGTAAAAAATTTGTTTATTTTTAAATTTTAATAATCATTTGTGTATATTATACAACTTTTGTATTTTACTTCTTGTAGAGGACCTATTTCTATCCACCACACCGGGCGGCGAGGATCGAGGGCCAATTTCCTGCCGTCATAGCCAAGCTCATCCGTGATGCGATCGACGACCAGAAGCGTCGTGATCGCGCCGGACGTCCGATCCAGGGTTGGATTACGCCAGAGCAGTGGACTGCGATGAAGGCTAGATTCAGCGAGCGCCAGTACCAGGAGCGGTCTGAGAAGGCCAAGGTGGCACGGTCGAGCGCCGGTAAGTGGTGTGGTGGCTCCATTCCGATGACGGAGCATTTTCGTCGTCTGGTACGTTTCCTATGACGGACATTAATTTATATATAGTTCGATATAATGTTTAATACTAATAATAGATAATATATTTTAACAGGTAAAGAAGGGTGAGGACCCGAACATGGTGACCGTCTTCCTGGTCACCCATCGGAGGGCTGGGGACTTCATTGACGAGAGGACGACGCAGGCATATGTACGTTCTATTCAACTAATATTAACTGACTATAATTTAGAAAACAGGAAAATAGATATCAATATAGACTTTAGTAAACACTTACACGTTAGCAAACATGTTCTAGGCCGAGTTTGTTCGGCTACAGAAGGAGGCGGCTGATGCTGCTGCTGCTGCTAGTGCGCAAGCAGAGGGAGGGGCTGGTACTTCCTCCCAGCCACCTGCAGAGCCATCGCCGGACGAGCTCTGGATGACCGCCGTTGGCGGTCTTTAGAAGGGTACGTACTACGGTACGGGATCCTACGGCACGTATTTGGCTTCGGAGTCATCCCGGGCCCCCTCTGTCAGTGCGCAGTCTCTGGCTACGCAGGCGTCGTCACGAGCTGAGGATGTTCGTCGTCAGATCGAGGAGCTGCATCACGAGTTGCAGCAGCAGATTTCTGATGCGGTCGAGCAACGATCCGACCCTCCGATCGTCACCGGACGATTTGATGCGATCGAGCGCAGTATACAGGAGCTGATGAGTCTGCATCAGGCTGCAGCTGCCAACTTGCAGACGCTCACCGAGTCTATGCAGCGCACGGAGCGTAGACAGGTCGAGCTGGACGGATCGCAGAGGAGCCTTTCTCTCTCACTCGTTCAGTATACTGAGAAGGTGGTGAGTACCCTTGCTGCGCATGGTGAGCGACTGCGAGAGCTGGAGCAGGTACGTCCTCCGGGTCCATCGACGGCGCCGACTCCAGATACTGTACTGCCTCCGGCGCCGACTCCAGACATTGTACTGCCTCCTACTGCCCCTACGGTACAGCTCACCCAGGAGCAGTATGACTACATTCTATCCCAGTTGCGCGGCAGGGGTCCGTAGTGATTTTATTGGTTTTTTTATGACTTGTATGTATTGGCCCTATGGGCAAATTGTTTATTCATACACTGTTGTTTATACACTTGGTGGGAGACTTTTTATCATCTTTTATTTTTATTTGACTCTATTGGATGTTTGTGAGGATGTGTGTCTGTGATATTTACTTTGCACTGCCTCCTATTTTTTAAAAAAAATATTGTGTATTTTTGTTATGATGTGTGTCTGTGTTTACAGTGAATGTGAAATACAGTGTTCGGAACCATCGACAGTTTCGATTACTGTTGTATGTTTTATCTTGGATAGAAATAGCAACAGTTCAGGGTGCACTTCTGAGAGCTTCATTTTCACGTCCTTCACTTTCTCGGACGTCGTAAAGGTTCCCGAGAAGGTGAAGGACGTGAAGAGGAAGCTCTGAGAAGTGCACCCTGAACTGTTGCTCTTTCTATCAAAGATAAAACATACAACAGTAAGTGAAACTGTCGATGGTTCGAACACTGCACTTTACACACACTGTAAACACAGACACACAGCATAACAAAAATATCAATTATATTTTTTTAAATTTTTTTTTTATATTAGCGACGGATAGCGACGTTCTGTGATGTACTGCGACGTCACACAGACGTCGCTATACGTCGCTAACTAGCGACGTTACGTCGCTCGACGTCGCTAATATACGTCGCTACGTTGCCCACGTGGCCACGTGGATGCCATGCCTCGTCATCATTTATAAACTTTTGAAGCGTCGCTAGTGGTCGCTTTACGTCGCAATGTTGGCGACGTACTTATACGTCGCTATCTGTCGCTCATTTTGCGACGTCTAGCGACAATTAACTACGCGTTGCAAATAGCGACGTTTGGCGACTAAATTGCCATCTGCGACTTGCCTATAAGCGATGTAGGTTTTTCGTCGCTAAATACGTCGCAAATCATTGTTAGCGACGTATTTCCTGTATTTAGCAACGTCTCCTGACGTCGCTAATCTGGGTTATTTTAGTAGTGCTTCCACTCCGCAGTTGCACCACCCCCCGGACCCCTCTCCGCTCCGCGGCTACATCTAACCCCGTATCGCACCCTTAACCCCTTCTCTCCGTCGCCCCCTCCAGGGGCGTAAGGGTGTTGCAGCCTGAGCACGGAGAGGGGGCTGGGGGGCGGGGTGGTGGTGTAGCCGTGGGTTAGGGGCAGCTGGGGTGGTGACAACCAGTAGGAGGGAGTAGGGAGAAGAGGGTAGTTTCGTCATTTGTGAATTTTAGGGTATCAAGTTGATAACTATCAAAGTTGAGAGTATAAAGTTGAAAAAGGTAAATTATAAGGGCACATCAAAAGTTACTCAGGGCTAGCCCAAAAATTTTGGCAGTCCTGACAGTCCAAAAATATTGACAGTCCTAGAAAAAAGTTTTTAATAATCATGGAAACATAAGTCACGTAAGGATTTTATATTTTTATATAATCATTAAGTTACCTTTATAAATATTTTTAAATCTATTTTAGAGATAAATAAATTATCTCCTTGATTTAAAAATAAATAAATTATCTACTCAATTTTAAAAAAACTCAAAAATTTAAATCTATCTTATAGATAAGTCTCTCAATTTTGCTCATTTTAAAATAAACCTTCATATATACGGTCTATAAATCCATTTTAGGTATAAATCTATTTTAGAGTAAGTCTCTCAATTTTGTTCATTTCAAAATAAATATATTTTAGAGATAAGTCTCTCAATTTTAAATCTATTTTAGAGTCTCTCAATTATCTACTCGGTTTAAAAAAAACTCAAAATTTTAAATCTATCTTATAGATAAATCTCTCAATTTTCTTTATTTCAAAATAAATCTCCATCTATATCTATAGGCTAAATTACAACTTGATACCCTCAGCTATTCGAGTTTTTTAACTTGATACCCTCAACTATTCGAGTTTTTCAACTTGATACCCTCAACTTTCGTAGGTACTAACTTAATACCATCCCTTCATTCTTGTCATAACAGTATTAATTGAGAAAGTAAAAAGACACAAATGACCCTCCCCACTCTCTCCCCCCTCTCTCTCTAGCCCCCCTCTCTCTCCGGCGCCGGTGACCGGAAGGGGGTACAACATTAATAGCGAGCAACAGCAGTAGCAATGAGCAGCAGCTGCAGCAACGGGCGGCACGGGCACGGACAGGCGATGCGGTGGTGAGCAGCGGCGATGGGGGGCGTGGAGTTCGTCAGAGGTGCGGGGACGGGTATGTCGGGGGGAAGGGGGATGCCACGTGATTCGCCTGGGGGTGGGCCGCATGAGCGACGTGGTCGCAGTGGCGAGCAGCAACAGCGTGCGGACGAGCTACGTGGTGACGAACAACGGCTAGCACGGGCGAGCACAGTGGCGGAGGGAATGAGGGGCACGGGGTTCACCGAGGATGCGGGGATAGGGGAGGGGACAGGTGTATGGGGGTGGGTTGCCGAGTGGTGGGTGCGGGGGTGGGGATGGGTGTTTAGGGAGGGGGCGCTGGGTAAGAGGGGGTTAAGGAGTTGTGGGTAGAGGAAGAAAGAGACATTTTGTGAGCCCCTATTTTTCAAAATTTACTTAATTAGTGTTAATTAATTTTTAATATCATATTTAGCCTTAAAATATTTATTATGATTTATAGGAATTTTTCTAAAATTTTTAAATAAGTTTTAAATTTTAAAATATTATTTTGTAATTAATTTAAATATTTTAATATCATTCTGTAATTTTTAGAATTGTTTTTATATCGTTATGCAATTAATTAGATTGTTAAAATATCGGTTTACAATTTCCTATTTGTTTTATGCAAATTTCATTTGCATATAGCTACTGTTAGGGGCCTAGTTGCAAAACCTAAACATCTAGGGACTGTTCTGTAAAACACCCCCCCACGACCGACCGGCCACCTGGCCCCGACGACCCGGCGGATATTTCCCGCTTTTTTCGGCCGGCCACCGCCCTAACTACCTATAAATACCCCCCCTTCGACCCCAGACCAAACCCTAACCCTATCCACCGCCACGACCACCGTAGTTCTCCTAACTCCGGCGAAAACCCTAGATCCTAAACCCTAACTCCGGCGTACCCTACCACCGCCTCACCGACCATCGTCGTCAGTCGCCACCACCACCATTCGATTCGCCCCGACGAGAGGAGTCCAGCGCCACCAAGGCGCCACCGCCACGACATCTCCTCCGCCCAGTCGCCACCCCGACAGCAACCCGACTTCGGACACGTACGTGTCAGTGCTGTCTCTGTGTCGTTTTTGTGTCTCGAATTCACGTAGGTGACTCGCCAGGACACGGGCAATCTATTGGTAAGCTTGGACACGGCCGAATTAATTCGTGCGTGTCGTGCTGAGTGTAGACACAAGACACTGTGTCGTATTTCATAAGCCGTGTCCCTAACTGTCAGGACACGGTATAGCATAACGGGTCGGGTTTGTTTCTTTAGCGGGTTAAAAACCAATAATTAAATGAACTCTTTATTATTAACCCGAGCCCCACCCTGACAGCAAGCCCGCTCAGGCCCACTGGCCAGTGGATGGGGCTCTAAGACTTCACCCTTCCAACAGAGGGCCGAGTTCGAGCCCTCTGTCTGTTTTTCTTTTGTTTCTTTTTCTTTTTCTTTTGTTTTTTTCTTTTTATTATTTATATATATTTTTCTTTTTATTATATATATATATATATATATATATATATATATATATATATATATATATATATATATATATATATATATTTATATATATATATATATATATATATATATATATATATTTATATATATATGTATACATATATTTGTATATATATGTATTATTATATATACTGTATTTATATATATATATATATGCTGTACTTTTATATATATATTTGTATCTATGTACATATATGTATATATTTTCATGTGTATATATATTATTATATATATACTATTATATATGTATATAATATTTGTATATATATATATATATATATATATATATATATTTTTGTATATATATATATATATAAAAAAGAAAATATATATATATATATATATATATATATATATATATATATATATATATATATATATATATATATATATATATATATATGTATGTATGTATTTTTAACATATGTATGTATATATCCATTATGTATAATTTTGCCTTATTAAAATATTAGTATTTATCATGTATTTTTATGTCTTTGTATTTTTGTATATTTAAATTACTGCAACCATTTAGTGTCCAAGCCTAGCATGAGTTTTTGGGCCCAAATGTGTTTTCACACATTCAAGACCTGTACAAGTCATATTGGACTTGATTCATGGCCTTGGGTCCTGTATTTGAACTTTGGTTCAAATTATATACATGGACAAAATACGCAGATAATTAATTATTTAATTTCAATTGTGTACAATGATGTTTTTGAATTTCTAAAAATACTTAAAGTACTGTTAAAATTTTGAAAAAATAGTATTTAGATACTATGTTAATTTATCTAATTTAGTATAATTTTTATAGTATTTAATTTACAGTTTTGCCACTAGTTTGGCATATGAAACCAGAACTCATTTTCTGTATACTTAGGAAAACTGATTTTTATAAAATACTTGTACCGGTTAATAAATTCTAGAAAAATTATAATAAATTTCTATAATTAACAAGAAATATTTTGGTACGTTACTTTATATAAAATTAAGCTTTTTGTCTATCTCAAAAATTGTTGGAACACAATGTTCATTTATTTTATTTATTGAGTAATTACGACTTGCAACTTTTTGTGTTATTTTGAGTTTTAGCCATATTGAACCTCACCCCTCACTAGTGTAAAGACCCTAGAAAGTTAGTTAAAGTAGTGTGTCACCCCACAATGGTCTCCTATGCTAAAGTCATCATTTTGGCTAGGTGCCTAGTCACAAGTCGTGTTGCACCAATTAGTGTCCTAGTGTTTTAGCTTAGTGTAAAAACTAAGTTTATGTATTTATTTCTACAGTGATGAGTTACCAGACATTTATAGCACTTTTATCGCAGCTTGCTTTGCTTTGCTTTGCTAGAGGCAAGTACTTTCTACAAACTTTACATACTGTTACATAAATGAACTGCAAATCCAACCATGTTAAATGCTGATCCTTGGGGTAGCAAGTTAAAATATCACATGTTGTACTTTCTATTACTACCATGTTTAGAATAGTCTTTATGTATCTCTCACATGATTAGAACCTGGGTTATGGGGAAACTGTTAGTAGCGTACGTGATCATGCCCCCTTACTCGTACGTACGTACCGAGCAAGGTTGACATTTTATATGTATACCTTGTCGTAGGCGCACCAGCTGTATTTGTACGTATGTACATCTATCGCTTGTTTTACTTGTATGGAAGTACATTTTATATACTTGTACCACAATACATTTTACACCTATTGACGATCACGTACCTGCTACAGTTTTAAATATTACATATACATCTGTCTCTTTGACATATGTGTCCTTGCCATGATAGACTATGTGATGCCATGTTTTCAGTTATTCCTCTTATGTTCATTTTCATGTTTTATATGCTAGTTTGTTAGATTCAGTACTTGCTCCCGTCCTTATAGGATAACGTTGTAGGTGTCCTTACTGAGGAGGAGTTACTCTGCGACTCATATTATAGAGATACTGCCGAGGACCAGGCTTTGCTTTACGAGGATGTTCCTGTGGGGAAACTCGTCTAGTTTGCATAGCTGTTTGAGATACTTAGTGTAGTCATGTATTAGACTACGTGTTTTATAACTGGACATGTATCTAGTTTTACATTTCAGACTTGTACTTGGACTTATTTCTATATGAGACAACTTTTGTGTTTGGAGCATTTATGACTTTTATTCACTTATAGAACTGTTAGCACAATTAGTCTTATCTAGTTATTTCTAGAACAGCTTATTGTGCTTTATCTCAAGCACAGGCTGGACATGACTCGGCCCGGCCCAACAATTTGGGTAACGGATCGTGACATGTTTTTAGTGGTGGCCCACGCAGGTCCAGACTAAATTGTTTGGTTACGTTATTGTACCAAGCATGCCTGCAATTAGGAACTTAAGGTAATTAGACAACATTAGGAATGACGCTTAGAACACCTAGAGGAATGCTAGGATTGCAACATAGGAAATACATCACATGTTTGCTATTGTAATTAGATTTTCTTGTCTATGATTGCTTACTTTAAACAAGTCCTTATAAGTCCTTTTTATTGTAATTAGATGGTGCTTACTCGTTCATCCCAGTATGTTACACCTGAGAATGGCGCACTCCATATCCAGTCAGCTGACCAGTTGACTGATACACCCCCACCTCCACCTACCACATTCCCCTACTCCACAGATCCACAAACCCAGATACCTCTACCACCTTCCACATCACAGTCCCAGCAGGACCCGATACTTCTACCACCCCCTATCACCATACCTACCCAGGCTTCCGTCACACTCGACGGGAACCAACTGCTCACACTGATCCAAGGGTTCCTAACAACCCATCAGGAGCAGACTACCCTACTTCGCCAGAGCATGGAGCGTTCTGAGGAACGTACCGTGGTCCCACCACCTGTAGAGCCACGGCAGAGAGTGGGGACGATCAAGGACTTCATGGGTCTGAACCCCAAGGAGTTCTCAGGGACCGAGGACATAGTAGTAGCAGATGACTGGCTAGACTCGGTAGAGAGGAAGCTCCTTGGAGTTAGGATGCCGGGTGACCTCCAGGTCGAGGCAGCAGGATTTCTGCTGATAGACTTGGCAGGAGTCTGGTTCCGGAATGAGCCGTTGTTTGCGAGAGGGAGGGCCACTTGGGGTCAGTTCAAGACCCAGTTCAAGAAGAAATTCTTCTCGACCACTGCTAGAGTAGCCATGGGGCTACGATTCCAGAACATCCAGCAGGGAAACCATTCTGTTGATGACTATGCGGCAGAGTTTAGTCGCCTGAGCCGTTTCGCTCCTAGTCTAGTTGCAGACCCAGAGGAGATGACCTGTAGGTTTTGCCATGGTCTAGTTCCAGACATCGGCATTCTTATAGTGGCGAACGGTACGACTGACTACTACCAGAGCCTAGAGTTGGCCCGGAGCATCGAGGAGCGTCTTCTGTCATGCAAGAGACCGGCTTCTGTACATTATGAGGGACCGTCCAAGCGTCAGGCTTTCCAGCAGAGAGCACCGACGCTGCCCCAGCAGACTTACCGTCCCCCTACATCACATCATCCGACCCCGCCAGTTAGAGCTCTGGGACCCCGACAGCAGCAGAAGGGAGCTATATGTTCTTTCTGCGGAAGACCAGGGCATGATTACTCCATCTGCAGGAAGAGGTTGAAGCAGTGCTTAGTTTGTGGGTCTGTCACCCACATGATACGGGAATGCCCAGTAGCCAAGGGACCTAGAGGACCGCTTCCGACTCAGCAGCAGAGGTTTAGGCAACATCTGCAGCAGCAGAAGGGACCTCAGGGGAAGGTTTATAGCCTAGCCCTTGAGCCGGAGCCGGAGCAGGTTTCGGAGCCAGATTACTTAGCTGACGTCATCACAGGTCATATTTATTTGCATACTTTTCTAGCTCTATGCTTGTTTGATTCTGGTGCATCTTATAGCTTCCTGTCATTAGAGTTTATGCATGAACATCACTTAGTATCTACACCTACTGCGGAGATTAGTAGAGTGATGACGGGAGGAGGACCAGTGCCTATTAGAGCTATCTATAGATGTTCTATTTTTATAGCCGGAAGAGAGTTCAGGGGACGATTCTTTGTGATGCCACTCCCCGGTTATGATATCATATTGGGGATGGACTGGCTTAGCTATGCCCATGCATCTATAGATTATCATGAGGGTAGTATTTTGTTCAGTCCTCCAGGCACAGCACCATTCAGTGTCAGGAGGACAGGGCCGGAGATCAGCCTAGAGCCGAACCGTTGTGCGACAGTTGGGGACGTAGCACCGCCATACCCTATCATTAGGGAGTTTATGGATGTATTCCCAGAGGATCTTCCAGGGCTTTTGCCTGACAGAGATGTGGAGTTCACTATAGATTTAGTACCGGGTTCATCACTAGTATCCCGGGCTTGCTATAGAGTGAATCCCAAGGAGGCCATAGAGATGAAAGAGCAGATTGATGACCTATTGAAAAAGGGTTTCATTCGATCCAGTGCTTCTCCATGGGGAGTGCCAGTGCTCTTTGTGCCTAAGAAGGATAGTACAGTTCGGTTGTGTATTGACTACCGGGCCTTGAATGCCATCACCATCAAGAACAAATATCCTCTGCCCAGGATAGATGATTTGTTCGACCAGTTGAGCGGGGCGAAGGTGTTTTCCAGGATAGATTTGAGATCCGGGTACCACCAGGTGAAGGTCAGGGCAGCAGACATCCAGAAGACGGCGTTCAATACGAAGTACGGGCAGTACGAGTTTCTGGTGATGCCATTTGGTCTTACAAATGCGCCAGCTGTCTTTATGAATTTGATGAATAAGACATTCCACCAGTATCTGAATAAGTTCGTCGTAGTGTTTATCGACGACATCCTGATATACTCGAAGACGCCGGAGGAGCATGCAGAGCACTTGCGGATAGTTTTGGGGATTCTGAGGCAGGAGAGATTGTTTGCCAAATTGCCGAAGTGCAAGTTCTTTTTAGACCGAGTGGAGTTTCTCGGCCATGTAGTTACTGGAGATGGAATCTCGGTGGATCCCAGGAAGATTGCTGCAGTTGAGACATGGAAGGCTCCGACGTCAGTTTCAGAGATCAGGAGCTTTCTGGGTTTAGCAGGCTATTATAGAAAGTTCGTCCAGGACTTTGCTAGGATAGCTGAACCCATGACGAAGCTGACGCGAAAGGACGCAAAGTACATCTGGTCAGAGGACTGCCAGGTAGCATTTGAGGAGCTGAAGAGGAGGCTGACGACCGCTCCTGTTCTGACATTACCTTCAGGTTCTGGAGGTTTCACCATATACAGCGATGCTTCTGGAAAGGGGCTAAGATGTGTCCTACAGCAGCATGGGAAAGTGATTGCTTATGCATCTAGGCAATTGCGAACTCATGAGCATAATTATCCTACCCATGACCTAGAGTTAGCTGCGGTGATCTTTGCACTCAAGTTATGGAAATATTACTTATACGGAGAGTGTGTGGAAATCTTTACTTACCACAAAAGCTTGAAGTATGTGTTCACACAGAAAGAGCTGAACATGAGACAAAGACGATGGTTGGAGTTGATGAAAGACTTCGACATCGATTTACAGTATCACCCCGGGAAGGCAAATATGGTGGCGGATGCGCTGAGCAGGCATCCGATGGCATGGTACCTGATGATTGATCGACATTTGCGGGAAGATCTGGAGAAGCTCGGTATCGAGCTAGTTCGGCCAAGATCAGTGATACAGATGATGGCGCTTGACATTCAGTCAGGTTTGATGGAGCAGATCCGGGAGGCACAGTCTACAGATGAGAGCCTTCGCAGACTTCGAGCCCAGGCTTTAGCTGGATTGCTGGATGACTTCACTATAGCAGAGGATGGATCCTTGAGGCATGGCAGCCGATTGTGCGTGCCGAAGGGAGAGCTAGTAGAGGCAGTCTTGCATGAGGTACACCGATCGAGATATTCTATTCACCCTAGTGCTAACAAGATGTACCGTGACTTGCGGGAACATCTTTGGTGGCACGGGATGAAGAGGGATGTATCACGTTTCATCTTGAGATGCCTAGTTTGCCAGCAGGTCAAGGCAGAGCGCCAGAGGCCAGCTGGTTTGTTGCAGCCGTTACCCATTCCCGAGTGGAAGTGGGAACATATTACGATGGACTTCGTCTCAGGGCTTCCTCGTTCCCAAGGAGGGAAGGATGCTATTTGGGTCATCGTGGACAGGCTGACGAAGTGTGCGCACTTCATACCCTTCAAGGTGGGGCTTTCCACCGAGAAGTTGGCGGAGCTATACATGCAGCAGATAGTTCGCCTACACGGAGTCCCGGTGAGCATCGTGTCGGACAGAGACAGCAGATTCATATCCCACTACTGGAGGAGCTTGCAGGAGGAGTTGGACAGTAGGCTCAAGTTCAGTACGGCGTACCACCCGCAGACAGATGGGCAGTCCGAGAGGACGATACAGACACTGGAGGATATACTGAGGACCTGCGTACTGGACTTCGGAGGATCTTGGGAGAGCCATCTGCACTTGGTAGAGTTTTCATACAACAACAGCTACCAAGCCAGTATCGGTATGTCTCCTTTCGAGGCACTATATGGACGACGATGCCGTACGCCGCTCTTTTGGGATGATGTTGGAGACAGAGTTATGCTTGGGCCAGAGATGATCACGGATGCAGCAGAGAAGGTCGGGATGATCAGAGACAGGCTCAGAGTAGCCCAGGACAGGCAGAAACACTAGGCTGATGCTAGTCGCAGACCGATGGAGTTCGCAGACGGTGATATGGTGCTAGTGAAGATATCACCTACTAGAGGGACGATCCGGTTCGGACGAGGAGGGAAGCTGAGCCCCAGATACATCGGGCCATTCGAGATACTTGGTAGGATTGGAGAGGTAGCTTACAGGGTTGCACTTCCACCCAACCTAGCAGGAGTTCATGATGTCTTTTAAGTATCTCAGTTGAGGAGATATGTTCCAAACCCCAGTCATGTGCTAGATCATTCAGAGTTGGAGGTCGGACCGAGCCTTATAGTTTCTGAGCAGCCAGTGGAGATATTAGACAGGAGAGAGAAGAGGCTGAGGAACAAGGTTATACCCTTAGTACGAGTAGCTTGGAGCCGTCACTCTCCGGGTGAATCTACTTGGTAGAGGGAGTCGGACATGAGGGAGAGATACCCTTACTTGTTCGATCCAACCGCTGCGAGGGAACTACCCGTTCCCGCTTGATACCTTAGAGGTTAGTTTCGATCATAGCCTTAGTCATTTGTTGTATTGCTTGCTATGTTAGAATATTGTAGGGTCTTCAATCCTTGTGAATTTCGAGGACAAAATTTTTCAAGGAGGAAAGACTTGTGAGCCCCTGTTTTTCAAAATTTACTTAATTAGTGTTAATTAATTTTTAATGTCATATTTAGCCTTAAAATATTTATTATGATTTTTAGGAATTTTTCTAGAATTTTTAAATTAGTTTTAAATGAGTTTTAAATATTAAAACATTATTTTGTAATTAATTTAAATGTTTTAATATCATTCTGTAATTTTTAGAATTATTTTTATATCGTTATGCAATTAATTAGATTGTTAAAATATCGGTTTGTAATTTCCTATTTGTTTTATGTAAATTTCATTTGCATATAGCTACTGTTAGGGGCCTAGTTGCAAAACCTAAACATCTAGGGACTGTTCTGTAAAACAGCCGTCACCCCCCCCCCCCCTCCGACCGACCGGCCACCTGGCCCCGACGACCCGGCAGATATTTCTCGCTTTTCCCGGCCGACCACCGCCCTAACTACCTATAAATACCCCCCCCCCCTTCGACCCCAGACCAAAACCTAACACTATCCACCGCCACGACCACCGTAGTTCTCCTAACTCCGGCGAAAACCCTAGATCCTAAACCCTAACTCCGGCGTACCCTACCACCACCTCACCGACCATCGTCGTTGTCACGCCCCGCTCCCGTAGGAGCGATCGTCCTCGCTAAGGCGTGATGCCGCACGAGCCTAGATTGCGCTCGTGCAAGGCGGGTTCCATAACGGCCGATTTCAGCGGCTGCGACGGGATCGTCGCACAGAAGTCCCAAGCAGAGACATTGAATGATAGCAGCAGAAATTAAGAACAAAACACAAGTTATACAAAGAAGCTCTTTATTGATATTGAAACAACGGTTACATTAAGGGTGCAAGGCCAAGATTACAATTCTCTCAAGCTCACTCTTCTCACATTACAAGTCACTCAGCTCTCTCTCATCTCTCAATTACAAGTCTTGAGCCAGCGGAAGCTTCGAAAGGCGACGTCCATACATTATGTCCCGTATAAGTCTTTACTCCATGCGGCCGCACGCTTCGAATCGCCAAGGAACTCCGTGCCTCGACGCATCCAAGCGAGCTCCGCGCCACGAGCTTCTACCTGTGCCTGCAAATAAAAACTATGTGGGTGTCAGTACTCAACTGTACTAGTGGAATGAGCTCCTCGCCCACCCATACAAAACCCGCACGTTTTATTTACTTTGTGCAACATAATCCCTTTTTATCAATTGTCTTTCTAGTCTTGCCTTAGGATCACTTTTATGACCGACGCCTTGCCTATTTTGTATTTTAAGACCATCCCGTGCTTGTAACATCAATGTCGACTCAACAACGTTAACCTATCAAGTCGTGCTTGCCTTTCGGCCAAAATCAGAGACGCAACTACGCGATAAGGCTCCATTCCTTGTGACCATGCTACGAATCCATCATACCGTGCCAACAACTCAATGTGACTCAATCGTATCGCCGCCTTGCGGCCCTTTGCTACTAAACCATCATCCGACCCAATCCAAGACTTGTGGGCTAAGTGCCACTCGACCAACTTTACCTTGCGGCAGTTCCTGACTTAGACTCAAGACAACTCAAACCAACTTATGCAACTTATATACCGACAACTTAAGACCGACGCCGCATCTCGTGCCGTAGCACGTCGCCTATGTTGATGCCAAATCTTAGGACCAAACCTTGTGTTCTAACTGTACACACATCCAACTGACTCAATCCAAAGGCACACACGCGGATTACCGCCCATGCCGACCCATCTATATGAATTGGTCACTAACATCACAAGCTATCCTGGACTATAGCCTTGCCATTCGGCGACCCTTTCAGCGCAAGTAGCTAGCCCCGCTGAAAGTTCCCGAATGACCCGAGCGGTTCGTCCAGCTACGGCTATACCGTGTTTCCCTCCGGAACGCCGCGGTCCCATGGCGTCCAGGGTTGTCGTGCGTAGAAACTCCTCCTTGTCGACAAGTTGTCCAATGACCATGCAAGACTCGACACAAACTGACGTCTCACACAGTCATTCCTCTTCCAATGTTACCATCTCTTTCAAAACCAATATCAAACCATCTATCATTTGAGACCCCTCGACGACCCACGGTCGCGAGCATTCTTTCTATCATTTGAGACCCTTCGATGACCCACGGTCGCGAGCATTCTTTCAATGTTACCATAACATTTCATTCAGCTCAATGCCTATTCAATAATCCTTTCTCCAAAACTCGTTCAATCAACCGTGGTTCATGCCCTAGACACTAAGTCCGTGCATCGTGCCTCAAACCGACTTCCGTTCTATGCGACGCTATCGCCCAAGTCATAGTTTATATGACGGGCCTTGGGATCGTGGGACTATTTAACCTGACAACCACAGAATGAGCGAGACAGCACTTCGAATGACTTAGGTCGACCGACATAATTTTGTCTAACTTACTCAAGCCTACAACTTAACGAGCAAAGGCCGCGTCAAGCCTTGCCTCGATGGAACGTGCCGTGCACGTGTTCAACTTTGAACGACCAAGTCATTTGGGTGCCTAGACTTATGGCACAAGCTGTGCAACGCAACTTAACTCATGGGGCAGGCTAAGGCTATGCCAAGCCTTGGACGACAGGACAGTGCATGCTTTATGAAGCATTCATGCGGGCGACGCCTATGACTTAGGCTATGTTCATAACTTCGCCGACTCAACCAACTTTCCTTCTCCCAAGCCACGGGACGAAGGATCGAGTGTCATTTTCAAAGCACGTCGTGCACCAACTCTAAGCCGACCGTTGGACCTTTCCATATTCTAACTCAATTCGACCCGTCGGGATTATTCCCTTAGCTATGTGGATTCGTCTCTTTTATTATCAAGCCTACTTGTGCAAGTTGAAAATATGCGATTTATTATGTGAAGGCTAAGATGAGGCAAGTTCACCGAAACTACCCCACCTGAGCGATGTCTCTGAGCAGCCGTTGTAAGGCTAAGTTCGAACGCCGTCGGCGTTCCTGTTCCTCCGATTGACTGAGCGGGGTGGGACACTACATCATACACCACTCAGAAAAAGTTTCGCCCTCGAAACTAACTGAGTACTTACTTATTTTGACTTACCACTTTCCTCAACATTCAAGGACTCTCGTACACACTACGCCTATGCGTTTCCCAAATCCGAGCCACGCTCGTGCTATTGCAAACTTAGTTGTATGGTACACCGACCGATCAACCAACACCCGAACTCGTCTCAATTCAATGATCATCAACATTTCTTCGAAACTCACGATCTCAAAATCCCTGACACTTTCCCGTTCCTCAAGTCTTACTTGATTCAACGTATTACTTAGTTGGATCGTGCACATATTCCAGGCATCCCCAAAATACATGCATTTCAGCCAAGCCTCGTGATAGAGAATCCGCCATCACCACTCGAGTCGGATCGTGCATATATTCAAGCGTCCTTGATATACATGCATGTCAACCGAGGCTTGCGAGTGGTGCCTCCACAATCCTACCACTTCACACTCGGATGTCTGCCTAACCGCTAGGCTATATTTTTCCGTCAGTACTGGAATCATAGTTCCCAAACAACGATATCAACACTGACCCCATCCTAAGGTCAAACCAAATCGATGGTACGGGGTTTTCTACCCAAGCTTGCATCACTCCGATTTCTAAACTTCGAGCAAAGATTGCCTACACACATTCCAACATTTTGTCGCACGGGGTCCGAGTCGTTCAGCAAAGCCATCCTACGACAAGAACATATCACTCATTCATCAAGCCATTCCGTATAGTCTATCTCTTCGAACACGTTCGACATAATCCGCCTATCCATCTCTCCAAGTCAAGCACGCTACGACACAATTCACCGCTAAACCAAAATTTCATATTCCACCTTTCCCAAGTCATCTATTCCAATTTACGTAATCGATCATGAGGTCGTCTAGCTTAACAATATGTTGTGTCCCGATCTCACGCGAGTTAGATTTTCCACAGTTGGCATGAATCACCATGCACGCTACCGCAGAATAATCATCCCCATCGGGACGTAACTCTTGTTTTGCGTCTAGACTAGTTCATTCACGATGCGCGGATTGGACCTACTCAATCCTCAAGTTTCATTCATTCATCAATCGTAAGTCCTACAAATCCTCGAGTTCACCTTCATATCAAGCCAACAAGTCGAGACAATCCAAGTTGCCGCGTCCTGATTTTCCGAGTTCGATCATTCCCGTGACATGAATCACCATGTCAACGCTCACGCGAAACGATCGCCCCAAATCCAACGCAATGCATGTGCGAGGCTAGAGTTGCACTCGCGCAAGACAAGATCGTCGACGTTGTGACTATCTGCGTAACCATCAAGACACAATCACTTTCATCCAACATTCATCTCAATCAAAATCCAAAGCATAGCATCCAATCGAACAATAACACTTGCACGATCGTCTTTCGCCGAGTTAGAGTACCCCCGAGTTATCGCATAGCGATCTTTGATACGTCTCAATACCATCGACGATATGCGTAACCTGACGATCTTCCTTTGCAACCAAATTTCGAGTCGTGCGAATGATGCTATCGTCCGACTGGATCATCTCCTCAACATTCAAATTCAAGTTCGATCATTGTCCCTCGAATCATTCACAATATCAATTTTTCCTCAAACCAAATTCACGTATCGTTCATCCGTTTATCTTAAGTCATCGACCAACGTATTTCCTCAATTCGCATCATTCCTTTATCAATCGATCGATCGACATTCCTGAGCCTATCGCATACACCACTCAGGAATAAAGTCATTCAACAAATCCTCAACTTATCATTCGAATCAAAATCGACTTCTTCAAATTTTCCGTTCGAACCATTCCTCAAATCACAAGCACGCTCATCTATATCGCACCGACGTTATCGTCACTCGATAGCACCCCTATCGATAGTCATCCCATTTACTGTATCAAGTCTAACTCATTCTCGTCAAACACAATTCGAATCCCGCACTCGACTTTTCTAAGGTCGACGCAACTTTGGTGTATATGCCCAGGTCGACGCAACTTTGGTGTATATGTCCAGCCCGACTTAGCCAATCGTGCTTACGCGAACCATCTTTTTTGTTTTATCAAAAACTGTTCACCTACGTTTTGCAAAATAGATAGACTTATTATATGGACATCCCATGGGACATTTTGAGAGAGAGAGCGCACCAATGATAACAACTTGCGGAAGCAACAGAGTTTTGCGGAAACATCGAAGTTAAAGAATTCAATCGATAGTCCAAGGACGTAAAGCCGTGCTCTGATACCATTATGTCACGCCCCGCTCCCGTAGGAGCGATCGTCCTCGCTAAGGCGTGATGCCGCACGAGCCTAGATTGCGCTCGTGCAAGGCTGGTTCCATAACGGCCGATTTCAGCGGCTGCGACGGGGTCGTCGCACAGAAGTCCCAAGCAGAGACATTGAATAATAGCAGCGAAAATTTAGAACAAAACACAAGTTATACAAAGAAGCTCTTTATTGATATTGAAACAACGGTTACATTAAGGGCGCAAGGCCAAGATTACAATTCTCTCAAACTCACTCTTCTCACATTACAAGTCACTCAGCTCTCTTTCATCTCTCAATTACAAGTCTTGAGCCAGCGGAAGCTTCGAAAGGCGACGTCCATACATTATGTCCCGTATAAGTCTTTACTCCATGCGGCCGCACGCTTCGAATCGCCAAAGAACTCCGTGCCTCGATGCATCCAAGCGAGCTCCGCGCCACGAGCTTCTACCTGTGCCTGTAAATGAAAACTATGTGGGTGTCAGTACTTAACTGTACTGGTGGAATGAGCTCCTCGCCCACCCATACAAAACCCGTACGTTTTATTTACTTGTGCAACATAATCCCTTTTTATCAATTGTCTTTCTAGTCTTGCCTTAGGATCACTTTTATGACCGACGCCTTGCCTATTTTGTATTTCAAGACCATCCCGTGCTTGCAACATCAATGTCGACTCAACAATGTTAACCTATCAAGTCGTGCTTGCCTTTCGGCCAAAATCAGAGATGCAACTACGCGATAAGGCTCTATTACTTGTGACCGTACTACGAATCCATCATACCGTGCCAACAACTCAATGTGACTCAATCGTATCGCTGCCTTACGGCCCTTTGCTACTAAACCATCATCCGACCCAATCCAAGACTTGTGGGCTAAGTGCCACTCGACCAACTTTGCCTTACGGCAGTTCCTGACTTAGACTCAAGACAACTTAAACCAACTTATGCAACTTATATGCCGACAACTTAAGACCGACGCCGCATCTCGTGCCGTAGCACGTCGCCTATGTTGATGCCAAATCTTAGGACCAAACCTTGTGTTCTAACTGTACACACATCCAACTGACTCAATCCAAAGGCACACACGCGGATTGCCGCCATGCCGACCTATCTATATGAATTGGTCACTAACATCACAAGCTATCCTGGACTATAGCCTTGCCATTCGGCGACCCTTTCAGCGTAAGTAGCTAGCCCCGCTGAAAGTTCTCAAATGACCCGAGCGGTTCGTCCAGCTATGGCTATACCATGTTTCCCTCCGGAACGCCGCGGTCCCATGGCACCCAGGGTTGTCGCGCGTGGAAACTCCTCCTTGTCGACAAGTTGTCCAATGACCATGCAAGACTCGACACAAACTGACGTCTCACACAGTCATTCCTCTTCCAATGTTACCATCTCTTTCAAAACCAATATCAAACCATCTATCATTTGAGACCCCTCGACGACCCACGGTCGTGAGCATTCTTTCTATCATTTGAGACCCCTCGACGACCCACGGTCGCGAGCATTCTTTCCATGTTACCATATCATTTCATTCAGCTCAATGCCTATTCAATAATCCTTTCTCCAAAACTCGTTCAATCAACCATGGTTCTTGCCCTAGACACTAAGTCCGTGCATCGTGCCTCAAACCGACTTTCGTTCTACGCGACGCTATCGCCCAAGTCATAGTTTATATGACGGGCCTTGGGATCGTGGGACTATTTAACCTGACAACCGCAGAATGAGCGGGACAGCACTTCGAATGACTTAGGTCGACCGACATAATTTTGCCTAACTTACTCAAGCCTACAACTTAACGAGCAAAGGCCGTGTCAAGCCTTGCCTCCATGGAACGTGCCGTGCACGTGTTCAACTTTGAACGACCAAGTCATTTGGGTGCCTAGACTTATGGCACAAGCCGTGCAACGCAACTTAACTCATGGGGCAGGCCAAGGCTATGCCAAGCCTTGGACGACCGGACAGTGCATGCTTTATGAAGCATTCATGCGGGCGACGCCTATTACTTAGGCTATGTTCATAACTTCGCCGACTCAACCAACTTTCCTTCTCCCAAGCCACGGGACGAAGGATCGAGTGTCATTTTCAAAGCACGTCGTGCACCAACTCTAAGCCGACCGTTGGACCTTTCCATATTCTAACTCAATTCGACCCGTCGGGATTATTCCCTTAGCTATGTGGATTCGTCTCTTTTATTATCAAGCCTACTTGTGCAAGTTGAAAACATGCGATTTATTATGTGAAGGCTAAGATGAGGCAAGTTCACCGAAACTACCCCACCTGAGCGATGTCTCTGAGCAGCCGTTGCAAGGCTAAGTTCGAACGCCGTCGGCGTTCCTGTTCCTCCGATTGACTGAGCGGGACGGGGCACTACAGTCGTCAGTCGCCACCACCACCATTCGATTCGCCCCGACGAGAGGAGTCCAGCGCCACCAAGGCGCCACCGCCACGACGTCTCCTCCACCCAGTCGCCACCCCCGACAGCAACCCGACTTCGGACATGTACGTGTCAGTGCTGTCTCTGTGTCGTTTTTGTGTCTCGAATTCACGTAGGTGACTCGCCAGGACACGGGCAATCTATTGGTAAGCTTGGACACGGCTGAATCAATTCGTGCGTGTCGTGCTGAGTGTAGACACAAGACACTGTGTCATGTTTCATAAGCCGTGTCCCTAACTGTCAGGACACGGTATAGCATAACGGGTCGGATTTGTTTCTTTAGCGGGTTAAAAACCAATAATTAAATGAACTCATTATTATTAACCCGAGCCCCACCCTGACAGCAAGCCCGCTCAGGCCCACTGGCCAGCGGGTGGGGCTCTAAGACTTCACCCTTCCAACAGAGGGCCGAGTTCGAGCCCTCTGTCTGTTTTTCTTTTGTTTCTTTTTCTTTTTCTTTTGTTTTTTCTTTTTATTATTTATATATATATATATATATATATATATATATATATATATATATATATATTTATATATATATGTATACATATATTTGTATATATATATATGTATTATTATATATACTGTATTTATATATATATATGCTGTATTTTTATATATATATTTGTATCTATGTACATATATGTATATATGTATATATTTTCATGTGTATATATATTATTATATATATACTATTATATATATGTATACAATATTTGTATATATATATATATATATATATATATATATATATATATATATATATATATATATATATATATATATATATATATATATATATTTATATATATATATATATATATATATATATATATATATATATATATATACTTTATAATTAAGTATTTTCTTATATATATATATATGTATTTTTAATATATGTATGTATATATCCATTATGTATAATTTTGCCTTATTAAAATATTAGTATTTATCATGTATTTTTATGTCTTTGTATTTTTGTATATTTAAATTACTGCAACCATTTGGTGTCCAAGCCTAGCATGGGTTTTTGGGCCCAAATATGTTTTCACACATTCAAGACCTGTAAAAGTCATATTGGACTTGATTCATGGCCTTGGGTCCTGTATTTGAACTTTGGTTCAAATTATATACATGGACAAAATACGCAGATAATTAATTATTTAATTTCAATTGTGTACAATGTTGTTTTTGAATTTCTAAAAATACTTAAATACTGTTAAAATTCTAGAAAAATAGTATTTAGATACTATGTTAATTTAGCTAATTTAGTATAATTTTTATAGTATTTAATTTATAGTTTTGCCACTAGTTTGGCATATGAAACCAGAACTTATTTTCTGTATACTTAGGAAAACTGATTTTTATAAAATACTTGTACTGGTTAATAAATTCCAAAAAAATTATAATAAATTTCTATAATTAACAAGGATCATTTTGGTACTTTACTTTATGTAAAATTAAGCTTTTCGTCTATCTCAAAAATTGTTGGAACACAATGTTCATTTGATTTATTTATTGAGTAATTACGACTTGCAAGTTTTTGTGTTATTTTGAGTTTTAGCCATATTGAACCTTACCCCTCACTAGTGTAAAGACACTAGCACATTGGTCTCCTATGCTAAAGTCATCATTTTGGCTAGGTGCCCAGTCACAAGTCGTGTTGCACCAATTAGTGTCCTAGTATTTTAGCTTAGTGTAAAAACTAAGTTTATGTATTTATTTCTACAGTGACGAGTTACCAGACATCTATAGCACTTTTATCGCAGCTTGCTTTGCTTTGCTTTGCTAGAGGCAAGTACTTTCTACAAACTTTACATACTGTTACCTAAATGAACTGCAAATCCAACCATGTTAAATGCTGATCCTTGGGGTAGCAAGTTAAAATATCACATGTTGTACTTTCCATTACTACCATGTTTAGAACAGTCTTTATGTATCTCTCACATGATTAGAACCTGGGTTATGGGGAAACTGTTAGTAGCGTACGTGATCATGCCCCCTTATTCGTACGTACGTACCGAGCAAGGTTGACATTTTATATATATACCTTGTCGTAGGCGCACCAGCTGTATTTGTACGTATGTACATCTATCGCTTGTTTTACTTATACGGAAGTACATTTTATATACTTGTACCACAGTACATTTTACACCTATTGACGATCACGTACCTGCTACAGTTTTAAACATTATATATACATCTGTCTCTATGACATATGTGTCCTTGCCATGATAGACTATGTGATGCCATGTTTCCAGTTATTTCTCTTATGTTCATTTCCATGTTTCATATGCTAGTTTGTTAGATTCAGTACTTGCTCCCGTCCTGACAGGATAACGTTGTAGGTGTCCTTACTGAGGAGGAGTTACTCCGCGACTCATATTATGGAGATACTGCCGAGGACCAGACTTTGCTTTACGAGGATGTTCCTGCGGAGAAACTCGTCTAGTTTGCATAGCTGTTTGAGATACTTAGTGTAGTCATGTATTAGACTACGTGTTTTGTAACTGGACATGTATCCAGTTTTATATTTCAGACTTGTACTTGGACTTATTTCTATATGAGACGACTTTTGTGTTTGGAGCATTTATGACTTTTATTCACTTATAGAACTGTTAGCACAATTAGTCTTATCTTGTTATTTCTAGAACAGCTTACTGTGCTTTATCTCAAGCACAGGCTGGACATGACTCGGCCCGGCCCAACAATTTGGGTAACGGGTCGTGACACATTTTAGTCCCAAAAAAATAACGAAAAAGACATTCGAGCTGACGGAGGGTATTAAGATAAAAATTTAATAGTTGATGGTATTAAGTTAGTACCTATCAAAATTTAGGGTATAAAGTTGAAAAACTTGAATAGTTGAGGGTATCAAGTTACAATTTAGCCATATCTATAAATCTATTTAAGAGATAAGTATCTCAATTTTAAATTTATTTTAGAGTTCTAACTAATATTTTTACAGCATCTATATATAAATAGGATACACAATATGATACGACAATATGAGCCACAAACACAAAAAACACAAGTTCATAACTAATTAAAGGATCAATAAGTAGACTATTAACATTACCAGTACTCTAAGAGTCTTGTATGCAAAAGTAGTCATCTTACGTGTAAAAGTTCAATATGATATTATATACTATATCGATAATAGTTTATGAAGGTATAAATGAAAAGGTAATAGTATCCAAATTCATGTCAGAAATATTTAGGACTGTCACAATTTGTGACAGCCCTAAATACTTATATGACTGCCAGAAAAGTGGGCAGTCCTAAAATTGATTTGCTATGCAGCAGTCTATTTCAGGACTGTCCAAATTTCTGTAGTCCTATAAGTATTTAGGACTGCCACAAATTGTGGTAGTACTAAAGTTGACTTAGTCGACTGCAATTGCCAGAAATTAGAGTTTATTATGGTTTATTTCCATGCATTGTTCGTGAGGAGTCTTTGGGTGCCATCTCTGCAATTGAAAATGCGAAGGAAACTAGGGTTTATTATAATTTATTAGGGTTTATTTCCATGCATTGTTTGTGAGGAGCCTTTTGGTGCCATATCTGAAATTCTGAAATTAGAAATGAGAAGGAAACTAGGGTTTTAATAGGGTTTACTTCCATGTAATGATGAGCCTTTGATGAAGATGGGGAAGATAGAAGTGGTGGAGAAGAAGAAGTAAAGATTTTTGGAGGTTTGGGGAAGAGAGAGTAAAATATTGATATGAAGGTAAAAATTTGGGTTTAAGGGGGGTGTTGGGTTGGGACAGCCCCAAGAGTAAAAGAATTGGACTGTCCTGAGTAATTTTTTCTCAAACCTGGGCTAGCCCGCTAACCTTGATTAACCTTTGATATGTCCTTGTAATTTACCTTGAAAAACTCTAAGGGTCTGCTTGGTAACGGTGTTTTCATCGGTTCTGTGGTGTTTTTGAAACGACCGTTTATGATAACCGCTGCTTCTTAATTTTTTTGAGGCACTGGTTTTGGTCGGCTCAAAAATCTCCCAAAATCGATGTAATGTAATTTTGGGTGGCTTTATAAACACCCTAAATCGATAGGTTTTGAGGGATTTTATTATTTTATTCCAATTATATCATCACCAAAACGATATAATTATAATTACTAATATCCTTCCCTATTTAATTTTATTCGTGTAAAAAACTTTCAGAATCACTCGTTAGTGAATTACCAAGCATTGATTGGACTGATTTAAAAGCTGCTACTTAAAAACCATCCAAAATCGGACCCCTCATAACTGGTAATGTAAAAACACCTCATGACTGCTACCCTATAATTGCGACCAAGGTATCAAGTTATAATTTAGCCAAATAATAATAATAATAATAATTTATTCTAAGCCCTCTCATTTTCCTTGCGCTTCTCACGGGTCCTCTCCTTCCTCCACCCGCCTATTTCTCCATCCCCATTTCTAGGGTTTCCGAAAATTTCTAGGGTTAGGGTTTCTTCTTTGGGGAGAGGGGGAGAGATGAGGCCGAGCTTGTGCTGGAGCTGTCTCGCTTCCCTCCTGAAGCTTCTCGCCTTCCTCCAGACCTTCGTCGGGGTCTCCGTGCTCGTCTACTCGGCTTGGATCTTGAACTACTTGAAACCCCATGGGGACTTCGATTTCGACCTCAAGCTCCCCGCTCCTTGGTATCGCTTTCTCCCCCCTTTTATTTTTGAATTTTGGAGTTGTTAGATTGAATTCGATGGATTGAGGGGGATTTTGTGAAGGGATCAGTTTTTTAGAACAAAAGTTTGCAACTTTATGCTGAAATAATTGTAATTACGTGCGTTGTGCTCGAAATTGAAGTAAATTATGATTATTTGTCAACCTTGTTGCTTGAAATTAGGTTTAGAAATAAATTTATGCTTGCAGTTGTACGCGTTATTTCCAAATTTGATCATTTTAGAAATAAAGACAGAAACTTTAGGCTGAAATCCTTGTAATTCTGTGTATCATCCGTAATTCCTAAACTTTTATATGCATTTAGGTCGAAATTGAAACAATTACGATTATTTTTCAATCCTTTTGCTCAATATTAAGTCTACAAATATATTTAATTGTGCGACTCTATGTGTTGTTTGCAAATTTGGTTTTTTTTTTTAGAAATATTGAATTTAGAATGATGCTCAATTCCTATACTTTCCTATGCATTTTGCTAAAAAATGAAATAAATTATGATTATTTTTCAACCCTGTTACTTGAAATTGGGTCTAGAAATGGATTTAAACTTGCAATTCTTTGTATTATTTGCAATTTTTTTTTTTTTTTTGAAATAAAGATCGAGACTTCAGACCAAAAACCTTGTTAATCTTTGTACCCTAAAGTTTGTTTTGCATTTTGCTTGAAATGAAATTATGCTTACAATGTTCAAATTTTTCTTGATCTACTTTAAATTGAAGTACTGTTATAGAACTTTGCAACTTTAAAATGGAAGGCTTTGTATTATTCAGACCAGTTGTTTCTTATCGGGTCTAAATTTGCAAACCATTGTACGGTGGTCCAAAAAACTAGGTTATCGGAATTGATACTAACTTGAACATCGTGATGGTGATTTAGGTTTGTGTGCGCTTTAATGGGGTTCGGTGTTTTGGTGTGTTTAATTGCTTTCACTGGACATGTTGCTGCAGAAATGATCAGCGGTTGCTGCCTCTGTTTCGTATCCTACCTATTCATTTGTTTCTCTATTCTAATTCTTAGTTGTGCCTTTGTTACAGTTCTTTTCTGGCTGCTGCTATTTGACGTTATAAATTTTGCTTGTAGCCCATCAGTATCATGATTAACTAGTTGAGTATATTTTATGTTGACAAGTTGGCTCAATAATAATATTCTCTAGTTAGTCCCATATCGAGAAATGAATAGGTGAGTACAATATATAGGAGAGGGTGTGCCATCCTTCCTAGCCATTTCTCGATATGGGACTAAAGATAGAGTATCTACAAATAACTCTCTCCTACATTTTCAAAGTTCTAGTATTGTTTGTGATTCGAGCTCGCAAAACTGACTCCTGGGTAGTGCTATCATATTTCGCTCTCCTGTGCTACTCTGTTGATTGTACTGACATTGTTGGTATGGATCGTAACCTCCTTTTTGTGACATTGCCGCATTGTAAATGTCATGTTTGCTTGCCGTCAATCTTGGTAACCATTATCACATCTTCTATGAATATAGATTTTGTGATTTACATAGTGCTTTCAAGTGAAAAATATTGTTAAGGTGTAATTTACTGGATTTTCAATGTTTCGTGGTTAATATGTCTTCCATGTTTTATATTCTTGTATCTAAAGGTCTAGTACATATTTTTTGTAATTCACCAGGGTCTCAGATGTATGATCTGAAGCATTTCGGAATAACCGTTGCTCGTATTTAATAATTTTAATAAAAAAATGAAGAAGAAATTGATGATAGGTTTGCACACATGATTGTCTGAAGATCAAGTACTTACAATGTGATTTGATCAATTTGTCACTAGGTATGTTTTTCACGAATTAATCAAGAAATGTCAAAACCGAAACATTATTCACCAGCTTAGCTGAAAATAAAACTCAAAAAGCTACTCGCTGAAGGAGATGGATGGTCAAATGAACAGTTAACAACATTTTCAATGAAACTTACTTTACATTTCAAAGAATCAAAATGTCTGAGATTCGAGAATAGCCCAATTGGGTAGGGCACTGATAAACTGAAATGAAGACATCTTGTCCTGCAACGCTGTACCTCAAGTTGTTGTGAAACTCCACATCCCTTGGAAGATTTGTTATGCTCAGAAACTTTATGGAGCTTCGCTTCGAACTTGGCATAGTTAGTAATGTTGACTTATAGAGAACTATTTGTTAAGGTATGAGCATAGTTTTAAAAGGCGAAAGGCGCACCAAGGCGCAAAGGTTCCTGGAGCCTGAGGCGGTAGGCGCAAGGCTCAAGGCGCGCCTTTTGAAAGCTAGGTGCACTTTTTTCTTTATATGTAAAAAATATCTACATTTAAAACTTAGCAACATAGAAGTCCAAATTTCTTGAAAATATCACAAATTATAGGCACAAAATTATTCTTTATATATATATATATATATATATATATATATATATATATATATATATATATATATATAACAATCTAAAAGCCCATTAGATATAAATAACCCAAACTATATACATATAATATACAAACCACATGTATATAAGCCTTTAAATATAGAAGTACATTCTAATTTAGAAAACAATCTAAAATCCACAATAATATTAATGACAATAATTTCTATACTTTCCAATAAAGCCCATAATATATATATATATATATATATATATATATATATATATATATATATATATATATATATATATTAAAGTAACTTTACGCCTAGGCGCGTCTTGTTGAGCGCCTGGAGCCTGCGCCTTTCTACACTAGGCACGCGCTTTTTTAAGGTGGTGCGCCTGGCCTGTTCCTAGGCGCTGTCCCTGCGCATCGCTGCACCTTGCGCCTATGCGCGCTTTTTAATTCAATGGGTACGAGGACTTTGAATCTTGTTTTATTTGATTGATTTGACGCCGAGTGTTGGAAGTAGATAGAGAGTTGTTCTTCAAGTATAAAAGAAATTATTGAATAAGGATAAAAGCATAGCTCTATTTGATATAGTTTGCAGTATCGGATCCGATACAACCGATACCGATACGATTTGGCATGTCCCGATTCGATACCGACCGATACCAACATTATGGCTCTCTTTTCCAGTCAAATCGGCAAAGAAAAGTGAGAAACTAAGTTCATTCACATAAAGACAAATCATCTCTTTGTATGTTACCGTCTCGACATGTAACTGAAGGATCCATATAGCCAAACCAATTTTTTGGATAAAGGCTTTAGTGTTATAATTTGAAAATTTAACATTTTATATATTAATTTTGGGAGTATATTTGTCCTTTTTGTATCATGTGTAGATCACTGGAGCTATTCATTAATTGATGGAGAATAAGCCAAAACTCATAGGAAACAACTAGGACTCAATACAACAAATGATAAAGGGCATTACAGTGTTACGAGGCTACCGCTTACGCAGGATGAGAGGTCGATATGCATGCAGCCTTACCCCCTATACAACAAACAATATGACTTAATCTATGTTGTGAAAAGCGCGCTTAAGCGAGATTTAGAACTAGGGCGCCTCGCTTAATGAATTTTCGCCCAAGAAAAGCGATTAGCGCTTAAGCGCGCTTAGGCGTCGCTTAATAGCGCCTCGTCTTAGGCGTCTCGCTTAACGATTTTTTGATTTTTTTTTAAATTGAACCGAATCTTTTGTTATTTACATAGTTGAATAGTTGAAAAACTTTAAGTAGGAACTTTAGAGACAATTTTTATGTTTGATGGTATTTTGATGACTATGTAGTATGTATGCATTGTGTGGCTTATAGTTTGTTTTGATTCTAGTATTTATATTGTTACTTTGCTTGATTGATAATTGGTATTGTTATTCATGCATATCCTAGTAGTATTGTATGAAAAAATATTAAAATTATGTGTATATACTATATAGAGTATTTTACATGTAGGACCAAAAAAAAGTGAGGCGCTAACTAAGCGCCGCTTAAGCGCGCCATTAAGCGAGGCGACAGCCTCGTCGACTCGTCTCGCCTCACGCTTAATACAACATAGGACTTAATGTTTTATTATTTACTTTCCAAAATCAAACACCCACTTTTAACACTCATCTTAGTACGATGTCATCACTAGTGACAAGTTTATAGCTTTTAGTTTCTAACAAATAAACAACATTTTAATTAGAAACTTAGGTACGTTTGGATATATTTTCTGAAATTTGGTTCTGAAAACAGTTTGCTGAAAGCAAGTTATAAAGTTGTTTTCTGAGTATAGATATTCTGACTTTGCGTTTGGTTACTTTCATCTGAAAAATGATTTTAACAAACAAAAGTTAAAAATAGTTCAAAAAATAATTTTTATCTGAAATTTTTGTGTCCTGTGCCCCTCCACTGTATCTTTGTGTCCTGTGTCCCAAGGTCACACACTGTTATATCCAAAAAAAATTCTAACATATCCATATCTGACCATCGCGGACCCGAGGTGTGCTACCGCTGTTGCGACCCCGTACGCTATCTGCATCCGCTGCGGCCACGTCAGTGCTCTCCTTCCTTGGTCACGACGGTGGAGGTTGTCGAACAGCGTCCCGTTGGGCACGCCGGGAAAGAAGTCGACGCTGAGGAGGGGGTCGACGAGATCCGGCGCTGAGGTCAGGGTCGACGAGATGAGGCGGCGAGGAGGTCCAAGACGAGGACGTGGTCGCATGGTCAGCCGCGTGGCTGGCCGCGTGGTCGAGGCGGTGGTCGTCACCCTCAGCTTCGACGCTGAGGTCGGGGTCGACGAGCTCTTCTTCCGATGATGCGCGGGCAGTGGTGGAGGCAAAGACGGAGGTGGTGGTTTTGTCCGGTTCTCCGCAACCGAAATAAAAGTGACTGGAGGGAGGCTGCACTCTCTTCAGGAGTGGGTATGTACGAGGGAGAAGAGATGAAGAGGGCAGGTGAGAGAGGAGAGAGAAGAGAGAGAGAGAGAGAGAGGGGGTGGAGTGGTGTGGGGTCCACCAACTTTTTTTGGGAAAGCATTTCTGAAATCAACTCTTTAGGTGCTCTCTGAGAACTACATTCCAAGAGTAGCTTTTGGAAAAAAAAAATTGAAAAGCAAACTTTGAGTGCTCGCTCCCAAACACTATTTTTGCCCCTTATTGAGTTTAAACTCAAAACTCACTGCAATAATGTGTATCCAAACAGGCCCTTAGTTTTTTAAAATTTCTTATGGGAACCAAGCTAAGTTTATTAGTTTCCAAAAGTTTCCATTAGCCAAACTGACCATGTTAGGGGAATTTCATACAATTTAACTAATGGATTTTAATATATAAGACCTTTAATTTATTTTTTGACTTGCCTTGGAAAGCATATTAGGAACTTAACTTCTTGTGGGAGTCAAACGCCGAAGGGTGTACTTCTTTGTTGGTAGGGGTGAGCATTCGGTCAGGTCGGTTGGACCGAACCTGAATTTTCCAGAATCGATCTCAAACGGAAACCGCAAATTCCAAAACCGAACTAATCCGTTTTTTCTGCAAACTGAATAAAATCGAACCGAACCGTTTTTTCTACAAACCGAACAAAACCGAACAATATTAAAACAATCCGATTTCGGTTTCTTCGGTTAACTAGGCCAATGGGCCGGGCTTTAATTTTTTTTTCTTTCAAGTTGGGCATACTTAAATAACAAATCCTAACATTTTATTATCCAAAAATACATATATGAATTCTTACAATTATACATAGTATAAAATGTACAAAATTACAAAGCCAAAATAGATTAGTTACAAATTATGCTAGCTGCTGCACAAGCACTGGCAATGTTGCACACACCAAAAGCACTGGCAATGTTGCACAAGCCAAAAGCACTGAAGTGCTGCACAAGCCATATATGAACATTAAGTGCATCAAGACCCCAAAGAGAATTAGAGTAGGAAGCCAAGAACATACCTCAGTCAGTCCAAAACTGATACAACAAGAAACCACAAGCACTGTTATGCTGACTTGTAGGAATCAAAAGTCGAAGGGTAGATTTTCTTTTTTACCTCCAATATTTCCCCTTGCGTCTTTTGCATTGTAGAGCATTAAATATGGGAATTATCCTCAAAAGGCATCATGTTGTTGCGCTTCCTTGAGAAAATCTTTACTTCAGTAAGTAGACAATACCGTTTCGTTCCACCTAAACATTGTTTTGGATATCGATCGGTATGACCTGTATGCTGGTTTTTAGGAGAAACCGATATGGTTTGGGTGTCTGAGATAGAAAATCCGGCCCAAAAATATATCGTCAGATTTGACCGTTATGCTAGCTGATTTGCCCGATAGACATGCCGGGTTGAGCCATATCAAGGTTAAGCACTTCCGTATTTAAGTTTGTGGGTTCAAACCCAATAGAAAATTATACATATTTTCTTATTTATGGATTTAAGACTAAATTTAAAACAATTTTTTTCCTAAGCCCTATAAGTCTATAACCGATCATATCCCTCTTTCTCTTTATTGAACTTGGTTGAAAAAAATAGAAAAAATAGAGAATAAGGAAAGGCGAAGAAAATTAGTTGAAGAAAAGCGAAAAGTAATAAGCTTAGCTTTGGAGAATAAAGATATGACAAATGATTAGTTTGAAGGATAATTTGAATTGCTTCTAAATATTACATTTGGTGATATACGTATTAGCTTATGTTTTGTTATTTTCTTTTGGAAATGCTTCTAAATATCACATTTGGTGAATTTTATTTAGAAGAATTTTGCTTAATGATTAGTTTGAAGGATAATTTGAATTGTTTATTTTTGAAATTATTTAAGTATACTTGTTTCATTTACATTAATGTTTTAATTCTGTCATATATGAATGAATTATTGTTTTATACACTATCGATCCATATTGTCCGATATTTCCAGTATATCGCCCGGGTTCCAATTTCTGGTATGACAAATTCCCAACCAATGTGGAACCAATATTCGATTTCAGGAACCTTGCACTTAAATATGGTTAATGTGCTTCAGATTAAACGTGTTTAGTGAAGATAAAGTATAATGGGAATTTCTAGGATCTAAGTTCCTTTGTTCCCATTAGATCTGGCTAAACATGCCCAAAATTATGGGCTTGCACTCCACCTAGGAGGCCATACTCTGTTGCGTATCCTAGAGCTTGGGCGGCTAAAACAGCGTTTCGGGCCCTAGGTGCCAGGTCAGGCCTGCATATAACTGTGTAGCTAGTGTTTTTTGTGTGTAAATGGGTTCCTACCCATTTTACTTGTTGACGACCTCAACCCTCTTTCCCATATAAGCCACTTTATCTGTAGGTATTCCTGCATTCTTTCCCTTAATAACTACCTTCCCCTTCAGGTCTTTTTCTCACCTCCCTCTCACTGCAATAGAAGCCAGTGGTAACAACGACCAATGAGACAATGGGGGCAGTAATTTGTTTTCTTCTTTTACCTGCTCTTTTTCTTACTATTCTGTATTCTAGTTGGGGTTTACTTAGGATGGAAAACAACAACAAAGCCTTTATCTCAAATTTATTTGATCAATTGTTTGAATCATGTTCTTCCATTTGGCTCTGTTAAGGTCATCGCCTCTATAACACTAAAATATCCATATCCTTCTTAACCTTCAAACCATGTTCGTCTACACCTACCTCTAGTCCTAGCGGATGCTGCGGATCCATTAACTATTATATCATCGTCTTCGTTACGTGAGCATTTATGTCACCTAGTGTCTCTTAATGAAGTTAAGAAGTACATGGGTGCTATGGCTTTGGTGCTTATTTGCTACAACATCAATGGCGTCCTACTATGGCACATGGATAATTAACCAAGCATGACAGCTTTGTGATCATTGTTACGTTTTGTAGATTCAAGCAAGATTTTCATCATTTATACAGGAAAGATAAAGGTCATCTTAATTCTATACATGTTTCATCTAATTGCCTCCAATAGTACAATTATTTCCCTTAGTATATGCACTTGTTACCTATTTGTACAATAAGTACAATAAGAATAGGTTGCTCGCTATTTGTCACTAAGTTGACAAAGCTATTAGCATATAACAATTAGCTTGGATGTAACATCTCTTAAAGTTTCACCAATTCATCTTGGTCCATTCAATGCACACACAAACACACAGACACACAAGCACGTGTGTGTAATATTTCGGTTAAGTGAAAATGATTAGTGAATTCTTTTGTGTTTTCTTTATCCAGAGGCTTTGTCTGCTATGTTCATGTCCTTCCACTAATGTTAAAATTGGTGTTGCGACATACTAACAAAATACAAATTAGATGGGATTGATAAAGTCCATTTCAAGAAATTCTAACCTTAATTGAGAATTATCAATTTGTTCGTTGATTTCTTATAAGCTCCCCCTTAGAGAATCGCCAGTTTGACCATTATAAAGACAAATTTCTTTTACCATTTCATCCATTATGATATCTACAATTTCTGAAGACTTTTATGTTACAATTGTTTTTCTTAGAGGATGTCGGTTAAGAAAATAGTGGGGTAGATAGTTGTTTGAGAGTAAATAGGATGAAAATGGAGGCAAAGAAGTAGTTGTGGTTGGGTAGATAGTTTTACCAAATTACCCCGTATTACCCTTCATTGTAATAAAAAATGTTAATCGATCAATTTAAAATTCATGTTATATATACATATATAATGTTACAAATGTCGCTAGGCGGGTTAGGTGCGCCAAAGGGGCGCTAGGCAGCGCCTAGGCGCCGAACTGAATTTTTTATGTATATATTTTACATCCATATATATTACGTATATGTTAATGAAAACACAATGGCGATGCGCCGGTGGCAACCAGGTATGTTTGTTTTTGAAATTTGAGTCATAGGCTTTCAACTGTGGGGGGTGGGGGTCACTGGTTCGAGTCCTATATAACACAATTTTTTAGTTGTTCCCTCTCCTCTCCACTCCTCTCCTCCCTCGCCTAGGCTGCGGCAACCAGGTATGTTTGTTTTTGAAATTTTTTGATTTCTTTTTTGAAATTTCAAATCTGATTTTTTTTTTGAAAATTTTGAATTTTCGAGCCCAACTAGCGCCTATGTCGCATTCCCAGACTTCTGAATGTCGAGGGACGTCTTGTAGAGGACCCGGTGGAGATCCAGGAGGAGGCTGTCAGATTTTACACTGACTTGTATCAGCAGACGGATTACACTAGCTCGTTCCCAGTCCTTGTCACGAAGAGACTGGTGTCCCCCCATGGGAACAGCCTGCTTTTGGCACCTGTGAGGATGGAGGAGGTGGAAGACATTGTGATGAAGGCTAATCCCAACAAAGCTCCCGGGCCTGATGGCTTCTCTTCAGGGTTCTTTAAGCGACACTGGGGTGTGCTTAAGGCCCCTGTTCTGGCGGCGGTACAAGAGTTCTTTGCGGAGAGCAGGCTTCTGAAGGAGATGAACCACACCTTCTTGACGCTGGTTCCTAAGAATGGGGGAGCGACCTCACTTGCAGATTTTCGGCCCATTGCTTGCTGTAATTTTCTTTATAAGATTATCACTCATCTTATGTGCAGGTGTATGGAGGGGATTATGCAGGGATTGGTGTCCCAAAATCAAGCAGCGTTCATCAAGGGCCGGTCGATTGCGGAGCACAGCCTACTAGCTCATGAGATGGTGAGGGAGTTCAGCAAACCTGGGGGATGAAGGCTTGTGTGAAGCTTGACCTCCGGAAAGCTTATGATACGGTCAACCGGGACTTCCTGTGTCACTTGATGCTTGCCATGGGGTTCGACGAGAGGTGGGTTGCGAGGGTGAGGGAGTGCATTTGCTCCCCTACTTTCTCAGTCCTCATACAGGGCACGCCACATGGCTACTTCAGGAGCAACAGGGGGTTGAGGCAGGGTGACCCCTTATCCTCGTATTTATTTACCTTGGTGATGGAGTACTTTACATGCATGATGGATACGGCGGTGCATAGCAAGAGGATCGTCCCCTTTTTTCGGTTGGTGAGTCCGGTTGTCTCCCATTTGATCTATGCAGACGACTTATTGGTGCTACTCCAGCCTTCCATGCGGGGAATGAGAGCACTCTCTGACATTATGGAGGAGTTCGGGCGGCTATCTGGGCTCCAGTTAAACAGGGAGAAAAGCAGAGTCTACTTCAGCTCTCGGTATACACAGCAGGAGGAGAGAGCCTTCGCCTTGGGAGTGGACAGAGGCGAGCTCCCAGTGAAATACCTGGGGGTCCCGCTGACGGTCAACTATGCCAGAGAGCAGAATTATCACAGTTTGGTGGATTTTGCTCAGAGGAGAGTGGAAGACTGGCAAGCTGCGGGTCTATCATTTGGCGGACGGATTGAGCTAGTGCGTTCGGTTATTGCGGGCATCACGATGTTCTGGCTCCAGTCTATCCAGATCCCTACGGCTACTATTCGAAAAGTGGAGGCTATCTGTGCTGACTTCATCTGGAGGAGAGGGATGCATGCGATCTCCTGGGACCAGCTATGTCGGCCTCGGTAGGAAGGAGGAGTGGGGTTGAGGCCTCTTCATGCGGTCAGGAAGGCAGCTTGTGTGAAGATGGCCTGGAGATTCATCAAGGGGGGGTCGCTCTGGGCGGAATGGATGGCGAACAGATACTTAAGGAGGACTAACTTCTGGGCCTGCAGGATAGACAACAATTTCTCGGTCACGTTTAAGGCCATTCTGAGGTGTCGACCGGTGCTTCAGACCGCTATCTGCAGGAACATGAAAGATGGGACGACTACCGACCTCTGGCTAGACCCTTGGTTGGGTTCCAGATCCTTGCTCGAGATATTGGGAGGTCAGCTGGACAGAGAAGCGGGCAGGGGGCTCACATGCAGTCGGATCATCAGAGATGGAGTTTGGAGACCAGAAGGATATCCATATACTGTTCAGCTTGCCGAGGAGATTCGTCTTATTACTATTGACGCTAGCCAGCATGGGGATTCCTGGAGCTGGGTCGGCCCAGGTTCGGGAGGCGGGTCAGGTCTATTCTGCTTTCGTAGCTGCTACGACTTGGTTCGGACCCACCACGACCGGGCTGAGGAGGTGGACTTCATTTGGGGCAAGGGGTGTAGTGTCCCGTCCCGCAAAGTCAATCGGAGGAATTGAAACGCTGACGGCGTTCGGACTTAGCCTTGCAACGGCTTGCTTGGAGATATCGCTCAGGTGGGGTAGTTTCGGTGAACTTGCCTCATCTTTGCCTTCACATAATAAATCGTGTTTTCAACTTGCACAAGTAGGCTTAATAATAAAAGAGATGAATCCACATAGAAATAATCCCGATGGGTCAAAATGAGTTAGAACATGGAAAACGTCCCTGAGTCGGCTTAGAGTTGGTGCACGGCGTGCTTTGAAAATGACACTCGGTCCTTCGTCCCGTGGCTTGGGAGAAGGAAAGATGGTCTCTTTGACACAAAACTATGAACTTGCCTAAGTCATAGGCGTCGCCCGCATAAACGCTTGATAAAGCGTGCACGGTTCCACTGCGCAAGGCTTGGCATAGCCTTTGCTCGTCCCTCGGGTTAAGTTGTAGGCTTGAGTAAGTTAGGCAAAGTTATGCCGGTCGACCTAAGTCATTCCAAGTAACTGTTCCGCTCATTCTGCGGTTGTCAAGTTAAATAGTCCCACGATCCCAAGGCCCGTCATATGAAATATGACTTGGGCGATAGCGTTGCGTAGAACACGAGTCGGTTTAAGGCACGAGCCACGGTTGGTTCAGTGGAAAGTTAGCCACGGTCCGTCGATACTTAAGGAAAACCCGTTATGTTCAAGTTAAGTTGGAAGGCTATGCAGTAGCCGTCCCCCGAGTTCAAAGAATGTTAAGTCTAAGCGATGGTTAGTCGCCGAGAGAAAATATGTCGGGACTGTGGTTCAGTCGCCGAGGCAACCCTGGTTTGGGCTCTGCGAAAGTAGTATGAAAAGCGGAAGAAGTAAAGCAAAGGAACTAAATGATGATGATGAGACCATGCATTACGTTAAGTCTAGAAGTTAGCGTAGGCGCGTGGTCATGGACAACTTGTCGACAAGGGCGATGGTTCTTCGGATCGGAAACCTTGGGCCAGGGACCGATCCGGCCTAGGAAGAACAACATATAGCCGAGCTGGGTATGAAGCAACCGGTAGGTCGGGGACTTGCATCGAGGATCGCAACCGGCGGTGCAAGGGTCCCGAATGCCAGGCTATGTCCACTATGGCTAGTTAATGCCAGTGACCTTTCATATAGATGTGTCGGCACGGGCGGCAATCCGCGTGTGTGCCTTTGGATTGAGTTGAGTTGGATATGTATGAAGTTAGAGAACACAAGGTCTGGGCCTAAGATTTGGTTATAACGAAGGCGGCGTGCTTCGGCACGAGATGCGGCGTCGAGTGTTAAGTTGTTGGCATACAGTTGCATGAGATAGGCTTGAGTTGTTGCGAGTTAAGTCGAGAAGGGCCGTAGGGCAAGTTGTGTGAAGTTACGTTGAGTTGCTGGGCACGACCTCGAAATACGAGGCACGACCGCATTGTCACAATACAAGTGTAGGCGAGACTAAGCGAGGAGGCATTGCCTCGGAGATATTGAAGCACGAATCGAGTTCATGGCACGACCGAGTCGTTACGTCCCAGAGTTTGGCATGAAAGACAAGTATAAGTCGGTGCGTCGAAAATACAAGCACGAGAAAGGTCTAGAGGCAAGGAAATGGAGTCCTTCGTGTAGTTGCGTCTCTGATTATGGCCGTAAGGCAAACACGACTTGATAGGTTAACGTTATTGGCACGAGAAGAGTCTAAGGCAAAAGTATGAGTTAACGTCGTCGTGCAAGCACGGGATGGTCCTTAGACACAAGTAATGCAAAGGCGTCGGTCCTAAAACTGATCCTAAGGCAAGAATAGAAAGACAATCGTAAAAGGGTTTATGTTGCACAAAGTAAATGAAACGTGTAGGTTTTGTATGGGTGGGCGAGGAGCTCACTCCACCAGTACAGTTGAGTACTGACACCCACACAGTGTTTCATGTGCAGGCACAGGTAGAAGCTCGTGGCGTAGAGCTCGCTTGGATGCGTCGAGGCACGGAGTTCCTTGGCGATTCGAAGCGTGTGGCCGCGTGGACTGAAGACTTATACAGGACATAATGTATGGACATCGCCTTCCGAAGCTTCCGCTGGCTCAAGCATTGTAAAAGAGATGAGAGAGAGCAGAGTGACTTATAATCGAGAGAAAAGTGAGCACGAGAGACTTGTAATTTGGCCTTGCACCCACAAATGTAATCTTGTATTCAATATCAATAAAGAGCTTCTTTTGAATGACTTGTGTTCATGTGTACTTGTTCTTAAATTCCGCTGCATGTTTTAATATTTCTGCTTGGGACTTCTGTGCGACGATCCCGTCGCCGCCGATGTAATCGGCCGTTATGAAACTGCCTAGCACGAGCGCAATCTAGGCTCGTGCGGCATCACGCCTTAGCGAGGACGATCGCTCCTACGGGAGCGGGGCGTGACATAATGGTATCAGAGCACGGCTTTACGTCCTTGGACCGTCGATTGAATTCTTTAACTTCGATGTTTCCGCAAAACTCTGTTGCTTCCGCAAGTTGTTATCGTTGGTGCGCTCTCTCTCAAATGTCCCTCGGCATGTCCATACAATAAGTCTAAATATTTTCGAAAGCTCGTACAAGTGTTCACCCGAATGCATCGATAGGTTATGGCCTTGTGCCGAACGGTGTCGAACATGACTCTATAGAGAACACATGCTAAGTTAGCAAAGTCGCGTGCATGCCCAAATAGTCCTACGTCAACATTGGCAAGTGAGCGTGCAAACTCGGAATATAGTCCGCACGGTATAGCTATGCACACGGCCTTTTGGCTAAGTTGTGTTTCGCGTCGCGCACCTCGACCCTTGGTGCAAACGAATCGCGAGCGATAACAAGTATTGCTCGGTCGGGAACGGAGATACACTTAGAGTGTCTATCGATAGGAACGCTATCAGACTAACGCTTAGGCGTACGCGGAAGATCGGTTTGGATTTTGAGTAGTGCGAACGACTTAGACCGTCGATGCGACGTGAGCGATTACGTTAGAGATTCGTCGAACGAATCTGAAGGACGAGTTAGCGAGTAATACGAACGTGATTTGTAGGCTAGATCGGATGGCTCGAATCCGAGTGGTGTATGGATTTTCTTGGAAATCATTCGAGCGAAGACTGAGGATTTGAAATAATAACGAGTACGTCGGCGAGGCGATACGATCGTGCATAGTGTTAGAACGCATCACGCTTAGTTGGTCTTGACTTCGAAAGTCCCGAATGAGAAGTCGTTCGGATAATTTGTCAATGGGCAATGCGAGTTAGAAAACGATTCGAAACGATGAACAAAAGTGAATGGTCTTGATCGAGGAAACTTAGAGGATTGTACGTACGATTTCGGATTGATTCAAATGAAATGTGACTTGAGTTTTGAACAACGATCTTGAAACTAGCTTGAGGAATAGCGATCAAACTTGATCTTGAATATCGATGAAATTGTGTAATATCCAACGCGGACAACAGCATCAACGCACGACTCGAATCGGTTGCAAAGGAAGATCGTCAGGTTACGCATATCGTCGATGGTATTGAGGCGTATCAAAGATCGATATGCGATAACTCGGGGGTACTCTAACTCGGCGAATGACGATCGTGCAAATGTCATTGTTCTGATGGATGCTATACTCGGGATATCGAAATGTATCGAGGAAATGATAAACTTGGCTCGAGGATTTTCTAGTTAAACGAATGATGACGGTCGAACTATCGAATAGAGATCTTGGCTTGGATAAAAATGAAATGTTCGGATTTGCTTCGTCGATAACCACAACTTCGACATTCTTGTCTTATGCGAGCGCAACTCCAGCCTCGCACATGCGTCGCGCCGATTAGGACGATCACTCCGCGTGAGCGCTGGTATGGTGATTCATACAGCGGGGATGATCGAACTTGCCTGGCGTGACAATTTATATGCTTCGACTTGTGGTTTGACGCGAAGGTGGACTCAAGAATGATTTGGTGTGCTTGTCGACTGAACTTGAGGATTGAGTAGGTCCAATCCGCGTATCGAGAATGAGTTAGTCTAAACTCAAACAAGAGTTACGCCCCGATGAGAATGATTATTCCGCGGGAGCGTTGCATAGTGATTCAAGAACCGCCGTGGATAATCGGACTCGCGTGAGATTGGGGCGCAACGTATTGTCGAGCTAGATGACCTCGTAATCGAATGCATGAATTGGTTAGAATTGGTAATTTGAATGGACTCGAATTCGTTGCGCTGCGTAACGAATGTCTTGATGCAAATAGGTGATCGTGCTCGATGTTTAGAAATCTGAGTGACGCGAGCCTGGGTAGAAAACTCCGTACTACCGACTTTGGTTTGACCCTAGGATTGGGGTCAGTGTTGGCATTATTGTTGGGGAACTATGATTCCAATCCTGACATTGACTTAGCCTCGTAAAGATTGGCCTAGCGGTTAGGCGAAACGCCCCTGTTGCAAGAGTTATCAATCGAAGAATTGATCTTGAGGATTGGTTTGAATGGATAGCATGAATCACGAACGTAGGAAACCCTGCTCACGAGACTCGGCTGACATGCATATATTTCAGGGACGCCTGGGTATGTGCACGATGCGACTCGAGTGAGAATGACAAATTCTCTATCATACGGTTTGGCTGAATGCATGTATTTTGGGGACGCTTGGAATGCGTGCACGATCCAGCCAAGTGATACGATGAGTTCAAGCAAGACTTGAGGAATGGGAGAGTGTCGGGACCTTGAAATCATGTTAACGGAAAGATTGATAGTCGTGCGAGCGTGGCTCGGAATCGAAGGAATGTGTAGGCGAAGTGTGTGCGATAGTCCCGCATCTGGGCACGATTAAGTCTTGGCCATAGAAATGGTAGGATGGCTTGCCTTCAGGAAAGTCTCGAGGACGAGACTTGTTCTGAGTGGTGTATGTTGTAGTGCCCCGTCCCGCAAAGTCAATCGGAGGAATCGAAACGCTGACGGCGTTCGGACTTAGCCTTGCAACGGCTTGCTTGGAGATATCGCTCAGGTGGGATAGTTTCGGTGAACTTGCCTCATCTTTTGCCTTCACATAATAAATCGTGTTTTCAACTTGCACAAGTAGGCTTAATAATAAAAGAGATGAATCCACATAGCTAAGGGAATAATCCCGATGGGTCAAAATGAGTTAGAACATGGAAAACGTCCCTGAGTCGGCTTAGAGTTGGTGCACGGCGTGCTTTGAAAATGACACTCGGTCCTTCGTCCCGTGGCTTGGGAGAAGGAAAGATGGTCTCTTTGACACAAAACTATGAACTTGCCTAAGTCATAGACGTCGCCCGCATAAACGCTTGATAAAGCGTGCACGGTTCCACTGCGCAAGGCTTGGCATAGCCTTTGCTCGTCCCTCGGGTTAAGTTGTAGGCTTGAGTAAGTTAGGCAAAGTTATGCCGGTCGACCTAAGTCATTCCAAGTAACTGTCCTGCTCATTCTGCGGTTGTCAAGTTAAATAGTCCCACGATCCCAAGGCCCGTCATATGAAATATGACTTGGGCGATAGCGTTGCGTCGAACACGAGTCGGTTTAAGGCATGAGCCACGGTTGGTTCAGTGGAAAGTTAGCCACGGTCCGTCGATACTTAAGGAAAACCCGTTATGTTCAAGTTAAGTTGGAAGGCTATGCAGTAGCCGTCCCCCGAGTTCAAAGAATGTTAAGTCTAAGCGATGGTTAGTCGCCGAGAGAAAATATGTCGGGACTGTGGTTCAGTCGCCGAGGCAACCCTGGTTTGGGCTCTGCGAAGGTAGTATGAAAAGCGGAAGAAGTAAAGCAAAGGAACTAAATGATGATGATGAGACCATGCATTACGTTAAGTCTAGAAGTTAGCGTAGGCGCGTGGTCATGGACAACTTGTCGACAAGGGCGATGGTTCTTCGGATCGGAAACCTTGGGCCAGGGACCGATCCGGCCTAGGAAGAACAACGTATAGCCGAGCTGGGTATGAAGCAACCGGTAGGTCGGGGACTTGCATCAAGGATCGCAACCGGCGGTGCAAGGGTCCCGAATGCTAGGCTATGTCCACTATGGCTAGTTAATGCCAGTGACCTTTCATATAGATGTGTCGGCATGGGCGGCAATCCGCGTGTGTGCCTTTGGATTGAGTTGAGTTGGATATGTATGAAGTTAGAGAACACAAGGTCTGGGCCTAAGATTTGGCTATAACGAAGGCGGCGTGCTTCGACACGAGATGCGGCGTCGAGTGTTAAGTTGTTGGCATAGAGTTGCATGAGATAGGCTTGAGTTGTTGCGAGTTAAGTCGAGAAGGGCCGTAGGGCAAGTTGTGTGAAGTTACGTTGAGTTGCTGGGCACGACCTCGAAATACGAGGCACGGCCGCGTTGTCACAATACAAGTGTAGGCGAGACTAAGCAAGGAGGCACTGTCTCGGAGAGATTGAAGCACGAATCGAGTTCATGGCACGACCGAGTCGTTACGTCCCAGAGTTTGGCATGAAAGACAAGTATAAGTCGGTGCGTCGACAATACAAGCACGAGAAAGGTCTAGAGGCAAGGAAATGGAGTCCTTCGTGTAGTTGCGTCTCTGATTATGGCCGTAAGGCAAACACGACTTGATAGGTTAACGTTATTGGCACGAGAAGGGTCTAAGGCAAAAGTATGAGTTAACGTCGTCGTGCAAGCACGGGTTGGTCCTTAGACACAAGTAATGCAAAGGCGTCGGTCCTAAAACTGATCCTAAGGCAAGAATAGAAAGACAATCGTAAAAGGGTTTATGTTGCACAAAGTAAATGAAACGTGTAGGTTTTGTATGGGTGGGCGAGGAGCTCACTCCACCAGTACAGTTGAGTACTGACACCCACACAGTGTTTCATGTGCAGGCACAGGTAGAAGCTCGTGGCGTGGAGCTCGCTTGGATGCGTCGAGGCACGAAGTTCCTTGGCGATTCGAAGCGTGTGGCCGCGTAGACTGAAGACTTATACAGGACATAATGTATGGACATCGCCTTCCGAAGCTTCCGCTGGCTCAAGCATTGTAAAAGAGATGAGAGAGAGCAGAGTGACTTGTAATCGAGAGAAAAGTGAGCACGAGAGACTTGTAATTTGGCCTTGCGCCCACAAATGTGATCTTGTATTCAATATCAATAAAGAGCTTATTTTGAATGACTTGTGTTCATGTGTACTTGTTCTTAAATTTCGCTGCATGTTTTAATATTTCTGCTTGGGACTTCTGTGCGACGACCCCGTCGCCGCCGATGTAATCGGCCGTTATGAAACTGCCTAGCACGAGCGCAATCTAGGCTCGTGCGGCATCACGCCTTAGCGAGGACGATCGCTCCTACGGGAGCGGGGCGTGACAAGGGGGTTGCCCGAAAAATGCAGCTATGTGCATACCGTCTTCTACGGGGTAGACTGATGACGAGAGACAGACTCCTCAGGTTTGGGATGCAGATCCCGGATGCCAAATGTGTGCTTTGTAATGAGGAGGACGAATCTATGGGGCATCTCTTCTTTGTATGCCCGGTGACCTGGCACATTTGGACAGAGCAGTGCGCGCAGCTGAGAGGAGGAGTTGGGTAGGGCTGTCAACGGATGCTTATCGGTACGGACAGGACAATATTCGTATCCGTATCCGAATTTTTTTTGTAATATCCGAATCCGATCCGATATCCGAACGAATATCTCTTTTGACACTCCGAATTCGTATCCGTTTAGTTTAACGGATATCGGATAATATCCGATCCGATTAGCTAAAAAATTCGAATGCTAGTATTCGAATATCCGAAATCCGAAATATTAAAAACTTAGTTATTATCCGAATATTCGAAATCCGAAATATTAAAAATTTAGTTATTATCCGAATATCCGAAAACCAAATTCAATTTCTCTACATATTTGAGTCCTTTCTTCTTCTGTTGTAAATTGTAATTAATATATATTACTATTATATATAAATTATATTATAATTAATTTATGTAAAAGTCAGTTGAGAATAAAATACTTTAATATTCTCTATTAATTAATATATATTACATATACATTATACTATAATATATATAAAATTTCGGATATCCGAATCCGATATCCGAATTCGATATCCGAAATTTGCAATTTAAAGTCGGATCGGATATTAACGGATTCGAATACCGTAATATCCGAATTCGTATCCGAAAATATCCGAAAAATATTCGGATATCCGAATCCGATATCCGAAATTTCGAAAAATATCCGAAAGTTCGGATACGGAATCGGATCGGATTCGAATTTTCGACTATCCATTGACAGGTCTAGAGTTGGGGTGGATAGAGACATCCGGAGCATTCTCAGCTGGATCCGAGATCACAGAGGCCGGGATCCGGGGTGGGCCAGAAGAGCCATAGTTCGTCTCGCCGCGTCCGTTTGGTACATCTGGAAGGAGCGGAACAGACGTATTTTCGAGGGCTTGACTACCCCCCTATTGGAATTCTATATAACATAGAATTCGATGTATCAGTAATGGCCCCATAATATTATAATTTGGGGCATGGGAAGTTGTGATATTTTTGTATTGTAATACATTTTCCGCTATATGCGAGGAATAAATTTACCCTTATTCCAATATATATATATATATATATATATATATATATATATAAGCGGATCAAAAGCCCCCCTTTGAAAACTCCATAAAAAATCCCTCACTCTAATTCGTAATTTAATATTAATATTAATATTAATGTTAATATTAATGTTAATGTTAAGTTTAATGTTACATTAATATTAACATTAAATACTAAAATTAACATTAAACTTAACATTAAAATTAATATTAACATTAATATTAACATTAACATTAATATAAAAATAAAAATAAAAATAAAAATAAAAATTAATATTAACATTAATATTAACATTAATATTAATATTAACATTAAATTACGGATTAGAGTGAGGGGGTTTTTAGGGGGTTTTCTAAGGGGGGCTTTTGATCCGCTCCATATATATATATATATATAGGCCCTCGGTAATTAATCCCTTCCACTCTTCCACTCCCACACTGGGGCTCGAACACTCGGGCCGCATGCATCTCCACTAACCACTAGGCTAGAGGGTCATTGACACACACACACACAAATATATATATATATATATATATATATATAATATTTGTGTGTGTGTGTGTGTGCACTTTGTACATGTAATATCATTTTCTATTTTTTCTGTGCCTTCTAATTCCTTCATCCTATAATTTAAACCACCTGCTTATCTGGTCACTTTTTTGGCAGTCTCGCGTACATTTTCCTCCATTTTTTCCCACCCTTTTGTGTTCTTACCTTGTCTTCTTGGAACAATATTTTATTTCCAATGTAAGGACTTTGTACACATTTAGCATTGAGAGTTGAACCTTTTTTATTTTATTCTACTAGTTATCTTGTTTGTTCGTGAAGGTCTAGCAATGTAGAGGTTGTGTGGTTGCTTGTACCCTTATGCTGAGATGGTTTTTTGTCTGCAAATATAAGGACAATGTTACACTTGTTACCTTTGGTTGTAAAAGAAATAACAAGAACGCCAAACTTGCCTACTGCTCGTAGTCATTCTCCAGCGGTTGTTGCTGCTTGGCAGCCATTGCCAATAGAAAGAAGCTTGGGAGACAGAGGGATGATGACATGGGTTATGGTTGGTTGTAAACCTCAACCATGCCGACTCCATCTAAAATGAAACATGGGTCAAGCCTCAATGTTCTTGCTGTATGTTTAGTTAATGGTTGATCATGAGGTGCAGCTGTACTCTTATTTCGGTCACATGAGGCAGTTGCTCAGTGTCCTGTGTACCATCTTGTGTTGATAATTGTTGGTTTGATCCACATGGGAATTCACACTTTGAAACATCTTTAGAACTTTCACCTTCTTTTGTTGTTCAGATCCTAGTATCATATTTGCACGAAAATATCACTTCTTTACCTTTGTTGGTGTAATTGTTTTCTTAACATTTGATCAATCACAGTATGCAGTGTTAACCACCATACTCATTTTACTAGAAGCAGCTTTAGTGGCAGATGTGGTGTTCAACAAACATTGGGAGGATGTAAGTTCATATATAATGGAAACCAGTTTGTTCTTTAATATCCTTAATACGAATGTATCTTCCATGCGCTCTAAGAGCTCTGCAATGTCATGGTTTTGCAGGACCTTCCACATGATTCTACTGGAGAGTTGAACAGACTTCGAGCATTTATTGAAGATAATATTGGTATATTTAAGTGGGTTGGCTTAACTGTAGTTGTTATTCAGGTCTGCAGCTTCTTCTCTTCAAGTTTTGATAGTGTGTTATTCTCGTCAGTCAATGGGAATGAAATAACAATCAACCAGTTTTTATATCAATATCTTTGATTTCTTAATTTTCAAAATTTTCCAAAAGAAAGTTGGATGGGAGCACGGGTTTAGTGAACCAAGCAAGTAAGATAGAAACCATTCTCACCAGAATTTCTATGAAATGATCTTCATAGGTTAGGAGTGTTAAATGAAGGTCTGACTGAATATAGTATAATATATTTCTCTTATTGGCTATTGACAAACTTGGGTAACATTTAGGTGCTTCCTGGCTATTATAGCTACCCATTTTGGTCTCTCTTTTTTTACTACTGTGCTTTTTTGCTTGGTACGATCAACCTGTGGCGTAGGAAGATGTCTTAAATTCTTAATGCATGCATTTTGCATTAAACACTCACTTGCTATAAAGTAAATAGCTGAGCAGCGAGGAAAGCTGTTTTACTAATATAGAAGCAAGCTGCTTAACTAGTCTAGTGGGTTGGTGTAGCTTATAATCAAGTATATGTGAAAACTGCCATCTATATATCATCTTTGGTTATATATGCAGGCACTTTCACTTCTTTTATCAGTGCTTCTGCGAGCCATGGTTTCAAAGAGCAAATTGGACTATTATGACAGTGATGATGAGTTTTTTGTGATCCGGAGGCCACTTATAAATCCTGAGGGCAATCCAACTTATATCGCAGCTGCTGTTGACAGCACAGGACATCACTCTGATTTTTGGGGCTCACGAATGAGACAGAAGGTATCTTCCTTGATTACTGCATCTTTACTCTTTTTCCTTTATTCTTTTGGAAGTCTCCTACTTTAAACCGGGTATGTGGTGTGTGAGGTCAGGAGGGCCCAAAGCCCCCTCTTAACTCGATCCAAGTTCCCTGAGCCACTTGCCATGTAATTTCTGCTTTGGTGGTTGAACATGAAATTTCACATCCAAATAATATAGTAAATAGTAAGTACCAAATATTGGTGTGCGAGAATCAAGATTCTTATCACCTGTCATACCGCTAAATCATGGATCTGAAAGCAGGCTGGTTAATAGAAGTATAGAACTCAAAGAAATTAACAAATAAGTTGGTATATGTTTTCCGAATATAACCTTGCGCACCGAGAATGGAAGAATTTGATCTTCAAAGAATAAGATAGGAAATTAATGTTCTATCATGAGAAAAGAATCTCTATCTTCACTATACTTTAAGATCCATAACACTCAAACAACTGTGTGTGGTTCCAAGTTTTTGTGGATCCACAACAGCTGTATGTGTGGTTCCAGTTTGTGTGGGTCGTCACTTGGTTTCTATAGAAGAAAACTGAAAAGTATGGGCAGAAAACTTGGTCCAGTTTCGGACCTGTATGACTTCAGAGACTGGGTCGACATACAACTTTTTGGACTCAATGAAGTTGAATTTCTTGCAAAGTGACTCTTATAATTAAAGAAATAGGACAATGATGATATACTTTGGTTTAATATGTCAGTGGCAACCATAAGTTATTTTTCTATTATATGATGTAGTATCCTACTATCCTGTGACCTTATATATTGGTTGAAATTTATTATTTCTATCCATCCTAAATTTCAAGATGAAGGGGTCGCTTGCACCAAACTTCTTCCGTTTAACTTGTGTGTAGATGGTTTGTTCTGCAACCGTTTAATCTAAGGTTCCCGATTATTATGGAGACTCTTACGTTCTGTTATTTAACTTAATAATTACCAGAATATCAATAAAGTGAAAAAGTTCATGGCCGTCAAACACAAAATAAGGGCAGTATAGTAGGTTTATGACTGATTAGCTAAACTGCAATCAAGTACTTGTTAATTCTGTCTTACTTTGGGATTTACACTGATACTTGACACAAAATTGCCAACATGGAAACTCGATCAAATCTTGACATAATCAATAGCATGTTAGTTGGTATGCTAATGTGTGTTTGTAATGGACTGAAAGAATGGACCAATCTTCATGGTTAAAAATCACTTACATTTTTGAAACAATCTAGACATGCCATCAAGTACCAACCTTATAATGGAATTGCCATATCATAATGATTGATGACTTGAGGTGTCATTAAAATGTTCCTGATGTGTCCTGATCAAGGTTCACAGTATCGATATCGGAATCGGTATCGGACTATTCCTACGAGTATTGGTATCGGCGATATCGGTAGTATCGACGGTTTCGGATCAGAGTATCGGAATTTTTGGTATCGGAAAAAAATAATTATTAATAAATTATTTACATTTAAAAACATATATTTTATACATTTAGGCATAATTTAAGTATTTTTAGTGTTATTTCGTAGTACTTTTGAAATTAAATAACATCGTAATCACCCTTAGCGATTGGTTTACATATAATAGATTAATTTTCTTCTTTTACATGTTTTTACAATCTTATTATGTTTAAACCCTTGATGATTTGTCTTTTTTGTTTAATTTTCTTTGCCGAATTGACCGGAAAAGAGACCCTCAATGTTGGTATCGGTAAGTATCGGGTATCGGTCGGTATCGGATCGGGACATGCCAAACCGTATCGGTATCGGCCGTATCGGATCGGTATCCGCCGATACTTTAAACCATGGTCCTGATGTGTCCAGATGTGAGATTCATCGTAGCTTGTCCTGATGTGTTCAATTGTGCCCATGATTCAATTTCATTAGTACCAATTTCTTAATGTGATAATATAAGATTTCATGTATGTTAATACATATTAATGTTTTCAGGCTAATTTGCAACTAAATACCCGAAACTTTCCTTGATTTGCAAGTTGCTAACCAAACTATTATACTTAACAAGTTGTTATCCTAAAATATTATAATTAACAACTAAACTGCTTTGCTATGGGGTGAAATCATTTTCACACTTTAGCTTAATGTGTCATAGAGGTAAATGCAATTCGCTACAAAATTTTATAGTCTTACCTATTGGTCTGGACTTTGTAGCCTGGGAACTTAGAGGGTGATCCTTAGTTGAATGAGCTTAAAGTGCATTTCCAAAAGGTTGGTCTACCTTGGAACTTAGAGGGTGATCCTTGGTTGAAGCAAGGCTGCATTTCTAAAATGTTGGTCTACCTGCCCAAGTAGCCACCTAGGTTTTACGGTACTATCTTCTCATGCCCATAGTTACATTTTGTGTGTATATTGGTCGATATACAATTTTTGTGGTCGAACCGACTTAATCGGTTATGCAAATTATATAACTGAATCTGACATGCATATCCTTTAACTGAGTATTTCGGTTAATAGGTTAGACGTGTTGGTCGGTCGGTTAATTCAGTTAAAATCAATAATTAGTTTAGCCCAATGGATATACCAAAAAAAATAGGCTTAATACATTTTCAATTTAGTTCAATATGCCTGATTAATTTGAAGTTTGTTATAATTGAATCTACTTTTAAAAATTTAATAACATTCAAATAGATCATCAAACCTAAAATGTAACAATAGAAGTCGATACCCATAGGAAATATTCCATCTTGGTTACCACTTGTGTAACAAGTTGTATTAAATGTCACCTTCTTTTTGTATTGAATTGTTCTGATTAGGGTTCTAAAATTTTAAAATTAGATTTGGGTTCTTTTAATGGATAGTAAATAGATCGAGTAAGACGAGAGAATGAAGTGTAACACCAATATGTATTGTGAAGAGAAACAAGCGATACTCTTCCAAGTCTCCTTTACCTAGTATCTTAAATTTTGTGAAGTAAATGAGTCTAAAGAAAAGAAGAGGAAAAGAAATTGCTGGTTGTTATGATTTATGAAGAGCAAGGTTAGAACTTCTAAACGTCGGTAGGCGGGTGCACAGTGGAGAAACAAGCGATACTCTTCCAAGTCTCCTTTACCACCTAGGCCGCCTGGGCACTTGATACATTTTGGACTTTTTTACTATTTTACTGTTATTTTTTTTGCATAATATGCATATTTTAAGGGTGTTTTATGTATAACTAAGTTGTAGAATAAAGATTTATGTAGATTCAATTTTGTAATCGTGAACCATAGTTCCGTAATGCTTGCAAAACTGTTCAACCAAAAAATCTAGTCAGGTATTGAGCCGCCGAGGCGTCCGTCTATGCCGCCTCACATTCGCCTACGCCACCAAACCTACGTCGGTCGCCTACTCCACGGCCAAAGGCAAAAGCGGTACGGATAGCGGCCGCTTTGCGCCTAGGCGAACAACTCGACCGCCATTTAGAACAATGGACGAACTTGAACTTCTCCATTCACCTTTGTTAGCATGTACGTCAGGTTCACCTTAGTATCAATCTTCAAAAGATCGATCTCCTTATTGCACCATTTATGTATTTTTTGATATCGCATGTAGATGTGTTTCGTCTGATTGCTGCAAATTCTCGAACTCGAATTCGCTCTCTGGCCTCTGGACCAGGGGACCTTCGATGTCTCGATTGTCGTCATGTGTTCTGACTCCCTAGTGGAAAGTGATACAATATCCTGAAGTGTCGACTTCTAACTAATTGGAGAATATGCAAGTGTGTATTACTATTCCGTAGTTGATTTTTTTTTATCCAAGTCTCACCAGCCATATATCCTTGCAATTGGTTTGATTTGTGTTGGGACTTATGAAACAATAAACCAAGATCTTTAGAGCCCTTAAGATGTCAAAGTATCCGCTTTACGACCTCCTAATGAAGCCTCCCTGAATTTGATATGAATTATCTCATCAAACTGACAGCATACGATAAATCATGATAGGTGCACGTCATGACATACATCAACGATCCCACCGCACTCCTATATGGAAATTGAGACATTACATTCTCATCCTCTGAGTTCGGACACTTCTTGGAAGATAGCTTGAAATAACCGACGATTTGGGTGCTCACCTGTTTAGAGTTCTTCAATGTTGAATCTCTCCAACACCTTTTCTATATACTTTCTTTGAGGTAGCCATAGTTTTTCTGCCTACCCGTCTTAATGAATTTTCATCTCAAGGATCTTTTTTACTCCACCTAAATCTTTGATGTCAAATTTTACACTCAATGAAGCATAAGTGCCTTTATGTGTCATACTCTTGGAAGCAATCAACATGTTATCAACATATAACTATATAATAAGAGTGATATCAACGACACATCCTTGAGCAGACGCAGTTGTCATACTCACATCGAGAGAAATTGATCTTCAACACGCTTGTCATACTTACATCGAGAGAAATTGTTCTTCAACATAAAAGAATCGAAGCGCTTATACTACTGGCGGGGAGATTGTTGCAACCCATATAGAGACTACTTGAGCTCGCATATGTACAAAGTTTTTCTCTTCTAACTCTTTATGCAAAAAAAATCGTTTTGACATATATTTGTTTTGACTCCATATTTTAAGTCGCCACCAATGTTAATAATACATGAATAGAAGCATGTTTGTCCACATGCGAAATATCTTGTCGTAGTCAACCTCCTCCTTCTGAGCTTACCATTTTGCGACTAAGCACGCCTTGTATTGATCATTGTTCTTTTTCGTGAATACCCACTTGCAGCCAATAGCAGTTTTGCCTTTTGGTTGCTCGACTTGTAGGACCGTTGAGCACCTCTAAATGGGGGATGAATAGAGTGCGTGTGTACATCGGAATAAAAATTATCACAAAAAATTTATATGACAGTAATCAAACTAATATGAAGCAAGCAGTATATAAGTAAATGTGTAAAGTAAATGAGTAGAGAAAAGCAAACGCAAACACCGAGGTTTATACTGGTTTTCCTCTGAGAGGACTAGTCCAGTCTCAAGAACTCTTGCTCGATATTAATCAACTATTTGAAATAGCAGTTACACCACGTGCTTTAATCCGAAGGGCACGTCGACTTCTTACACCTTGTGCTTTGATCTAAAGGGCACGACTTCAACCGCGAGCTTAAATACGAAGGACTCGCGACTTCACAACAACAAGTGTAGAGACAACACTTTGAAATCCAAACTTTACAACTCGATCAGACTTCTAAAATTGGAACCGCGTTGACACTAGAAGGCTGGGAGTTGATCTTGGGAATGGAGAAGGTTCATAGCTCGAATGGTAGAAGAAATGAAAGTGAATGAGTGAGTTGAAAGGGTGAAAACCCATAGCTATATATAGGTTTATTGGGGACCGAGTTCGGACAGAGTTCGGTCCCCTAACGTTCATAAATTTGAATGTTAGAGTCTGGTCTCCGGGAGGGAACGGTCAAAATACCAAACTGGGTCAGGGGGACCGTTCGGTCCGAGTTCAGTCACCGCAGTTCCAGAATGTTTTTTGTTTGGGTTCAGGCTGATTTGAGTGGACTGGTTTATAGATTGGGTTGGCCAGTTTAGTTTGGTGAAATATGATGTTTGTTTAAGCTTTGGTTTGAGATTCCTAGTGCCAACTGCGAACCCAATGTACATTTGTTCCTATAAAATAAAGATAAAATACAGAACAAAATATAAAAACCAAGAGCACTTTGATGACGCCGCCTTTGGCCAATCATTAATTCTTCATTGCATATGTTTTGGTTTGATCATGTTTACTGCTTGTTTGTAAGTACATGTTAGACGAACAAAGCAGTATAGCAGTATGATAAATTTAATGAACAGTAGGACAATGCTAAGTTTAAGTAGCAACATAATAGTGATTACATGAATATTAGTGACATCATTATGTTAAACTTAAGCAATTAGTCATATTCAAATATATGATACAACCATTGGACTAACACAACTTAGTTTACGTACCATTCTTTCGAGTAACTTCGTTTCTTCCATCATGGCAACTATCCATCAATATTTGTCCCCTTGTCTTATGGCCTCATTCTAATTGCTTTGATCTTCCATTTTCGTGACTAAGGCAAATGTAACTATGTCTGCAAAATCATACCACACTTTTGCCTTGTGTGTACGTTCTAATCTCCTTAATACTATTATTTGCGGGTCATTATGGGGTTTACATCATCTCTCTCTATAAACCACCAGTCCTCTGTACCGGTAGGTTGTAATGATGCTTCGATGTTCATATCCTCATGAGCGTCAGAAACCTCCACGAGTCGTCTCGCCTAATTTGTCACTCACCTCCTTAGACTTTTCTTTCACATTTTTTAACATAGAAGTCTTATCGAATGTCACATCACGGCTTGTGAACATCATTCTATTTTTTTGGATCCTAGAACTTGTAGCCTTTGAATTCATGTTTTAATTCCAAAAAAATGCACTATTTTGACTTTGACTTCAGCTTGATTCTATCCTTTTGATTCATGAGGGAATGGGCAGGACACCTAAACACACGCAAAGCATCTTAACTGATTGGCTCTTATGTCCATACCTTCCCAAGAATATGAAGATCGATGGTTGTAAATGGTGATCTGTTGGCCAAATAGCACATATAACTTAATGTCTCTGCTTACAAGTCCTCAGTAAGACCTGATTGCAACCGCATATTCCTGGCTCGCTCTAGTAGTGTCATGCACATTGCTCTGCTACATCATTATGCTGTAATAGTGTCATCCACGTGCTCGCTACCTTGTTCTGCTCTGGACATCCTCCAACTGTCCATTGCCTCTTTATGCCCTATTCTTTGTAATAGTCTTGTCGAGGTGTACTCGCCTCCATTGTTTTTCCTTAAATACTTCATTGTTCGTTTTTTTTGCTTCTCCACGATTGTCGTCCACTCTCAGAATCTAGTAAACAGCTCTGATTTGTGTTTGAGGAAATAAATACGTACTTTTCTTGAGGAGTCATCTAGGAAGATGATGCAGTACTGGGCACCTCCCTTTGATTGAACCGGTGATGGCCCCATACGCTCGATTGAATATAATCGAGCACTCCCTATGTCTTGTGCACCGTCTGCTTGAAGCCAACTTTATGTTGCTTGCCCATCATGTAATACTTGCAGAAGTGTAACTTGCACTCCTTCATGCCTTTTAGCAACTCTTTTATGGCTCACGAAGACTTGTCTTACTTATGTGACCTAGACACATATGGCAGTCTTGCGGTATCTTCCACCTCTTTCTTTGTAACGACGACACCACTTGTGACCTTGCTTCTGTCTAATTGATACAAGTTCAACGCAATTTATGTCCCTTCATGACTACCACGTTGTCCTTTGCTATCTTTAGCAAATCGGCTTGAGCAACTATCCTGCCGCGTCCAACACGTCGAGAGAAATAAAGTTTTTCTTTAGCTCCAGAACGTCTCACGTTCACAAGTGTCTGTACTACACCATCAAACATGTGAAGCCAACGACTTTGTCATATATAAGCCCTCTAGCTTCAACCATAAACCAACCGCAGAAATCTCTAACATAACATTGTACATTGCCTCATCCACCGGACAAAGTTTTATCGTGCTCTATGCGGTTGGACAAAGTTTTATCGTGCTCTGTGCAGTTGTGCCCTCTGATATATGTCATCGCATGAATCCTCCATCACACTCCATCATATCGGAAGGCTCTTTTTTCTTACCGGTCACGGCCTTAAACACTCTTTCACGAGGAGAGTCTTGACCCTTCTTTGTCACAAAGAGAAGTTTTCTTTCCGTTAAATTTCTCTACCTCGAACTTGGTAATATTAACCTTGTCTTCCCAAAATTTCAAAATAGAGAAAATCTCCCTCAGACCTTAACAAATTAATTATTTCAAAAAATCTAGGAAGATAAGGAGCGGATCAATGTCGTCATCTACCGTTGACCTAGATCCAAATTTGAAATCCCAACGCTTCCCTAAGCTCTCATACCAATTGTTGTGCACACGCACGAAAGTGACACAAACAATAACCATAGCACAACAAAAGGCACAACCAAATAAATAGCAAACCAAGAACACAATAATATTTAACGTGGTTCGGTCAAGCTTGATCTATTCCACAGGCCAAGAGGATAAATAATTTTATTGAATCAACAAGAGAACCTTATAAGGATTATATACATAATACCGTAATACGAAACGTTCTCCTTACGAGATCTCCGACGAGCTCTCTCCTCCTTCCTCTTGAAGCATAAGGAGTCTTCAAGAGGCTTGAAGCATAAGGAGGCTATCAAGCGTAATGGCCACTCAAGAACTCTTTCTTGATACCCTCCTTATACGGGAACAAATGTTGCATGTACTGGTATACTGTTAGTATTTTTTAGATCGTTTGGCTGTAGACAACCATGTATCGGTGTATCGACTTTTGTCGGGCTTCTGCGATTTCTTGGGTGGTGCCCGTCGCACTATGTAGTTGAAGACAAGCCATATACAACACTGTACTATGTTGGGTTTTTAATTTTAACCTACTGAACTTAGACCTTTCTTAGCAGGGAGAATTTTATGCATGATTAAACATAACTTTACGGGGTTTTTTTTTTTCCAATATGACCATGTATAGGGGTGAACATTCGATTTATTTGGTTTCAACATGACCGAAATAGTCAAAACCGAATAAACCGAAATTCTAAAAAACCAAAACCGAACCGAACCGAATAATCAATTCGGTTTATTCGGTTTGTCCAGTTGGAATGTTTCTATTTTTTAATGGGTCGGGTCCAAAGTTGGGTCGTGCTTAAATTATATTAAATATTATAATTTTTATACACACATTTGTTGTATTTCAAAGTTGCGTTCAATGTTGGGCTAGTTGTTAAATTATTAAAGTTGGACTTCAAAACATATTCTAGAATTGTTATTTTCAAAATATACATATTTTTAATCACAAAATATGCATAAAATTGAGGGTATTTACATAGTTGCATGTCTTATTCGGTTTTCGGTTTTGGACCGAAATCGAAACTGAAACCGAATAAGGAATTTAGTACTTTCAAAACCGAAACCGAGCCGAATTTTTTGCAAACCGCACCGAATCTCTTATTCGGTTCGGTTAGATACGGTTTTCGGTCCAAAACCGAATAATGCTCACCCCTATGACCATGTCTCTTGCATCCCATGAAACCCTGATTATCTTTAGGAGGAGAAAAGTAGTGTGTGCTGACTTACGTGGCGGTGTAAGAATCTTTTACGCCTCTTCTTGCAGCTAGATCTTAGTTGGGGTTACTCGAGATGTGACACACGATCATTTATGGGATCAGTTTATCTTTTCCTTTTTGCCTTCAAAATTGTGCATGGAGCTCTAAGTTTTTTTTTTTTACCAATCAAGTCTATTCCTTCTCTTGCCAATGAAACACTGATTCTTACCTATCATCTGTTGTGTTTGGTTTGGTAGCAGTATGGCTTGAACCAGAACTAGTTTCCAAAAGCAACTGCTGCGTGGACACAAAGGCATCTTCGATCAATGCCCACGAGCTGCAACAGTAATGACAGGAGGCGATGGTGTCTGAAAGGGCATTATGTACAAATCCCCAGCTGTGTTTGCGAGCAACTGAATTTGGTTTCGTAGGTAGAAGAGCAGTCCTATACCCCCTGTATTATATACTCATTTATCTATGTATGGTTGTGGAGCTGACCAAGTCAATTCCTTTAAGAATCACTGTAAATATCATTGCTATTGATTTTGCGTTTGATGTGGTATATTATTGTGATGTAATTGAAATGAAAATGAAATTATGATAGAAATGATTTGGCAATGGAGTACATGGAAGAAGAAGAGAGTAAATGATGGTAGTTGGCTGCTTCTTCCATGGTCTGCTGCCAGATTCCTGAATTAGGCATTAGATACTGTTTGCCTCTGAAGAGTGTAACTGGTTGTGGCTGCAAAGTTGTGCTGGCTTTTTGTTTTTGAGGACCACAGGACTACATAGTGTGTGCATTGGGGGGGGGGGGGGGGGGACCAGCCAGGGGAAAAAGAAGAAGCTTTCCCATCTTGCAGTGTACATTTTCCTTTCTGCATTTAAGACTTGTGGAATTGGGCACAAGAGACTTGTGACCCCATGTTCATTTCATGGGAAGGCCAAGATTTGTCTTTTCTTTTCTTTTGTCATGTTTTTTTATTTTTGTTAAACTACCCATTTCAGGAGTTTATTCTTTTCTTTGATGTTTTTCTCCTTTTTTTTTTAAAGTTCTTATATGTTTATTTAATATTCATACTGATCTATAAGGCAATTAAGTTTGCATGAAAATAGGAAGAGTACATAGTAAGGTGGTTCTCGACATGTTTGTGAAATAAATTTTTGTATCCTGCATATTCATCCTTTGTTGAATGTTTTGGCAAGAGAAGGGAGCCTTTATTATTGTGTAATTAAGTGATGAATGTTTGTCTCAGGTTGGACTCTCTTGGCAAAGGCTTTGGTTATAATGTTTCTACTTACATTTTGAGTAAAATAATATCTAGTTTATTGTGCTTTGTGCTCTTTGAGCATAGCCATGGGATAGTCTAAATCTATCAAATTCTATGAGTGTACCTTGAGACATGACCATGTATATCTTATAGGCTTCGAGTACCGAGCACCTATATATATATATATATATATATATATAATAGAAAAACTTGGATGGTGAAAATTTTGAATTCCGAAAATACCCTTGCATATCTATACTAATTAAAAACTGTTCATTAATCTATTCTACTATATATCTATTCTACTATATAATAGGAAAACTTGGATGGTGAAAATTTTGAATTCCGAAAATACCCTTGCATATCTATACTAATTAAAAACTGTTCATTAATTTTAATAAAGACAACTTAATAATTAAGAAGACTACCCTTTGGTCTTCCTAAAGAGTCTTCCTAAGTTAATTAAAATAATATTAAAATACGTGCAAGGCACGTGTGTATATATATATATATATATATATATATATATATATATATATATATATATATATATATATATATATATTATGTGTGTGTGTGTGTGTGTGTGTGTTGCATGTGACATACAATTTGACATCTAAAAAAATGTACAATTTCAACCGCACATCATTTGAAACAATTGGTTCAAATTTGATAGAGTAATTGTAATAATTAACATGTATACCAAATTGAATATTTTACTAATTAGTACAACCTACTATTAGTTAGCATGCATGTCAAATTTGACTTTTATGTATGTAACTTTGGTATGCATTTAAATCTGAACCATTCATTTCAAATGATGTGCGGCTGAAATTGTGTATTTTTTTTAGATGTTAAATTGTATGTGTCACATAATCCCCACTATATATATATATATATATATATATATATATATATATAATGGTAATGTTAATATTAACAAAAGGGGGATTGCCTATGTCCGAAGTTTTGTCTTGTCCAAGCCCCAAGTCTTGTCTGAGTTACCCTTGGCTGGCCCCGGACATACGGGCCAAGGTGTTTTACTCGGGGTGAAAGAAAATGCAGTATGCTTAGCTATTCTGTAAATTGAGTACGAGTTTGTAGCCTGTAGTTATTTTTCTGGTAACTAAGACCTATCTATAGTTGTGGCGACATATAAGCAAGAAAAGCTGATGTACTTCCTATATTGCCATGCATTAAAACTGCAGTACACAGCCAAAGGAACATCAATTACTTCCCACATTTTCTGGGAAGTATCTGCTCAATATGCTACTATTCTAACAGTGATACCCAAAAAAAAAAAAAAATTACATACAAAGTTTTCTTCCTCTCCCCTTAATTCCCTATAGAAGAATGTCAACTTGCATGACCATTAATTTGGTCAACAAAAACATGTTCAATCTGTTTAGGATAGTAAGCCTTAGTCTGCTCCAGACATTATTTGAGGTTAAAATAAATTGAACTCTTGTCTTGTCTTCACATAAATTGGAAGATGCCTCCACATTATCATAATGTTAGACTATATAAGCAACAAATATTAGACCAGCATAAAGTTTGGAAGGCATCAAAATTAAACATATGGCATTAATTAGAAGTAAAATCAATTGTCAAACAATATACTACAACTTGGGCCTTACTCAATAGTTATGGTACTCTATAGTAAGAAGATGAACAAAGCCAAGAAAAATGAGAGCAAGAACCTCATAAGAAACATACATCAGTCAGGTCTGCCAATACCTCTTTAACCAAGTTTTCCAACACCTCTGTTCCAATTTCCTTGCTGAACTCGTCTATCTCTGAGCGCATCGACTCGGACCATCCTGATCCTGTTACATCTTGCTTGACCAGTCCTTCCACGACTAAGTTTCTATTCTCGCCCTCGCAAGATACCTGTTTGTCCACAGATGAAAACCGACCCCTCACTAATCTCCATACTTCCTCCGCCACAAGAAAACATTTCTTGCCATCCCACCGTGCCCCGCCACAGGCTCGGGCATAAGGGTAGTAGCCACTCAGGGTTGACCGACCGATGTCCAAGAGGGCAGCATTGACAAGGTCGAATAACAGCCTTTGGTTCGAACGCCTCTCCCTGCACTTAGCCTCCTCTTCTTTTCTGTCCAAGAACTCGTCCAATAATGTTGGATCCAAAGGGCTATCTAGTGAATGCCATCTTGCTAAAACTGAGTCTCCACTATCTATTAAACTGGCAGATGATAATAACTTCTGCACAAACGCAAACCTTTCTTGCTCTTTGCATTCCTTGGACAAAACCTTGGAAAGTTCAGAAGAATTTGACAGCGGCTTTCCTAAGTGAGGATTATCCCGTGTTAAGGTCCGTGAAATAGACTCGATTGGTGAAGATCTTGAAAGTGCTTCTGTAACAAATGTGGGAGTCAGATGATATGAGGAATGAAATATCCTTTTCTAAAGTTGTAGCAGACTTACGTGGATGCCCAGAAATGGAACTTGTAGAGCGCTGAAAGAGATTATTGGCATCATCCTCAAATGGTATTTCTAGAACTGAAATGGGGCTTGGTTGGTCCTGATTCTCTCTTGAGATCTCAGAAGCCCTAGATTTGTCGGAGGAACGAGAACCCTGCCAGTTGCCACATCCATATTATATTATGTTTAGTGTGGGAAATGGAAAGAGCATTTACATATGATAATGCGCACATTGTGGAACTTCAATCAGGTACACCGAACTAACAGAAACTGACAGTAATCAGGCTTGAACTTTGGTTCAACTCACGATATGGCACTCTGCCTTTATATATCAAACATGTGCTCAGAGAACTAAAATGAAGAATTACCTTAGCTGAGGGAGTGGGATGCTTTTGTCCATCGTTCAGTGAATTTGGTGTAGAAGAAGCCCCTCCAAACTTATCAGAGTTGACCAACATACTAACTTCAGAATGACCGTCACAAAAAGATTCTAATGAAGCATCATTTCTCTTACAAGACTCTTCAGCACTGGAGTGTAATCTATCAACAGTGCCAATGAAGGGAGAAGGAATATGCTTCTCTGTGCCCAACTTTTTACTCCTAGAAAACAAATTTGAAAGTTTCCCTTTAAAAGAGGATACCCCCTTTTTTGACGTTGGCACCTCTTTTGGAACAATGGTTTTGCTAGTCAGTGTGCTGGGGACTACTTCATTCAACTCGATATTTTTAAAAACTGAAGAAGCTGTTGGAAGAGATTTAGATCTCGGCAAGTTCCTTGGAGCATCCTCACCACATCTTACCTTCACTCCCCCAGTAGAAAAACACCCTATCGATGGCTTCAGCTCTTGTTCTCCACCACAAAACCTTCTGCTTGGAATATTAAGGTTATCACTCCCCTCTTCTGTTTTAACTTCAGGAAAGGAAAGCATCTCACCAAGGGTGCTTGAACTCCTTCGCATTTGGTTTGGCTCTTCATAAATCTCATTTGATGTGACCATTGCCCACCTTTCTGAAAGCCGTTTTCTTCGCTTCCTTGACAACAGACGGCTCAGGGGAAGATGACGCACGACTAAAGGATGACATTGAGTAAGGGCTGCCAAATCCGTTGTTACAATCCCAAGGATGCCGTGAAGTTGGTGTTGCAGCCTCTGAATCACTTGCGATACAACACCCTTCTTCATTAAAGGAGCTCACATCACCAACATAGCCATTCGATAGGGCAGATGAAGATAATAGGGCCTCATCTCTTTGATGACTACTCAAATATTGTTGCATTCGCCGAGTGATCTCCTTTGCTACTTCTCTGGATTCTTTAGATTCATCAGATTCTAAACTATCATTGAAGCCTCTACCTTCTGCCTGCTTTGGTGGGGTAGCGGGGGAATCTATCGTTGTTTTCATCGTATTGGGCGTTCCAGGGTTAGGCTTTAAAACCACTATCCTTGTGGGCTGAGGAATACTTTTAGCCCTATAGTGAATTAAACGAGAGCTCCTTGAGTTCCTTTGATTCGTGTTCATGTGGTTGATGTTTTCCTCAATTGTTTTTGATGGTTTCAGGACAGTAATGCGCTTAGTCTGGGATGATGGAACAGTCTGGATCTCACAGAAGTGCTTTGAAAACAGAGAATTTGGTTCTTCCAGGAACTTGAGGAACAGATCCCTATTTGAACTAAGAACCTCGAGTGCATCTTGAAACTCCTTGGACTGAAGAAGCCGTTCATCTGTGGCGAGACGTTTTGCTTCAGTGAACTTTTGACGAACAAGTGCCATTCTCTTTTCAGTTAAATTCTTGTCTGTTCTTCCCTTTAGTGGAGACCGATCCTTGAAACGGCCAGCTCTTGAAGGTTGCTGCCAGACTTCATAAACATCCCTATATTCCTTATCATGGATGGAAGAGGGAGTGTCGAATTTCAAGCTAGAGTGTCGGGAGTCGTCTTCCATCTGCCGATAATAGCGAAGTTCTCCTGATGGGAAGTTGCATGAACCTTCTTGCAAGCTTCTTTTAGGAGTTGGGGTCCATTTTCTGTGCTGGCACTGAATCAAGCCCCATCAACCTAGCAACAACATTGTTGGGTGGCTTCTGCTTAGATTCCTTTTCTCTTGACAGTTCTTGTGCTATAAGCATCTTCATTGGTGTTCCACTGTATTTCCTGTTCGAACCTTTCCTATGGTCATTGGGTACCTGCGGAGGAGGAATATAATCAAACACGTTGCTGACAAAAAATGCATTGATTCAAACAAGTTAGAGTACTTACTGGATTGTCCTCAACGCCAACAGAGTCTACCGGTTTCTTCACCATGTCAGACAGATTTCTACTTGTTGGAGAACCTGCTAGATGATAAACCTCGTGTCACAGGCAGATAACTATCTCAAGTTGTACTAACGCTTAAGAATAAAGGCACAAGCTCAGTTACAGAGAGGAGAGATGACAATGTGATGGATCATACGTAGCCATGACATGGAAGTATAGCCTGGTCTCAAATAAATAATAATAATAATAATAATAATAATAATAATGCAACTAACAATATGAAGTTGTAACCACAATCCTACAACCCTTTTGTATGTGTTGGGGAATCTACCTATAAGAAACAATAAGTTTAACAGAAGAAAAAAATTGAGATAACAACTGCAGTTATTCCCGGAGAATTGGCAACATAACAAGGTAATACTACACAATGTTCTAAAAATTGGCCTAGGTGGCGCCTGGTGCGCGCCCGATGTCCGCCTAGGCACCCACCCCCGACTATGCATGTTTTTGGGTTTTATGAATTTTTTCTGCAATTTTCAGTAGATTTTTTGGAGTTTTTTTTTGAACCGTGGCTGCTAGGCGCCCAGTGCCCGCCCCGACTAGCGCCTAGCGCTTTTTTACAACCTTGATACTACATGCAGAGAGGTGACTATGAAGACAACTTTAAAGAACTCATCAAAATGGATTATAGAAACAAGGTAATACTACAAATGCTCATTTCGTCGACTACATTTTCTATTTCAATCAAATATGTATATGATATGACCATAAAAAAAGAATACATATTCCCAGAGAATTGTTAACAACAAGGTAATACTACTTACATACAGAGAGGTGACTATGAAGACAATTTTAAAGAACTCATTAAGGGAGTGTTAGTCAAAATGGATTATAGAAACAAGGTAATACTACAAATGCTCATTTCGACGACTACCTTCTCTAATTCAATCAAATATGTATATGATATATGACCAGAAAAAAGAATACACATTTCAATATCAATCTCTAATTCCGACATAAATTCAGTTATGGTCCAATTAGGACTATGAATAGGGATATTCCCGATACTCACAAAGAAAAAGGGAAGTGACTCGGACAAAGAGGGCATCATACAAGCTTACTTAAACATACTTTACAAATCTCCTGAATATATTAATATTACCATCTCGATGAGGTTTGTCAGTAAGTAGCTTGGCCCTTGGCATGATCCCACTGCTCAGATCAAATATATTGATCAGCCTTCCCACGCACCTCGGGTACGGCTTCTGAAGGTCCTGCCCCTTTCTATTCTCAAAACCAATCATCTCGGCACCTGATGATTTTTTGGGGGGGTCAAAACAACCCATTATGAAAGGAACACTCCAAAAATAGTAAATTTACGCAATTTAAAAAAAATTGGAGTATGGTATGGAGTGTCCCCACACTGTGGATGCTCTCACAACTTCTCCATTTCTCCCAAACTAAGACCTCCAAATCACTAAACACCTCAGAAATGAGATCACTCACCAGGACTACAGAGCAGAGCAGCAGAGCATCTTCACACGTTGGAAGAGCAAAGTTCCACTCCAAGCAATAATTTTACTAGCTCCGTGCTTCAATCACTACAAATGAATCCAACCCAAGTAACAATATAAGAAAAAAATACTCAATTTTTTTTCTTTTTCACCACAGATCCCACCATTTACATGACACGACTACAAACACTACTCAGTAGTACTGCTGCTCAGTCCCAGGCTCAATTGGCACAATCAAAGCAACACAAAGTTCAGAGATGGGAACAAAATCAAGGACGGGGAAGGAAAAGATTCTTCATTTGTCATTAAGATTCCATCCACATGACATGACAAGAAAGAAAGACCTTTTTTTTGCTACCAACAAGAAAAGGTCCCTCCTTTTTTGCGGAAACCTCACTATGAGCCAAAGAACCCTAACTTTCCACCTGAGCGAATTGACTAAATCCATAGCAAAAGGAGACATGACCCAAGCTCTAACAAATCAAAATTTAACAGTAAAAAAAAAGGGGGAGAATCATCAATAAATAAATAAAAAGTAGCAACTTTCGAAATAATTACATGCAAAAAAACTCTAAAAATTCGCAATAAAAAAGGGGGAAATCGTCAAAAAGCTGCAGTGTTGGAAAAGATGGGAACCTACATTTCTCCAGGAGAAAAGAAAATTCAAATTTGCCACAAAAGAAACCCTAGATTCAAGCGCAGCACAGAAAACCCTAATTTTTAGCTTAATTACCATAAAAATCTCGAGTTTAAGTGAGTGCGAAGAGCTACATTGGGAGAGGGAGACTTTGGATGTCGCCGCCGGTGACGAAGATCGGACGGTTGAGAGCTCGCCGGTGAGGAAGATCAGAAGGGTGAGAGCTCGCTGAGACGCGTGCTAGAAAATGGGAGAATATTTGGATTGTATAGAGAGAGAGAGAGAGGGGTGGAGATTGAGGAAAGAGAAAATGTAAGTAGAATATTAAGCCAAAATGGTAAATACAGTACAAAAATTATTTAGAACGGTCAACAAAATATATAATCTTTATTATTATTTTTTTAGAACCGTCAAAATTTTAATTATTCTGAACTTATATAGACTCAAAATTTTATGAGCTCTAGATATTCACATGATACATATAATTTTGACAGCCCTATAATTGTCAAAAATGTATGTGCCTCTGATATTAGTGTGTGTATCTAAAATTTGATGACACTAATGTAAAATTTATTATTTATGATATAATAATTGTAATTGTGACTGCAATTTAATGATGATAAAAAGGGTGGTAAGTGTTTACAAATATTTATTATTGCAATAGTAAGAATTTATAAATGGGAGGTAGGAAATGTTAGATATGGATTTATGGAGTAGGAAACTACATTTTTGACTATTATGGATGTTGGGTCAATTTTTGGTATTTTCGTTTTTGTAATTACTTATAGATTCTAGTTCTAGACAACCTTAGATTGACGGTATAAGGCTCATAGATGTTTCAGAATTTTGAATCGATTTGGTACTTTCTACATAAAAAATACAGTTGTGCTACCTAATATGAAGAGAGAAGAACCACCAAGAGGCGGTTCAATTTATATTGCTCGACAGAAAAAGAAAGTTGTATTTATTGTACATAAATGTAAAAATGGTACTATTGTTTTATAATTTTCTGTAAATGGCATCCATTTGTCTAAGAGCCAGGGCCGGCCCTGGCCAGGGCGACAGGCCAGGTTCACGGATCATGAGTGGCCAAAAAAATGTTCAAACATAAATATATTAATAATTTTGTATTAGTATAAACCATGGACCTTATTAGACACATAGTTATTGTGGTGTAGTGGTTAGTATATTTGATTTTATACTAAAGGTTTTAAGTTTAATCCTTAGTTGTAGCTATATTTTTAAAAAAAAAATTAATATTTTTTACATTATGTATGGGGACCTTATTTGAAAGTTCATCATGGGCCCTCATGAGCTCAAGGTCGGCCCTGCTAAGAGCACCATTAGTAAGCTCCATCCCAATTTCTACATTCTAGATTCAGATTCTAGAAGCTCATTCTCTAGAATAATAAGACCCATGTATGGTTTCAATTTCTACATTCTCAGACCCAACCCACCCGCACATGAGCTATAGGTTGGGTTTAAGAATTTCTAGATTCAAAATGTAGGAAATTATTTTGCAGAATAGTAAGTCCAAAATTTTAAATTCTAAATTTTATAATATTTTTTGACCAAATTTTTTACATATGCTACCGTAGGTCAGCACAGCTGCCACAGCAACAGATAGTTCCTTTTCTCCCCCAATAGAACGTTCATCCAACAGATAAATTTTACCCAGTGAGTAGATATTGCTACCAACAGTCATTTGAACATGCAACGAATAGATTTTACATGGATTATAACCAAGTGAATAGATTTTATATCGATTTTTAGCACATTATTTTTATATCACATAATCTTTAAACAAAAGGTCATTTTATCATTTACTAATATTCTCATTCAAATCCAACACATTCTATATTTATTTTATTATTACAAATTTGGATCTAAAGATGTATTTTTTGAGTTCCATATTAATGATGCTCTAAGAGCATCCACAGAGATGTTTCAATTGTTATATTTTGACTTTAGTCAAATTTTGTATTATTTGAAGATTGTAGTGAGCACTAGTCCATACTTGAAAATTGCTAGAAAGCTGAGAGATATTTCAGATTTAGAGTGTGCCCTAGCTCCTCTACATTAATTCTTGGGTCCACCAAAATTAACCGTTCTTACCAAACAGAGAAGAAAAAAATAATAAAAAGGGGAGGAAAAATCTTACCAAACATGAAAGAAAAATAAAGAGAGAAAATAGGGTGTTAATTTGGAATATTTGTTTGGTGTGTACCATTATACATCAATATTAAAGACTCCAAAAATAATATTTTATATCATTTTTAATAATTTAAAATATGTGTTTGTATTGTCTCTAATACGATGCTCTAATAAAAAAAAATTGTTTGCCATTCTCAAAATAGGACTTAAAACTTGCACTTTCAAAAGGAGCTGGCTAGTTAGTGCTTGGTTTCACCAAATAGAAACAGGTGACCATTTGTGCATGTGCTTGGTCTTTGGGACAGGAATGCATGAGATCCACACAATTGTCCATGGCAGATGTGAAGAATTCAATGTTAAAAATGAAAGATTTCAAGTATTAAATAATGAAAAATGTTTTATGTACCTTCAAAATTATGTTCTTTCATATTCCTCCGTCATATGTCATTCTTCTATTCACTCATATCTTCCTCCAACTCTCCCCCCTATTTGCTTGAGACAATAAAGAAGTGACATGTGGTGGAGGAACATGGAAGGACATAATTTTGAAGGTACATATAGCATTAGAGCATCTCCAACCCTATTGTGAGTTTAGAAAAAATAGTTGCCACATAGGAATGACAAACTTTCATTCTAAAAATTCTTCTCCAATACAAATGTAGAATAAAACATGAAGTTGACATGGCAAGGAGAATGTGAAGTTGGTTGTCTAGATCTAGACAATACACTTCACAAAGACTTTGTCTCCACATCATCAATTATGAATAGAAATATTTATAAAAAAAGTTAGAAGTGGAGGAGTTGCCTTGAAAGTTGGAAAAAATACTTTTTATTGTTTCCCTCAATACTTTGCATTTGAGAGAGTTTTTCTATCTCATTGTTTTTTGAGATATAGTTTTGTCACATAAACAAGACATTGTCTTGTGGCTGATGCCACATAGGAGCCACACAACACTTAACAAGACAATAGGGTTGGAGATGCTCTTATACACCCAACGTTTGAATAGACACCCCCCCCTCCCCCCCTCCCCCCCCCCCCCCCCCCCCCCCCCCCCCCCCACCCCCCACTCCGAAACCCAAATTTTGAGCTTCATTTCAAAATTTCACTCTCTTCCAAAATCCTAATTTTCTTCTTCTTCTTCTTCTTCTTCTTCTTCTTCTTCTTCATTTTCCTCCTCCCCAAGCTACATCTTCTTCTTCATCTTAACCCCTTCCCCAAGCTCTCATTTCCAATTTCGATGGCACCCAAAGTCTTACGAAAATCCTAATTTTTCTCTCATATTCTTCTTGTAATATTTATTCCCAAAACTCAAGTATACATTATCATGATGGAAAAAATATACAATGTAATGTTTATTTCAATTATTTATCACCAATTTCATGATCGAAGTAACCTCGAACAACATTCGGTCAAGTCGACTTTACGACTATCATAGTTTCTGGCAGTCCTAAATATGATAGGACTGCCATAATTTGTTGCAGTCCTGATGTACATCAAGTGAATTCTAGGATTGCCACAATTTATGGCAGTCCTAGAAGTATTAAGGACTGCTAGAAATTGTGGCAGTCCTGATGTTTGCAGGACTGCCATAATTTTTGACAGTCTTAGAAGTATTGAGGACTGCCAGAAATTGTGGCAGTCCTAAAATAGATTTAAAATTTTGAGTTTTTTTAAATAGATTTAAATAGATCTAAAATTTTGAATAAAAAATTTTCTGGATTTAAATAGATTGAAATGAACAAAATTGAGAGACTTATCTCTAAAATAAATTTATACCTAAAATGGATTTATAGACCGTATATATGAAGATTTATTTTAAAATGAGCAAAATTAAGAGACTTATCTATAAGATAGATTCAAAATTTAGAGTTTTTTAAAATAAATTTAAAATAAATTTAAAATAGATTTAATATTTTGAATTGAAAATTTTCTAGATTCAAAAAAATTGAAATGACGAAAATTGAGAGGCTTCTCTCTAAAATAGTACGACTAAAATTAGATTATTTGTTAATTAAAAATTGAGATTTATCTTTAAGATAGATTTAAAATTAATATATTTATCTATGAAGATTTATTAATGAAAAAAAATTGAGACTTATCTCTAAAATATATTTATACCTAAAATGGATTTTTTTTGGACGGTCAGGAACGCCAAAATTTCTGGCAGTCCTATCCACTACCAGGACTGCAGAAATTTGGACAGTCCTATAATAGACTTGTTGTCCAACAAGTCCATTTTAGGACTGCCCAAATTTTTGACAGTCCTATAATTATTTTGGACTGCCAGAAATTGCGACAGCCCTAAAGTCGACTTGGTCGATCTTAGGACAACCAAAATAGGATTTTGTCGGCCGGGGAGTTAACCGAGACTACTTCACAAAGAATGTCGTGTTCACCCACCAAAGTGTTTGTATAATTGTTTGTTCACCACCCACCAATATTAAGGTTTGTATATTATTTGTGAAGAGTCTTTGGGTGCCATCGAAATTGGGAATGAAAAAAAAAATTAGGATTTTGATGGAGATTGTGAGGATGAAAATGGTGGAGAAGAAGAAGAAAAGAAGAAAATCCATCCCACATTCACCCACCAGTATTAGGGTTTGTACATTATTTCTTCTTCTTCTTCTTCTTGGATGTGTTGAGGAAGAAGACGAGAGAAAAAAAAATAAAAGAATCGACTTCTATACCTAAAAATAGGATAGTCCGGAGTAATTTTTCCAATGGCAAACTTGTAAATAAATCAAAATTGTGAATGAAATAACCCAGATCAACTTTTGATGTGCCGTTATAAATAGCCTTGAAATTGAAGAGCATAGATCTATTATTCGCTTGCAACAAATGTTATTATTAGTAGTGTCCTCGCAATCATTCTGACAGTAAGCACATATAAAATGCAACAATCGTTACAGTAGTGTCCTTTGTCATCCAGGATGGAACAATATATTTCCTTATGTTCCATACCAACAGTAAGCATATGCCTCAGAGAGAAGATTTCCTGCCAGTTGACATCGTTCTACATAAACATCAGGCTGACAAAACAGGCCTGGACACAATCAGCTTCAATGCTACAGAAATTCTTCAACTGACAAGTTGTAACATCTGTATTCTTGTTCCCGGTTCTATAAAAATCCGACATTGATGACTACAACAAACACGAACCATGAATTTTTGAAAGTTTTAACATCCAAAAACACAATCGAGCTTTTTCCCAGGTAGCAAGCAAAGCTAACAATAAAATGCACTCAGAGAAGTTTCACATAGAAACAAACAACCAACCAACCATATAGCAAAACGCCATCTTCCAGCTTCTACAATTGAGGTTGTTCTCAGACCATTATTTAAAAAATAAAAATCCACAAGATGGCATGGTAACAATCAAAGAAGGTTTTCGTTACAGTAGCGCTCTTCAGCAGAAGCTAAAACATGCCTGCTCTGCAGGAACCCTTTGTGGCTACAACTGATTCACCTCCCAACTGAAAATTCCGAAAAAGATACAACTCACACTGCTGCAAAGGCCTTAAAAAAGCCCACCTTCCAAATCCTAGCTTTATGTTAAGTTTGCTACACTAGTGCAATCAGTAATCCATTCCACCCATGCCACCACCCATTGGTGGAAGATCCTTCTCTTCTTTCGGAAATTCCACAACAATAGCCTCAGTCGTTGTCATCAATGAAGAAATGCTGCCCAAACAATAAATAAACAACATTAGGGCATAGCCAATAACAAACAAGACCCCATAAGCTCCAACACCACATGGGTTCAAACTGATAAAGATGATCCTCTAAGCATCAAGCCTTTTAAGGCAACGCAAGGCGACAAAGCCCTGAAAGGCCTACACTGGCATCAAGACTAAGTTTTGCAGTACAGTAGGAAGGTTAATACAAAAATGTGGTTACTAAAATGATGCTCGTCCCAACACGTCAACAGCCCTCACTCTATGAGTAAGAAAGAAATGTGAGTTAGGGCAGACCTTAAGACGGCGAGGACCAAAAGGCCTAGGCTAGGGCCTCAATGCTAAAGTTGGAGGTGCTTGTGTAGTAAGTTGAGAGAAGTTGGTGGTTTATGGGCTAAAGTGTTATGGTAAATGTATAATTAAAAAATTATAAGCATCCCATGCAAATCTCGTTGTGTATACTAAATAAACTAGTGTAAGCCTTCAACATCACCTATACAAAGTTTTCAATTAAAAAAACAAACACTAAGAGTATCACTAACAATCGCTTAGAGTATATCCCTAAGAGCATCAACTACATGTATCACGACAAACACAAAAGGAAGGGAATGAAAATGGTAAAAGGGACTCCTCTTTTCTCCCATATTTCAAATAATTAATAATCAAATGCAAAGTTAAACGGGAAACTAGTGTTAGTCTTCATTTACTTGATGTTCGGCAAACAGAATGTGTATTTGGAAAGTCATGAGACTATATATGAAATAATTATGACCCTTTTTTTTTTTTACTTTTTTTCAAAATCAAACATCCACCTTTAACCCTCCATATTAATTATTGAGTTATTTTTATTTTTAAACACCCCCCCCCCCCCCCCCCCGTTTTGCAAATCATAACTCTATTACCCCCCCCCCCCCCCTCCTTCCCCCCTTTTCAATTTTAAATTTTATTAGTACTACCCCCCCCCCCCAATTTAGTGTGAAACAATTGGGTGGGGGGGGGGGGGGGGGGGGGGGGGGGGGGGGCGAATAGAGTTATCATTAGCAAATGGGGGAGGTAAATACAAATAACTCTTAATTATTTTATTATCTTTAATACATGTCATCATTAATGACAAGTTTTTAGTTTTCTAGCAAACAAACAACATTTTTAATTGGGAACTCAATTTTCTTAACATGTTTGGCAACCGGAAAGTAGGAAACTAAAAGAAAGAAAGTGCTCTTAGTATTCATCTGATATGATGTTTGTCTATTGGAAACTTGTTTCAGAAACTCCATGCCCCACCATCATAAATGGAAAGTAGGTCTCCATTTAATTTCCATTCAAAAGGATGGAAAGTCAAAGAAACGATAGAGAACTCATTTTTAAATATATTATTTTATCCATTTTTTAATATTTTCTATGTGATGCATGGTTTTCCCCTTTCTAATATATTATTTTTATAGTGTTATCATATTTTCTTTGTTCTAGTTTCAAACAAACAAGCATCTATTTTTGTTTTGAAACCTACTTTCTCTATTTTCTAGAAACTCCAAAGAAAACTTTTCTAGTTTCATTTAGTTTCAGGTCGTCAAACAAGTAACTTCAAAACTTGGTTTGTTTTGATTTCTAGAAAACATAAGTAAAAAAAAGTGAGCTTACAATCAAAAATGATGTTTGTTTGCTAGAAATTATAAAATTGAACCTTGGCATTAATGATTACATACAATAAAAAAATATGTAGGCTTAAATGTTGGTGTTTGATTTTGAAGTAAATATTATTAAATAATTGGGTTATAATTGCTCGCAATGAGTTTCACGACTTTCCATCTATTTAAAGGGAAATTAAATGGTACTACTTCCCATTTTAGTGGTGGGTCCTACAACTTTCTCAACATACTTTTCTTTGCCAAACAACCAAGTAAATCGAAACTAGCAATAGTTTCCCCTAGTTTTCTACTTTCCCTTTTAACTTTCCACTTGCCAAACTGGCTTAACAAGCTTAGAGGAAACAAAGTACAGTTTAACAATTGACATGTTTGTCATGATGCAGGTGTGGCATCCCAATGTGCATGATTCTACAGGAGTGGCACAGACACGCTGCCTGTGTCAAGTCCTAAAACGATTCTCCAGGGGTTAATCTTCATGTCAGCTTAGAAAGATGCACCGCGATTAGGAAATAGTATATTTTCTTGCTAAGAGTTATAATAGATCCAGACATAAAGTAAACACACGCAAGATGACTTAACAGAAATTACCTTGCAGCATCCACCAATGCTGTTCTGATTACTTTTAATGGGTCAATAATACCTGCCTTCACCATATCTACATACTCACCTGGTGTTTAAAGCAACCAAATATTAACATGTTTGGTGAGTAACAAATTCTGTTCTATACTTCAAATTGGACATTGCTGAAGAAGACTTACCTTTAGCTGCATCATAACCAAGATCAAGGTTGTCTTGCTCCAAGAGCTTGCCAACAACCACAGCTCCCTCAACCCCTGCATTGGAAGCAATCGTATGCACTGGAGTCTGCAATCGAAAAGTACCTCAATATTTTCAGATGAGATTTAAAATACAAGGGATGAACAATCAGCAATTCAGGTTATACGCTTGCCATTTGGCAAGATCATCCAAGAAATGTAACCAAAAAAATCATCTTAGAACCTTCAAAGCATTCTGGATTATCTGAACTCCAATCTTCTGATCGAAGTTGGCAGTCTGCAACTTATCTAGCTCCCTGGATGCATACAGAAGAGCCACACCACCACCTGTAGAGAGAATTCAGATACTGGACACCAGGTGAAAAAAACTATGTAAAGCAGTACTGTAAGCTACCTGGTACAATTCCTTCCTCAACAGCAGCCTTGGTGGCATTTAATGCATCAGTCACTCTATCCTTTTTCTCGCCAACTTCAGCTTCACTGGCTCCTCCTATCTGCAAACCAGGATTGTCAAAAAAAGGGGGATTCCTGAAATTTTGTGGCAGGTGTAGGACACATAGCTTATTATACTGATAGGAGTGGACAAAGAACCCTACAGAGAAATAACTTTTAACTAGTACAGTGTATTCCCTCTAATATCACCATTTTGTCCTAATACATTAATTGTTAATCGGGCTTTCATATTATTTGTCTGAGATTTTTATGTATCAATCATTGCAATCTTGCTTGGTAGTGAAGCAACATTTACTTCAAGTTAACTACCTTCACCGACAGGAAGAGAGATGTTATAAAACATATACCTTTAGCACAGCAACACCACCAGAAAGCTTTGCCAACCTCTCTTGCAACTTCTCTTTATCATAATCAGATGTGCTTGCATCAATTGCTGACCTCAACTGTCATAACAGTAACATAACCATGGAAACAAGACTGCCAATTGTTGCGACCACTAAAATAGCACAAAGAAGTAAAACATGTAAGTAAGATGAAAAACGAACCTGATCACATCTCTCTTCAATGGACTTCTTGTCACCAGCTCCATCAAGAATAACAGTATCATCTTTTGAAATTGTCACCTGCACCAATGATGAGACAGCAAGTCTAGGTAAATAAAAATCATTCTCAAATTCTTCAAACAAATAACTGCCTGAGATTTGACTGTAACAGAGGGTGTACATTTTATTATGAACAGTACATTGAATACATAAATCAAAGTTAGCTCGTGGACTAATAAAAACAAAAGTATACTAGTTGGAGAGAAGAATTCATAGAGATGATACATATGGTACTTGAAAAATATAGACGGCAAACACGAAATCTAATGGATGCATGCATTAAATATACAAATATAAAGATACATCCAAATGAAAATACACAGGAAATTGGGTATTTTACCTTTTTACATGTACCAAGCATCTCAAGTTCTGCTTTCTCGAGATTCATGCCAAGTTCTTCAGTTATGAGCTACATGAAGTAAGCAACTACATTATGAATTGCAAGATGTAAACTTTTATCCAAACGAGACAAACTAGAAGAAATAACTCACTTCACCACCAGTTAAAACAGCAAGATCCTGCAAACTGGATTTCCTGTTCTCACCAAACCCAGGAGCTTTAATGGCACAAACCTTCATCATAAGCATCATATTGTTAGAATATGATAACTACTCGCAGATGCAGATCCATATCTAAACAAGAGAACTATTTATCTGAAAAAAGAAAATAGAAACCTTAATTCCAGCACGAAGCTTGTTAAGGATAAGAGTTGCCAGTGCATCACTTTCGACATCTTCAGCAACAATAAGTAGAGGCCTTTGTCTCTGAGCAAAAAGTTGATTCCAGTATTAGTACAAAAGACCCTTCTTGAGTAATTTCTAACAACAGAAACAAGAAGTGAAGAGAGAAGTCATGTACCTTCAGAGCCAACTCTAACACCTTCACCACTGCATTAATGCTGGAAATTTTCTTCTCATGTATCAAGATAAGAGGGTCATCAAGTTCCTGCAAGAAGAAGAAAAGCAAACTTTAGGAAAATATTTTCCATATTGAGCAACATAAGCAACCAGATCCGAAAGAAGGGGTTACTTACAACTTTCTGGTTCTTCTGGTTGGTGATGAAGTAAGGTGATATATATCCCCTATCAAGCTTCATACCTTCAACTACTTCCAATTCATTGTAAAGCGTTTTTCCATCCTGTATGGAAATTCAAATAAAAAACCAGTCGTATAAGTCACACGGCCGGTCCTGAGCTCATGGAGGCACAGGACGAACTTTCAAAATAAGGCCCCCATACATAATGTAATAAAATTATTAACATATTTATCTTTAAACCTTTTTTTTGGCCCCTCATGATCCGGGGGCCCTGGGCGGTCGCCCTGGCCGCCCTGGGCCAGGGCCGGCCCTATATAAGCACTACCTCTATTACTGTGTAATACTACATCCACACAAGGGCAACAAACAAAAGTCCGATAACTTAAGTACCAAAATCACTGCTGTAAGTGCAAATGTGGCTTTTCTAATAAGTAAATGATGGCTGGTTAAGACAATAAATTATTTATCCAGACTACAGATGTATAAAAGTTGAGTTCCTGTATCATTTTCCGTCCGTAAGCAGTGGAGTGTGGCCCTCAGCTAATGAATGTTCATACCGTAGGAGCTATATATATTTATAATGCGAATGACTAATGAGTTATAGATACTAGATAACTACCATAGAAGTTGTGTATTGTTTCTATTTTGAACAAACGACTATTTCCCTGCCAAGATCGACTTAAGCCTGTTGTACTCCTCTCTGAGATTACAATGAGTTGAAGAGAAAAAAATCTATTTAATATTTGCCTATATGCACCTCTATATAGAAAGTAAGGTAGAAAGATCTTCCAGGCTAATGGCCATAATACAAGAGATATTACGAGGATGAGAAGTCAGAACATGAAAGACTTAACACTAGTTTCTTATCAAAGATATAGAAAACCAGAATAAGAGAGCAAGCAGATTCTATTTCAGTATGAATTGTATAACAAAATGAATAATGCTGTTATATAAAAGTAAATAATAAACACTCAACAACAACAGAATGGTATCTACTAAAGGTTTCCAAATGACAGCTGTTATTAGCCTAACTAATCAAACAAAAAATGACAAACAATTTTGTGCACAAACATATGAGAACAAATCAACTACAACTTAAAGCTTTTGAACTTACAAAAAATATGAAACCTATCAACTAAACATAAGAAGTGGACCACACATGTATTTCAGAGCAAAGCTAACAATTATACAATGTTTGTAGCAACTTACTGAAATTGTGATAACTCCCTCCTTGCCAACTTTCTCCATAGCCTTCGCAATGAGTTCTCCAATTTCCCTTTCTCCATTAGCTGATATGGTACCGACCTATAAAAGACCAAAGTATTCTGCTTAAAGGATACATCAAACAAAAGCACAACGACAATGTTCATCACAATTCTTAACGTTTGCTCCACGATTTCTTATCTATAATTCATCCTTGTTCTCCTCTTAACATTAGCAAAAGTCATATCAAACAGGCATAACAGAAAATTTTCGATTTCAAGACGGATATGGACGACAAGGAAAAAACCCTACCCTCGAGCAAGAGGAAATTAAAACAAACCACACAAGGAAACTATATTGTCATTATGATGAAACTAAAACAATGGTTGAAGATCACCACTTTTGGGACATACTATTCTTAGTCAATCAATAATTATTAGAGAATGTTCCTACCTGAGCAATTTCCTCTGAGGTGCTAATCATCCTTGCTCTACTCTTCAAGTTAGTCACTACAGAATCAACAGCCATCGTGATACCACGCCTTAAATCCATCGCATTCATCCCAGCTGCAACTGACTTGCAACCTTCAGTGAATATTGCTCTCGTGAGGACAGTAGCACATGTTGTACCTACATCACCAAAAAAATCTGGGGTCAAAACTACTACTAAAAGACATTTAAGACGGCAATCAGATACCAAGTTACTTGATGCTGTAGATTATATAATTGTATCATAAGCAGTTGTCATATCTTTAATTTTCCAAATGAAACTAGTTGTGATTCTGAATGGAAGGGGACATGTCAGTCCACAATGGGGATATTCTTAAAATGGAAAAAGAAATACTTATTCACTTTATTACATACAACTCAAATATATTACTCAGATATGCAGCTAAAGTAGCGATAATCTACATTTCCTTTACCATGTAAACTGATTACTGTAGGTAGGAATAATTAAATTTTCCGCTTAAGTGCAAGAAAATTATATTTTGTGTCAAGCAGTGATACCCCCACAACTCTATGAGGACTATGAAAAGTGTGGATTAAAAAATACAATCCATAAACGTCACATTAGAAAAGAAACAGACAAATGTGGGTTCACAGGAAAGTTTCTTTAAAAGTTGCAATACAGCTAGTATAGTGTAACAATAATTATACAGATCATCTTAAGAGTTACATGTCACACAAGAGAAGTCAAGTACAATTGCACTCTCTAAAACCCAATAACAGCTTGAGAAGGTAAATGAGGACAAAAACTTATTAGACTCAGAACTTACCATCACCAGCAACATCATTAGTTGCGTTAGCAACCTGTTTCACCAGGCTGGCACCGATATTTTTCACTCTATCCTTGAACTCAATGCTCTTTGCAACAGTGACACCGTCCTTTGTAACTTTTGGTGCGCCATAGCTTTGTTCAAGAACAACATTACGACCCTTCAAACAAGAATTTTATACTCGGTCATATAATTCAAGACATATATTCAAGATCATTTCTGAGGATTTTTCAAAGGAAGTATTAAATATAAATCAAGTAGAAAATAATGTTTCAGGAGTGCTACATAAGATCCAAAAGAGATCCAGAAAGGTTATAAAGCTAAATATATTAAAGAGAAAAGTAGAACTTCCAGACTGGGACTTGTGGACAGATCATAAAATTACTAAACCAGAAAAAGGACAAGGCCAACCTTCTAACACTCCCATTCTAGAGTGGGCAAACACTCGAACAATCAGTGCCATGTTCATGCCTCGTCATGCCGAACACGACATGGGCACTCCAAAATACACTACAACATACCAAATACGGTCTCGTGTCAGTGTCGCTGCCATGTGCATACCGCATTGCGTCCTATTTGTGTCAATGAAATGTACACATAAAAATGGGTGCCATGTTCATGTCTTGTCATGTCAAAACACGAGATGTACATTCCAAAGTGAACTACAACATTCCAAATAAGGTTTGTCATCACCTTGTGCATACCAGATTGTGAGGTGCCAGTGAAACATGTTGGAGTCCAATCTGGATTTGGTAACAACATATTTCTGGAATCCAAATCTAGTTAAATATTTAATTTGATTAGATTTGGATGTCCATAATTAGTGTTGTGTTATTTTAGATATAATAGGATTCTTATTTTAGGAAATCCTATTATGATCTAAAATAGGATATTGATGGGCTATTTTAGGTGTAATAGGATTCTTATTCGGGGGCTTCCTATTTAAGAAATCATATTATGACCTAAAATAGGATTTTGTCATCCTATATATATGGGGTGAGGGTGGAGGCACAAAGTAGAGATTCGGGGTGCTTGTCCACAAGAAAATCTAAGAGAAAGTCCGTACATTGCTCTTAGGACTTCGTCATCCAAGACAGAAGGAAGAAGAAGATCTAATCGAGAAGTCGTCAACTTCGATTAAGGAAGATTGATACGGATTGGTGAGTGGTCTCAATTGTAATCTCCTGTTTTTCTTCTTGAGAGTGGTGAGGGGGTTGAACCTATTAGGACAAAGGGTTCAACGTTAGTTCTGTCAATCTTGTAATTTCATCTAAGTTATTAAAGGTTGGAATTTGTCCAGGTGACGTACGTCACCGCCATATACTTGTCTTCATCTTGTGCAAGGTTGTCAAACTCGAGATACTACCAAGGATCGTTCGAAGGGTGAACGATCGTAACTCGTGGGATCGTAAGATCCCACCAGAAAGACAATTATATTTAATATATATTATTTATATAACAAAAATAAGAAAAAGTAACCTTAAAAATCAAAATAACCTTAATACAAAAATGTCATACATGAATCATAAGTCACAAACTCGTGGGATCGTAACACGGATCGTAAGATCACACGCGTTTCCTCGCCGCGCCGGCCGATGACCGCGCCGGCCACCAATCTGCCTCGAAGCTCCGTATAAAACGCATAGGATCGTACGATCCCACGATCTATCGCGCGAGTTTAACAACATTGATCTTGTGTTTGGTGTCTGTTAGACGAGGGTTGGTTTTGATCAGGTGGGTTGGCAAACGCTTCCGCACGCGCCCAACAATTGGTATCAGAGCTTTGGAGGTTCTGACAACCATGTCTACGGAGCAGATGAACACTCGTATGATCACCCTTACAGAAAAAACTGGACGATTTGGAAGCCAAGGATGGAGGATCTACTCTGGTGCAAGGACTTGCATGGTCCGTTGGAGGGCAACAGCGCAAAGCCAACGGACAAAGTTACTGAATACTAGAAACGACTGGATCAGAAGGCAATTAGATTCATTCGCCAATGGTTGGATGATTAGGTGTTTCACCACGTATCTATGAAGAGTTCGACAAAAACATTGTGGGAGAAGCTACATTTGATGTACGAAAGGAAGACGGCAGACAACAAGGCGTTTCTTATCCGCTAACTTGTCAACTCGAAGTATACAGAGGGTGCCCCAGTGGCACAACAACTGAATGAGGTTCAGGGTATCATCAATCAGTTGTCTGCTATGAAGATGGTGATTGATGATGAACTTCAGGCCCTACTGCTTTTGAGTTCTCTGCCAAAAAACTGTGAGACATTGGTGGTGTCGGTGAGCAACTCTGCGCCTCATGGAGTCGTCACGATGGAGGCAGTCAAAAGTAGCTTGTTGAATGAGGAGGTCCAGCGCAAGCAAGTGGAATCGTCGCAGGAGTCCGCTCTGATAGCTTCCTATGGGAAGGGAAGACCCCAGTCACAAGCGAGGACAGGGGAAAGTTCTCGGAATCTTGCGATTGTGGACCGCTAGGAGGGCTGCTATCACTGTGACGAAAGGGGTCATATCAAGAGGAACTGTATGAAGCTCAAAGCTGAGGAGGCCAAAGGCAATGACGATCAGGAGGATCTCACGACGTTTGGAGATATCATCATCGCAGCGACCGACGCAGAGAAACCGTGTGGCATGTGTCATGATAGCGACTGGGTCATGGACACGGAAGCGTCGTACCACGCCACTCCACATAGGAGGATCTTCACGTCATACTGCAACGACAAGTTTGGACGTGTGAAGATGGGCGACAAGGGGACGATTGCAGTTGTAGACATTGGTGATGTGCCCTTGACGACGGAGTTTGGTGAGAAGCTCGTCCTCAGGGGTATGTGACATGAACCGAGTTTGTGCTACAACTTGGTTTCGGTACGAAGGCTGGCAGATGATGGTTGTCGCAGTCTGTATGGAGACAAAGATTGGATGCTTGTGAAGGGTTCCCAACAGCTGGCTCGGAAAGATTTGTGTTGTGGCATATACAGGCTCAAGCCTTTGAGCTGTACAGGCAGGTCACAGACACCGGATGGAGGCTCGAGGGGTGTTTGACAGGAGATGGATCGTCAAAAACTTGCTGAGGAGAGGCTTCTAGATGCTTTGAGGGATACAAAGGATTCAGTTCGTCGAGACAAAGCGACGGATGGTAATGAATCAAAGATTGAGGGTCAGTCTGTCGGTCCCATGACAGCTGGTCGGTCTCCAGGTGGAGGTTGCTCTACGGATCCAGTTTTGGCGACAGATGGTTTGCCAAAGCTTCACGGAGCGATATCGGTTTCAGCAGTTCGAAGCCAGAAAGGAGATCAAGGTTTGCAGCAAACTCAATCTGAGGCGGAAGTATATTCACACAGTTCAGGGGGAGCTGTGGGTCATCAACGGCATGCACAGTGCGTGATGTTCTGCTCGAGGACGCATGTGTATAGAAGAGCGTCAAGTTCGGACACGAAGGTGGGCAAGTTCAGGAGTTCGAATCTTGGAAGAACCGCACCGTCCGCTTGGTTGAACCAGCCAAGGGTGAAGAAGCTCGTCGAAAAGTTAACACTTTCCGGTGGAAGACAGAAGTGGGGACAGACAGCTAAGACTTACGGTGAGGCTGATCGTCAGGGACTTCGATCTTAGTCGTGTCATTGATATCGACAGGATCCCAGTGATGCAGGAAGTGCTACGCATGGCAGCTAGTGTCGACGTGACGGTCGAGGAGCTAGAGACAAAAGAAGATGCAAAACAGCTCGGGGGATCGAAGATCAGTGGCATAGGGGGCAGGAACTCTGTCGCAAGACGACAGGCATAGAGTCCAGTTGAGGACCCATGGGGTCAATACCCTTTCATCAGATTGGAGGGAAAGATTGTTGGAGTCCAGTCTAGATTTGGTAAAAACATATTTGTGGAATCCAAATCTAGTTAAATATTTGATTTGATTAGATTTGGATGTCCATAATTAGTGTTGTGCTATTTTAGATATAATAGAATTCTTATTTTGGAAAATCCTACTATGATCTAAAATATGATATTGATGGACTATTTTAGGTGTAATAGGATTCTTATTCGAGGACTTCCTATTTAAGAAATTATATTATGACCTAAAATATGATTTTTATCATCCTATATATGTGGGGTGAGGGTGGAGGCACAAAGCACGTCACAAAGTAGAGATTCGGAATGTGCTACGGGTTGGTGAGTGGTCTCAATTGTAATCTTCTGTTTTTCTTCTTGAGAGTGGTGATGGGGTTGAACCTATTAGGACAAAGGGTTCAACGTAAGTTTTGCCAATCTTGTAAGGTTAAATTGCAAAAAATCCCTCGTAAGATCTACACCTTTTGCGTAGAAAGACCTATTAAAAAAATTTAGCAGTTTGCATCTCCTTAGATTCCCTGCACGAGCAAAAAGCCCCCTACCGTCTGTTGACTGTTAGAAATGACCGTTAACTCCATTTTTTTAAAAAAAATAAAAAATACCAAAACTACCTCCCCCCCTTTCCTAACCTCTCCTACCGCCGGCCAGCCCCCCTCCTCCTTTCGGCCAGCCCCCCTCCTCTCCGCACCCCCTCCTCCTCCCCGCCCCCTCCTCCTCACCGCAGGCCACCCCCCCTCCTCCCCGTCGGCCTCCTCCGCACCGCCCCCTCCTCACCGCAAGCCTTCCCCCCTCCTCACCGCCACCTCCCTCCTCCCCGCCAGCCTCCTCCTCCTCCCCAGGCCAGCCCCCCTCCCTCCTCCCCGCCGGCCTCCTCCTCCCCCCCCCTCCTCCCCGCCCCCTCTTCCTCCCCGTCGGCATCCTCCTCACCCCCTCCTCCCCGTCGGCATCCTCCTCACCGCCCCCTCCTCCTCACCGCAGGCCAGCCCTCCTCCCCGCTGGCCTCCTCCTCCCCCCCCCCCTCTCCCCGCCGGCTAGCCCCCCCCTCCTCCCCGCATCTCCTCCCCGCCCCCTCCTCCTCCCCGCGTCTCCTCCCCGCCCTTCCTCCTCCCCGCACCACCGGAGAGAGAGAGAGGGGGAGAGTGTGAGAGGGGTAAAATGGTCATTACATACCCACTTAACACCAATTAACGAAAAGAGGACAAAATGAGCATATTTCATACTTTTAGGAATGTTAAGAACATGAGGTCTTTTAGTGCAAAAAGTAAAAATTTAACGAAATTTTTTTTGCACTTTATCCATCTTGTAATTTCATCTGAATTATTAAAGGTTGGGATACCATATACTTGTCTTCATCTTGTACTTGGTGTCCGTTAGACGGGAGTTGGTTTTGATCAGGCGGGTTGGCAAACGCTTCCGCACGCGCCCAACAATTGGTATCAGAGCGAGGTTTATTCTGGTTGGGTTGATACCCAATAATTGGTATCAGAGCTTTGAAGGTTCTGACAACATAGCATAGTTTGCAATATCGGTCGATACCGATCCAATACGACTGATACCGATACAGTTTGGCATGTACCGGTCCGATACCAACCGATACCGATACTAGACATTGAGGATCTCTTCTCTAGTCAATTCGGCAAAGAAAGTTGAACGAAAAAGACCAATTAACAAGGATGTGAAAGTATTGTAAGGTTGTAAAAGCATGTAAAAGAAAACTTATCTATCACAGGTATGCCAATAGGGTGACTACTATTTTATTCAATTTAAAAACTACCAAGAAACAACACAGGAAATACTTGAATTATGCCTAAATGTATAAATTATTATTATTTTTCTAAATTTTAATAATTATTTTCTTCCCGGTACTTAAAAAAATCGGAGACTCCAATCCGAACCGCCGATACTGTTCATTGGAAGGGTCTGATACCAATTCCGACAAAAAAAAAGTGCTTCAGGACAGTAAAATGGATCTAAACATAACAAGATCCAGCAACTACCAACAACTGAAATTTCATCACACGTACAACCACACAATAAAATCAACAAAGCCAGTACCTTTGGCCCCATGGTGACCTTGACGGCATCGGCGAGCTCTTCCACGCCCCTAAGCATCAGAGCCCGGGCATCCACTCCAAACTTTATGTCCTTCGCCGCGTAGTTCCTGCTCCAAGTAAACCTGCTCCCAATCTGCCACAACAAAAACACCATTAACTCCTTTTACCAACATCAAATATCCCAAAAAATTCCATAAGCAGGGAAAAAAAAGGTTCTTGCGATCCTCACCTGCCGGCTGCTGTTGCTTGCCGCCCTGATAGAGAACACATAAAAATAAGTAATTAGGGTTTGGGGAAACGAAGGGAAAGACTGTACATTTTTCCATCGGTGACGCTCACCTGGCTTTGGAAGCGATATTGGCAGCTGCTCGATACATGGTGAGATCTCGTCGAAATGTGGGATTTTGGGGAGGAGAGAGGAAAGTAGGGTTAGGGTTTATAAAGAGGGAGGGGGGGAGTGGTGGAGAAGGAAGGGGGGTGGAGGTGAGTGTTCTAGAGAGGGGTTCTCTAGAAGGCTCTATTAGGGTTTTAGGAGGGTTTTGGCGGCTAAAAATGTGTTGTGGTTGTTTTGGGTCTGAAAATTTGTTTCATGGGTGGCCCAAAGGAATGCAATCTGGATTGGGCGGTGGCCCATAATCGGATCGAGACCAGCCCAATCAAATCTAGGTTGGGCCGAACCAAGTCCTGTCAAAAACTGGGGTCGGCCGTCCTATTTTTTACTAGGTCAGACTGATTGTGTCTTTGTCCGACCAGGCTTAAATGTTTGAAAACAACTCCTATCTGAAGCATGACGGTTGAGGGAGGAGAGGCGAGATATATCGAAGTGAAGAAGGGAGGAGTGAGGGAAGCCGTCATTTTTTATAAGTGCTGCACACATAGAGCGAAGACAGGAGAAAGATAAAGATCAACTCTATTCTGCCGGATACAGAAACGATTTATGAACTCGTCCACTATTACTAACTAAAGATAGCAAAGCACGGATTTGTACTTTTTTTCTATCTTATAGCATGCATAGGTTTTGTTTTGGCTCTATCTTATAGCATGCAAAGAAATTCAATTTGTGAGGTGTATTGATGAGTCCGAAGTCCATAAAGTGATGCAAGAAATCAAGAATTTATGGAGCACACGTGAATGGCCTAATGATGGCCAAGAAAAGATTAGGCAACCGTTAGGTCGCCCACGAAGCGGTGAGACGAGCGAAGTGAGGATTGTGGTAAGCAATGGAGACTGGTTGTTGTCGGCATGTGCAAATGTATCATAAGTATAAGATTAGCGATAATCTTGTTGTGGTAGTTCAACTAGAGCAGTAAGGGTCCGATTTTGCATTTATCTTCTTCCTTAGCTCCCAAGGCTCAAATCCTTCCCCTCTAATTCAGATCTCGTTGTCCTTTAAAAATATAATATAGCGGTCTCATTTGGGCCTCTCGTTAATAGTCGTTTGGTCGTGGGAGGGGAGATAAGTTGGTCAAATTATGCCCTCCCAACAACAATATTATAAGGACAATATAGTCTTTTACCAAAATACTTTCTTAATTTGGTCATTATAAACAATATTAAGTGATATTTTGGTCATTTGACTGAATATGAACTAATATTCCTACAACAAATATATTATAAGAATATTTATGGTCATCTGGCACCTAAAAAAATTTTATAAGTAGAAATTGATACATCCAAATTTACCACAGCAAAATTTATTCCTTTCGTTCTAATACTTTTAGTCAATCTTGTATTCTTTTCGGTGAATTAGCTAATTTCTGGAGACATGGGTACCAAAAACATTGCAAGAGCTAAAAGAATCAAAATTTGAATACTTCAACTTATCGACCACCATAAAGTTACAACACTTGTACATCCAGCTTTGAAAAAAATTAAGTTGAGGTTTAAGTATCTATTTTTTTTATAAAAAATAATTAGTTATTTTTTTGCTATTATAACCTAATTAATTTTTTAATTATTTTTTTAGAAATATAGTACGGATCCTAATGTTTGTACTGGTTCTACCAAAACTTTAATAGTCTTTCGGTAAGTGTTACTATATTTACTAGTAACGTGAACAAGTAATGCACGTGCATAAAAGAATTGTTAAAAAAATTAAATTAGAACTTTGGATATATATGTTTAGATAATACCATTTAATTAGGTTAAATAGTTAATATATTTTAATTAAAATTTGTTCTTTGTAAAACTTTGATATACGTTTAGATAATCCCATGTAGTTAGATTAAATATATTTTAATTAAAATTTATTCTTTTGTAGAACTTTGGATATATGTTTAGATAATACCATGTAGCTAATTTAAATATAGTTTAAATATGTTAAATATATTTTTGTTTGAATTTGGTATATATATATATATATATATATATATATATATATATATATATATATATATATATATATATATATATATATATATATATATATATATATATATATATATATATATATATGTTTATAGGATTTTGGATATATGTTAAACAGTTGTAATAATTTTTATGTTATTTTTACATTTAGTTATAAGAATTTTAAATTATTTTTAGGATATATATAAGGCACGGTGGTAGTTAAAGGATTAAAAAATTTTATTAATTAATGTGTGATATACAAACGGCTTGGACGGCTTACTTTTGAGCCTTAGGAATTATTATGTTAATCATTTAGAAAACGAACAATTACCGACACAAATATTACTTCCTGAAACCAAAGTATTAATATTATATTCCAAGTGAAGAAAGTCCATAATCAAATTATATCAACTATTCAAGTTTTTTCAACTTGATGTCCTGAACTTTAATAGATAATAACCTAATACCATCAAATATTATAAATTTTTATCTTGATACCTTCCGTCAGTTGTCACTCCCCGTTCCCAGAATACGTATTTTTAATACATGTACTGCTTTAATATATTTATTTAAATATTTATCATGTATTGTTTTGTATTTAAATCTCTTTAAATTCATGTTAATTAATTTCCTGCAATTAATTTTCTGTATTTTACTTTCTGCTTTTATTCTCTGCTTTAGCTTACTTTAGGTTTGGCCTAGGTTGGTTTATTTTCGGGTTATGGTGGTTCATCATGAACCGAACCCACCATCACCATTTAAAGCCCCAATCCTTTGTCTCTCTCTCTCTTCATTACTTCTCCTTCTCATTTACTCTTCTTCTTCTTCATAGCTCCCTCTACCTACCAACTCGTAGGCAAGTGCAACTTGCTTCCACAAGAGAGCCCATTTTTATTGTTCCATTGGTTTCTTCTCATGTTTCTAAGACACATTAGAACTTGTCATTTTCCATTTTGAGGCTTTAATTTTTGTAGATCTAGAAATTAGTTATTTTCGGATTTTTGTGGTTTTGATCTATCAAACTTCTTTGTTTTCAAGTTTTGATGGTTCCATGTTGTAGAGAATTTTATTCTACCCAATTTTGACCTTTGAAAAGTTGGATTTGGACTTATTTTGACCAAGTTATGGACTTTTGAAGCTTTGGGTTCAAACCATGGAGTTCTTGCTGGTTTGGAGAAGACAGTGAGCAGTGTGCGCGAGCTTTTTAGCTTGAGCTACTGAGCTGCGCGCGCTCTTTAGCGCAGCGCAGTCTGACTCATACGCTGCCTTTTGGAGGCGTATGTCTTGCATACGCTGCCTTGATGAGGAGTCGTATGGAGTACATACGCTGCCTTGATAAGGAGTCGTATGGAGTACATACGCTACCTTGATGAGGAGTCGTATGGAGTACATACGCTGCCTTGAAGAGGAGTCGTATGGAATCCATATGCTGCCTCTTGGAGACGTATGTCTTGCATACGCTGACTTGAGCGTAGCCTGACTTGAGCGTAGCTGACTTGAGCGTAGCCTGACTTGAGCGTAGCCTGACTTGAGCGCAGCCTGACTTGAGCGCAGTCTGACTCAGGCACAACCTGATTTTTAGGCGCAACTGGACCTGACCCTACTTATCCTGGATCTTTTATAGCCCTGTATATTGATATTTTATTAGATATTTAACGTCCATTTTATATCCTTACGCCTTTTGGCATAAACTTGATATAATCATGATATGTTAATATTTCTGTTAAATATAGATTGTTACGTGGGATGTACCATGTGTCGTGAATTGAGTTATAGATACCCCGATTGACTGGAATTAAACCCTGAGAGTTGTAGACTCGACCCCACTGAATACTAGTTGACTTTTATGCCTTGTCACCATTGATAATGATTGTGACCTTGACTAATAATTGATCATGCGTTCCTAGTTGGAACTAAGAGACTGGCTAGTCGTCTTTTTGAATTGAATGAATGAGACACATTCATATTAATTATGAACTATTGAAATCGACTGGCTAATCTCGAATATTGGCATACAGGCACATGCAGGCTTCAATTTATTTAGTATTTATTTATCTTACCAAAGAAGCATGTGTACTTTATGGTCAAGGCATGATTACTCCGTGGTTAGTTTTGATTGTTGCATTACGCTATGTAAGACCTACAACCTGACCGCATTGGTATCATTGTAGAGTTGTGCATATCGTACCCCGTACGAAAGTACTCATTCTGAATGACCATGATCCACGGCATGGTACTTCACTCAACGTAGAGACTATTAAGTTAAATAAAATAATGATTGCATGGAGAGAATGGATTCTCGAGTTCTTACATGGCAGCCTTCTTGGGACTAGTAGTGCCCGACAGGCCGGTTGGTCCCCACAGATACTGCAAATCTGCCACACGGGCAGGGAGCGGTATCTTGTTATATTATCTATTGAATATTGTATATTAATGACGGGCGTCCCGCTGTGACTCGTCTAATTCATGATTGGCGCAATTGATTGACTGGGTAAACTAGCCTTGCTTGCGCATAGTAAGAACTGAGAAATCCTTTATTGCATAATTCCAGGATAACTTGGGACTCACAATAGCAAGCCGTAGTAGTTGCCTGGCCGTTTAAATTGATTTGTTTGTGTACTGTACCTACTCTGTTACTTAACTGAGATGATCAGAATGTCAGGACATGACGAGCCAACTTCTGTCCTTGTTTGGTTGGGAGGTTGGTTCGAAGTGTCGTGATGTTGTGTGAGTCCTAGTAGATAGCAGAGATCTATTATCATATTCTCTTATTACTGGCTCCATTCCTCATATCGTGCTCCCTTGCGGTACTTGCTATTAGAGGTCTAACCTCTCTGGTTTTGCATGGCCAGATTTAGAGCCGGTCCCTGAGGATCCAGCTTACTTCTACCTCCAAGATGGTCAACACTAGAGGGATGATCGCAGGAGGACTTGAGTGGATTTCTTACTTCCCCGCCCGTTTTGTTATCTACTTTATACTTTGCCGTTTGGCACCGACATGTTAGTCGGATTGTCTTGTACCTACTTTTGCATAATTGTAACTAAGTCAGGCTGCAGCTGCTAACAATTGTGTATACTTACTACATCATCTGGCTGTATTTTGTAAAGCCAGATATTAAGAACATTTTGACTGAGCGTTTGGGACGCCTTACTGCTTTATCTCACATGTTCTCTATTTCTATTTCTTGTTTGAATGATTGAGACAATAGAAGTAAAGTGACCATAGGGAGACTTTCATGTAGTATGCACCCCCTCGTCTTGTAGATAACATCGATCGTATTATACGGTATTCATCTACCCGTAATACGTAGCTGGCTGAGTCATTCTCCCGCTCTCCAGTATTCTGGTTCTGGGGCGTGACATCAGTCAAACGTTAACTTTTTTGGGACTAAAATACCACATCCCCCTCTCATGCACCTCCCACTCCGCGACCGCTACTGATTGTGTATGATCATTAATATACACTAGGCCCATGTTTAATTTTAAATAATATAATGATTGTATGATCTCACAAAACTAAACTTAATTGATTAACCATAATCAAAAAATTAATTGAATCATTGGGTTAACACTATGGCCTCGTTTGGTTCACGGAAAGGAAATGAATTCTATTTTCCATGGGAATAGGAAAGTAGGATTCCTGTCACATTTCATTTTTGTTGTTTGGTAAAACAAGGAAACTACCTAGGAAATGAAAGGAAAATATAACAATGTTCCAATAATATCCTTACCTTTTAAAATAAAAATAATATTATAAAAATAACATTAATGGTAAAATAAGCAATGACACATGGTTACTTTTGTCATAACTTTTGTAATAAATATTGGGAAAGGAGGAGGAAAAATCAATCACATGGGTCTTGAGTGGAACCATATTTCCACCAATTTTTTCCTTGTCAGGAAATTGATTCCCAAGTTTGTGGCTACCAAACAAAGGAAAGGAACATCTTTCCTTTCTTGCTTCCTTAAATTCGTGAATCAAACGAGGCCTATGGGTATGTGTCAAGCATATCTATGGCAAGTCTATGCCTCTGCCAATTAGTAGTTTCGTTTCAGGCGGAGCAGCGGTAGGGGTGAGCATTCGGTTAATTCGGTTCAAACCGAACCGAATAACCGAAAACCGAATAAACAAAACCGAAACCGAACCGAAATAAATCGGTTCGGTTTTTGGTTTATTCGATTTTTGATTTATTTTCACTTTTTTTTGTTAATATATATTATAGTTAAATATATTTACTATATACCTATATTATATATCTTTATTTATTTAGTGTGTGTGTGTGTATATATATATATATATATATATATATATATATATATATATATATATATATATATATATATATATATATATATATAAACTAAAAAAATTTATTCAGTTTTTGGTTTTGGACCGAAATTGAAACCCAAAATCGAATAAATTTTTTTAGTATTTTAAAAGCCGAAACCGTACCGAATTTTTTAAAACCGATTCGATTCGATTTGATTTTCGGTGCAAAATCGAATAATGCTCACCCCTAAGAGGCGGAGCTAGGTCTCTAGCAATATCTAGTCTTTCTTTTGACAAAGCTAGTAGTGTGGTGGTGAGGCTAGCTATTTGTCAATATTAAGCTTTACTTCTAGCGAAGCTGATATTCAATTAGGTTAATGTTGTTGGCATTACGACGAGATAGTGACCTCTGTCGAGTATGAGTTTTGCTTGAGGAAAAGCTGTGACTTGTACCAGTTTGTTGCTTTTGTTATAGCAAAGCTAACGAAATTATGGAGCTAATGCTTATGGCATTACGATGGATCTAATTGTGCTGGCATTAAATAATTTAGCTTCCTTTCATGTGATCTTAGGACGTGGTAGGGATATGTCATATGGTGGGGCTCAAACCTTAGCAAAATTATAGCTTTACTACAGGCGACCCTAGGGGGAAATATTCGACCAAAATTTGCTTTAGATAAAGTTATTGATGCGACAATGCTAGCGCTACCTCTGTCATTTTATTGACTTTTCTTTTAGCAAAGTGTATCATTGCGACCCTACCAGCAATATGGCAAGGCTAATGCATTAGTAATTTTTATCGGAAAATTTACTGTACCGATATAAAATTATATAAAATTATCCAAAACGATAAAATTTTGGGAAATTAGGGGAGCCAATACAATCCGACAAACCGATTGTCGAAAATTGGACAATGTCCAATTTCCGACCATTTGTCGGAAATTTCGATGGCCGTTGGTGTTGTGTTGGGTTGGTTTAATGGGGGTGGTGGGTGGGTTGATAATTGGTTTTATTTTTCTTTTGAGTTGGCTCGGTTTTTTTGGTTTTAGGTTTTAGGTTTTAGTTGAATGTGATATGGATTTTATATTTGAGTTGGTTTGGTTTTTTTTTTCTATTTGGTTTATTTTTGGTTTTTCAGATTGAGGTTTTAACCATGTGTAAGATTCTCCAACGTTACAATTCCAACGTTCCAATTCTAACGTTACAATTACAACGGCTATATTAAACGACAATGCTATGTATAAGTATGTAACCAAGCAACGTCTTCTCTAAAAAAATTCATTTCCTTCAAAATCTCTCTCATTTAGTAAGAAGCTCTCTAGTTCGTTGAAAGCTGCAGCTCCTCTCGTCCTACCTCCATTTGGAAGTTCATCTTGTTGTCAGCATGGATCAAAATCTAACAATACTATGCTCGCTTGGAGGTGTACTAAATGGGTTAGCGTATGAAGGAGGTTTAACCCAAGTTCTTATAGTTGATCAAAATATTTCGTTTCTTAGTTTACATAATCTAATTATTGATCAATATTCTATCGATTACGAATTTATATTAGTACATATTTTCGTATCTAATTGTATAAATGTAGATAGTGAAGAAGCATTGAAATTTATTCTTCAAGTGAATGCACAATCACCGTATATTAATATCTATGTCACTCCGCCACCATCAAGAAATAATAATGTAAGTAATATACCTGCTTGTAATGTAACTTTTAACGTTGGTCCTAGTTCTTCTCATCAAGTTATTCCATTTACTGAAGAAGAACATATAGTAGATGATGGTAATAACGATGATGAAAATTGTGATGATCTAATTGAAAATTTAGATGATGAATTTGATGATTTTGTTGATAGCCTTAGCACTCCTAAATTATTGTAAAATCTGCATTCTTGATTATTGGAGTAATGGAATTATTGTACTTTTGGTTTGAACATCAGATTTTGGTTGCACTATCATAGTCTTAGAGTTATTAGCTAGCATTATTATTATTATTATTATTATTATTATTATTATTATTATTATTATTATTATTATTAGTCGGATTAGGAAAATATTATTTTTAAATTAATCATTGGATTTTGATTGTGGCCCTGTCCCCGATCCTGTGTCCGGGGTCCGACCCCGAGTCCGGACACCGACCCCGAACTCGAACCAGACCCTGTTTTCCCGAAGCCCGACTCCGTTCCGAGCTCATCCTCATTTCCTTCTTTTTAAAATTCTGATTATTATATATATATATATATATATATATATATATATATGTATACTAAAACCATTTTTTTCCCCTGATCTGGTCTCCCACGACCAGATCCACCCCATACTTTCCTCCCACAACTCCCTCTCTTCCACACTTCTCTCTCCACAACTCCCCTCATAAATCCACTACCACCAGCACTCTCTCTCCCTCACTCTCACTTTCTCCTAACTTTTTCCTCCACCTCTTCTCCAGAGCTTCCGTGTCCTAGTCCGCGGCTCCCGGCGCCCATCTCCTCCCCAAGCTCCGCCGGAGCCGACCGCCTCCGACCCGGCTGACCGCCCGCGCCGGCCTCATCCAGCACCCCCAACGCCTCCCAAGGCCGGCCAGCTCCGGCCGACCCCGTCTCCCGCGCATGTGCCCCGCCGTCCTCGCGCGCATCCCCGAGGCCAACCCGCGCCATCTCCGGCGACTCCCGACGGCCAGATCCGCCCGCGTCCTACCTTTCCGGCGACCCCCGGTGTAATGCCCCGCTCCGCACGGTGCATTACGATGAGTCGTTGACTCGAAGAGCTGCGTTGACCCGATAAAAGTATCGATACGAATCGATGCAAGAGTTACATTGGCCAAAGATAAGCCTTGAGTCGATTAGAATCTATGGATCGAATCGATGCAAAGGATAAGTTTCGTGTGAGCAAGTGCTAATGTTAGTTGATCTGGTGTGCAGGCTATGCCTTTATGCTGGATTACGAATCGTGGTATGGGCGCGATAGGCCAAGTCAACCGAGTAGTTCAAAGGAATGGCTAAGTCTGAGAGTTAGCTATGCAACCGAGTTATGGAATCGAGCCGCTTCAATCGGCAAAACGATAAGGCGTATCGGCTTAAGGTGGGCGGGTTCTTGACTCTCTCTCCCTATTCCTTCACGTCTAATAAAATGTATCATTGTATGCGTAAGATATTATCGAGTTAGCGAGCGTGGCTCGGGCGACGAAAGGTCCAAGTATGTGTCGAACACTAAGATAGAACATTGAACAATCGAACAATTGAAGCGACGTGCATCAAGTGTACGAGTCGCGGTAGGGCGGTGATGGTAGAACATTGAAAGACAACATCGAGATGTGCATCACGTGCACGCCTCCGAGAACATTGAACACTAGGCGTAGAACATTGATTATGGCACTGAGCGTGCCCTCGGGCACTTATGCTACGAAAAGACTAACTACGGAACTAGGCTATGAGAATGACTTAAGAATGGTATGCGTTGAATATGAGTATGAGATGACTAAGCCGTTGGGCGTCGTACATCAATATGGATGTGTTGGGGCATAACGCCGACGGACCTCCCCATATGGATGGTGGATTATGTTTATGAGACGCGGATATGTTATGGAACGGGACTATGTTTATGGAATATGAGACGGGTTGGAATGTATGACTTGTATGCTATGGTACGTATTGCATGGTCAATGGACTCGGATGGCCCGTGCACGGGTGCGGCTTCCCTCGGACGGTTACGCCGGGGCACCGGGACCGTTCGGCCTAGGAGGGAATTATGTGTGGTATTTATGGTGCACAACATTCGGACGAATTGCGACCGTCCAGTGCTGTGATAAGCTATGATATCCGTAAGTTTGGGATCCTTCGGATACTGGGCTAGCAACCCGTATCGAAGTAATTGTAGGCTTACACATAAGAGATACCAAGTCCATTATGGTGCGAAACACCGTGACCTTCATATAGATAGGGCCGGTGGGCTGAGATGAGAGTTGGGTGCATGCGCAGGGCCTGCGACCCCTATGCATTGTATAAGCTTATGATTGGGATGTTGCGTGAATGATATGGTTCTTACGTAAGTTCTAACCAGTGCAGGCTAAGGAAAATGGGACGGGATGAGCACAAATCACTATGTTTATGTCCAGATTATGTCTAACTGTATCTTCTGCAGGAACACGATATGGGACACAATCATATAAGTTGCTATGTTGAGTATTGCCATGAAAAGGATCCTAAGGCTAATTAGCAAGATCACCAAATAATATTGCATGTTTCACTAAAGATATTTAGTGTTTGGTTTGGGTGCGAGCGGGTCTTGATCAGTGCGAAGCGAGGACGAAAGCACTAATCCTCCACTAGTTTGTGTGCAGGTTCAGGTATGATCGGCTCGGGACGGGGCTTGGCTTGGACGTGCCGAGGCATGGAGTCCTGGGCGTTCAAAAGGAGCTACCGCATAGGCGTTCGGACTTGCGACATGGAGATGTTCGGCCGAAAACTACTTGGTGGCTATAAAGAGACATAATGTATGGAACAATATAATCCTTTGTGAGCTAGAGAGATCATGAGCGTTGTAGCCAATTGGCATATTAAGTTGGGCTATTCAGAGCCTTGTAACCTTCAGTTCATTATGAATAAAAGAGATTCTTGTTGTATTCTTTGTTTTCCTTCCGCTGCTTATGTTAAGACTTGGAGATAATCACTATGTGAACCGTTATCTTGCCTTGCACGAGCGCAACTCCAGGCTCGTACGGCATCACGCCCCAGCGAGGACGATGATTCGGGTAAAATCTAGCGAGGATGAGCGATTTCCCGGATCGGGGCGTGACAAGTTGGTATCAGAGCGGTTCCATCCTTTGGACCGTGCATGAATCTCTTTGACCCTCAGTTACTTCGCTATCGAATTCAGTTGACTCTAAGTTGTTTCCGCAACCGCATGGCTCATGGATCTGCTCGATGCTATATTGGATGTTCTATACAATAAGTCTATATTAAGTACGTACGTCTGCTACAAGTATGTCATGACTATCACGTGATCTCCGGGTGCCATCGGAGAATGTTGGTTGCACGAGGTGCAACGGGTTATGGAATATTGGTTGCACGAAGTACAACGAATGTGGTGATGTTGGTTGCACGAAGTGCAATGATATACGTGTTGTCGGTCGCACGAAGTGCGAGTAGCTATGTGTTGTTGGTCGCACGAAGTGCGAGGAGATATGTGTTGTTGGTTGCACGAAGTACAATGGGTCGATATGTGAGACGATGCGTATTACGTGGCTATGCGAATGGTTATGTGTTGTTGGTTGCACGGAGTGCAACAAGTCGTGAATCGTTCGTTGCGTCGGTGCAACGAGTCGATATGGTATGATGCGTGTTGTATGGCTATGCGTATGGATAGCAATATGTCAAACGGGATTGTGACCTTAAGTATCGGGAATGAGTTGTTGCACGAGTTACAATGAGCGGGATTGGGAAATCGTGGATGCGATAATAACGAGTCGAGTTGAGTAGGCGAACTTGTAAGTTGGCCGCATTGAAGCTAGTTTCGAAGTAGACGAACGTTTATGTTGGCCATATGTCACGTTGAGATGTGAATAAGCAAATGTTGCGGGTGTGATCGATATGATCGCCAAGATACGGTTAGAGTGAATGCGTGTCAAACTTGAGCGAACGCTAGAGCTGGGATCGGAAGGATCGCCATACGGGATAGTTGATTGAGAAATAGATGTCGGACCTATGCGGAAGGCGATGTCGAGTAATGACTTGATTTCGAGTGGTATATGCAATACCAATTATGCGATCAGCATAGCGAGGTATTGTATCGATAACGATAGGCTCGATTTCTGAGTGGTATATTGAATACCACTTAGCGATAGCTATGTTAAGCCGTTTGGTGACTTGCGATAGATTTCGTCGAGACGATTATGTTTTACGATATGTTTGTCCTCAATGGACGAAGTAGTACCGAGACTCGAGTGGGAATGACTTGATAGAAGTCGATACAAGTATGACTTGATGAAATGAGTTGAACGATTATGCGTGATGTCGTACTTATGGATGATACGTCGGATGAGGATTCGTTAAGTGTAAGTCGAACGATAGGCAGAGCATTGCGAAAGAATGTTATGTGGAGGAAATAGTCGACCCGGTCGAACTTACGTCAGTAGGTATAAAGAAATTGTGCGAACGAACTTGAGTTAGTGCGAGGAGTCGGTAGCACGATTTTGGAAGTGCGAGTTAGGGATGTGAGAACGGATATATGAATTGGAAATTGTGTTGCGATTTTGGTAGTGAGTTATAACGGAACGAATCTTGATGTGTGCAAGACTTGATTCGTATTCGAGTTCGGAAAATAACAGTGATTGCAACGAATTGGAGCTTATGAGAGACGAAGATGTTCAAGTTATGCATATCGACGATGGTATTGAGACGTATCAAAGACGATATGCAATAACTCGGGGATACTCTGATCGAATGAACGAAAATTATGTTGAGCATTGTTATTGGATGAATAGGATGCAAGTTAAGTTGATGTCGATTTGGATGACGATGGCAGGAATGCTTCAGAGAATCTGAGAGTCGATGGATGTTACTCGGATGAAAACGAAAGTGTCTGGATTGCTTCGAGGATAACCACAATGTTGACATTCTTGTCTTATGTGATTGTAACTCCAGCATCGCACATGCGTCGTGCCAAATTTGGGCGATCATTCCGCATGAGCGTTGGTATGGTGATTCATCCAGCGGGGGTGATCGAACTTACAAGGCGTGGCAAAATCGGATTTGACTTGTGGTTTGATGCGAAAGTTGTTCGAGGACGGTTTTGATGAGTACAGAATGTGTCGAACTATGATCACGGATAGGTAAACTCGAACTTGAGACGAGTAGACGTCATACGACGAGCGAAAAGAGTCGACAGTAATACATGAGTGATTCGTGTAGCAACGGCGCATCAGTTGCGCGGGAGTAGATGAATTATGGATTGGGTAAAGTCCCATAGGAATTGTCGGGAATTGATTTGGCTCCGCGATAGGATATAGCATGGTTCGTTGTAACTGTCCCTCGTTGATGATCTTTAATTATCGAGCGTAGTTTCGGGGCAGCTGACCCTAGAAGACTTGACCGCCAAATCAAGTAAATGTTGAAGTCCCATAGGATGATCCTAAAGAAGTCGCATAATAAATATTGTTGAGGATAAGGAATGATCGAGTATATGTTGAGGAACGTGCTTAGCATAGCGATGCGGTAAGGCGATTGCAAGGATTTTGCAATACGCGAGAGCGACGGATAGTAGAATGACCCTAAGAGTGTGTCGTAGATCGGTTGAGTAATGGTTAGGCTATGTGTATTGAGCGTGCCATCTATGTTGCGAACGAACTAGTCAGGATTGATTGAGAATTGAGTAAAGGATTCGTACTCGGTCGAGAATAGGAGATGGGCGTATCGTAAGAGACCTTGGGTCGGAAAGATTGTTGCCTTTGAGCATCGTAGACTCAAATTGACCTCTTGTGTCGGAAGAGATTAAGCACGATGTCTGGATAAGTTACCTAACGGGGGTAGCCCAGACGAAATGCGTGGATAGAGCGAGAACATGAATCATATATGGATAGTTGTGTGCGAGACTTAGTACGGATTGTCGGCAAAGGAATTTGTGACATGTTGGACTTAGTCCATGTCGTTAAGGCAAAATGTTATGAATGATTGGATGAAAGACTTGAGTTATGTGAGAGATAGGAAACGATTGGACGAGTAGGCATTGTGGAGAATTGTTGCGATCGGATGCGCAATGACTCGATGCAACGCGAGTGTTATGTGGTTAGCGAGAGACTTATGAGATTGAAGTAACAATTTTGAGTTAAGTTATGTGCAGAGAAGTTTAGAAGATGATCGCATGTTATGGGATGATGCATACGAGATTGGGAATAGGCGCTAAGATATGACTAAGTCGAGTACGGACTAATTGATGCTTGAGAATTTAAGTTGAGCTTGTTAGTTGTCCCGATATCCTACAACTGAGCTTGGCTAAAATGCATATATTGGTGGGACGCCTAAAATATGTGTATGATCCAAACTAAGTTGTATGATTCTAGCGATAGTAGCACGAGATTGTGAAACAATCTAGCGAAGCACTTGGATTAAGTGTTGGTTTCGGTTCGAGGACGAACCTGATTTTGAGTGGTATATTATGTAATGCCCCGCTCCGCACGGTGCATTACGATGAGTCATTGACTCGAAGAGCTGCGTTGACCCGATAAAAGTATCAATGCGAATCGATGCAAGAGTTACGTTGGCCAAAGGTAAGCCTTGAGTCGATTGGAATCTATGGATCGAATCGATGCAAAGGATAAGTTTCGTGTGAGCAAGTGCTAATGTTAGTTGATCTGGTGTGCAGGCTATGCCTTTATGCTGGATTACGAATCGTGGTATGGGTGCGATAGGCCAAGTCAACCGAGTAGTTCAAAGGAATGGCTAAGTCTGAGAGTTAGCTATGCAACCGAGTTATGGAATCGAGCCGCTTCAATCGGCGAAACGACAAGGCGTATCGGCTTAAGGTGGGCGGGTTCTTGACTCTCTCTCTCCCTATTCCTTCACGTCTAATAAAATATATCATTGTATGCGTAAGATATTATCGAGTTAGCGAGCATGGCTCGGGCGACGAAAGGTCCAAGTATGTGTCGAACACTAAGATAGAACATTGAACAATCGAACAATTGAAGCGACGTGCATCAAGTGTACGAGTCGCGGTAGGGCGGTGATGGTAGAACATTGAAAGACAACATCGAGATGTGCATCACATGCACGCCTCCGAGAACATTGAACACTAGGCGTAGAACATTGATTATGGCGCTGAGCGTGCCCTCGGGCACTTATGCTACGAAAAGACTAACTACGGAACTAGGCTATGAGAATGACTTACGAATGGTACGCGTTGAATATGAGTATGAGATGACTAAGCCGTTGGGCGTCGTGCATCAATATGGATGTGTTGGGACATAACGCCGACGGACCTTCCCATATGGATGGTGGATTATGTTTATGAGACACAGATATGTTATGGAACGGGACTATATTTTTGGAATATGAGACGGGTTGGAATGTATGACTTGAATGCTATGGTACATATTGCATGGTCAATGGACTCGGATGGCCCGTGTACGGGTGCGGCTTCCCTCGGACGGTTACGCCGGGGCACCGGGACCGTTCGGCCTAGGAGGGAATTATGTGTGGTATTTATGGTGCACAACATTCGGATGGATTGCGACCGTCCAGTGCTGTGATAAGCTATGATATCCGTAAGTTTGGGATCCTTCGGATACTGGGCTAGCAACCCGTATCGAAGTGATTGTAGGCTTACACATAAGAGATACCAAGTCCATTACGGTACGAAACACCGTGACCTTCATATAGATAGGGCCGGTGGGCTGAGATGAGAGTTGGGTGCAGGCGCAGGGCCTGCGACCCCTATGCATTGTCTAAGCTTATGATTGGGATGTTGCGTGAATGATATGGTTCTTACGTAAGTTCTAACCAGTGCATGCTAAGGAAAATGGGATGGGATGAGCACAAATCACTATGTTTATGTCCAGATTATGTCTAACTGTATCTGCTGCAGGAACACGATATGGGACACAATCATATAAGTTGCTATGTTGAGTATTGCCATGAAACGGATCCTAAGGCTAATTAGCAAGATCACCAAATAATGTTGCATGTTTCACTAAAGATATTTAGTGTTTGGTTTGGGTGCGAGCGGGTCTTGATTAGTGCGAAGCGAGGACGAAAGCACTAATCCTCCACTAGTTTGTGTGCAGGTTCAGGTATGATCGACTCGGGGCGGGGCTTGGCTTGGACGTGCCGAGGCATGGAGTCCTGGGCGTTCAAGAGGAGCTACCGCATAGGCGTTCGGACTTGCGACATGGAGATGTTCGGCCGAAGACTACTTGGTGGCTATAAAGAGACATAATGTATGGAACAATGTAATCCTTTGTGAGCTAGAGAGATCATGAGCGTTGTAGCCAATTGGCATATTAAGTTGGGCTATTCAGAGCCTTGTAACCTTCAGTTCATTATGAATAAAAGAGATTCTTGTTGTATTCTTTGTTTTCCTTCTGCTGCTTATGTTAAGACTTGGAGATAATCACTATGTGAACCGTTATCTTGCCTTGCACGAGCGCAACTCCAGGCTCATGCGGCATCACGCCCCAGCGAGGACGATGATTCGGGTAAAAACTAGCGAGGACGAGCGATTTCCCGGATCGGGGCGTGACACTCGGCGCCTCCGACCCGAGGCCAGAGCCTCCCGCGCGCTGTCCCCTGTGGCCGTCTGCTCCAGCGCAGCGCTAGCGTCTCCCGCCGACTTCCTTCGGCCAGACCCCGCCGGTCTCCGCCGCCTCTGTCCCGAGGCCGCGCTCTGCCACGTCTTCCCCGGCAACCCCCTTCGTGCTGTTCCAGCACTGCCCCTGTGGCCGTGCTGTCCCGATCTGACTTTCCGGGACTCGCTGTCCCATGGCCGCTCTCCCAGCGCTGACCCGCGGGTTTCCCGACCCGCTGTCCCGCGGTGCTCTCTGGTGTTTCTGTTCCCGTGTCGCTGCCGCGTGGATTATTCTTTCTTAATTACATCTGAGAGCTCTAGCCGAGCAATTGAGGTATAACTTCGTGTCCCCGTGTCCCTCCCGTAGATAGTCTGTGATGACGCGGTCCCGATCCTCTTCTGGGATTCGGTATTTTGAATATGGTTGCTTTTGGGTGATACGTGGAGTATCGGTTACGTCGCGGCGTATTTTCTATTTTGGTTATATTGTGCTGTGGTTATTTTGGGTTGGATATTCATTTTGGACTGGTAATTAGTGATCCCTGGTTTGGGATATTTATTTGTGTTGCGGATTGGCATCCTCCCAGGATTGGGTTGTCCCAGTTACAGAGGAGGTGCTGCCGAAATTTTTGGAAAGGTTTTCAAAATAAAAGTATTTAATTAAATTTAATAAATTGCTAAATAAAATTCTATTTTCAAATCTGGTCTTTGCAAACGATTTATAAAATTGGTTTTGTCGGCTTTAAATACGGATTTTGTGAGTTTTCGTATCTCCGTTAGGCGACGACCGTATCGGTCGAATGAGCCTCGGCGAAACGCAAACGCTACAGGGTTTCCTGTACGTTGAGGCGTTAGCCAGCAACATGAGATTGCACGACCAAGTCTGAGACTCTAAAATTTTAATTTTAATTATAATTTATTTTAGAACTGGTACTGCTTTTAGTATTTATGGTGTAGGGCCTCGGCCTACTGTTTGGACCGTTCGCGGCACTCAGAGCTCGCCTTAGGATTATTTAATTTATGTAAATAATTTGTAAGGGCATAAGCCCAGTTTTTTTTTATTTCTCTGTGACCCTGTATTGTATAGCGTAGCTTTTATTATTTTTCTGGAATGTTGGTTTCGTCGTTAAACGCGTAGAATGGATATATTTATTTTATAAAGAAAATTAATAAGTTTTCTAATAATAAATAATCTAGTAATTTAGCAATTCACATATTTTCTCATTTAAAAGAAAAATCCTAGTTTTATATATATATATATATTTAAAATACAAAGTTTTGCCAAATTAACCAGTAATTGCTATTTTTCCCAATTAATCAGTAGCCGACTTATTTAATTAAAATGATAACGAACGTAGATTGCGATGCTAGATTTCCAGTAGATTAATTAAATAACTTAAAACCTGACTAGGGTCTACTTATAGAGATTGTAACTAGCACACCTAGAATGGTTTCATTATGGTTCTAAGTCAAGGCTCTCAACTGTAGGATCTCGGAGACGAACTTGACTTTCTCCTCGGTACCGACTTTCCCGATCCAGTCAATTAACAGAGGCAAGTTACGGTTATATTTTCTTGTATTTTATTTAGTAATTGTCAAGCTGCATATTTAAACCACATTGCTACACGGAACCCTCTCCTAGGGTTCAAATATTGATTGATATTAATTGTGGGGATTGGGGGAATAGTGTAACGTTTATGGCCAATATCCCTCATATTGCATATTGATTGTGCGAGCTTACCCCTCTTACATACGGGGATAAGCCGTATCGCGTCGTTAGGATGCTATTGTACAACCCAAGCCGGTCATAGACGTTTACACATTCAAATCACATTGTTTTCAATTGTTAAATTGCTGGAAAATATTGTTTCAACTGTTTAGCCTGTACTTTTCCATTATTACTTGAAATGTGAGATACATATTCGTACTTGCTCCCTCCTGACTGGAGACAACATTTTTAGGTGACATTGAGGATGCTGAGCTATTGTATAATAGCTACTATGACCCGGTTTTGTACCCTGTGGTGTTGCCGGAGTTCCCCTTGGAGGACGCAGGACCTGAGGCCGACGAGCCGACCGCTTAGCTAGTCGTTTCCAATTTTTCTAGTTTTATTGTTTTGGAGTTTTGTATTCAGCACTTTATTTCAGTTCTTTCATTTCCAGTTGTACTTTTCAATTGTTGAATAAAAGTTTTAATTTTTTTGTATATTCGAGTTGTGACAAATATATAGATGTTATTGTGAATACCTGCATATAGAACAGCTTACTGCCGCCGTCTCACAACGGTGCAGGCTGGGCATGATCCGGTTCGATCCAATAATTTGGGATCGGGTCGTGACATGTTTTTAGTGGTGGTCCATGCAGGTCAGAAACAATAACTTAGGAAAATATACCTAGAAACAATTAGAACACTAGAACATTGATTTGTCACAACATAGGTCCGAATTATATATATAAATATTTTTGTTTGTTATAGACTGGTAGGCTACCTTGCTTATGTTCTGCATCCAAAACCTTATCCAGCATAGGCCGATTGTATGGTGGTATATTTTACTATCTACTGTAGTTTCTAGATTTTATATATCTTTTAGTGTCCGTCGACTTTCAGAGGTTATTTTCTCCATATCCTTATCATACTCCAGCATTCCTTAGCATCCATACGCTTTTGTTATTTTTGGTTTAGGATTAGATTTTTCCCAATCTCCTTCTTTAACAAACCTATTTCAAAATTTTCAATTAGTTGATCAAATCACACTTCTCTATCTTTATTTAGAATCTAGATCTATTTCACTATTTAGAGTTTCAAATTCTCCTTTAGCAAATTTTGGTAAACTTTTATCTATCCAGAGTATTTTTACGACTAGTGTACCCAACCATTTATCTCGACATTATTTTCAATTGACTTTCTTGGGACCAATCCCGAACCAAATTCTTCTGGGACCATAAAGCCCCAAGGTTATTTATTACCAAAAGAATTGGTTCAACTTAGCTTGTTCACGAATATTTCAAGGGGATTATTTTCCAAAAATAATTCCAATATTGATTGATATTTCCTAATTTATTCTAAGACCAAGAATATTTTCATTTGTTGACTTCCTCCACTCAACCTGAAACCTTACTCTTTCTAAGAACTTCTTGGTCAGTTCAAGGCCTAGGAAGTTTCCAAAAACTCAATACTTTATTTTTTGTTGATTATTACTAGATGATACCCTGTAGAGTTGTAATAAGATATCTTTTGAATTCATAAGAATTTGCTGAATCTTCCCGATATGAATCGACCCTTGATTACACTCTTTGTTGGCAGTATCTTTCACAAAGTCATGTTTCCCTTACAATATGAATTCTGAAAACTTAGAAGTTTCTAATCTTAATGAGAATATATGGCGGTACTTATCAAGAAAATATTGGTGTTAAGATTTGAGAAGAATGAAATTCTCCTTAGATACGTGTTAGTGCTCGGGGTGATAATGACATGAGGAGTGAAATTCTAATCTGAATGAGTTACAGTGATAGGACAAGCGACTTATCGAGAATATATATTACGGAGTGTAAGGCTGAAAAGATATATGGATATTTAGGGATCGAAATCATTTATGGAAAAGGCAGGGATGCAGTAACGATCAATTAATTATGTGACTTAGAGGTTGAAAAAAAATGATAAATACTGAGGTGTTCTTTAAGGAGGAATAAACATAAAGTATATGGTGAAAAAAAAAATCTATAAATGATTGCGGGACAAGGAATTTTAACTCGAGGTACAACTTAACTAAGGACGACAATTGATAATAAGGAGAGGAATCGAGGATAATTGAATCTTATGAATATGATTGTGAGTAATACGAAGTTAAGAGATATGTGATGAAAAAAAAAATCAAAAATTCACTTGGTAAATTCGAGGTCGTGGAAAAAGATAAATACAGAGGTGTACTTTAAAGTAATGACATAGTAAAAAAAATCTACACATGGTGGGCGGAGCAAGAAAACTCGAGGTACAATTTAATTGAAGACAGTGATTGATGATGAGGAGATGAATCATGGTGTTTGAGTTTTATAAATAAGATTGTAAGTATTATAAGAAAAAAAATGTGTACGATGAATTGAAACGTACCATCGATGGGTGAAACAAAATATTTGAAACTTGAGGACTACTCAATTGGAGATTGAAAATACAAATCGAAAGACCCAGATGTTATAAATAAGAGATCAAAGGATTAAGGGATGCAATAAACTACTCCTGAGAAAAATTTTATTGGCTAAGTGATAGCAACAAAATTAGAAGCTCAAGATCGAATAACCGAACTTCCATTTGGTCAAGGATTTTGAATCAAACGTTTAAATCAGGAGATGTCAAAATATACGTGATGGTGAAAATAGAAGTCTAAAGGAATACAAGATTGATGATGGATTAGACAATTGTATAAGAATATCATTCACGACCAGTTTAATTTTGGAAGAATATTGGGTTGATTTTCTAGAACATTATTTTCTTTAAGATACCCAATTTTTAGTAAGACTATTTCGTATGTATTCGTGACTATACATGACTTTGCTTGACATGACAATTTAACCATTCCTTAGTGTGTCTTTTGTAATTCTTAGACTTTGCAGCACTGTTAGGATCATAGAGATGGAATATTGATAAAGATAGGAAGACAAGATGTGTAGGATAATGAATAAGTGAGTTAGTGACCATAGAGTAGTTTGGATAACGAAGTTAAATCATGATGTTTTGAGAATTACCACTTGAGGGAGAAGTGGTACAAGAATCAAAAATTGATGATGAAAAAAAGGGCTAATGATTGTAAAAATTGATGACTGAGAAAATGTTTCATAACTGAGGTACCATTTTTGAGATATAACCAACAGTTGATGATGTCTTTCGTCCCATGACTTTCTGTTAGAATAAGACCCTGTTTTATTACCATTACAGGTGTAGCTAGTAGTATTTAAATAGTCTATAGAATTTCATTATGGGATTGGATTACAATTAATATTTGGATAAAATACGAATACTGGAAGAAATCTTGATCAATGAATATAAAGTTCGGACATGATTGGAGGGAAACTTATGTATTAATCTTTGTTGTTGGATGACAAATTTGGTTTGACAAACTTTTGACAACAAGTTGGAAGAAAATCGCAATTATACGACTCTAAATGGTGACATAACAGAAAAGTTTTAAGTGACATATATTTGAGGAAAGACTTTTGTAACCCAGTTATTGAAAGAGTTGTTGCAACAAATTGATTATAAAGACAAAATATGGGACTATAAATTCATCGATATGTGATAAAAGGGTTACTAACGCTTGATATTGAGTTAAAGGCATGACACCAAGTGGAATTTATCAAGATTATTTTGGAGCGTGTATAGCGACGCAAAACGAAACTTGATCCTTGGTAAATGTTAAATTGATCGGTAAGGTGATAAGAGGGTACAAATTGTTGGAGAATAATTATGTGGGCTTAAGTGACTTATTTTTGCACAAGTATTTTGCTGATTTATGATTTGGAAATAAGAGCATGCTAAAAGTAATTTTGTACGATTATTTCGGTAATTAACAATTCAGAAATGGAAGCAAACATTAAATTGTGGACAATGGCCGTATTTCTAAGGAGGGAAGAATATTGTTGCATGAATTGACTAAGATAGTTCTTTTGTAGCTGACCTAGGGATTGCCAACATTATTAAGAGATAATCAAGGTAGTAATTGTAAAGGTTAGATCATCCCCTAACAGTACCCTTAAATTTTGAGGACGAAATTTTCTAAGGAGGGAAGGTTGTAAAACCCGCATTCTTGATTATTGGAGTAATGGAATTATTGTACTTTTGGTTTGAACATCAGATTTTGGTTGCATTATCATAATCTTAGAGTTATTAGCTAGCATTATTATTATTATTATTATTATTATTATTATTAGTCGGATTAGGAAAATATTATTTTTAAATTAATCATTGGATTTTGATTGTGGCCCTGTCCCCGATCCTGTGTCCGGGGTCAGACCCCGAGTCCGGATACCGACCCCGAACTCGAACCAGACCCTGTTTTCCCGAAGCCCGACTCCGTTCCGAGCCCATCCTCATTTCCTTCTTTTTAAAATTCTGATATATATATATATATATATATATATATATATATATATATATATATATATATATATATATATATATATATATATATAGAGGAAAATGTACCTAAGGTCGACCTCATTTTCCTCACTTTACAACATTTTTTTCTTAAATTTTTTTTATGGGATTCATCTACACCTTATTGATTGGCAACATACCAAATTTCAAGAAAAAATAATATTGTTTAGCCCCTTATCTATCCCTTGCAAAATCGACGGTGTAGCAGCAAAGTTTTAGACCGTCGATTTTGCAAGGGATAGATAGGGGGCTAAACAATATTATAATCACTTGAAATTTGGTATGTTGCCAATCAATAAGGTGTAGATGAATCCCATAAAAAAACATTCAAGAAAAAAATGTTGTAAAGTGAGGAAAATGAGGTCGACCTTAGGTAACTTACCTAAGGTCGACCTTAGGTACATTTTCCTCATATATATATATATATATATATATATATATATATATATATATATATACCATTTTTTTCCCTGATCTGGTCTCCCACGACCAGATCCACCCCCTACTTTCCTCCCACAACTCCCTCTCTTCCATACTTCTCTCTCCACAACTCCCCTCATAAATCCACTCCCACCAGCACTCTCTCTCCCTCACTCTCACTTACTCCTAACTTTTTCCCCCACCTCTTCTCCAGAGCTTCCGTGTCCTAGTCCGCGGCTCCCGGCGCCCATCTCCTCCCCAAGCTCCGCCGGAGCCGACCGCCTCCGACCCGGCTGACCGCCCGTGCCGGCCTCGTCCAGCACCCCCAGCGCCTCCCAAGGCTGCCAGCTCCGGCCGACCCCGTCTCCCTTGTATGTGCCCCGCCGTGCCCGCGCGCATCCCCGAGGCCAACCCGCGCCATCTCCGACGACTCCCGGCGGCCAGATCCGCCCGCGCCCAGCCTTTCGGGCGACCCCCGGCGCCTCCGACCCGAGGCCAGAGCCTCTCGCGCGCTGTCCCATGTGGCCGTCCGCTCCAGCGCAGCGCCAACGCCTCTCGCCGACTTCCTCCGACCGTTCCCGTCCGGCCAGACCCCGCCGGTCTCCGCCGCCTCTGTCCCGAGGCCGCGCTCTGCCATGTCTTCCCCGGCAACCCCCTTCGTGCTGTTCCAGCGCTGCCCCTGTGGCCGTGCTGTCCCGATCTGACTTTTCGGGACTCGCTGACCCATGGCCGCTCTTCCAGCGCTGACCCGCGGGTTTCCCGACCCGCTGTCCCGCGGTGCTCTCTGGTGTTTCTGTTCCCGTGTCGCTGCCGCATGGATTATTCTTTCTTAATTACATCTGAGAGCTCTAGCCGAGCAATTGAGGTATAACTTCGTGTCCCCATGTCCCTCCCGTAGATAGTCTGTGATGACGCGGTCCCGATCCCGTTCCGGAATTCGGTATTTTGAATATGGTTGCTTTTGGGTGATATGTAGAGTATCGGTTACGTCGCGGCGTATTTTCTATTTTGGTTATATTGTGCTGTGGTTATTTTGGGTTGGATATTCATTTTGGGCTGGTAATTAGTGATCCATGGTTTGGGATATTTATTTGTGTTGCGGATTGGCATCCTCCCAGGATTGGGTTGTCCCAGTTACAGAGGAGATGCTGCCGAAATTTTTGGAAAGGCTTTCAAAATAAAAGTATTTAATTAAATTTAATAAATTGGTAAATAAAATTCTATTTTCAAATATGGTCTTTGCAAACGATTTATAAAATTGGTTTTGTCGGCTTTAAATGCAGATTTTGTGAGTTTTCATATCCCCGTTAGGCGACGACCATATCGGTCGAATGAGCATCGGCGAAACGCAAACGCTACAGGATTTCCTGTACGTTGAGGCGTTAGCCAGCAACATGAGATTGCACGACCAAGTCTGAGACTCTTAAATTTTAATTTTAATTATAATTTATTTTAGAACTGGTACTGCTTTTAGTATTTATGGTGTAGGGCCTCGGCCTACTGTTTGGACCGTTCGCGGCACTCAGAGCTCGCCTTAGGATTATTTAATTTATGTAAATAATTTGTAAGGGCATAAGCCCAGTTTTCTTTTATTTCTTTGTGACCCTGTATTGTGTAGCGTAGCTTTTATTGTTTTTCTGGAATGTTGGTTTCGTCGTTAAACGCGTAGAATGGATATATTTATTTTATAAAGAAAATTAATAAGTTTTCTAATAATAAATAATCTAGTAATTTAGCAATTCACATGTTTTCTCATTTAAAAGAAAAAGCCTAGTTTTATATATATATATATATTTAAAATACAAAGTTTTGCCAAATTAACCGGTAATTGCTATTTTTCCTAATTAATCAGTAACCGACTTATTTAATTAAAATGATAACGAACGTAGATTGCTACGCTAGATTTCCGATAGATTAATTAAATAACTTAAAACCTGACTAGGGTCTACTTCTAGAGATTGTAACCAGCACACCTAGAATGGTTTCATTATGGTTCTAAGTCAAGGCTCTCAGCTGTAGGATCTCGGAGACGAACTTGACTTCCTCCTCGGTACCGACTTTCCCGATCCAGTCAATTAACAGAGGCAAGTTACGGTTATATTTTTTTGTATTTTATGTAGTAATTGTCAAGCTGCATGTTTAAACCACATGGCTACACGGAACCCTCTCCTAGGGTTCAAATATTGATTGATATTGATTGTGGGGATTGGAGGAATAGTGTAACGTTTATGGCCAATACCCCTCATATTGTATATTGATTGTGCGAGCTTACCCCTCTTACACACGGGGATAAGCCGTATCGCGTCGCTAGGATGCTATTGTACAACCCAAGCCGGTCATAGACGTTTACACATTCAAATCACATTGTTTTCAATTGTTAAATTGCTGAAAAATATTGTTTCAACTGTTTAGCCTGCACTTTTCCATTATTACTTGAAATGTGAGATACATATTCGTACTTGCTCTCTCCTGACTGGAGACAACATTTTTAGGTGACATTGAGGAGGCTGAGCTATTGTACAATAGCTACTATGACCCGGTTTTGTACCCTGTGGTGTTGCCGGAGTCCCCCTTGGAGGACGCAGGACCTGAGGCCGACGAGCCGACCACTTAGCTAGTCGTTTCCAGTTTTTCTAGTTTTATTGTTTTGGAGTTTTGTATTCAGCACTTTATTTCAGTTCTTTCATTTCCAGTTGTACTTTTCAGTTGTTGAATAAAAGTTTCAAAATTTCTATATATTCGAGTTGTGACAAATATATAGATGTTGTTGTGAATACCTGCATATAGAACAGCTTACTGTCGCCGTCTCACAATGGTGCAGGCTGGGCATGATCCAGTTCGACCTAATAATTTGGGATCGGGTCATGATAATTATTTATTGGAAAACAATTTAAGAATCGATATAAATTTAGAAGTTTTATTAGTGATATAGCAATTAGGCATAATTTTACTTGTTCAGCTACTTTAAATAATGCTACTGGGATTATATATAAATGTAATAGTTCAAATTGTCATTGGAGGGTATACGCTAAAGCCATAGGTGGAGGCGAAAGATTTTCTATTGCTACGCTAGAAAATAGACATTCTTGTTTAGGTGGACTTACAACTGGTTGTCATCCATTAGCTACCACTGTATGGGTTAAAAATCAGATTATTGATAAAATTCGAGATAATCAGACGTATAGTCCATCTCATGTTGTAAAAGATATATTTAGGGAACATCTAATACATATTAAATACTGTAAGGCTTGGAAAGCTTGAGAACTTGCTCTATCCGAAATAAATGATAGTTATATTGATGCATATAGTAGTCTCGAAGAGTATGGTCTTAGAATTATTGAGACAAATCCAGGTAGCAAATATTTTATGAAGATTACAGAAAATAATAGGTTTGAAAGAATTTTTATTTGTTTCAAGGCATGCATTGATGAATTTCTAAGAGGATGTTTACCTGTGATTAGTATTGATGCTACTTTTCTTTCCTCTAAATATAGAAGGATTTTATTTATTGCTTGTGCTCATGATCCCAACTATCAACTATATCCAATTGCATATGCTGTTGCTGAGAGTGAAAACACTGATTCTTGGACTTGGTTTTTAAACGGTTTAAGAATATCTTTTGAAAGATTTTTTGATGCCTGGAATACAATTTCTTTTATATCGGATAAACAAAAAGGATTGATAAATGCCATGCATGCTATTTTCCCGGAACCGCCACATTTTTTTGTATTCAACATTTTAAAGGAAATTTGAAATCGGTATGTAGATCAAAGCATTTTCAACGTAGCTTGGATTATCTTGCAAGATGTTATAATAAAACAGATGCAAATAATTGCTTGGAGATAATTAAAGCTGAAAATGTAGATGTTTATAATTGGCTTGGGTATATGTTGTTTCATACCGAATTGTCGTATAACCCGATCAGCTGGATGATACATTATGTCTCCATGATATATTATGTAAAACCTATAGAGACTTAATTCATATGATGTTCGTTATATCTCAGAAGGATAAGGATTTATACAATAATGCACCATTTGAACCTGTTTTTGGGCAAATAATTATAAGGTCATAAAACAGAATAAACTAAGTAGATCAAATTGAATCAAATTTTATTTACCTCTGAAATCTTTAGTGAATCAAATTGATCCCGATATATCGGGGCAACCGAGTAAACACAGTGTGCGGGATCTACCGCATCAGTAGTCCACCGTAAAGCTATCGAAAATACATGTGTGTCGCTACTGATACGGAAAAGTGGCCTACCGATAGAAAAATGCTCGTAGGACCAAACCTAAAAAATATGTGGTATAAGTGTACAAATTTTAAATGTATACCAAATTCAAATAATTTTCGTACCTGGATCAATGTAACACATCTATTTAATTTTTTCATCAATTTGCCTTAGACTGGAACTGCACAAAATCTGACATAGCACTGTATAGATATGCCAGTATTGACGCTCCCGAAGCATGACTCGTCGGTTCCGTCAAATCATTCAGAAATAGCAGAAAACGTAAATTTACCATATCCGATGCGTCGGAAAACAAAACTGCATTAATAAGGCCTAGTAAATAGGCTCTGGTGCATGCAATGACCTGAACAAAATATGAAAAATATATTTGCTAAACTAAATTTATATATAATTTATGTGGATAAATATTAACCATAAATTTAATACTTACCCGTTCCTCATCAACTGAGATTTCTTCGTCACCAATACGATCTATGTGCATAAAATTCTGACGGATCCTTGTATACGACACTAGGCCTTTGCCTTTCAATCTTGGTGCCTCCACACCTAGGTACTCCATGATCACTGTCTCAGCGAAAAATGACTCATCAAATATTATAGGTTTACCTGTGATAGGTAAACCTAAAATATTTGCAACATCTTTAAGCACAATAGTCATTTCTCCGAAAGGTAGTTGGAACGTATTTCGTCCGGGCCACCAGCGCTCTACTAGACTGAGAATCAAGTCTCTATCATGACGTAGAAAACGTATTTGATCAAGGTACTGAAAACCAAATACGTGCAATAAAGCTTCTTGGTCACTAGTCAACTTCCAAAAATCAAGTTGGCCCTCATAGCGCCATGTATTGTGTTCTCGACACCGCACTTCCTTTTTATAATCACATAGCTATATATAAAACATACAAACTATGTTATTACTAAACATATAAAATGTAAAATATATTGACTAACACAATTAAAATTTAATATACCTCTTCAGAAAATATCAGACTACATATGTGCGACTCGCGTTGCTGCTTAATCAATTCTGTAGTTGGTACCCCTAGTATACAACCATCGTTTTGGCTAGCCATCTGTAAAAAGATTGTTGTTAAAATGCATATGTAAGAGTATGATAGATTAGGGTTTCGGTTTATATATGATAAGGGTTTGGATTATGTTAGGGTTAAGTTCGGGTTGAGATTAGGGTTAGGGTTAGGGTTAGGGTTAGGAAAATGGTTTGGATTAGGTTAAGGGTTTAGTTTACGGGTTAGGGTTAGGGTTAGGGGGTTAATGTTAGGTTAAAGGTTTAGCTTAGGTTAGTATTTAGTTACGGGTTAGGGTTGGGGTCTAGATTAGGTGTAGATTAGTCTTAAGGGTTAGGATTGGGGTCTAGATTAGGTGTAGATTAGTCTTAAGGGTTAGGATTGGGATGTAGATTAGTCTTAAGGGTTAGGATTGGGGTCTAGATTAGTCTTAAGGGTTATGATTGGGATCTAGATTAGGTTTAGATTTGTCTTAGGTTAGATGTTAGCATTAGGGTTAATATAAAATGCTAAAAGTATCATAATATAAAATGCTAAAAGAATCATAATATAAAATGCTAGATTAGGTTTACTAACCAACAGACTTCTTCTTCTTCTTCTCCTTCTTCTTCTTCTTCTCACTTCTTCTTCTTTTGCCTCCTTCTTACTTCTTCTTCCTCTTCTTCTTCTTCTTCTTCTTCTTCTCCTTCTCCTACTCTGTTCTCTTCTACTTCTCCTTCTCCTTTTCTCAGATCTACTTTACAGATCTACTTTACTCTCCTCCTCCAACCACCAAGCCACCCGCAACATTCACTCGATCTCTGAACCAACCCAACACAAAACCAAACCAACCCACGAACAAAACCAAACCAACCGAATTTCCGACATTACGTTTGTCAAAAAAATTGATTACGCCAAATTTCCGACACATTGTTTGTTCCGACAAACGGTGTGTCGAAAATTGGACGTGCCCAATTTTCCGACACACCCAATATCGGATTGTATTGTAGCCTCTAAATTCCTAAAGTTTTATCGTTTTCTGCAATTTTATATAATTTTATATCGGTACAGTAAATTTTTTGAATTTTTATTGGTATATTACGAACTATAGGTTCTTATTAACTTCGGGTTCTTATGAACTACAGGTTCAAGATGAACTTCTGGTTCAATATAAATTTAGGAAAAATAGTCTTCTTGTGCTCGAAGTCGAAGTTAGAAACCAAGAGTTTCTAATGGTACGACAAGGCTAGGCCTCAACCATATTAATGCTTCTGACAAAATGCTAAGCCTCTACATGGCTGTCAGGATGGAGCCATGTTGCCGTCAAAATTTTTTTATGGTAAGATCCTGACAATATGACTGATTTTTGACCAGGTTTGTTAACGGGGTCAAGGGAGCGACATCCGTTCTGGTTTTCTTTCTGCAAACTGCTAAATTGTGGAGTTCTACGAGTCTTCTCTATTTCGTGGAGCTGAGTCTGCATGGGCTAGATTTCACGGGATTGCTCCATCCCGTGGAGCTGTTAAGCTTAAGTTTCGCGGTACTGCTCCATTTCGCGGAGCTGCTAAGTTCTGCAAGGCTATTCTATTCCGTAGGCTGCTAAATTGTGTGGAGTTGCTCTATTCCGTGGGGTTGCTCCATTCGACGAAGCTGCTCTTTTCGGCGGGGCGACTAAGTTCCGGGAGGCAACTCCGTTCCGTGGAGTGCTTCATTTTGCAATGTTTGTTTCTGACAAACTTCTAAGCCTTATACAGCGTTATTGTGTTAGTCCCGGGGCTTGATCAAAGATGGTAAAACAGATGCAACAAAGATCTACGATGATACAAATACCAAATAACCCGATTACAATATGGAGGAGGAAAATAGAGAAGAGAAGATCTCTCGTTCTTCCTTGCAAACGTGTTGCAATTGGGACAGAATGAGTTACAATAATCTAGAGAGAGATGAGAAGAAGAACAATGCTGGGATGTCAAAACACCGTTGCTCAAAGCAAGATTCGTCCCACACGATCTGCTTCCAGGAACCAGCAAGTTTGAAGAACTTGTGGAACGCTCGAAGTCACCTCTGTTCTGACTCCTCGGATGGACTTGCAATGGCGGCAGCAGCTCTCTCTCTCTTTCTCCTTTTCTGACTTATATTTTCGTTGTAACCACAAAGGAGGCCAGAAGAGAGTATTTATAGAGAGAGAGGGTGGAAACCCTAGCCGCCTCTTCAGTTATGGAAAGATTGAATCAAATCCCAACGAGATTAATTCAAATCCCACAAAGATAGGAACAAAATTAATTCAAATCCCACAAAGATAGGATCTGAATTAATCGTATTGATTCAGCCTTTCCATAACTGACTTGTAATTTGCACAGTCAGCGGAGCCCTCCATGCGGCAGCAGCAGCAGCAGCCTGGCCGCATGAGCCTCATGGCCGCAAGGACCGTATGGACCACATGAGCCGCATGAGCCGCATGGCCGCATGGACCGCATGGGCCGCATGGACCACATGAGCCGCATGGACCGCATGAGCCGCATAAGCCGCATGGTCGCATGAACCGCATGTGCCGCATGGCCGCATGAACCGAATGTGCCGTATGGCCGCATGAGCCGCATGGCCGCATGAGCCGCATGGACCGCATGGGCCGCATGAGGCCGCATATGAGCCGCATGTCGCATAAGACCGCATGGCCGCATATGAGCCGCATAAAGACCGCATGACTGCTGACGTGCTAAGTGCAAAGTGCGCCAACAAAACGCCACATTACGCCTCATGAGCCCATGAGCCCGAGTCCGAGTCCAAGTCGCTAAGCCCCAGCTCCAAATGGAAATTAATCCAAGAGAATGACAAAAGCATTAATGCTTAATCCTTGGAGCCTTATTCTTACCTCCTAGTAAAATCACCCACATGGTTCCCTCCTTAGGGTCACCATCCCATGCGCATCTCTCAACAACATACCCAAGTATATATGTTGAGATAACTCATGGTGCATTTCCGATGTGGGACTAAAATTTACAAGACATGTTGAGAGCAAGCTCTCTCCATGTAAAGAAGGCACCAACAATCCCCCACATATCACAACATATATATGTGTCCAGGGTTGAGCGTTCATCACAGTAACTGTCCATTTTGCATTAGGATAGATGTCGCTGACGACTTGAATCTTCCCGTATGGGTTAAATAACAATGTGATACAAGAATGGACTACGCCTTGAATTCTGTACCACAATTGTAATTCTTCCCACTCACAAAGTGTAGTTACGTGTGCTTCTGGCTGCACATTAAAGGCCCTGTGCCAGCCTAGTTTCAGTGTATAATTTTGGGCGTCTACAAGTTTACCCTCAAGAGACGGCCTGATATCTCTTTCCATACACTATAGGTGAGTTCTTTATTAAAGAGATATGGCATGAAGCCTTGCGCTTCCTTGCGGTGCTACGTCGCTATGACATGGCCTGAAGCCGAGGCATTACCCCTACCTGGGAACCTCATCGTAGTGTCATACTACTGTAGCATGAGGTCTCAACCTCTTTGTAGTGCCAATCTACTCAGCATGAAGCCTAAGGCTTCCTTGCGGTGTTACGCCGCAACGACATGGCTTACAATGTCGAGGCTTTACCCCTACCTGGGTACCTCATCGTGGTGTCGTGCCACTGTAACATGGGATCATCCTCCCCTTTGTAGTGCTGTCTACAACTCTTTAATTACGTCATACATCATTAGGCTACCTGCCTATTTGCGGTGCTACGCCGCTGTGACTTGGCTTGCAAGGCCGAGGCATTACCCCTACCTGTGAACCTCATGGTGGAGTCACCCCACTGTAGCATGGAGTTTCACTCCTTGTAGTGCTGCTCTGCCGTGCTTCCTGTAAAGCACACCAGGCATTCACTCTGCCTGAGAACTCATTAAGGCGTTTAAGCCAACCTTCCATAGGATCTGTTTTTTCTACAGAAAATACATAGTAGACAACAGTGGTTATGGGTCCGTATCCCTTCCATGTTCCAGAGAACAAGTACCCACTGTTACCTGATAGTTTTCCAGTCAGTGATCCTCCTTTGAACCAAAAGTTAGATGCCTAGTAGATTTCTCTTTGAACTAATAGCATAAAACTTTATGGTAGGATTACAAAGACACACTATCAGAATGCCTTCAAGCCCATTTTACAAGCTGTGTCATCGACCAGCAGGCGCTTGAGGCCCTTTGTGAACGGATCTGCCAGGTTCTCCTGACTCCGAACACCAACCACTGCAATTACACCTCTTTTGATAAGATCGTGTACTGCCCTGTGCTTCAACCGCACAGTCCTCTTCTTCCCGTTGAAGAGGTCATTTGATGCTACCGCCGCAGTCGCCTGGTTGTCACAGTATATCGGTATCGCTGGTATCTGAGCCCCAACCACTGGAAGATCATACATGAGCTCCCGAAGCCATTCTGCTTCATCTGCTGCAGTTTTAAGTACATAAAATTCAGATTCCATGGAGGAACGAGAGAGTATAGTCTGCTTCTTCGACTTCCACGATATAGCAGCTCCACCCAAGGAAAAGACATATCCACCTGTGGATCTCTCGCTTTCCACCTCTGAACACCAGCTAGCATCACTGAAGCCTTCCACTACTGTCGGATACCCGTTGTAGTACAGTGCATATGTCTGAGTCTTCTTGAGATATCTCATCACCCGCTTCACAGCTTTCCAGTGCTCAACCCCTAGGTTGCTTGTGAACCGACTCAGCATTCCTACGGCGAAAGCTATGTCAGGCCTTGTGGCAGTGGTTGCGTACATCAAACTTCCGATAACGCTAGAATACTCCAGCTGCCTGACGCTTTCCCTTGAATTTGGCTTCAGCTTCTGATCACACCTGTATGGCGTATCGATCCCTGGAAGATCCTTATACCCATAGCGTGTGAGTATCTTCTTAATGTAGTGAGATTGTGACAGCGCTACTCCAGTGTCTGTCTGGATGATCTTTATGCCCAAGATGACATCTGCATCCCCCAAGTCCTTCATACTGAACTTGGTTGAGAGAAACTTCTTTGTCTCTGTGACACAGCCTATATCCGTACCTAGGATTAATATGTCGTCCACGTACAGACAAACGATGACTCCTCTTCCATCAGCGAACTTTGTGTAAACACATTTGTCCGTCTCGCTGACTCTGTAGCCGTTTGACCTAATAACTTTGTCAAACTTCTTATGCCACATCTTGGGAGCTTGCTTCAAACCATACAATGATTTCACCAACTTGCAGACTTTGTCTTCAAGACCTTTGACGACAAATCCATCTGGCTGTTGTATGTAAATCTCTTCGGTCAGCTCCCCATTCAGGAATGCTGTCTTTACATCCATCTGATGTATCACCAACTTATGTATAGCTGCTAGAGCGATTAACATCATGATGGTGGTCATCCGAGCTACTGGAGCGTACGTGTCAAAGTAGTCTATCCTCTGTTTCTGAGAAAATCCCTTGGCTACCAGCCTGGCCTTGAATTTGTCAATAGTTCCATCTGCCTTCATCTTCTTCTTGAAGATCCATTTACATCCGATGGGCTTTTTTCCTTCAGGTAGATCTACCAACACCCATGTGTTATTGGAGGTGATAGAGTCAAACTCGTCATTCACTGCCTCCTTCCAGAAGATAGCATCTCTGGTCTTCATCGCCTCATCATAGGTAAGTGGATCTGCTTCCACATGATAGGTGACAAAGTCATCTCCGAAGTCTTTCGGTCTCCTCGCTCGCTTAGCTGACGGCTCTGCGAGTTCTGGTACAAGAGTTATTTCATCAACAATAGCTTCTTCTTGGACTATTGGCCCATATGAGATTTCAGTCTCATTTGCACCTACATTATTTTTCGGAATGTCCGAAAGAACAATGTTTTTGTCTTTTGCAAACTTGTCTTCAAAGTATTCAGCATCGCGGGATTTGATGATATGATTTGACTCAATATCAAGAAATCTCCTAGCATCACTCTTCTCGGCATACCCCAAGAAGATCGCCTTCGTAGTCCTTGTCCCTAGCTTCTGAATCTTCAGATCTGGGAGCTTCACATACGCCAGACACCCCCACACTCGAATGACATTCAAGTTTGGTCTGACTTTGAACCAGAGTTCATGAGGAGTTACGTCCGAAGTTGCATATGGCACTCTATTCAGAATGAAAGTGGCCGTTAATGCAGCTTCTCCCAAGTAGCATTTTGGAAGACCTGCAGTAAGCAGCATAGAATTCATCATTTCTGTTAATGTTCGGTTCTTCCTCTCTGCTACTCCGTTGGATTGAGGAGAATATGGAGCAGTAGTCTCGCATATGATTCCATGTTCTTTGCAGAATGATGCGAATTCATGAGACCTGTACTCCCCACCTCGATCACTTCTCAACCTCTTGAGTTGTTGTCCAGTCTGCCGTTCAGCTTCGGCCCTGAACTCTCTGAACTTCTCGAAAGCTTTATCTTTAGACTTGAGCAAGTAGACGAACGCATATTTTGAGAAGTCGTCGATGAAGGTTATAAAATACTTCATCCCGGCCTTCGTGGAGAAATGTTTGAAGTCACAGATATCGGAGTGCACCAACTCCAGAAGATCTGTGCTTCGATTGACCCGATGAAAGGGTTTCCTAGTGATCTTCGTCTGAGCACACACTTCACACTTCTCCACCTTACTCCCACATTTGGAGATAAGTCCTAGACTAGACATTTTGTTAATTCTTTTACAATGAACATGTCCTAGTCTATTATGCCACAACTCAAGAGAATAATCAGAAGATGCAACTGCATTAATGTCATCAAACTGGTTGACAAGCTGAATTTTAAACATTCTTTCGGTTAGATAAGCCTTCCCGAAGTATGTTCCCTTCTTGGACATCACCATCTGACCAGCATTGATGTCCATCCTCAAGCCTGCGTTGCAGAGCAGGCTCCCAGAGATCAGGTTCTTGGCAATCGCCGGAACATGCTTCATACCTTGAAGCGTCAGAGTGTTTCCAGAAGTGAGTTTCAGTTCCACGGTCCCGATCCCCAGAACTTCAGCTTGGGCTTGGTTCGCCATGACAACCTTCTCAGATATCGGCTGGTACGTGACGAACCATTCCTTGTCAGAACAGACATGGCAAGTCGTACCAGTGTCTATCCACCAGTCAGAGTCAACCCCCATAGTTGTGACCTGTGCGATCATAGCAACAAAGTTAGAAACCAATGAAACCTTATTAGGCTCACCTTTCTCTGATTGTTTAGGCTTAGATCTGCATTCACTCTTGTAGTGGCCTTTCTTGCCACAATTGTAACAAGTCACGTGGGACTTAATCTTCTGTTGCTTGAATGAAGGACCCTTCACTTTCAGATTAGTGAAGTCCTTCTTCTTGGGATGAGAAGCCGCCTGCTTCCCCTTGGGATCTCTCGTCTGCACAAGATTGGCTTTAGCCAACTATTTGGACAGAGTGTCCACCTTCTGTTGGGAACGCATCTCGTCCTTAACATGGATCTCTTGAAGTAGATCTCCCAAGCTAATGTCTAGCTTCTTTCTGTGCATCCTTGCATAGAAGGTACTCCATCCAGCAGAAAGTTTTGAGACGATCCCTCCGACGACAAACTTGTCGGGAAGGGGCATCTCTTCGTCTTCTAGTTTCTGATGCAGCTTCAGAAATTCCTTCACCTGTGGCAACATGGACTTTTCGTCCTCAAAGAGCAATTTGTGATATTTTTCAACCACAAACATCTTGCTCCGGTTCCTGTCTTCTTCATACAGACTTTCCACAGACTCCCATATGTCTCTGGCAAGTTCCTTCTTTGAGTAGGATTCTGCCAGGGAATCCTCCATAGCATTCAGGATGAGAAGCCTGCAGATGCTATTTTCCCTTCTCCACTTGGCCTGGAGTTTGGTAGCCGCGTTGATAGCGGCAGTAGATCCAGTGTCTGGAACAGAGGGTTCTTCCTCCAACAGAACATGATCAACGTCTTTTAGTTGAAGAGTTAGGTAAACCTTTCTCTTCCAGACTTGATAGTGCTCTCCATCGAACTTTTCCAACTTGCAGAAGTTCGATTGGAGGAGCGAAGCATTAATGTTTTCCATCTACACGGATCTTGCTTTGAGATTGTTAGTCCCGGGGCTTGATCAAAGATGGTAAAACAGATGCAACAAAGATCTACGATGATACAAATACCAAATAACCCGATTACAATATGGAGGAGGAAAATAGAGAAGAGAAGATCTCTCGTTCTTCCTTGCAAACGTGTTGCAATTGGGACAGAACGAGTTACAATAATCTAGAGAGAGATGAGAAGAAGAACAATGCTGGGGTGTCAAAATACCGTTGCTCAAAGCAAGATTCGCCCCACACGATCTGCTTCCAGGAACTAGCAAGTTTGAAGAACTTGTGGAACGCTCGAAGTCACCTCTGTTCTGACTCCTCGGATGGACTTGCAATGGCGGCATCAGCTCTCTCTCTCTCTTTTTCCTTTTCTGACTTATATTTTCGTTGTAACCACAAAGGAGGCCAGAAGAGAGTATTTATAGAGAGAGGGTGGAAACCCTAGCCGCATCTTCAGTTATGGAAAGATTGAATCAAATCCCAACGAGATTAATTCAAATCCCACAAAGATAGGAACGAAATTAATTCAAATCCCACAAAGATAGGATCTGAATTAATCGCATTGATTCAGCCTTTCCATAACTGACTTATAATCTGCACAGTCAGCGGAGCCCTCCATGCGGCAGCAGCAGCAGCAGCCTGGCCGCATGGCCGCAAGGACCGCATGGGCCGCATGGACCACATGAGCCGCATGGCCGCATGAGCCTGCTAAGTGCAAAGTGCGCCAACAAAAAGTCACATTACGCCTCATGAGCCCATGAGCCCGAGTCCGAGTCGCTAGGGCTTAGCTCCAAATGGAAATTAATCCAAGAGAATGACAAAAGCATTAATGCTTAATCCTTGGAGCCTTATTCTTACCTCCTAGTAAAATCACCCACATGGTTCCCTCCTTAGGGTCACCACCCCATGTGCATCTCTCAACAACACACCCAAGTATATATGTTGAGATAACTCATGGTGCATTTCCGATGTGGGACTAAAATTTACAAGGCATGTTGAGAGCAAGCTCTCTCCATGTAAAGAAGGCACCAACATATTGTGTTCCACAATATTTTTTTTCTAGCAAATTTCTAAACGTTCTACAGCATTATTGCATTTAGCAGAGCTCCTCTTAACCGCGAGGCTACTCCTTTTGACGGAGTTGCTCCATTTCACGAAGTGAATGCCTTAGCCAATTGTGATTATCGCTTTAGGCGATATTGTGCCCGTTGTTAGCCTCGTGTACAACGAGTCTGGACGAAATTTTGATAGTGTCATAAACATTGGTTGATCGATCCAGAAGGATATATTGAAAGTCGTTGTTGGCTGATCGAACCAGAAAGATCTATTGAAGTCTTGAAGTCATTGATGGCTGATTGTTCTAGAAAGATATATTAATAATCATTGCTCCAGAAAGAAATATTGAAAATCGTTGTTGGCTGATCGAACCAAAAAGATCTAATGAAGTCTTGAAGTCATTGATGGCTGATTGTTCTGAGAAAGATATATTAATAATCATTGCTCTAGAAGGATCTATTCTTTTAAAGGGAAAGACGTCTCTTCATCTATTAAGAAAAATGTAACAGATTAGACTATACAAAAAAAAAACATCATACTTGTTTCATTCGAGGATGCTCGCGTGGTCGTGCGCCTTTGCATGGTAGAGTTACGTGCTGATAAATCATTACATTGTGACGGTGCAAGAGACTAAGAGGTTCTTCAAGGATTCTGGTAGAATATTATGTACATAACCTCCAAAGAATTTTATTTTTACAATATATTCACAAGCCTTTAGGTTGTTAGTAGAAGATCGATTGAGACCTTCAGGAGATCGGTTGTGATCTTTAAGAGTCTAAAATATCTTTATTTAGGTATAGTTGTCACAATCAACTAGTTTATTACAAACTAATTACAACATTATGTCTTTTTGGAACAAACTTATATATTCTAACCGTATCTTCTTGCCAAAATACTTCCACTGTCAAAGTTGCCTGCAATTTGGTGCCATGATGGTCGCATAGCTCCCTCTTTCTGAAGTAATTAATTCTGTAGAACACTGAAAGAAAAATCGGAACTATAAATTTCCTTCAACTATTAGCCAAGAAAGAATAAAGCGAGTGCAAGAACTATGAAGCAAAAACCTGAACGAGTTTATAGAACTTCTATGATCTGTGTGTAATGGACAGTTTTTGCTTCTTGCTGCTTCCTTACATTTACCAATACAAAGTATCAAAATAGCAAGGTATCGAATGCCGCATGAGTCTGTACTTAAACCTAGTACTATAACAAACAAGAAAGCCTCCTCTTTAGCACAATCCATGATCTTGAATATTAGCAAATCTTACATGGAGGAACAAACCAAACCAAGTGGTTGGCACTACAGGCATAATGATATGACAAAATTTGCTACTAAATCATTTATAACGATTACTTAAACATGCAGTAATCAAATAGTTATCACTCAAGTCCACTTATTAGACCAAGAAATGCTTCTACTACATATATTGTCTTCATTCCTCACAACTATCAATTCCTACATTTTCCAATATATATAACAGTGTGTATCTACTTATATCCAAAACAATTAAGTATAAGCCAACGTCAAAACATACTGGTGCCTTCTACTTGTTGCCACCAGGTCACTGTTGCCTGCAATGAGTGCGAGCAAAGAACTTAGTCGAATAAAGGGGAAAGGAACAATATAAAGGCAAGCATGATAAAATGATAAGATCACCATGACCCTCGGAAAGCCTTTCCACTTCAAAGTAATTAAAAATCTCTGGGATAAGCCACTGAAAGACGATCAGAGTTATGGCTTGCCTTTACAAATGAGCCAGAGTTTGGTGGGTGGCCTACTTCTTCGTATGCAGGAATGAGTGAAGTCTTGCATAAAGGGACTAGGAAGTAGAAAGGTAGAAGGACTTGAAAGAACTCTATACACCCAAAAGAAATGCTTGTATCTCCGTCCAGCTAGAAGCAGTGTAGAGAACTCCAGACAATCCCTTCCACACGATGGCGTCTTTCTCAACAAGTTGCCTTTGTTTAGTTATCAGAGCAGGATACAATGGGACGAAAGAGACGCCAAACTGCTTTCCTACTTTCCTTAAGCTTTCACTCGATCCAACAACTATGCCAACATCTGCTTTCAGCAGACAAAGCAAGTCGCCAACTGAGTCCCCTATGTAAACGGACATCTTCTTCTCGCTGCTCTGCTCATTTACGATATTCATAAATGCTTCAACCTTGTTTAGGGGTGACTCCATCTTTATAACAATTTCCCCTGTAGAAACCGAGTCTTCGAAGTTGAACTCATTTGAGTGGATGGCCAGTTCGTTAAGACAACCCACTAAAGAATTAAAAGCAGCAAAGTCATAATAAATCCAACCAATTGAAAACACTATAGCAAGAGAGGGCATAAAAAACGGTATAGATTTAAAAACACAAGTTTCTGGCAAGAATCAAATTACTTAATTACATGACGTCATCTTATTATGCTATGCATTAACAAATTCTACCTGCCTACCTAGCCAGCAAGACTTAAAGAGAAACCAACTGGTACACTTTTATAGGTTGAGCTTCGCCTCAGAAACATTTGAATAGGCAAAACTTGCACCGCGGCATAGGCATATCGAATCATCCTTAACTATTTGGTGTTTGTCTCTAATCAATCAGGGATTTTCCGGAAAGAAAAGAAAATCCTCTTTTGTCCACAAATGCCATCATGGCAGCAGTCGGTAGAATTCATGAAATTTTCCTTTGGTTAGTAGAACTGAGGGCTGCCATAAGTTGATATTTCTTACTTAAATCAGAAGTCAAAAGTCTGAGCTGCCAATTTGCAATCATTTACTTGCATGAACAAATGTAAGTGTAGTTTCTAATTAAGAGGCAATTTTACCTGAAGAGAAGGCCGACCTTATGAGATCTGCGCACCAACAATAGGAGAGTACATGAAATTCCACGCTCATAGTCTCCTTCTTCTTTATAATATTCTGGAAAAAAATTGAAACACCATCACGAAATTTCAGACGTCCCCCTGCTCTCTTTATGTCATCTAAATTCAGTCCCCTTAGCATTCCTGACTCAACAACCCTTGAATTTGCATGTTTCTCAAAACTGGAGAGTACCTCCAGGCTTTTGTAAAGCCCGTCATAATCAAACTCTTTAGCTGAAGATAAAATATAATTATTAGAGTAGCCTCTCCACATTACTTTTTCAATGCAACATATTATACTACCTTCTGACCACCAATGTAACATATATGTTATCTAATAGTAGTTAATGTAATATAGACAAACCTTCCTTTGGAAGTAAGTCATCTATGATCTTTTCATACTCCTCGGTATATTGTCGAGAAAGAGCTTCCCAAAAGTTTCTCAAATTTGAAGAAGTCTTCCGCACATCGACCAGATTATGATCACCCTCATGATCAGCTTTTGAAGCTGTTAAAATTGCAAGCTCCGCTAAAATGGCACATGAGTCGACCACAGTGCATGTTAAATCAAAATCAGAAAATACAAAAAGCCTTTTTGTACGGTCGTGCAGTTTCATCAATGGAACCACAGCTGGTTGAGTAATTGGTTGAGCAGCAAAGAATTCTGTCTCAAACTTCATGGCTTGGTGATAAAGTTTTTCTATAAAGTCAAGCTCCTCTCCAGTTAGTGCAACACTTAGCTTGTCAAGTAATTCTTCTATTTGCACAGTTGCTGCCTGCACCAAGAAAACAAAAGGAAGGAAGCGCTAAGAGAGGTTTAATATAACAGAATTGTTGCACATGTAAATACTAGAAGTACCTCAAAAGCATCGGAGGAATAGTTATCAATCCATGTCTTGTAAGGATGATTGTCAAGATGGGGAAGCAACGATTCAATATCTTTTCCCAAGTAAGAATACAGCCTCATGCAAGGAGTCATAGCACCTAGCGCATGGGCAGCAAACTTAGTCTTCTCAAAAGGAGTGACAATTTTCCCAGCACTTCTTCCTCCTTCAAATTTCCCTTGAGCTGTTGCAAGCAGAAAATTTATGTACTTCACTGTCGCAGGTTCGGGAACAATCTCTTTCTCTGGATCAACTCCCCAATCCTGCATAACTAATTTCATAAGGCAACTTGTTCAAGATAATCTCAGTACATTATTCAATGAATATTATCAATGGAAAAGATCATTTTATCAACATAAATGCCATAATATTTCTTCATTGTATTACAGTTTAATAGGGGGAAACAGTGTCACAATCATAATAGAGTTCAAACTGATGAAACAAATGCATACTGTGAGCAACCATAGGCTTATGGACCCTTTAATACATGAAAGCTCAAGCTACTTCAGTAGACATCAGATACCGACGATTCTGGAATATCAGTTTTTTTTAACTGGTTAGATGACCCAAAAGATTTATGCTTTGTTGTTGTTGTCATTTAGTTTTTTTATTTTTAATTGGTGGCATTCAGGGGAAAAAGGCATGGCATAAGTAGGAAAGTAGAAAATAAATGTTAATGTGAACAAAATTCCACTTCAGTGCTTCCTTCATAGAAGTGTAAACAAAAGAATACCCAAGAATCAAATAATTCATTACATTATTTTTACTTTTTCCCAAGAAATGATGATCAGTGTCGATGACTTATGCACGGGGAGATCTGTCAAGTATTTTCACAGGGTAGATTTAGTAATCATTAGGAAAAAAGACGAACAGAAAGGTTGCTGAGAGAAGAGAGTGCATGTGTTCGTGTGCATGTGTGTATAGGAGAGAGAGAGAGAGTGTGTGTGTGCGTGAGAACCATTCTGCAGTTAATACCAACAGCTATAAGAATACAAGATAAGGAACTATGAATTGGAGTTCAGAGATGGATAAAGACAAATTACATCAAGGATCCAACCTTTCACGAGAAATTCAGCAAACCGATTTGAGTACTGTATCACTCATGAGATTAGATTTGTTTTGGTCAGGAGCAAGACAACTCCATGAAGCCTTTCATATAGTTGAGGTTCAACTTGAATAAATGCAAGAGATGGATGAAAACTAACTATTAAAAACCCTGCCATCACGTCCAGAAAATCAAACTTCACAAAATCCACATATACCAATTTACCAACAATCAGATACGCATTTAAAGTATTTACGCCTCCCTCTACAATACCCACACACACACCCCTGTCACAACCCCACGCACAAAGGAAAAATGATTATCATCTTCTTCTTTTCTTACACAGGTTGTATGCCTAACAGCTGGAGGTGGCGTGGAATCAGGATAAATGAGAAGGATTTGAGATGGCTCGTACATAAGCAAAGGAGACTAATGAATGCAAAGATTAGAAGTGAAAAACAATCACTTAGAGGAAATGCTAGGTACAAGGGTAGACCTAAGAGAACTTGGTTCAGGACTGAAATGTGTTTTTGCTAACATGAGAGAAGAGATGGCCCTTACGGAAAGATAAAGTCATGAAGTTTGTAGGACCGTTGAGCACCTCTAGAGGGGGGTGGGGGGTGAATAGAGTGCATGTGTGCAGCGGAATAAAAATCACCACTAAAAAATATATGTCAGTAAACAAGCTAATATGGACCAGGCAGTATATAAGTAAATGCGTAAAGTAAGAAGATCAGAAAGAGCAAACTCAAACACCGAGGTTTATACTAGTTTTTCTCTGAGAGGACTAGTCCAGTCTCGAGAACTCTAGCTCGATGTTGAATCCACTATGCAGTGAAACATAAGCTTTGAATCCGAAGTGCTTGCAACTCCTTACAACACATGCTTTTAATCTGAAGAGTACTACTTCACATCCACAAGTCTTTGATCCGAAGGACTTGTCGACTTCAGAAACATGATGAAAACGAATTGGTTTTCAAGCCTTATTTACAACTCAACCAAACTTCTAGATCGAACCGAAGTGGCACTGACTTGGCTAGGAGTCATAAAGGCTTTGATTTAAAGGAGAATAGCTCAGATGACTCTTTGAAAGAGATAGAGAAGAGAGAATGAGATGAGTGAAAATCTCCTCTATTTATAGGGTTCTGGGAGACCGAACTCGGACAAAGTTCGGTTCCCTAACGTTCAAAAATTCGAACGTTGGAGCCAAGTCTACATGGTGACCTAATCCAATAGGCCCAAGTTCGGTTCCCTAACGTTCAAAAATTTGAACGTTGGAGCCGAGTCTACAGGGTGACCTAATTCAATGGGATACTGGGTCAGGGTGACCGAGCTCGGACAAAACTCGGTTCGAGTTCGGTTGCCCTTATGACTAGTTAGGTCAAAGTGTAGAATAAAATAGATTTTGGGCTCTTTGAAACGGGCTGGCACTTTGGTTTGTGGACTAAACATGATTTGAAAACTGGTTTAAGCTTTTTGGTGGAGAGGCTAGGAAGTTGAGCAAGTGCCAGTTGCGACTCGACGTACAGAATTTCCTATACTCAATAAAAAACAAATTACAGAAATAAATATAAAAATCAAGAGCACTTAATGACGCATTTTTCCTTGACGGCAGTTGTCCAAAGATAACAGATCTGAAAATCTGTATACCTTTCGAGGGCTTCGTCCCTGAACCCCCACGGGAGGCGCTGCCCCCTCGACCCCTGTCCACTGACCGGACAGCGAAACCCCCGAGTGCGAGGCCCCGGAGTAGTCGTTAGGCGGTTCAGAAAAATCTTCTACTTTAACGCCGTCTTTGACCCGTCATGAATTTTTCATTGCATATGTCATGTTTCTGGCTGCTTGTCTGCAAATACATGTTAGACGAACAAAGCAGTACGATACATTTAATGATATTTAGGACAATGCTAAGTTTAAGTAACAAAACTATAGTGTTTGCATGAGTATTAGTGATATAATAATGTTAAACTTAATTGATTAACTATATTCAAAAACATGATACCATCATTGGGCTAACAAAGTTATCCAAAATTTTGAGATAATGGTATTATTGTTATCATTGTATCTTTAATTATAATGAGCAAACTTAGTAAGAGAAACTAGAAACATATTATGAAATCATGTTCCATTCGGATAAAAATGTTAGAAGTATTGTGCATAACCACATTAAGATGGATATGCTTATAAACAGAAAATTTGTATCTTTATAGGCAAGACTGTCAAGTATAGCAAAGGCTGAATCCCATTAAAATTTTGCTTAGCTAAACTAAACAAACCAGACTGGAACGTGCAGGCCTCAAGTGTTTGGTGTTTCAGGGACTTTCCTTGGGTACTCCATTTAGGAAGGCATACCAGGTACTGATACTCCTTGGCTACTCTTGGGTACCCAAATTTTTCTTAGTACTTATATTCTCAAATTTGATTTTGGGTACTTCATTGGTACTTTGTGGGTAATTTCTAATGCAGTTTATTGGATATGACCTTGTCATTTAAAGTACGACTTGGGTACTTCTGCTGTAGAAATCAAACTTCCTTAATTTTTAAACTTAAGCTACATAGTTTTTTCTACACTAAGCGTGGGCTTAAATTACACAGAATCAATTTGATGACTATGGTGAAGAAGTTTAGACTCTTAATTTGAGTTATGAAGATGTTTTACTTTTCTTTTGTCCTATATACCAACCTATCCATATCAAGTACTTGTACCTGTTTCATTGGTTTTAAGTATTGGACAAAACACAATACATTTTTTGTCTGTTTCAGATCGGAATTGAGGAGTTCAAAACTATTGAAACCAACCAGTTCAAAACCACCAAGCGGAATTGAGCAACGTTTTATTAGATTTTCAGAAAAGTTCAAAAATAAACAACTTAACCAACCTGATGTTATTAGGCATACTAGCACATATAACTCAGGTACCAAACATTGCAGGAGCAAAGAAATAGTCGAAGATGTATTATATTTGTTTCAAGATACCTTCATAGTCTCGATAAATGTAAACAGACATTATTATACCTTCATAATATACTGGTGTTATATTTCTTTGCAATTGATTCTCCTCTAAATAGCGACTAGATAAAAACATAGGCATCACCAGATAAACATTTGCTTTTACAAGAGACTTATTATGATGTCATAAGAAATAACTTCATGCTCATTTTGTACTGCTACACCGGTATATTTGGTTGCAATTGATTTTCCTCTCAATAGTGACTAAAACCATTGATGCATGATGCATCATGATTAAACAGCTTAGCCAACCTGATATTGTTAGGGATACTAGCAGTCTAGCACGTATTAACCCAGCTACCCAACATTGCAAGAACAAAGAAATAATAGAAGAGGGTAGCCTATCTCACCACCTTATTATGATAAACAAAACAACCTTATTATGACACCATATGAAAAACATTAAACTTCATGCTTATTTCCGTAGTAGTATACTGGTATATTTTTATTAATTTTCCTCTAAATAGAGACTACTCAGACTAGATAAAAACCTGCATCACCAGATAAAAAGATTTATTTTTTCAATGAGTTTATGAATTCCCTGGTACATCAAACCCAACATACATCAACGGAGGACACTTGACACTGACAACACTTATTTTGAGAATATTTTCCAAACATCTATGCTGACCTACCGACAACACCCTTCTTACTATATCTTAGGTCTGTAACTAGATTTTACCAAAGAATTCTCTGGATCAGATCTATCTTCCCCTTTCTCCTCTCCTCCATCAGATCTTTTACTAGATAAAAAGATTTACTTTCCTAAACTCGACTTGATAAGGACCATTCCTACGTACATCAACCCTTAAAAATTCTTATGACACTGTAAAAATTCTGAGGGCACACCAAAATCAATTTAATGTATGTTCAACAAAGGAAATTGGAAATAAAAAGTGAATAAGTTCACAATGTGGCTGTTGAATCCATTGAAGAACAACACAGTTCAACAGCTAATAAAAATAATCAATATGGATGATCAATCAAGCCTCAAGAGAACAGTAAACACACAGAATAAGCAACAAAGAAAATACCCAAATAAACAGAATGTTAAGACATTGATAAAAAAAAACATAAGTGTATTTGTCTTGTAACAGATCTAAGATATAGTAAAAAGTGTGCCATCGGTATTAAGTGTTATCAGTAGGTCAATGATGGTACCATAGGAGTTTGTAAAAGGTTCTCAAAATATGTTTTGTCGGTGTTAAGTGTCCTCAGAATTTTTAAAAGGTTAATGTGCGGAGGCATCCTTATAGAGCCATCCGAGCCGAGCCTTGCATGTTCAAGCTCGTCTCATTTATGAGGAAAAGTTAACGAGCCGAACTCGAGCTTGAAAGTTATGTTCAAGCTTCGGCTTGTGAGTTGTGACGGAAGATGAGAGGCTCAGCTCGACACTCGAGCCGAGTTCGAGTTCGAGTTCCGTCACAACTCAAGCTTTTGAGTTCGGCTCCAGCTTGATTATATAGATCGACTCAAGCTTTTGAGCATTGCAGCTTGTGAGCTGAACTAGAGCTTTTCAGATCATCCAGAGGTTTAAGCTTGAATAAAGCATATAAGTCTAAAATATTACATTCGCATTCATTTCATTTCATTTCTACCAGACAAATGCAAACTAAATTAAATAAGAAGGCTGGGCGTTTTTCAGAAAAAGTTAGGGTTAGGGATTTGGACGAGATGAAGGCTGGCGGTTCTTTGGATGGCACAATGAATTTGGGAGATCAGAATAAACTGTCATAGCAAGAGAGCTTTGCAGTAACAGACTGCAGTAAGTGGCACTAATTACGGTGAAATACACACTGGAATTGATGTAAATGTTGCAACAAATGTTGCAGTAAAAGCATTTACAGGCAACAAACAGCCCCTAATTTTCCTCTCAATAGCGACTGGATAAAAAATAATGCATCATCAATAAAAAACACTTGCTTTTTCAACAGAGTTTATGAAGCCGTCCAGACACTCCTTTACTTGTTCACATCTTACCCGACAATCCACAAACACAAAAAGAAGCCTTTCTACCATATCTCAACACACTGGAGTTGGAAGTCGGAAAACCTGTGAGCAACGTGCAATCCCATTTCACTGTATAATCTAACCAAAATATAGTGCAAACAGAAATTTTAACAGTCTGTCTTAACAACAAACCAACCACCATAACTCCCTGTTTTACAGTTAGTTCACAACTCCTAAGTCCTATAGTGCTGTATAGATAATACTTGTAGTAAGGTCGAAAAAGGGCCAAAAACTATGTAATTCAACACATACAGACTTCTCTCAAAGGGGAAAGGCAGATTATCAAGATTAAGGACACTTAAGGGGAATCACAGGACATGTAATGGCTGCTAATGAAGCTGCTAACAATTTCCATATGGATCTAGAGACCATTGTTTGGAGGACAATTTGTTTAAAAGTAGAACTGAAATGTAATGTTAATTCATACATGCCAACTGATTAGCCTCCCAGATCAAATAGAACTGTAAGTACTGTAAGCATCCCTACTGAAAACTCAGCCAGCGAATAGCAAAATAGAGCAAACACTTTGTTAGCCCAATGATTGTATCATATTTTTGAATATGGCTAATCAATTAAGTTTAACATAATGAAGTTTAACATAATGATGTCACTAATATTCATGTAATCGCTATCAAGTTGCTACTTAAGCTTACTATTGTCCTACTGTTCGTTAAGTTCATCATATTGCTATACTGTTTTGTTTGCCTAACATGTACTTGCAGACAAGCAGTAAGCATGATCAAACCAGAACATATGGAATAAAGAATTAATGACGGGCTAAAGAAAGCGTAATACAAAAATGTTTCTCTGAACCGCCCAACGACCTATCCGAGGCCTCGCACTCGGAGGTTCCGCCGTCCGCTCAACGGACAAGGGTCGAGGGGGCAGCGCCTCCTGTGGGGGTTTGGGGGCAAAGCCCCCGAAAGGTATTCAGATTTCTAGATCTGCTCATCTTTGGACGATTGCCGTCAAATAAAAAGGCTATCATAGTACAAAAGAAGAAGACGAGTCGGCCATGCCTGCAAGATTCATTTGGACATCTATATGCTGCTCGAGTTTATCTTTTTTCTGTAATTTTATACTTTATTGAGTCTAGGACTTATGTACATCGAGTCGCACTTGGTACTTGAAGTCCACCCAAATACAAAACCAACCTGTCCACTCAAACAACCCACAAGCCCATCTACAAAAAGCCCAAACCCATTCAAAGAAAACCATTCCAAAACAGGCCAAAAACTATACCATACTTGGTAACCGAACTCGGACCGAGCTATGGCCGAACTCGGTCTTAACAATCCTGGAAAATCCAAACAGCTATGCAATCCCAGATATGTTGTTCCCAACGTTCGAAAAAATTCAAATATCCATTAGAACTCTGCCCGAACTCGGTCCACAAAAAGCCTATAAATAGAGATAGATTTTCACATTCTTACTCACTCACCTACAATCCATTCTTCTATCCTATAATGAGAAACTCTCTGAGCTAAACCTTCCCATCTCTAAGATCAACTCTTCAGCCTTCTAGTTCCAAGTGCAATCTCGGTTTAGAAGTCTGTTCGAGTTGTAAAAGCTTGGTCTATAAAAGCTTCTCTCTCCTGTTCTGAAGTCGGCGAGTTCTTCGGATCAAAGCTCGTGTTGTTGAAGTCATTGTTCCTTCGGACAAAAGCAAAAGGTGTAAGGAGCTGCAAGCGTTTCGGATTCAAAGCTTGTGTCTCACTATTATGACTATAGTGGATTAAACTCTGAGCAAGAGTTCTCGGGCCTGGACTAGCCTCTCAGAGGAAAACAGGATAAAATCTCGGTGTTTGCGTTTGCTCTCTAAACTCTGCTGCTTTTAATATTTGTCTTACACATACAATATATAATTTTGTTGGTTGCACTGCCTTCATTTAGAATAATTTTTATTGGATAGATATTTCCACTGCAGTCTATTCACCCCCCTCTAGAGTTGCCTAAACGGTCCTACGCACTTCACCTGAATAGCTGAACACCGTGTGAGACACAACAAGCATGTGACATGCCGACTAAGGTGACCAATTTATCAGTCAGGCCAATTATGTGCTAATGGGTTTCCATGCATAGAACAATAGCTAACACATTTATGCCAAATTTGGCTGTTTGAATCCTCTTCTTCCTATTTGTCTTTGGTAAGGGCCATGTCATCTGCAACTCTAAGAAAAACCATGAATTTTTCGTTGCCGGGACTTGAACCCGGGTCTCTCGGGTGAGAGCTGAGTATCTTGACCAACTGGACTACAACGGACTGCGAATGGGTTTCCATGCATTATGGAGTTTAATATGTTTTGCTTAGTCTGAGTACTTTAAAGTGCTCAAACAAGTGCCGGATCCACCAACATAAAGTGTTTCGTTTTTGCACTTTAAAGTATTCATCACTATAGTGATAGCCCTTTATAAGTCGCAAATTCTAAGCTCAAATCTTGAGCTTATCGCAAATTCTAAGCTCAAATCTTGAGCTTAGAATTTACCACTTAGCTTGTTGGTGCCAAAAAAAGAATTGTAACAAATTTAATTATTAGAAAACATATCCAAACAACTCTAATCCATTTTTCTTCCCGTTTTCTTCAGTTCCAGAAACAAAAACAAAAAAAAGTTTCAAACTTTCCATATTACCAAATAATTCTAGTGCGAAAAATGGGCATTTAGCTTAAAATTTAACAGTTAAATAATTCACGGTGCAAAAAAAAAAAGCTTTCAAATTATTAAATAATTTCCGATTTTATTGTTATTTGAAGGTAAACTTGAGCATAAAATAGTTTTATGTTGTCTTAATAAAAGTATTTAAGGGTGAACTTACATTTTTTTTCATTTATAGTTTTATGATGTCATAGTATTTAAGAGCAAAATAGTTAATTCATACATTTATAAGGCACTTTAAAATAATAAAAAACAAACAACAACACTTTAAAGTACAATATTTAGTTATGAAAAATAAACAACATTTGCACTTTAAAGTGCTAGCACAATATAGTTATGAAAAAAAACACCTCCTGAGTCTTTTTTTCGCTCTTCTTTTAGGAAGAAATTATACTCAAGAAATTTGGGTTTCGCCATTGACTAATAAAAAGAGAGACAATATAAGGTCTAGAGTTTATGTTCAACGATGTACAAATTCATTTTTACCCTTGTTAAACAGTAATGCCTACAGTTGTAGTGTCGTATCCAACTCCTTCCGTCCGTGTTTGTGCCACTTGTAAGAACAAACTACTTACTTTATTTGATGCCAATAAATAGACTATAAATGATGAAATAAACAATAACTAGGTAAATGAATACTCATAACCGAAAGGTGTTTACTTTGGCAACAGAAATGTGCAACTTTAGCTCCTCCAAAGTAGCCTTCCTAAGATCGAGAATTGCAGCCTTGTCATCATCATCAACAACATATTCTGCCGTCATCTCGTACCTAAACCAAACAAACAAAAACAACATAAACTTAACAACAACAAAAATGAGCTTTCCCCACAAGTCAATAAAACTTTCAAGGATTTACAGGTTGTTATCCTAAACTATTAAAATTGACAATTTGTTATCCTAAACTATTATAATTAGCAACTAAATACATTGAGCATTCACCAATTTTTCAATTTGCTACCCTATGCCAGTAAGGTAGGATACCATTAAGAAATATGAAAATATGAAGGATATCATTGTTAACGGTACAAGGGTAACAAGTTACAAATTTTAAAAAGTTAAGATATTTTGTTGCTAATTATAATAGTTTATGTTAGTAAGTTTCAAATATGTGAAAGTCCAGAATGTATTTTAAAAGTTAAGATATTTTGTTGCTAATTATAATAGTTTATGGTAGTAAGTTGTCAATTTTCAAATATGTAAAAGTCCAGAATATTTAGTTGCAAATTAGCCCGAATTATAACACAGATCAAAATGCACAATATCCATGATGATAAATCCTAATCACAGAAATTCAACAGGAAATGGTAGGGCTAGGGTTAGGCTAGGAAGCTCTTTGTCACGACCCGATCCCAATATACTGGGTCCAGTCGGATCATGTCCAGCCTGCACTGTTGTGAGACAGCGGCAGTAAGCTGTATCAAACGGTAGAACACAAGCAGATAATATCTAAAGTGGAAAAGAGAGAACATTTTATTGAATCTGAAATGTAACTAAGAGTCTGAATGAAATTAACACAAAACAAAGCAGACAACCATTTTGTTACTACAACGGTTCTTATTACAACTGGAAAGGAAATAAACTAAACCGATGATAGCTAATAATCTGGAGCTCCCTGGTCAGGTTCAGCTACCTCGTCAGGACTCGGACCAGGTCCGTAGAAAGAACTAAAAGCAAGATCTTCGTCGTCGCAGTCACCTAAAAATGTTGGTCTCCAGTCATGAGGGGAGCAAGAACATATATCCACATCTAATATTCTAAATAATAATAAATGATGCAAGACAGTTTAAAAGCATTATATAATTTTTCTATATAATAATAAAAGAGACAACAGGCAATAATCTCAGAAGCTACAATGATGCAATCTACAATGAGTCAATAATGTTTTTGAGTATATAACAGATCTGTAACCGGCTGGTAGAGGCAATGTGTATACTAGCGTTTTGGCCAAATGATAGTATACGATACGGCTCAACCCTCTGTGCGGTAGGGGTTAGAGCGAGAGAGGCAATATTCGGTAACAATGACTTTGGTCACAGATGTTATACTACTCTCCCAATCAATCCCCGAGTTAATGAGTCAATGATTCAATCAATCAATATGGAGTCCGAGAGGGATCCATTGTGAATCAGTGTCGCTATAATATACATGATTCTACTGATGCAGCACATTTAATTATTAAGTAAAACGTTGACATAAATGATATGAAACTTGCCTTGGATTTTCCTCGGTGTGGAAGGTAACGACAGTAAGGTATCGGCTAGGGTCCGGGATCTGAACCTACATTAATATATATTCCGTTTTAGAACTTATTCCAAAGGATAGCTAACAATGCCATTAATCACAAACTACCTTTAATTATAAACATTGCCCTTTTATTAGAAAAATAATAATTTAATTATGTAATATTTTGGTAAAACTATTTTATTAGTATTTTATAAAAAGAGCGAAAATTAATAAATTTTTGGAATATTATTAAAATAGTAGCGGTTTTATCGTAAATCATTCTAATAGAAAATATCGCTTAAACTCAGAAATATTCGAAATCTAATTTAATATTTATTTAAATAAAACTTTACGAAATATTTACTAATACTATTTTCTTTAATAAAGAATAACCATTTTAATAATATAAATACGAAAACCTTATTGTTGTAAAGCTTACAGTTTTTACTAGAAATATCGTTAAAATATCTAGTTTTTAATACCATAAAATATATTAATAAAAATAATGGTTAATTACAAAAATAAACCTTTTTATCTAAAAAAGCATAGATATATAGAATTGGCCTAAAAACACTATTTTCTATATTAAAGTATATTTTTGATATATAATTATTTATTTTGAAACTAATTTACCAATTAATAAAAATTAGTGAAATAATGACAATATTCCTATTAACAATTTAACGTTAACTCTACGTTATTCGTATTACGTAAACGAACTCTAATTAATCGCCAAACTAACTAATGATAATTAATCGTTCTAATGAAATAGGCTACTAATATTAATACAACGCCAAAATAGGAAACTACACTAAATTATTCCGGAATTCATAGAGCTTCACTCTGTCAATTCCGGTCGGAAACATGTAGGTTTTATGTTCAGTGGAAAATACAGAAGGTAGAAAGGTTTACCACAGGTTGTGACTGAGCACCAAGGGGATGCCTCGGACTCGGAACGCACGCGGGTACAGGACGGGACGCGGGACACGAACACACGGGGCGGCGCGGGAACATGCGCACGCACGCGGAAGGCCCCGCGAACGCGCGCTGGCGGCGCGAGGGGGTGCTGGCCACGCGGCAGCGGGGCTGCACGCACGCTGGTGCGGCACGGAGGCGGCCGCGGGTGCTGGCGGGGCGCGGGAGGCGTGCTGGCGAGTGCGCCGGTGCTGGTGCCTGTCGATCGACGGGATCGGCGGTCGGTCGGCAGGAAGCGCGGGGGTCGGCTCGAAACCACCCCGAGATAGGTGTTGGAAGGTTCGAGAGGGCGCGGGGAGCGTCGGAAAGGAGACGGGTTCGGAAACAGGGAAGTATGGGAGAAGATAGGAGGAGTTTGGGAAAGGTGGAGGAAAGCTTCTGTGATGTTTCTGATGAAGAAGAGAGAATTTATCTCTACGTGAGATTTCAGATCCGGAGGGGGGGGGGGGGTGCGCACGGGACACGGGGAGAGGGGTACGTGGGTTTGAACATGTTGAGTCACTGGGTTCGGATTTAGGTTAGAAAATAATGGGCTTAAGTCATGGGCTTAATAAACATTAATAACAAATAAACAAAACATGGATTTTACAACCTTCCCTCATTAGAAAATTTTGCCCTCAAAATTTCAAAGATGAGGGCCGGGGTACAATCATGCCTCAAACCAGTAAGGGTATTCTTCCTCAACAGCCTCATGCCTAAACTAGGCTAACTGTCCCATAGCAAATCTATGTAGTGCAATATCTTCATCAATCTATCCACTATTCTCAAATAACATTCTTCCCTCCTTAGAAAAACAGTCACTATCTACAATTATGGATTTTTGCTTTCATCCCTGAATTGTCAATCACCGTCATAATCTTGGAAAATATGTCTTCCCACCTTTTCTTACTAAACACATATAATATTTTTCGCAATATATTTTGTACTTCCTTCAGCTTGCTAATATATATCCAAAATTTAACTCTGTCATACCACTACATGTGTTCCAATCACGTTCTTATACATCTTATTCGTTCCTGACCAAAATATTATAATTTGGTACACTCCGTCTTGTCTTAATACTCTAGTATCAAGCTTCAGTAACCCAATATCACATTTAAAATCCAACATCATGTTTCAATACTCCAATTTGTCATGATCCGTGAAATTTTTATCATTCCTTGTTTATCTATTTTACTCATATGTGATCACTCTGTAATTTATTTAGACGTCTATTTTCACCAACATGTATATATCTTGATTCCAAATCCTCATTTACCTATTTGATCCCGAATTCTCAATAAAATTTATTTATCCTGTTTAAACTCGAATCCTTCATCTTGATTTTACTGTATCATTTTGACCAAACTTTTCTCTGTTAATGATATATCTTATTACATCTCCCAACCTTGTATTATTTACAATCCTTCTATCTCTGGTTTCTGATTTAAAATCTTTTTGCACCCTTCAATTCATACGATTGCCATCCTTAATTAGTTACACCTTAAGTCCAAAATTTCTTGTTTCGGTCGTCCTTTATATATCTTTTGTTTCATCATGCATCTTCCTAAAGTGCATCTCCATGCTTATCATTTAACAACCTCTAATCTACAATGTCAATTTGCTTAGTATTCACATCATTAATTATCCCTTCCTTGATTCAAATTCAAATCACAAGTGTTCATATTTATCTCATCTTTATCCCATAACTCATGTACTCTATAAATCCCTGCTATAAATCGTTCCAGATTTAAATCATCGGGCACGATCGGATTCTAGGCATGATCACTAGGTACAATGATAAAATATAGGCACGATCAGAATTATCTAGATATGATCTGAGATAGAGTTAGAATATTGTTGTGATCAAAATTATTTTAGGCACGAGTAAAATCTAGGTACGATTAAAATATGATCATAAAATAGGAGAAAATCAAATGAGGTCTCGTGAAACAGAAAAGACAAGAAAGAAACGAACGTCAATAGTTTATTGAGAAGGCAGAAAGTAATGTAATCTTCTGAGATGAGGGACTAAAAATTCCATATTAAATTGGAATGGGGTATAAGGATTTGTGACTCGGGAAAAATCAACAAGTTGTATGATGGTAGGATAGCGAGGGTGATTAGAATAGCCATATGATAGAAATGTAATCGGATAAGATATTTCCATTGAGGACTGAGTGATGATCAAAGGGGATAGAAAGAATATCGTATCACTATTTCAACGGTCAGCAGATATGATATGCATGAAAAAGACTTACAAGATAACCATATTATTAATACCCATGCAAAAAACCAATCTCTAACTCGCTAAACTAGCTGAACTCCCAGTATCTACAGAAAACTAATGCAGCTGCCAAGGTATTAAAACTAAATCTGTTTGGAATCATAAATCATCTAAATCAAATTTCCATCCGTCGTCGTATGTAACTCGTATGCCAAATGTATTTCAATTTCAAGTATTTCTCTCGATCAAATCATTTTACGGATACCAATTTCCAATTGTCAGCCATTCTTCCAAAACTGACAATATCAAAGTTCACAATCATAATAAATCCTTAGAAAATTCTTTAAAGTTGATACATGACCTATATTCGAGAATTTCCAATTCTTGAAATCAATTAACAAAATTATAATCACTAATCAAGTTTTAATCTTTAACCATGCACCTATCAATCGTTTTCATCCAAACATATTAGCAAAATATCACAAAATCCCAATCATTCTTACCATAACCAATATGAGCCTCCAATGTTTGGTAGAAATTGCAAACTCAATTGCTCCTTTCCAAAGTTGCATGCCAATGGTCTTATCTCAATTCCTCACTGCTTATTCATTCTCTAGAACCTATCATTCTATTGCTTGTGTTATTCCTTCCATGGTTATATCCGTCCCTTCTGGGTACAGTAGTCATCTAATCATAAAAGTTGATCCCCGTCAAGTGTTCCTTTACTTGATCATCATATTCTCATGTTTATATATTATCCAAATTCACTTCCTCCATGGGAGACCCTTACTAAATCCTAGACTTTTCTCGCTAACTCTACCCTTAGCTATCTAATCTCATTGAAAAAATATCGATCCTCTAAGGATGCTTACCGGAATAATATAATAATGTTGCTAGGTAACTATCTAGGTTTTTCCCGCATATAACTATCAACTAGCTATATATAGCTACAAAACTATCCATAAAAATATATGCAACATACTAAAATTGAATCTTGAAAGAGATTGAGCCAATAGAGATTGATATGGTCCTAATAAGTTCTAGGAAAATCAAATAGAATTTCATAGAAAATCTATTCTTTCAGACTGTGATAAGAGATTTCTGAAAATGGAGACAACAGCTAGAAATGCAAATCCTCTAATCGGACAAAAGTCTGAATATTTTGATGATGCTAAAAAAGACAACCATGGTATGGATATAGTCTTAATAATATCCGGAAACCAAATATATCCGAAGTAACTTTACCTCAAATTCATGCCTCGCCAGAGTGCACCTGACTGTAGTGAATTTTTTGCTCCATAGCTTGAATAATAATAGGTTACCGAGTAGTCTATCAACTTTATCCATTTCCTGGCTGAACAACATAGGAGATAAATATGCATTTAGGACATAGTCTCAATAATATCTGAAAACCTATGAACACCTGAAATCACTTCAACTTAGAGTCTATACCTCACCAGTGCGCAACTGGCTGCAGTAAACTCGCAGTTTCCATAATTCAGATAAATGGCTGCAACGCATATGTGCAAAGCCATAATAGGTCAATGAATACTTTCTCAACTTTGTCTATGGGAATTTCAAAGGATAGCTCAACAATTCAAAAGTTTTCCAATGACTAAAGAAAATTTAATAATAGAATGGAATCAATTCTCTGACCGTTCCTGGTTCATGATACTCAAGCATTGAGTTTAGAAGCTTTCTAGGCCTTGAATTGATCAAGAAGTTGCATAGAGAAAGTAAGGTTTCAAGTTGAGTGGAGAAAGTCAACAAATGATAATATTCTCGGTCCTTGGAATAACTTAGGAAATAACAATCAATATTGGAAAAAAAATTTGAAAAATAATTCCTTCGGAAGATTCGTGAACTAGCTAAGTTGAACCAATTCTTTTGGTAATAGTTAACCTTGGGACTTTATGGTTTCAGAAGAATTTGGTTCGAGATTGGTTCCAAGAAAGTCAATTGAAAATAAGGTCAAGACAAATGGTTGGATACACTAGTCGTAAAAATACTTTGGATAGATAAGAGTTTATTAGGTTGGATACACTAGTCATAAAAATACTTTGGATAGATAAGAGTTTATTAGGTTTGCTAAAGGAGATTTTGAAATTCTAAATAGTGAATGGTTCTAGATTCTAAATAAAGATAAAGAAGTAAGATTTAATCAAACTAATAGAGATATTGGAAATAGGTGCTAGGGGATTGAAAAATCTAATATTAATCTATAGATAGCGAAAGAGTATAGATCCTAAGAGATGCTAGAATCTGATAAAGATATGGAAGAAAATAACCCACGAAAGCCATGAGACACTAAAAGATACATAAAATCTAGAAAATAATATAGGCAGTAAAATATACCATCATACAATCGGCCTAATCTGGGTAAGGTTTAGGTACAAACATAAGCAAGGTAACCTACAAAAATATAAGCAAACAAAAATAGATATTATAAATAGATAAATTTGGTCCTATGTTGTGGCGGGTTGAAAATAATCTAAGTGTTCTAATTGCTTCTAGAGTCTATTTTCTTGAAGTCATACTTAGACCTAAGTCAGATTGCAGGACTGCATGCTGGTCTAGACTAAGTTGACTAGACCAATTTTGCAGAACTGGACCTGCATGAGCCACCACTAAAAACATGTCAGACCCGATCCCAATATACTGGGTCTAGTCGAATCATGCCCAGCCTGCACCGTTATGAGACAGCGGCAGTAAGCTGTATCAAGCGGTAGAACACAAGCTGATAATATCTAAAGCGAGAAAGAGAGAACATTTTATTGAATCTGAAATGTAACTAAGAGTCTGAATGAAATTAACACAAAACAAAGCAGACAACCATTCTGTTACTACAACGGTTCTTATTACAACTGGAAAGAAAATAAACTAAACAGATGGCACAACTAATAATCTGGAGCTCCCTGGTCAGGTTCAGCTACCTCGTCAGGCCTCGGACCAGATCCGTAGAAAGAACTAAAAGCAAGATCTTCGTCGTCGCAGTCACCTAAAAATGTTGGTCTCCAGTCAGGAGGGAAACAAGAACATATATCCACATCTAATATTCTAAATAATAATAAATGATGCAAGACAGTTTAAAAGTATTATATAATTTTTCTAGATAATAATAAAAGAGACAAAAGACAATAATCTCATAAGCTACAATGATGCAATCTACAATGAGTTAATAGTATTTTTGAGTATATAACAGATCTATGACCGGTTGGTAGAGGCAATGTGTATACTAGCATTTTGGCCAAATGATAGTATACGGTACGGCTCAACCCCCTATGCAGTAGGGGTTAGCACGAAAGAGACAATATTCGGTAACAATGGCTTTGGTCATAGACGTTATACTACTCCCCCAATCAATACCCGAGTCAATGAGTCAATGAGTCAATCAATCAATATGGAGTCCGAGAGGGATCCATTGTGAATCAGTGTCGCTACAATATACATGATTCTACTGATGCATCACATTTAATTATTAAGTAAAACGTTGACATGAATGATATAAAACTTGTCTTGGATTTTCCTCGGTGTGGAAGGTAACGACAGGAAGGTATCGGCTAGGGTCCGGGATCTGAACCTACATTAATATATATTCCGTTTTACAACTTATTTCAAAGGATAGCTAACAATGCCACTAATCACAAACTACCTTTAATTATAAACATTGCCCTTTTTATTAGAGAAATAATAATTTAATTATGTAATATTTTGGTAAAACTATTTTATTAGTATTTTATAAATAGAGCAAAAATTAATATATTTTTGGAATATTTTTAAAATAGTAGCAGTTTTATCGTAAATCATTTTAATAGAAAATATCGTTTAAACTCGAAAATATTCGAAATCTAATTTAATATTTATTTAAATAAAACTTTACGAAATATTTACTAATACTATTTTCTTTAATAAAGAATAACCATTTTAATAATATAAATACGAAAACCTTATTATTGTAAAGCTTACAGTTTTTATTAGAAATATCGTTAAAATATCTAGTTTTTAATACCATAAAATATATTAATAAAAATAATGGTTAATTACAAAAATAAACCTTTTTATCTAAAAAAGCATAGATATATAGAATTGGCCTAAAAACACTATTTTCTATATTAAAGTATATTTTTGATATATAATTATTTATTTTGAAACTAATTTACCAATTAATAAAAATTAGTGAAATAATGGCAATATTCCTATTAACGATTTAACGTTAACTCTACGTTATTCGTATTACGTAAATGAACTCTAATTAATCGCCAAACTAACTAATGATAATTAACCGTTCTAATGAAATAGGCTACTAACATTAATACAACGCCAAAATAGGAAACTATACTAAATTATCCCGGAATTGACAGAGCTGCATTCTGTCAATTCCCGTCGAAAACAGGTAGGTTTTATGTTCTGTGAAAAATACAGAAGGTAGAAAGGTTTACCACAGGTTGTGACGGAGCACCGAGGGGATGCCCCGGACTCGGAACGCACGCGGACACGGGACGGGTCGCGGGACACGGACACACGGGGCGGCGCGAGAACACGCGCACGCACGCGGAAGGCCGCGCGGACGTGCGCTGGCGACGCTAGGGGGTGCTGGCCACGCGGCAGCGGGGCTGCGCGCGCGCTGGTGCGGCACGGAGGCGGCCGCGGGTGCTGGCGGGGCGCCGGAGGCACTGGCGAGTGCAGCGGTGCGGCGGGGGACGTCGCGGGACGCTGGCGCGGGGGTCGGCCGGCCTGGCGCGGCTGCTGGTGCCGGTCGGTCGGCGGGATCGGCTGTCGGGGCGCCGGTCGGTCAGCGGGAAGCACGGGGGTCGGCTTGGAACCACCCTGAGAGAGGTGTTGGAAGGTTCGGGACGGCGCGGGGAGCGTCGGGAAGGAGACGGTTTCGGAAACGGGGAAGTATGGGAGAAGATAGGAGGAGTTTGAGAAAGGTGGAAGAAAGCTTCTGTGATGTTTCTGATGGAGAAGAGAGAGTTTATCTCTACGTGAGATTTCAGATCCGGAGTGTGGTGGGGGGGGGGGGGGGGGTGCGCGCGGGACACATAGAGAGGGGTACGTGGGTTTTAACAGGTTGTCACTGGGTTCGGGTTTGGGTTAGAAAATAATGGACTTAAGTCATGGGCTTAATAAACATTAATAACAAATAAACAAAACATGGATTTTACACTCTTATACAGCAAAAATCGGTTCCATGTTCTTGTTCAACACACTGAACACAATAGACACTCCAAATTACAGTTAGGCCATACAAAATCATGTGCCGTGTCCACACTGTAACATGCCGGACATGTGCTGAACACAACACTAACACTAACACTCCATAACACACTCGGATATGTGTTTTGCCAAAACATGTGCCTTGTCCGTGTCCCGCACGTGTCTGACACATATTGGACCACACTGACCCTGACCCTTACCCTGACACCCCAAAATCCACCTAGGCCAAGCTAAAGCATGTGCCATGTTCATGTTGCACCGCATCCGGAGAGTACTGGACACGACACTAACTCCCCAGTACACTAGGGCATGCCTTGCAGTGTCCATGTTGTGTCCGTGTCGGACACGTACTGGAACACGATAAAGACTACAAGAGTACAGCTGTGTCCGTGTTAGTGCGGCATGGCGGTCGGGTTTCGGGGGGGGGGGGGGGGGGGGGGGGGGGGGGCAGTAGAGGGGTGGGAGGGGAGGAAATGGTGTACTCACGCCTTGGTGAAGCCTTGGAGGAAGTGAGCGTCCTGAGCGATGTACCGCCGGAAGGCCTCGAGGTCGAGGTTCCCGGCGGCAAGGCAGACGACGAACGGGGTGTAGGCGGCGAGGAGCGCTTCCTTCTTGGAGCGCTCCCAGAACCTCATCGCCGCTGATCCCTCCTCCTCCACCGGAGCCAACATCGGACCTCTTGTCGGAGATCGCCTCGATCGTCGACGGAGATTAAGGTTAGGGTTTTGGTGGAGGAGGACGAAATTAGGGTTAGGGTTCCTGAGGACGGAGAGGAGAGAGAAATCGAGAGATTGGGGTAGGACCGTAGAAGAGATTGGGGTAGGATTTATCAGAAAATTGTATATTAAGCATCAAACATCTCTTAAATCTCACTAATCACCAACATCACACTAGTATTATAATCCGAGTCCCAATACGCCACTCGGAAGGAAGGACGTATTTTGTATTTTGTGCTTCTGGATTGGGGTAGGAGAAATTGTTAGTTTATATAATTAATCTTATAAAGGTTTTTTTTTTGGCAATTTATAGGAGCACCTCCACATTTACTAACACTGTGTTTGGGAACATTTGGGGGGGGGAGGGAGAGGAAAATTTGAGGGGAAGGAAAATGGAGGGGAAGGAAAATGGAGGAAAGTTAATTTTTCCTTCCTTGATGGACAAAAAGTAGGGGAAGGAAAAGTTTAAAAACAATTTTTTATTTGTTTATGGATATAGGTATAATTACTATTTCCTCCTTGGTATTCTCAAATGATGATTTAATTTTAACTTTTTGAGGGGTGGTGGGGTAAATTCACTCAAATTCTTCTCATCTCTCTCCATTTTCCTCCCACATTTGGGAGGAAAATTTTTTGGTGGGACCCACCTACTTTTTCCTCTCAAATTTTCCTCCCCCATATTCTCTCCCCCTTTCCAAACACCATCATTTAAAATTTTCCTCTCACTTTTCCCTCAACTTTTTTCTTCCTCCCATTTTCCACCTTTCCCAAACGGTACCTAAGGGGCAACCCAAAATTTTTTCCAAAAAATTACAAGTTTGCCATTGTATTTTTTTACTGGGGGGCAGCCCAAAAAACACTATATAAGCCAATTTCATTTTAGATTTCATCTCTCTCTTTCTTCCTCCCTCTACTACTTCTCTTCCTCAACTCCTTTTTTCTCCTCCTCATATAAACCTATAATTAACCCTAGCTAGGTGAAATTGTCCCCCAACCTAAAATTTATGGTAGAATACAGTGTCAATCACTTCTCCCATTAATTTGTAAGTCGTCGAATTTATTTTTGTGTAATATTTTTAGTTTTAACCTAAATTTTACATATAAAAGTTGAATTTTGTGTTTAATGTAGAAAAAAATAGAAAATGGAACAACCGGGACCATCAAATGCTGGATACTCTCCTCCCACAACTTCCGAAGAACACTTCGACGCATCGGAAACCCTCGTGGTAACTACACTTAACATTTACTTCGGGTCAAAAATTGGACTTTGACACAGAGGACTGCCACAAATGTGGCAGTCCCTCACATATATAGGACTGCCACAGATGTGGCAGTCCTATATATGTGAAGGACTGCCACATCTGTGGCAGTCCTATATATGTGAGGGACTGCCACATTTGTGGCAGTCCTCTGTGTCCAAGGAAATATGACAAGGAAATATGAAAACCTTTCAAAGTTAAATTCTCATTTTGCACTCACTAGGTTGAAAAGTGAAAACATAGCAACAGAACCAAACATATAATACCACGTTAACATTTCTTTATATCTAAAATTGAAACTGAGAACTTGTAAGCTTAATGTAAAATTAAGCAAGAATTTTATTATGTCAGATATATGTTAAAGCAAAATTAAGCAAGAATTTTACTATTTATGGGCTCACCACCGTTTGTGTCTGGGCATTATGATGTTACTTTCAAGTAGCAACTATATTACATTTATAACTAAATTTTAGAGAACTAAGGATAACTATATTACATTTATAACTAAATTTTAGAGAACTAAGGATTATATGTTGCAGACAGATACGCTTGAAGTGTCTCAACTTGTGACCAAGTACAGACTCCTCTATAAATAATAATACGCTTTATGTAGTTGTTTAGTTTTGACTTTTAACTTCTATTGTAGGACTTGCGATCTTCCCAGGTTGCGGTACATGCTCCAATTGCAATCGATGTAGGGCATTTATTTTGGACCGATCTTTCGTTTCAATCAAGCGACGATGCGGTACAATGGTGAAGTTTGAGGAGTCGGTCAACAGTTTGGTACAAAAGAGCACCGGTCGAAGCCAGAGCTTGGACCACACCTTTCGCTCATCAAATCGACCATTGTAAGAAGTTGTTGAAGTTTGAGGAGCCAAGAGACTTACCTGCTGGCCACTGTGACGTCGAAATCGACTGAGTATCAATGTGTTATATGGAGGACCACTTTTGTATACATTTTGGCATTTTGGTTATAGAGGACCACTTTTGTATACATTAAACTATGAAATATGAAGTCCAATATATGTTTCTTACTTTTATCCATGTGTTATATGTCTTTTATCTGGGTGTTATACATGTGTTTTATTTGGGTGTTATACATGTGTGTCATACATGTGTGTTACTTTTATCCAGGTGTTGTCTTTTCTAGGACTGCCACACCCAGGGCAGTCCTTCACATGTGCTGGACTGCCCCGTGTGTGGCAGTCCTTGCTAAAATGTTCTGTGATCTGATCACAGAACAATTCATCTAGGACTGCCACACATAGGGCAGTCCTTCACATGTGTTGGACTGCCCTGTGTGTGGCAGTCCTTGCTAAAATGTTCTGTGATTTGATCACAGAACAATTCATCTAGGACTGCCACACACAGGGCAGTCCAACACATGTGAAGGACTGCCATGTGTGTGGCAGTCCTAGATGAAATGTTCTGTGAATTAGGACTGCCACCCCCCTGGCAGTCCTACATTGAATTAGGACTGTCAGGGTGCTGGCAGTCCTAATTGAAACTTGTTATTATATAAATGGCCATTCTCCTGTATTTTAACACGGAGAATGGACATTCTCCGTCTTAATTTACACGGAGAATGGTCATTCCAGTGTTAAAATGCAGGAGAATGACCATTCTCCGTGTTAATTAACACGGAGAATGGCATTCTCCGTGTAAATTAACACGGAGAATGGCATTCTCCGTAGGAGAATGGACATTCTCCGTCTTAATTTACACGGAGAATGGCATTCTCCGTGTTTTTAACACGGAGAATGACCATTCTCCGTCTTAAATTACACGGAGAATGGCCATTCTCCGTGTAAATTAAGACGGAGAATGGTCATTCTCCTGCATTTTAACACTGGAATGACCATTCTCCGTGTAAATTAAGACGGAGAATGTCCATTCTCCGTGTTAAAAACACGGAGAATGCCATTCTCCGTGTTAATTTACACGGAGAATGGTCATTCTCCTGCATTTTATGGTCAGTTGAAACTTTGAAGGGCCATAACTTTTGACTGGGAGGCTGAAACGAGATCCCGTTTGTCCCAAAACGAGCGTATCTTTGAGGAGGTTGAAAGTAACAGCTTCATCGTTAGACGGCCTTTCGGAATTTTAGAATCGTAAAAAAATGATGTTTGGACCTCCGTTTTAGCAGTTTTGTCGAAATTTTAGAATGTGGGAGTGTTCTTGAAAGAAATTTGGTTGAGGAATTAGGATTAGAGTGGTGGAGGAGAATTTTTTAGGGTTTAGGGAGAGGGAGAGAGAGCTCTTCTTCTTTTTCTCTTTTGGAGGAGAGAGAGAGGAAATGATGAAATGAATAGGAAATTTGAGTTTGGGGGGTTGGGCTACCCCTAGTAAAATTTGGGCTGCCCCCTAGTAGAATCTCCACCAAATGGGCTGCCCCCTAAGTAAGGGCTGTCCCTTAGTAAATGTGGAGGTGCCCCTATAAATTGCCTTTTTTTTTTTGAAGGAAAAGTAGTAATTTTATTAATCAGAGGCAACAGCTTCGTTGGCTACTAACTGAGCAATACAAAGTGGAGTCCCCATCTCAACACAGCTGATGAGGTTGCTCAAAGAGAATATAGCTAAGCCATGAGCTACCATGTTACCAACTCTACGAGTAAAACCAAACTCCACAGATACCCTCATCTCGCGTATCTCCTCGCGGATAGTCCTGATCAGGTCTCTGAGTCTCCAAGGAACCTGTTTGTCATCCCCTTTGAAAATCCTCTGCACAATATAAGAGTCTCCCTCTATAGTCATTTGCTCGGCTCGAACATGGCTAGCAAGTATAACACCTTAGCGAACAGCAAGGATCTCCGATAGAAGAGAACCCTCAACTCCGAAGGTGTTAATTTCCTCCGAAACCTCCGATCTGGCTGCAATGCACCTACCCCTCTCATCTCTAGCCACGGCAGCGGCAGCAATGGTGGATGTCGAGACTGCCCCGTCAATATTAATTTTGACGCATCCGATAGTAGGAGGCGTCCAAGTAGTTTGCTGATGTAATTGACTGAGCTCTTGCAGATGTAGTATTTGAGAATTTGAAGTACCTCCATAATGTTATCAAAAAAAAAGTACCTCCATAATCTTTATACATGATATTCGCCTCATGAATTATCTTCTCAATTGTCGGAGAGGAGTTATTAAAGACACAGTTGCATCGAGCCTTCCAAATAGCCCACAGAATATTCACTCCTCTCCTCGCCACATCTTCGCAATCCTTGTCTTTCAACCATTCCTCCAAGAGTGATTTTAAATCCATGGAGCTGTTAACACGAAGGCCAATACTACAAGCGAACCAGACAGCTCTAGACAGGTGGCAGTGGAGAAATAGATGGTTATCGTCTTCCTCCTGCATGAGACAGAACGGACAATTGATGTTGATACTGAGAAGTCGTTTGTGAAGCACAGTGAGCAGAGGGAGAGAGTTCTGGAGGAGTCGCCATATGAAAATACGAACTCTGGGTGCCACGTTACCCAATTTCCAGAGCTTGTGCCAAATTTCTTTGTTAACATCTGAATGTGACGCGCTGGGCTCCCGCCTTCTAAACTCCTCATAAAGGGATTTAGGAGTAAACCTCCCATTTCTTGCTTTCGTTCAGATTAGTTCATCCGGTCCTCTATCTGCCGTGAGCGGAATTCTTGTGATGGCTGCAACCTCCAATGGATGAAAAAAACTCTGAATTAGAGGTATGTTCCAAGTGTTAGTGTCTGTACACATGAGATCCCGCACAAGTAAGGGGCTATTGCTCGGCATCATGCTCTCAGTAATACGAAAACTAGACAGTGATGGTATCCATGGCTCTTCAAGTATCTTCGTCCATCCTCCATTTATTCTCCAACAAATGCCATCCTTCATAAGTTGTCGAAGTTCCAGTATACTAGCCCATGTCGGTGACGCTCGTCTCGTTTTCATGGCACTCCATATGGAGCGATCTTGCAGATACAGCCTACTGAGCAACCGAACCCATAGTAGATCGGGGTTCTCAAGAAACCTCCAAAGTAATTTCCCCACCAAGGAGTTATTCACCCATTGGACATTCCTGATGCCAAGGCCGCCCTCTCTAGTTGGAGCGGCAATTTTTCTCCAACTGATAAAGTGCATCTTCCTCTCTTGAGTATCATGTCCCCACCAAAAGCTCCTTTGTTGTTTAGTGAGTTTGCTACATATGTTGTTTGATAGCAAATTAGTCGACATGTAATATATAGGTATGGAACCAAGAGTTGCTTTTATGAGAGTGGTACGACCGGCATGGGAGAGTAACTTGGACTTCCATCCTTTGAGTCGGGCCGAGCATTTATCAATGATGGTGTCATTTGAACAGGCTCTGTGTTTCGACATCATAAGCTTCTGTCCCAGATACGTATCTCCCTCCTTCATAATAGAAAAATGCATCGAGGAAGCTAACAACTCCTTGTCATTTGCAGGTACCAATTTGCTAAAATATATGTTGGATTTTTCGAAATTAACCTTTCGCCCCGACCACTTTGAATACGTATGGAGAATGTTACGTACTGCTTCTAATGATCCAAGTGTAGCATATCCAAAGATCATGATATCATCAGCAAATAGCAAATGTGTAACAATGGGTACATACATGTTTAACCGAATGCCTTGGAAGAGGTTGTCCCTTTCGTATTTTTTGAATAAACTGGATAGGACTTCAGAGCATAGAACATATATGAACGGCGATAAAGGGCATCCCTGTCGAATTCCTCTCACAGGGGTGATAAATCCCTCCGGTGACCCATTTACAAGAACTGAATAAGTAGGTGATTCGATACATTTCATGATCAGTTCATTAGATTTCCCTCGAATGCCTATGCCAAATAGAACTTGTTTGATGAAAGGCCACGAGAGTCGATCATAAGCCTTCGAGATGTCTATTTTCAGGGCATACGAATTTTTCCTCCTTGGTAGGTATTTCATGTTGTGTATAATTTCCTGGGCGATGATAATGTTATCTGATATTTGCCTTCCTGGAATGAAAGCGTTTTGGTTAGGCGATATCAGCCTGGACAACACCGGTTTGATTCTATTTGTCAGAATTTTGGCAATGACTTTGTACGCCACATTGCATAAAGCAATTGGCCGGTAATCCGTCGACGTAGTAGGGTGGTTGTTCTTTGGGATCAAAGTAATATGAGTGTGATTCATCATTGGAGGAAGCTTAGAATCCTTGAAGAAACTGTGGACCGTTCTGATCAGATCATCACCAAGCACCGCCCAATACTTTTGATATACAACCGCTGGAAAACCATCGGGACCTGGGGCCTTTAATGCACCCATGCTTTGAGTGGTCGACTTGATCTCTTCATGATCGGGGATGACACCAATAGAGGAATTTTCGTCTTCTATAATACAATCATTCGAAACAGGGAAGGATGGGTCCATGGCCGTGGATTCATCAACACACAACATGGTTTTGAAATAATTAACAAGTGTAGTCGCAATGGTATCATGATTATACGTCCACCTGTCATCGGAGCATTTGATCGATCTGATTTCATTCCGTCTTCTTCTCAAAGTGGCTCTTGTATGGAAATATTTCGTGTTGCTATCTCCTTCTCTAATCCATCGGCATCTGGATCTTTGGCACCAGTAGGCTTCTTCTATAGCTTGTAGTTCGTTAGCTTCTGCATTTAACATACGCTCTTCAGCTAGCGAATCCTCCGAGACCTGTTTTGATTGAATAGCACTAAGGCGATTATGAATAGCAGCAAGACGGGTTTTAATATTACCAAATTTAATACGGCCCCATTTGTGCATCGTCGACAGCGACCCAAGGAGGAATCCTCATGAGAGCTTGTCTCTTGCCAAGTACGTTTGAGTATGTCGGGGAATGAGTTGTCTGACATCCAGTGCGCTTCAAACCGTAATGGTCGCTTAATCCTGGTTTGCTTCTTATATGTGTTGAGAAGTATGGGTGCATGATCACTATTGATACATGGAAGAGTGGATACCGATGTATTAGGGAAGGAACAACACCATTGCGTAGATGCCATGGCTCTATCCAACCTTTCTCTGATGTGGTGGCTCGCCCCTCGTCGGTTGGACCAGGTGTATGCTGGTCCGACACATCCAAGATCAATCAATCCACATTGGTCCATCATATGCCTGAACGCATTAGCTGCATGGTGATCAAAGCCGCTGCCTCCTTGCTTTTCCTCCGGCGACAACGTAGCATTAAAATCCCCAATGCAACACCACATGACGACAAATCTCTCTGCCATTTCTTCAATCTGTTTCCAGAGTTTGGTTCATTCATTTTTCTTTGGGTTCCCATAGATGCAAAGAAGGTTCCAAGCTGTTTGGTCATTCATGGCTTCAACACAAAGGAGGATGAGGTTCTGTGAGTGGTACGAAACTTTCACGGTGATGTTGGAGTCCCAACCAAGCCACAATCCTCCTGCGTGGCCGATTGGGTGAACGGGGAAGAAGTTAGCATATCCTAACTGAGGGAGGATACACTCTGAGTATGAGGGTGGTGAGATGGTTTCTGCGATAAAGAAGATTGATGGGCATGTGGCAGAGAGGAATGAGCACAGAGTTTGGACTGTCGAGGCATTCCTCGTCCCTCGATAGTTCCAAGATAGGATTAACATGGCCCTTGCGGCTGTTTGAGGTCAGCCGCCATGACCTTATCGGTGGAAGAGTGATCAGTGAAAGAGGAGCGAACCTTCTTGTTGCTGATGGGCGTCGGTGAAGGAGACGCGTTGTGCTTCTTTGTGATGGGTGATGCTTTGGGTTGCATGGATGAAGATTTACGGCCGGGCTCGACGTTTCCAGGAGAGGTTATTACGTTGAGCCGGTCGATAAATGGCACCAGAGTTATGCTTCGTAGAGACAAAATCATAAGGGGGTTCATGGAGTACAAGGCTTTGGTGAGGGTGAGAGCAAGCTGCAATATGGTCCTCAGTAGATTGTGAGGAGGTGCAAAAGAGCAGTTCTTGATCAACTATTCCCATAGTTGCCAGCGGATGGAGGCTTATACTGTTTGCTTCATTGGTCTCCTCTTCCATATCATTCTACTGTGCATTCTTTGAGAAGGACTCGTGTTGAACCGTCATTTGTTGTCGTGTCCATTTCATATGAGCCATATCCATTGTGGCATAGGAGTGACCGTCCATCATATGCATAATGGGAATCGGTGTCATAACTCTAATGCTAGGATTTTTAAGTGGATCATCATCGGAGACTGTGCTGTCATCAATACCAACACCCTGGCGAAATTGAGACTCTTTAGATAAGTGTGATTCTTCTACAAAGCCAGGACCAGAAGACTCATGGACGCCCGCTACATCATTGTGAGGGGGCCTAGTATTTGCGTTCCTTCTGTGTGGCGGCGTGTATTTTACCAATTGGTTTGAGATGTAGGGTGGATGAGGGGACGAGGTTCTGCGCCTGGGTAGTTGTTCATCAATAGGGGATTTCTCTTTACTGATGGTCGCTGGCCCCTCAGAAGCTGGAGGTACCCTCCTACGGGCGTAAACTCTAAGGGCTTCTGCTCGGAAATCGATCTTCTTGACTCTGGGTCGTAGGAGATCTCTAAGTCTGTCTTTCTCTTCTTCAGTCCAGTCGTCCCCGATGAGGGTTTCGAAGTTACGGCGCTCCGAACAGATATCATATACATGACCCAATATAGCACAGAAGGTACACATATGCGGGAGCCTTTCATATCTCACTTCAACCATACTCATATTACCCCCATCTATCATCATCGGGACTACTTTCTTCAATGGCTTGGAAATATCAATAAGAATTTTGATGCGGACAAATGTAGTCCATTGAATCTCTTCTGCTTCTGAAATTTGCCTAGGGGATCCAATGGCCTCCGCGATCCTGGTGATCGCCTTGCGATTTAAAAACTTCGAGGGTATCTTGTGAAGTTGAACCCAGAGGTCCGCCATGTTGAATTTGTACTCCTCCGGCAGTTTTCCTGGATCACACTTATCGATTGCAAGGAGTTCATCATTAATGCTCCATGGGGCCTCGAGCAGAATATGGTTGACCTCTTCGGGCGAATCTACTCTTGCCAGAAAGGACCCTGTTTCGATATCGAGATCAGAAATATGCACCGGCTCCTTCGTTTTCCATATCTTGGCGAGGATAGATGCAAGAGTAGATTTTTGAAAACTCCTTTAGGAATAGGGTTTAACGGCCATGGTAGAAGCCCAATGAAGGGGTATAGAACTCTCTCTAGCCGTCAATGATATCGCATCAGCGGGTCCTTGCATGCTGAAAAGGGATGCCATCTTTTCCACTACTTCTCTATAGGAAGCCATGGTAGATGCGATCAATGGTGGTGGAGAAGAGGACGCCTATCAAGCACTCGCAATTGTAGGATGGGTTAGGATGTGACCCGTGGGAGGAGAGAAAGTGATGGATGGTTGGGGGATGGTGAAGGAAGGAAGCAGTAACGAGGAAAGCAAAACCCTAGGGTTTTGCAGATGGCAAAAACCTAGAGTTTGGCGTAGAGAGGAACATTAGGGTTCGGCGGAGAGAAAGTGTATCGTATGCATGCATCTTATAAAGTTAATAATTATAATTATAAATAATTATATTAAATTTAGTCTAATACATACTCACTATCCTAATTAATATAACTAATATCGAGATTTAATATGTTATTAAATTAGCTGAATTAATTATCGTAATATATCGAAGTTTTCTCATAATTGAGGAAATATTGGACCAAGTTCGATTTTGTTCCTCAACTGCTTAGTCCATGATATATGGTCCGACTGTCCCAGTACCTACACATATATGCGACCGAATCTGATACTTATTAAATATGCCTACCACCTCCTAAAATTAAGGATGGCAACGGATCGGATATGGATTGGGCACTATATTTTTCATCTTCGAGTAGTGTTTGAATCTCCATCTCTATTTTTGTTTTTTGTCGGGTTCAATTTTTTATTCCATCCCCGTCCACGTAAAACAATGTCCTCCCCGTCCCCGTCCCGTTGACACTTTCGGGACCAAATTTTCTCTTGTTCGTCTCTCGTCCGATTAACAATTTTTTATGTACATTATAAGATTAAAAACATTATTTTCATTCAAAAAAATTACAAGACATGTTAATAAAACATGATTTTCATAAAAAAATTACTACTAGATATAGATCATGAACCCATCATACCAATGGGTTGCACATATGGGTATAAGTAATCGGGGTCGGAGATTTATCGGAACGGGGAGTACTATATCCATACCCGTCCCCGAATCTGACTGAGAATTTTTTTAATCCCCAAATCCGTTTCCGTCGAAGAAAAAAAACCGGGTCCCGTCACAGAAAAAATTGTCATCCCTACCTAAAATCCATTTCCCCTTCCACAAAGATACATGCATACCGACCATTTCTAAAGAACAATTTGTACATGTAGCTCCCCTTCCCGAAAATTTTGAAATATTTTATTTTATTTTATTTAAATGGTGATTTTAGATTATTATAAATAATTAAATAGTTAATTATTACGGTAGATGATTTTAGCCATGGTTGAGATTTGGAGTACAAGGTGACTAGGAATCATGGCACGGATAGCTCAGTGGCGTGCTTTGACTAGTGTTTAGTCATGGTAGGGGAAGACCTGTCTATCAGTGTGTCCTAACTAGAAAAACCAGGCCAAGTTGCGACTTAACATTTACCAAAGATTTATTTATTTATTAATTAAATTATTGAGTTTTAGGAAACCCGATTGTACCAAAGTATTCCAGATTGGACCCAAACCAAGCCCAAGCCTATGTAGACATACTTTTAGGTACGTACAAATATTTTCTAGCCTTCTGGGTGGACTTAATGATATTTTCTAAAATATTTGGTTATTTATACAAAATGGGTATTATTAATATTTAAATAGAGTTTTAGAATATTGGTACAATTTTCTAGGGCTAAATATGTTCACCAAGACTCGTTTGGTTATTCTAGTGGGTCGTTGGTACTAATATTATTATATGGTTATTATTGTAATTTTCGTATATGCGAAAATTGTATGAATAAATATACTATATAAACGTGTGTATTTATATGTATAAATTAATATATTATAATATATGTGTGTATATGTAAATATATTAAATATAGGTACATGTGTATATAAATACAGATATATATATATATGTATATATTATATATGTGTGCATGTATATATATATAAATAAATATATATTATGTGTGTAAGAGTATGTATAAATAAGTATAGATAGGTATTCGTGTATATATATAAATATATTTATATAGGCGTACGTGTGTATGTATATATAAATAGGTATATATGTAGATGTATAAGTGTATGTATATACAAATATACATATATATTTGTATATGTGTGAGTGTATACTTATAGATATGTAAATTGGCTAATATAATAAATGGAAGAATAATAGAAAGAATAAGCAGCAGCCTAGAGCCCAGCTCGGCCCACACAGCTGCAAAGTACCTGCACTAAACCGAGCATAACCGAGCCCAGGCACACCGCATTGTCGAGCGGCAAACCCGACCCCCCGCGGAATTCGTATAAAGAGAGGAGAGAGTTCGGAAACGCAAACCCTAAACCAGTCTCGCCGACTCGCCCCGGGGACGCCTGCGCGGCCACCCGCCGCCGTGGCAACCGCCGCACGTCGTCGGATGGCGGAGAAACGCGCGTGCGTGCGCGGGAGCGACAGCGCACAGCAATAATGACAAGCGCCGTGGCCACCTTCGGGACGCCATATCTCTCTCGTTTCTCCACTGATTCGTGTTCCGATTGTTCAGGTACAACTACAATCTAACCTACTTCATAACCCGTCAATTAGTTTGAGTTGGTTTGTAATCGAGTCGACGGAAAATCGAACCAAAGTCGACGTAAAGTCTGTCCTAAAATAGAACCCAAACAGTCCAATCTCCTGTTTTGGAAGGGGATTCTAGAACAGAATAATAGAAATTTTAGGAATCTATTTGAACACCTTTTTAGCCAACATATACAGGATTACAACACCTTTTATAGAACCTGAATTCATAAAGTATCTAGAAAGTTATCCGATTCCGAAGTTTTAGAAAAATCTGTTTTGAATAATCGAAAAACTTGAAAAATCATCCACACGACGTGTGTCCCGCCAATCCGGGCGACGTGGTCGCGAACCGAAGGCATCGAAAGGTGCGTAACGGCTTCGTGGTCGTGTGGGCTTTGACGGAATTCAAATTGGTCGCGTGTGCGCGACGAATTTGATGCGTATCCGTCGAAATTCACCGTATCTGCCCCTGTGCAAAATTTTCAATTACTTTGTGCACGCTCGTCAGATCGAGACGAAACTTATGCCAGCAGGACCGTAACATTTTTCTGGTCATGTATGCCAAGTTTGGTCCAATTCTGAGACAGTTGATTAGATTACCGTTTTGCGGGTCCCACGGTCCGACTCAACGGGTGATTTTGTGCACGGCCCGCCGGAATCCAACTCTGGACATACGGTTGGGTTCGTATCGGAAAACCGGATCCGTAGACATGTAGTTTGACAACTTTAGGGACCGTTGACTCTGGTACACTTTTCGGTACAAAGCGGGTCCAACGGCGGACACCGTTTTGGCCCAAAATTACCGTTTTGCCCATGTGTCCAGAGTTGGACTTAAGGACAGGCAATTCTAGCTATTTTGACTATTCTAAGAACATTGGTAATATTTATTTCAGCTTTCGGGGATTGTTGTACGGGTTTTGACTATTGTGGCACATTGAGTGGTTCAGATTGTCGGTTTCACCAGCAGAGGACCACAGGCGAGTACAGTTTATTGTCTGCATTTCGATATTGATCTTTACTATATTTCATTGATTAGTCATTGGTTATGTGATTTTTATACTCTATTATAAATTGTTGAGTCGGGAATGAGAAGTACCAAGGATGTGTGATCCGACCGTAGACCGTGTTTATTTTCATGCAGTAGACCTCGTAGACATTGTTTATTTTCATGCAGTAGACCTTGTAGACCGTGCTTATTTTCTGCAAGTAGACATTGTAGATAGTGCTTATTTTTTGCAATGTAGACATCGTAGACCGTGCTTATTTTCTACAAGTAGACATTGTAGACAGTGCTTATTTTCTTGCAAGTAGACCTCGTAGACCGTGCGGTGTAGTGCCCCGGACCGATCACATATCAATGGTACTTCTAACAGTTGGGGAAAGTATTTTGTGTCTATTTATTTGCTATTGGTTTTCTGTATTTCCTGTTTATTTTCAAAACTCATGATTGATGTCTAACCTTTGCTTTATAGTCATTTTCTTTATTTGAAATTGCATTCAGTGAATTGTGCTCATTCCATTCCTGACTGGAAACCAATATTTTCAGGTTAGCCGTGGATTCACTTAGCTTGGGGAGTGACAGGAATACTTGCAGACAAAAGCCTAGAGACTAGCTAGATAGTTGGGTTGTAGTCATTCATTGAATTGTACAAGTTTATATTCTCTACAAATGTAAAACTTGTGATCATTGTAAGTTAAATTAGTTTCTGTGAATGAGCATTGGATTATTTGTGACTTTGATCTTCATGGCCGAGACAACGTTCTACCGCCGACACTGCGGCGTAGGCTGGCTTGGACACGTCTCGTATCCGTTTAGAAAAAAAAACGGGTGCGGGTCGTGACAAGTTTTTGTGGTGGCCCATGCAGGTCTGTTTTCGCAAATCATGCGAACTCGTGATAGTACTTAAGTTAGCCGTACTATTGCGAGCCTGCGACAAGGAAATGCTTATTCACAAATTAGGATTAATTTAATTTACGAGAATGACTAGGATTAGGAGTCCCTTATACAAATTTACCGATGGGTAGTCTAGGCCATGCAATATAGATGGGGAGTTATTAATTTTGATAGTTTATCAGATCCCCATAGACACACTATTTTCTCTTGATATGACGATATGATCCAATGTTGACAGATTATTCACTTGATGAGACATGGCTTCATAGAATTAATGATCTAACCTTGATAAATTGTTCAATTCCTTCTCTTTGCCTCTTTAGATATCGTCATCATATCTTAGTCCGAATTGCCTATTTAGTTCCTATTTTGCCCTAAGAATTATTATTCTTATACAATTTCTGATTAGGTTATCCATATACGGACCTCGAGTTAGTTTCGATCCAAAAGTTTTCCTCTGTGGTTTGAATACACATGGAATAGATATTAGAATGTTGTATTTCTTTTGTCTACAGATATTTCCTTCCTGTTCAGTCCTTTATTTTAAGGGGTTGTGATTGATAGGACAAATGCTTACGCTCTAGTTCATGGTCAACTTGTTCGATTCTCTAGAAGCTCATGAATATTTTCAGATATAGTTAAAGGAATGTTAGTTAACTCATAATGGCAGGACAGCAGCGCACTGTCGCCATTTAGTTGAATTATGGAGACTATGGACTCACTGCAGCCAGCAGCGCACTGGCGAGACACGACCCTTAGAGTTGGAATTAGTTTAAGAAAATATAGGTGATGGGATATTGCCAAAACTATAGCTGGTGGTCCTCTTTTGACCGTAGTCACCCTTGAGCCAATATTGGATAGAGTTAAGAAGTGTTCGATTTTGTATCATGTTGAGTTACGAAACCAAGGGTTTACCACAGCCAGAGTATACGGGCGAGGCGTAATCCGCGGTGAAATGACTTCAAACATGATTACAAGTTTGGGATACCATAGAGGATAGGACAGTGCCCTGTATGTTCTATAAGATCCGAAGCCAATAGTAGTGGAAGTTCTGTGAGATTGGGTAGCGTGTCTCCCGACCTAGCATTCCGTGGTCCTTGTGATCTATTGACGAGGTAATTGACTGACACTAATAGGTTTACCTAGAATATGGAATTTAGAATGTCCATAACCCATTAGTCGACCAAGTCCTTGTGGATAAGAAGATAGTAGAAAGACCGTATAAGCAAGAACACCGGATAAGGTTTGATTCTCACAAAACTCGAACTACTTGTGCCTTCTTTCAAAAATCTCGCATAATTGTATTCGACTATCATAACAAACGCTGCTGTTACAGCTTAGTTTTGCAAGCTCACTCTGTTCTCGAGCTTGATTTGAGGCATATGTTTAGTGGGGACGCCTGCTAACTTATTGTCTAATCAGAATCAGTGTATTATGGTCTGATCAACCATGATGCATTTGGTTCGCTCTTTGTTTAATTACACTACGTGGATGGAGATATATAGGTATCTAGGATCTCATCCGCGACTGCTTTGACAATTCCTCTTGAATTATACGTTCGCCTTTGGATCACGTGATTGTATTCTGTAACATCTTTCTTGAACTCTTTATTATTTTTGTCTTTCACTGATTTGGAAAGACAGAAGCTCGTAATTGGTAGAGAGATACCGAGTATCCCCATGGCTATGGTAGTTGTATACATAAGGGTAGTTATCGTCAGCCAGCCATGTGATTGAGTTACTCGTTCTCCTCTCGACCCCAAACTGTTATCGGGACTTTCAAGCCATCTGAATTTGAGAATGAGTAGGGATTTACCCTTAGTCAAAATGCCAACCTAGGAGACTATTTATTCTCAAGAAACCAATTTATTGTGAGTCTATAATTGATTGCTTGAAGCTTTCTTTAGCTAGCAACCCCTAAGCCCATACCCCTATAACTCTTGTGACAATAGTCTGGCGGGCTTAACACAAATAGAGATTCACGACTCGGTTGTTAGAAATCTTTTCAAATGATGTGCCTTAGAGTTGGTTACCCCATCGATAACTCTGATATATTATGGACGAGTAGGTCATTCTATGTTATCGACCATGTGTCATTGTACACACTCGTTTTCCATTTATTGAGGAACGATCCTTGACTTAACCCATATCTACCTATTCCGTTACGCCGTGCCTTATTCTTTAGAGTCAAGGTACAATACCCGGACTTCGAATTTCTTCCAATCTCATTATTCCTAAAACCTTGTCCTAGCTTCTAAGGTGGGTAGACTGTAAGCCTCCTAAAAATTTGGGATATACGAGGGTTACCGACTGATTAGAAAATTTTCCCTTAGGATGATAATTAGTGCCCCATGGACTCCCACTTTCTATTTAGATAATTTTTGTAACTGGTCGTGTCATTAATATTCGGAGCACGAGACTAGCTGTTACCTTCCAACAAATTTCATATGCAAGATCTAGACGAGTCTCCCTTCATCTAGGTATATCATGTCCCACTCAAACACATCCCCTTGTACTCTATTTTTGGGGTACGACTTTCAGATTAAAAGGACTAGCTATAACCCTTACCACAATACCGGTACACTTTTCGACTTCCATTAGAGCCTCAACCCTAACTCAATTCCTTCAATCCAATATATGATTGAAATCTACTCTAGGTTGCCCTAACTAGTAGAAATAGTTTTATTATTGGAATATTGTTCATTCAATATGGATTGAAATCCAAGGTTCATCCAACCAACGATCGATGTCCAATCAGGGAACCCATTAAGACCCAGTAAAACTCATCCGTGTATGCCACCATATTTGGACTATAAGGCCGAACTAATTGAAATAGGTCCCTATACATATTATGTAGTCTCCACCTCTTAGAATGTGAAATCATCCGTAACTCTTACCTAGAAGTCGCGATACGATCTTGTATTGCATTCATATCCCTTGCTCATGTGTCTAAATAACCACGGAATATATCATAATCTTGATTTCTCAAATTTTGTTCTGTTATGGAACCTTGTTTGAATTAGAATTTCGAGAACGAGACTTCTGTATTACACAGATTGCAGGCCACTCTAAGTAACGAAGGGCTCTTCGACGTAGCAAGTGACTGGACTAGAGTAGCCCAATCTAGCAAATAAGGCAGTGGTTCATAAACTTCCCTTCTATCTGTAACATTGGATACTCTCCACTGCTCTTGAAACTTCACAGTTTCTCTCGATTATTCTGCCTTATTTTCCTGTCCTTCCTACTTCTGAGCGACGAATAGTCATGCTTACTAGAGTTTATCAATATTTCTTAGCTACTTGTGTAAATTTGTTGCCTATAGATAGGAGAGGGTTGTAGATGCCGTATGCTATAGATATCCGTCGGTGGTTATTTTTGCAATTAGCTGGAGGGTTACAATATTATGATATTAGGTGTTTGAAGTGGGTAGTGTGACCAAAGGTGGGTAGAAGTCCTCGATGATTCGTAGTTACGAAATGGCAAGGAGGAAGATATAAATATTTCTGAGAAATTAAAATTCGAAGATATTGTGGTAATAGTGGTTTTATTTATTTATTTATTTATTTATTTTATGTTTGAATTTTTGGCATGCTTACGAGTTAGAATTTCGAGGACGAAATTATTTTTAAGGTGGATAGATTTGTAGCTCCCCTTCCCGGAAATTTTGAAATATTTTATTTAAATGGTGATTTTAGATTATTATAAATAATTAAATAGTTAATTATTACGGTAGATGATTTTAGCCATGGTTGAGATTTGGAGTACAAGGTGACTAGGAATCATGGCACGGATAGCTCAGTGGCGTGCTTTGACTAGTGTTTAGTCATGGTAGGGGAAGACCTGTCCATCACTGTGTCCTAACTAGGAAAACCAGGCCAAGTTGCGACTTAACATTTACCAAAGATTCATTTATTTATTAATTAAATTATTGAGTTTTAGGAAACCCGATTGTACCAAAGTAGTCCAGATTGGACCCAAACCAAGCCCAAGCCTATGTAGACATACTTTTAGGTACGTACAAATATTTCCTAGCCTTCTGGGTGGACTTAATGATATTTTCTAAAATATTTGGTTATTTATACAAAATGCGTATTATTAATATTTAAATAGAGTTTTAGAATATTGGTACAATTTTCTAGGGCTAAATATGTTCACCAAGACTCGTTTGGTTATTCTAGTGGGTCGTTGGTACTAACATTATTATATGGTTATTATTGTAATTTTCGTATATGCGAAAGTTGTATGAATAAATATACTATATAAACGTGTGTATTTGTATGTATAAATTAATATATTATAATATATGTGTGTATATGTAAATATATTAAATATAGGTACATGTGTATATAAATACAGATATATATATATATATATATATATATATATATATATATATATATGTATATATATTATATATGTGTGCATGTATATATATATATAAATAAATATATATTATGTGTGTAAGAGTATGTATAAATAAGTATAGATATGTATTCGTGTATATATATAAATATATTTATATAGGTGTACGTGTGTATGTATATATAAATAGGTATATATGTAGATGTATAAGTGTATGTATATACAAATATACATATATATTTGTATATGTGTGAGTGTATACTTATAGATATGTAAATTGGCTAATACAATAAATAGAAGAATAATAGAAAGAATAAGCAGCAGCCTAGAGCCCAGCTCGGCCCACACAGCTGCAAAGTACCTGCACTAAACCGAGCATAACCGAGCCCAGGCACACCGTATTGCCGAGCGGCAAACCCGACCCCCCGCAGAATTCGTATAAAGAGAGGAGAGAGTTCGGAAATACAAACCCTAAACCAGTCTCGCCGACTCGCCCCTGGGACGCCTGCGCGACCACCTGTCGCTGTGGCAACCGCCACACGCCATCGGACGGCGGAGAAACGCGCGCGCGCGCGGGAGCGACAACGCACAGCAGTAATGGCAAGCGCCGCGGCCACCTTCGGGACGCCATATCTCTCTCGTTTCTCCACCGATTCGTGTTCCAATTGTTCAGGTACAACTACAATCTAACCTACTTCATAACCCGTCAATTAGTTTGAGTAGGTTTGTAATCAAGTCGACAAAAAATCGAACCAAAGTCGACGTAAAGTCTGTCCTAAAACAAAACCCAAACAGTCCAATCTCCTGTTTTGGAAGGGGATTCTAGAACAGAATAATAGAAATTTTAGGAATCTATTTGAACACCTTTTAGCCAACATATATAGGATTACAACACCTTTTATAGAACCTGAATTCATAAAGTATCTAGAAAGTTATCCGATCCCGAAGTTTTCGAAAAATCTGTTTTGAATAATAGAAAAACTTGAAAAATCATCCACACGACGTGCGTCCCGCCAATCCGGGCGACGTGGTCACGAACCGAAGGCATCGAAAGGTGCGTAACGGCTTCGTGGTCGTGTGGGCTATGACAGAATTCAAATTGGTCGCGTGTGCGCGACGAATTTGATACGTATCCGTCAAAATTTACCGTATCGGCCCCTGTGAAAATTTCTCAATTACTTTGTGCACGCTCGTCAGATCGAGACGAAACTTGCGCCAGCAGGATCCTATCATTTTTCTGGTCCTGTATGCCAAGTTTGGTCCGATTCTGAGACAGTTGATTGGATCGCCGTTTTGCGGGCCCTACGGTCCGACTCAACGGGTGATTTTGTCCACGACCCGCCGGAATCCAACTCTGGACATACGGTTGGGTTCGTATCGAAAACCCGGATCCGTAGACATATAGTTTGACGACTTTAGGGACCGTTGACTCTGGCATGCTTTTCGGTGCAAAGCGGGTCCAACGGCGGACACCGTTTTAGCCCAAAATTACCGTTTTGCCCCTGTGTCCAGAGTTGGACTTAAGGACAGGCAATTCTAGATATTTTGACTATTCTAAGAACATTGGTAATATTTATTTCAGCTTCCGGGGATTGTTGTACGGGTTTTGACTATTGTGGTATATTGAGTGGTTCAGATTGTCGGTTTCACCAGCAGAGGACCACAAGCGAGTACAGTTTATTGTCTGCGTTTCGATATTGATCTTTACTATATTTCATTGATTAGTCATTGGTTATGTGATTTTTATACTCTATTATAAATTGTTGAGTCGGAAATGAGAAGTACCAAGGATGTGTGATCCGACCGTAGACCGTGTTTATTTTCATGCAGTAGACCTCGTAGACATTGTTTATTTTCGTGCAGTAGACCTTGTAGACCATGCTTATTTTCTGCAAGTAGACATTGTAGACAGTGCTTATTTTTCTGCAAAGTAGACATCGTAGACCGTGCTTATTTTCTGCAAGTAGACATTGTAGACAGTACTTATTTTCTTGTAAGTAGACCTCGTAGACCGTGCGGTGTAGTGCCCCAGACCGATCACATATCAACGGTACTTCTAACAGTTGGAGAAAGTATTTTGTGTCTATTTATTTGCTATTGGTTTTCTGTATTTCCTGTTTATTTTCAAAACTCATGATTGATGTCTAACCTTTGTTTTATAGTCATTTTCTTTATTTTAAATTGCATTCAGTAAATTGTGCTCGTTCCATTCCTGACTGGAAACCAACATTTTCAGGTTAGCCGTGGATTCACTTAGCTTGGGGAGTGACGGAAATACTTACAGACAAAAGTCTAGAGACTAGCTAGATAGTTGAGTTGTAGTCATTCATTGAATTGTACAAGTTTATATTCTTCTACAAATGTAAAACTTGTGATCATTGTAAGTTAAATTAGTTTCTGTGAATGAGCATTGGATTATTTGTGATTTTGATCTTCATGGCCGAGACAGCGTTCTACCGCCGACACTGCGGCGTAGGCTGGCTTGGACACGTCTCGTATCCGTTTAGAAAAAAAAAATGGGTGCGGGTCGTGACAGTACACAAATATATATTTGCACCATTATGAAATTTGTAAAAATAATTTATTTTAATCAGTTAAACGGAACAAATGGAAAGACTTCCTTTAGTAGCAGATTAAAAATTCTTGATTCTTTTCTTTAATTTTTTTTAAAAAAGGAGTAGAATTTGACATTGGTGGAGAGATTGTTGGAGTCCAGTCTGAATTTGGTAACAACATATTTATGGAATCCAAATCTAATTAAATATTTGATTAGATTAGATTTGGATGTCCATAATTGGTATTGTACTATTTTAGATATATTAAGATTCTTATTTTGGAAAATTATATTATAATCTAAAATATGATATTGATGGGCTATTTTAGGTGTAATAGAATTCTTATTTGAGGGCTTCCTATTTAAAAAATTATATTATGACCTAAAATAGGATTTTCTCATCCTATATATATATATGGGGTGAGGGTGGAGGCACAAAGCACAGCACAAAAGTGGAGATTCGGGGTGCTCGTCCACAATAAAATCTAAGAGAAAGTTCCTATTTTGCTCTTAGGACTTTGTCATCCAAGACAGAAGGAAGAAGAAGATCTAATCGAGGAGTCGTCAACTTCGGTTAGGGAGATTGCTACGAGTTGGTGAGTGATCTCAATTGTAATCTTCTGTTTTCTTTCTTGAGAGTGGTGAGAGGGTTGAACCTATTAGGGCAAAGGGTTCAACGTGAGTTTTATCAATCTTGTAATTTTATCCGAGTTATTAAAGGTTGAGATTTGTCCAGGTGACATACGTCACCGCCATATACTTGTCATCATCTTGTGCTTGGTGTCCGTTAGACGGGGGTTGGTTTTGATCAGGTGGGTTGGCAAACACTTCTGCACGCGCCCAACAATTGGTATCAGAGCGAGGTTTGTTCTGGTTTGATACCCAACAATTGGTATCAAAACTTTGGAGGTTCTGGCAACCATGTCTACGGAGCAGATGAACACTCGTATGATCACCCTCACAAGGAAAAACTGGGCAATTTGGAAGCCAAGGATGGAGGATCTACTCTGGTGCAATGACTTACATGGACCGTTGGAGGGCGACATCGTAAAGCCGACGGATAAAGCTGCTGAAGACTAAAAATGACTGGATCGGAAGGCCGTTGGATTCATCCGCCAATGGTTGGATGATTCGGTGTTTCACCACGTGTCCATGGAGAGTTCGACAAAAGCATTGTGGGAGAAGTTGTATTCGCTGTACAAAATGAAGACGGCTGGCAACAAGACATTTTTTATCGCTAACTCGTCAACTCGAAGTACACGGAGGGTGCCCCAGTGGCACAACATCTGAACGAGGTTCAGCGTATCATCAATCAGCTATCTACGATGAAGATGGTGATTGATGATGACCTTTAGCCCTACTACTTTTGAGTTCTCTACCGAAAAGCTAGGAGACGTTGGTGGTTTCGGTGAGCAACTCCGCGCCTGATGGAGTTATCACGATGGAAGCAGTTAAAAGTAGGTTATTGAATGAGGAGGTCTGGCGTAAGCAAGTTGAATCGTCGTAGGAGTCCGCTCTGGTGGCTTTCAACGGGAAGGAAAGACTCAAGTCACAAGCGAGGACAGGGTGGAGTTCTCGAAATCTTGCGATTATGGACCGCAAGGAGGGCTGCTATCACTATGGCAAAATGGGTCATATCAAGAGGATCTGCATGAAGCTCAAAGCTGAGAAGGCCAAAGGCAAGAACGATCAGGAGAATCTTACGACGTTTGGAGATATCATCATCGCAGCGACCGACACAGAGGAACCTTATGGCATGTGTCATGATGGCGACTGGGTCATAGACACGGGGGCATCGTATCACGCCACTCCACATAGGTGGATCTTCACGTCATACTGCGATGGCAGGTTTGGACTGGGTCATATTGACTATTTAATAGTTGTATTGTGTTAGTTCTAATCCTTCTACAGGAACAAAAGAGAAAGACGTACATAGACGAAAGAGGCTTCTACACAAATCCTATGAAGACGTAGATAGACGAAAGATGCTTCCATACAAACCCTATGAAGCTTTTCGGTCTCTCAAAAACTTTCTACAAGACATGCAGTCAAAGCACTCAAGAAGACGATGATAAAGCGGAAAAGAGTCAGATCATTCCACCTCCGTCTGTCTTAGAGTCTGTAAGTGTCTAGGAGATTTTGTACGCACTTTAGTAAAGATGACAAACCAACTTGGTATTTATTAGAATGAATATTTTTGAAGAAACGGAAAATTTGCCGGACTTTCGCTGAAATCCGACGGATCTTCCGTCCACAAACAGCAAGTCTGTGAGCCAAAGTTCGGATCATCCGCCGGACTTCCGCAAAAATCTGACAGATCATCCGATCGATCACAAAATGTTTTGTGAGCCAAAGTTCGGATCCTCCGCTGGACTTTCGCAGAAATTCGATGGATTATTCGACTGGTCACAGAATATTTAGTGAACAAAAGTTTGGATCATCTGCCGGACTTCCATTAAAATCCGCCGAATAATCCGTTTGTCTTGCCGGCCTCTTTCAAATTCGAATCCAACGGCAACTGTCAGCTGCATTAAATGCATCCAACGACTTTATTTCTCGTCGTTACTGTTGACCGGATCATCCGAAGGATTTTTGCTGAAATCCGTCGGATTATCCGATCGTCGGCTGAAAGTTTCTATTGGCTTTGAATTTTTATAAATAGGCTTCTTCTTTCTTTATAAATGCTCATCCACTCAAGCCTTCAAGTTTTCAACTACGAAGAAAGCTTTACCATTACTCTACCAAGCCTCCATTTGTCATCAAATCAAAAGTGCTAGAGTATTCAAGTGTTGTAGATCTTCAAGTGTTAAAGAAGATCAAAAGCTCTTTATTCCTTCTTTCTTAAAGTTGAAGTTGACGAGCATTCGGAAGAAAATTCGTGTGTAATAAGTTGGCGAGCTCTTCAGATCCAAACTCATATTGAAGTTGGCGAGTTCTTCGGATCCAAACTCGTGTGTAACTATTTACTCAAATAGTGGACTAAAGCCGGAGAGAGTTTCGGGACTGGAGTGCCCCTTGGGAGGATACCAGGATATATTGAGTGTTTGATTCTCTCTCTATCTTTTTATTATCTCATAAATTGCTTAGTTTCCTTAGTAATTATTTTGTTACCCTATTCACCCCCCTAGGGTTCTACAATTGGTATCAGAGCCTTGTCTCTTATTTTGGATTTACTTCCTAAGAGAGATCCATGGCTACTAACCCTAGCCCTAACTCATTCCACAATGAGGGACACTCCACAAATAGACCTCCTCTATTTGATGGTGTGGACACACACAAAAAGAAGAAGAAAACGCTGTCTTTTCTTTATTGGCGCAAGGCACCATAAATCGAGTATGCCTGAGAGATCCTGCGTTGAGGATCCCCGAGTACAAAAAAGAATTCTGGGGAATGGGACGATGGAGATCGAGCAGCAGTTGCTCCTTTACTCTGTTGATACTCCGATTACAAAAGTAGGAGAAAACCTAAGAAAGTTGCTAACTCTCGGCTCAATGGCAAGAAGTGCAGCAATTTGGCTCTTGAAAATGCTTTCCGTTCTGTCTTTTGAAGAGGGATGAGGCCCCCTTTTTATAGTTCGTTCTTGAGATGGGATGATGTTATGCGCCCACATGAAGAAAACACATTAGTTTTCATGTGGGCACATAGTCCTGCCTTGGGCGCATAGGGTGTAGGCACATGCATGCTACAAGATCGTGGGTTGGTCGTGGTGTTGACGTGGCCGCATGCTTCGGTGCACGACTGCTCGTGGAGACTGACGTGGCCGTGTGCTTCGGTACACATTTTAATCATGGCTTTGACCGAGTCAGGCTTGGGCGCATAGCCCTGTTTCAAGCTATGTGCCCTCCTTCACAGATGGTTGCTTGGACGTATAGAGCTTCACAGGCTTAGGCACATAGAGCTTCACAGGATGATGGACGCATAGGAGCTTCATAGGGTGACTTGAGCACATAGGAGCTTCACTTGGGCGCATATGTCCTCTTTTGGCTTGGGAGCATAAGGTTTTATTTGCTGAAATTTTCATGCTTCTACAAGACCCCCTTCAAAGTTTTTGATACTTGAACGAGTTCGAAATACTTTGAAAGAAGCATGGATCGTCTTCTCGTGATGCAATGGGCGTATATCATGGCTCTCTCCTTGGGCGCATAGTGTTTGGCCAGCCTGTCAGAGAGATACGACTGTTGAGATCTTCCTCGAAATCTGAACTGACAGATTCATCGGGGTAGAATTTGAAGAGATCCATCATTCATACATCGTCCACGTCAGCAAGTAGCAGTCGTATAGTATGCTGGATCTTCACGTGGGCGCATAGGCCATTGTAGGTGCATACCGCACAATGGGCGCATAGGCGCATAAAGATAGTGGACGCATAAGAAGTGGCCTGTGCCTATAAATAGGCTCTGAAGGAGAGAGGAAGTTCATTATTCTCCTCTCTTAGAACTTTTCAAAAACTCTTCATCTTCTTCTCTAAGAACCATGTCTCCCAAGGTCGCTAAGAGATCCGTAAAGGGCAAGGGGGCAGCGCCGAGTGGCTCTCCTCCTACGGTAGCGTCCTCGGCAGTCCAGGACCTGATTCTGGGTGAGGGCACACTTCAAAAAACAAAGTCTCGAGCGTTAATTTGCGATGCTCAGACTTTTCTTCTGTCTGGGCGCATGCGCCTAAGGCAACATACTCCTTGTGAGCATTATTATGCGCCCACAGAAGTCATGTGCCAACACTGTGGTGTGCTATGCGCCCACATATTGCCATGTTATGCGCCCATATGCCATTTGCACTTTATGTGCCCACGTACTGTTCGTGTGTTATGCGCCCACTTGTTTGTTTGGGCGTATATCCCTTTGGGCGCATAAGAGTCTTTCAGCACTTAGCTTTTCCTACAGTTTTCTGAGTCTGACTTTCTCTTCTGTCCTTGCAGTAAACATGTTTGTCCCGAAGCTTGGCGGTATCCCTTTCAGTTCTGCTTGCCACGTTCTCGTTATAAGCCTTATAACCAACATGGTCAGCGATGTTCAGACAAAGATCAGTCATGACCAACCTACGGAACGGGCGATCGCCATAATCGAATAGGACAAAACCTTTCTGAAGCAGATGATTAATGATGAGAAGCTCGGAGGGTCACACTATTGGAAGAAGTCGTACTTTCTATTTGGTGACAGCGTAGGATTCGAGGATGACGCGACGATATATCTGGAAGATCTTTTGGTAGTTACGTTAAATGACCAAAGAATAGGGCTGCCATCGATGAAGCGCCAATACCCTCTGTCGGCGTTTGCTGATCTGGCTGTGCAGAGGCAAATGAAATGAGACCTGACTCCTGAACTTCCTGGGGTTGTTTCTGGCAGGATCCAGTTCAACTCTGGTGACCGGAAGAAGGACACGTTCAAGTGTGTCAAGGGTTCCACATCCTACTCCATGAGGGGGCTGCAACCGGGTGTTATACTGAACGATGTCCCGACTGATCTTCATCCCTATGCTGCTGAAACTCTCTCCAACTTGATGCTGTCGAAGAAGGAGTCATATCCGGGAGGGAAGATACGGATGGAAGGCTGGAGACATTCCATTCCATTCTGGAGTGACCTTACTGGATGAGTGCTCTCGACTTATGAGGCCATCCTAAATGCTGTCGGTCTTCTTTATGCCGTCAGGACCACCCAGTATGGCATCAAGATTAACTTAGCCGATGTTCGTCTCCTTGGCAGGGTTGTACAACCATCATACGTGCACCTTCTTCACTCCGGGCGGGGAGATAGGTTTGGCTCTTCACGAGATGCAGGCGGTATCCAAACTTCCCTGGAGGACGGAGTCGTATGCAGAATACGTCCCTAGTGATGCAGAGATTTTGGACTTGGAGGAGGAGAGCTCTGATATAATGAATGTGTACAAAGCTTTACTTTGTTACTTTTTTATTTGTCACCAGATTATGAAGAAGGTAAGACCGAGGGGTCCATCCCGCATACGAGGGCTTGGACCAACTATGTTTTCACCAGAGAAGGGGGAATAGCCCAGTCTCCTTCTCGTTGCCTAAGCCCTTAACGATCTCTGAGATAGATCAGCTGATGACAGATCACGGAGCTGCGGACAACAAAGATAGTGATGATCCCGAGGCAAATTCCCTGATTTATCATTTCTTCAGACAAGCCAAGTTCAAGATGTCAGAAAAGGCGGTGCTAGCTGCTTTCCTGATGATATGGCTTCGTGACTGCGTAGTCCATGGTGGTTCAGGGTCTATCGAGAGAATAAGCCGGGGTATGATACTTCCGACTGTAAGGCTGGCCTTTGGATGCCCACTTGCTCTGCTTCCAGCGATGGTCTGTGCCATCCAACGGGGTTTGCATCATTTTGTTGTGAACGCGATAACACCCGAGGGCAGGAAGGATTTTGCTAGGACTGAGTTACCCTTCCACTATCTGATGGGGTGGCTGGTACTGCATTGTCCCAAATTGATGAACGTCGGGCTGATGGCAGATTCTTTGGCGGGAGATGCCTTCATTCGGAGGTTCAGAGACACGAATTGGACTATTACAGGGGTGCCTGCTTGTAGGAGGGCTTTGAGTTTTCTGCAGAATTACGAATTCTTCAGAGTATCGCCTCCATCTGGTTGTAGTCACGCGGGAGACACCCTAGTAGATGAGGGAGTACTCACTACTAGCCTTCATATTGGAGCATTTCGTTGGCTCCAATCCATTAGGCCTTCCCATCTGGTATTCAGGAACAAGAACCACACTTTCCTGGAACCTTACTTGCCAAGCCGTTTTGCACGGTAATTCAGCTGCAGCCAGCTTCTCTTGGGAAATCCCAGTCCTCATCTCCAGTCGATAGGGAGTCTGATCGACGGGACGCGTGCATGGGGCTACTACAATGCTGGATGTATAGGGGCAGTTTTTACCTTGCCCGAAGATAAACCCGACACCCACATGTTCTTTGCTGCTGCTAAGTTCTATATTCAGGTCAATACCCTTCCTTCTCGGTATGACCGTGAGCATAGTTTTATATCGGGGACCAAGCTTGCCCTTATCCTTGCTGATATAGGACGAGCACGTGCAATGGGAAGTAGCAGAAAGGAAGGCGCCGCACCCACAGTTGAACCAGCTACAACGCCGCATCAGAGAGTCGTTGTTGAAGAGCCTATCGTTGTAGCGCCTCGGAGAGAGGACACTGAAGAACCTCTTCCTACCGTTCCTCATAAGAGGAAGGCTTCCACCGAGCTGGTGCCACGGCCAAAAAGGAAGAAGGTGGTTGTTTCCCGGGGGAGAAAGAAGGTCGCGGACGTGGGTGCCGGCTCGCCTCCTCCCAGAAGGTCTTCTCGACAGACGGCGTTGCAGGCCGTTGCCATTCGGGAGGTAGATCCCTTCCTAGACTCCATAGCCGTTCTGGTCAAGCCTTTAGAAGCTTTCTCACCTTTGCGTTTGTCCTTTGCACATGACCCCGAAGTTGCAGCTGAGGCAGGTGCCTCCTTGTCTGAGGAGATAGACGTAACGACAGAGTCCCTTGCTCGTCTTCGACTGATGGATGAGGGCGGGTCTTCTTCGGTTGTAAGATTTGAGCGACGGGGTGATCATGGCGAAGGCCCAGACCATGACGGCGATCAGAAGATTAGTTTCTCCTACGACATATCTGTGGGGGATATGTCTGTAATAGGAACTGTGATGAGAGAGTTGGACGAGAATCAAGTCCAATCGGCTCATCCTCCTGCGGGTATGTTATTTTTGCGTCTCTCTTCGGATGAGATTTTTCGACTTCGATTTTGCGCGCTCCTCGTGAGGCTGACCACGACTGTATGTTCCCTTGTAGACAAGGGGAAAGAACCCCTCGCGAAGATAGTTCCGCCATTGGGAAGGGGACAGAAGTTGTTCCCAGCTCCTCCAAATCTGCTGCTACGGAGGGAGCTGTTAGTTAGCCGGTATCGGCTACAGAAGGAGAAGTTGAGCAGCCTGCTGAGGGGGCTGTTGCTGAACCCGCTCCTGTTCCGGCTGAGATTGTGGAAGATATTAGGCCTGATGCCGCTCAGGGCCTTGATATTATTCTTCTTGAACAATTTGGGCCTGCTCTTGGTTTCCCTGAAACCAAGGTTGATGGCGCAGCCCAGGCTGGAGTTGAGCAAGCCGAAGGTCCAAAATTACAACTCTTTCGCATTTTTCTCCTTCTTTTTTGGTTACTGACGTATATGTATATATTTTTTCTTTGTCAGGTTCGGCTTCTTGTCAGGTATCCCTTCTTGGAGTGGAAGAAATTTTCCAAGCTTCCTCTCCGACGACCTCTACTGAAGATGACGAGATAGCCCAGGAAGTCGTCAAAGCTTTCTACTCTGTACTGAAAGTGAAGCTTCCTGGAGTCTTGAATCGAAATGCTGCCTTCGGCCCTATGAAGGCTATTGTCGAATGCCAAGTGACGGCCCTCGAGAGCATTGTCGGCTATGAAGAGCGGGCCAATACTCTGAGGAAAGTTCTGAATGACCTGGAGGGTCAGGTGGCCAGGTTCCGGGATACCAAATAGTGGAGCCCGACGTCGCTGTTCCGCACAGAGGATGAGGCTTTGATGACAGCTCTTGCTGAGGAGAAAGCTACTTTCCAGGCAAGGAAGGATGCCCTCGTTCGGGAGATCGACGAATTGGCTGACCAGTATGGTCAGTTCAACGCTGCAAGTGAGGTGCGTGCCGCCTCGAAGAACAAATTGGCTGCACAGATCACCGAGAGGTATAATCACATTGCGCAGATCAAGAACGAGATTGCCCAACTGGAAGCCGACTTGAGGGCGGCAACATCTGAACATGAGGATTACTTGTCTCAAACTGCCATGACTGCCACCACTTCTGCCCATTTAGAAGAACACCTGGCGAAGTTGGAGAGAGAGCATCTGAGTCTGATCCTTTTTGATGATGAAGCTGCTCGTCAAGAAGAGGCGTGCCGTCGAGCTACCGCGAAGTCTGAAGCCGAAGTCATGGCTCTAAGAGACAACATAAATCGCCTATGTATCCCGTAGATTTTTGTAACTTTCTTCTCCTCCTTTTTTTTTCAGCCGTCACGGCTCTTGTACCCTTTTTTCCGTCTCTTGATAGACGTTTGAGTAAAGGATAAAGAATCTTTTCAAAGTGAATGTGGTTTTGTGAAATATCGGAACTAGAGGTAATGTGGACGTAGCAAGGATATTTCTGGTGGGTATTCCGCTGGGGAATTTTGATGTGGACCTATTATCCGTTTTATATTCAAGTTATTCGAATATAGATAATAAGTTGAACGAAGCTGCTAGTAGAGGTAATATGGACGTAATAGCAGATGATGTTCTATATCTGACCAGAGGTAATATAGACATGGAAAGATATATAATATTAGGTGGGAGTGGATAGTTCAGAGGTAATATGGACGTGATTATCCTTGATGAATGCTTTGCTCAGAGGTTATGTGGACATGGCAAAACATTTAATCATTCCACTGGAGAAATAATTATCGAAAAACAATTTAGGGGTGATAGGGACGTGACTTGTTTTTGTCAAACCGAGTTTGGACAGGGTCAAAAACAGGAGTGATTCCACTGGGGAAATTTTTAGAGGACCTATTATCCAGGGCGTATTCAAGACTCTTGAAATACGGATAATAGTTAGATAATTTTTTGAATCATATAAACATCACATTGTACATTTACATGACTGAACACATGTGAACAAAAAAGGTTACACATAGTATTTCTTCAGGAACTTGCCGTTGATAGGCATCATGAGCAAGTCACCATCGGGCTTGGTTAGTCGGTATGCACCGTTAGAATACACTGATTCTATGATGAAAGGACCTTGCCATTTAGGCTGGAATTTTTTTTTTGTTTTGTGCGTCATGACCATTGGTCTTCTCACTGCTAAGACCAGATCGCCGACTTGGAAGATCCTTTCTTTCACTTTTTTATTGAAGGCTTTGGAAAGGCGTGCTTGGTATAGCTCAATGCGCTGCTGAGCAAAGCATTTTTCGTCTAGCACTTCGAGCTCCTGGAGTCGCAGACGGTAGCTTTCTTCGGTAGTCAACTCGCTGGCTAAGGCTACTCGAAGAAAAGGAATCTGGATTTCTAGGGGAAGAACTGCTTCGCTTCCATAAACCAGAGAAAATGGCGTATTGCCTGTTGGAGTCCAGACCGTTGAACGATAGGCCCATAGACATTCACCGAGCTTCTCATTTCAATCACGCTTGTTTGAAGACACTAACTTCTTGAGAAGTTTTATGATGGTTTTATTGAAGGCTTCTGCTAGCCCGTTAGCCGCTGGATTGTAGGCAGTAGAGGCTACGTTCTGGATTCGATTCCTATCACAGCACCGATAGAATGCATGGCTTGCGAACTGTGGACCATTATCATGGATGATCATGCGAGGTAGGCCGAAGCGGTAGATGACGTGATGTTTGATGAAACTGATCACGTTTGACGCCTTCACTTCGGTGAGCGGTATAGATTCCGCCCATTTGGAGAAGTAATCGGTTATGGCTAGGATGAACTGATGTCCTTTGGAGGATGGCAGACTGATTGGTCCTATGACGTCCATGCCCTAGGCTTCAAACGGCTAAGATGCTGCCGTCGGGTGTAGAAACTCCGAAGGTTGATGAATGAAATCGGCGTGGAACTGACAAGCTTTATACTTCTTTGCATATTCAACAACATCTGCTATCATTGTGGGCCAGTAATAACCCATTCGTTTGAGGCGATCTTGTAATTTTGGGCCTGGTTGATGTGCACCACAAACTTCGTCGTGCGCCTCCCGGAGTGCATGTTTGGCTTCTGTGTCTGATAAGCATCGTAACAGTAACCCATCGTAAGAGCGTCGATATAGCATCTTGGTAGCTGTGTCGTAGTAAAATCTGAGGGATCGCCTTTGGATAGACACTGCTTCCTTCGGGTCCTCGGGGAGGATTCCATAGACGGCGTAGTCTATGAAAGGAAATCTCTAGTCTTTAGCATCGACGTTTGTTTTTGTTGTATAACTGTGATGAATATGCAAGGCATTTTTCACATAGAATAGTTCTCGACATGTCACGACCCGCTCCCGAATAACCGGATACGAGTCGGATACGCCCAGCCTTCGTCGATAGACACGACGAAGTAAGCTGAACAATACTAAGGAAAACTAACCAGATATACAAGAGTAAATGTGAACACAACATCTATAACGAATCCCAAATCCAGATACATGTCTCAGAATTCTATTACATTCCAGCAAATGAAAGTAAGTCTACTACTCTCAATACAAGGAAATAATATGGAAATACTAAGGTAAGCTCTAGGCTTCTGCAGCCTCTAAGTCAAGAGCAACTCCAGCTAGCTCTCCTGCATCTAATGGCTCCCCGCCATAAAACGTGTCGCACAGAGCCTCCAACTCACCTGCAACATATCCTAGTCAGGAGCGGAGCTAAGTATATCCAAGGAAATGAACATGAAAATCATGGTATGAATCAAGAAACAAGGAATATATATAAGTACAGAAAATGAGATAAGACATGAAACTGAACAGGAAATACTGAAAGTAAATACAGGGAACATGGTAAGAGTCCTGAACATGAAATACAACCTGAACATGAAGTACAACCTGAACATGAAATACAACCATAAATCCTGAATACAACCTGAATCCTGACATGTGCAATATTGAAATACATCTAGATTGTGTGATCGGCTTGGGTAGATGCAATGAACATGAAATGGTATGGCTTTGGTCCCGCGTGCACGATACGGGACCTAAGCTATTCACATAAATAGTAACAGGGTTTGATCACATATCTGTAGTATTTCCCCCCCAGACACAAGTAATACAGGAAACATGAAACCAGACAATACCGTAATATATCATGTCAACAAGGAGATGCAAGGATGAATGTACAAGACATGAGAAATGAACAAATCCGAGGAGTATACTTGCCTTGCTCCGGGTGATCGAGAAAGGGTAGTAAAGCTGGAAATCCTTCTGTTATGATTTACAGCTTGATAAGTCAACAATGTAAAGTTGGTATTAAAACTAAGAGATCACTAATACAATCCTTGGTTCTATCTTGATAACACTAAATTACCTTATATATAATTTACATAATCTAGTACTAGACAAATACATTAGTTAAAGATTTCTCCTATTACTTTTAATTGTCATACAAAATACCAATGTGGCCACAACTTAAAACTCTAAGCCAACTACTAGGGTGTCCACCTGTTATCTCAGGGTAGGCTTAGCTCATAGGATGGATACAAGACAGTCCTAAGTAAACTGATTGTAATTAATCCTTAACATGGAACAGGATATTCCAAGTAGGGCATGGTACAATTCAGTCTACAAATCATGGTATCACAGATGGAAGAATGGAAATTCCATCTCAGTCTATTCTACTACTATGTCTCAGGTTGAAAATCCAGTTGGGTTCTATTCTTAGCATCAAACAGCCCCAACTTAATGTCCTGCACCTTGACAGTCCATAGATACATTCCTATCTTAGTGAATACCAGTCTATACACCTATATGCAAACTATTGGATCCTAGTCCTAACAAGTAAATCAGCCACTTGCCTAGTTCTCAGGTCTCAGCAATAGCCCTTGTACAGGACTGAAACAATGTAACCCTTCACTGAATTGTACTGACAGGTTTCTGAACAAAAGTTTAGTGAACACATAAGATTGCTATATACATTCAGTCACATTCCACTGTAAATCAATTACCAGTCCTACATGTAATCAATATCAGTCCCAAATCAGGACTTAGCATATCACCTACTGATATTAATTTGCTGCACATGATAGTCCCCATATCCTGTTCAGTCCTTAAACAGGACTGCTAATAGTATCTGAATCAAAACAGTCCCCTCTATTATAATTCCTAATTCGAATTGAACCCTGGTTTCAGCCTACACCATATGGCATTTGGAAGCCAAACCCAAAGCTGTCCAAGTTCAGCCAAAGAATCCTGGACAACTCAGTCCAAGTACTGCCCTAGATTGAACAGTCTCTAATATCATTCAGTATATAATTCAGTTATCAGTCCTAATGAAAACCAGTCCTAATGGAAACCAGTCCTAATACATGATATTCATAGTAAAAATCAGTCCCTCAGTTCATAATCCCAGGTACATAGCACCTGATTTCCAGGATACTAAAAAGATCATTCTCCAACCAACCCTGAGAACAATTAAATCTACAAAAACAACTACTGCTAAATCACCATTTAATTCTCAGGTTACATATCATCTGTTCATTGCAAAGACACAAAATCACATATCAAGTTTAACTACCAGTCCTATCTTAGGTGACTGAACAATGTTCAGTTCATAAAACTGTTATCAGAGTTCAGTCATACACATGAGATTGGTAATCCATTTCAAACACAGTCCAGTGCTAACTAGGATACTACAATTAGTCTCTTAATAAGGGTTATTTAAAATAAGGTTCAGTCCAAGCAGGACACAAATTCCAGTCATACACAAGCACTGATACTACTTGACAGTTCCCATGTTAAGAGTGAAGAAACATTCGAAAACTTCATAAATTCCAAAGAACATTACCTACTGCAATGGTAGCCAATTGTGAAACCTGATTCTTATGTCCATATGAATTTAATTAAACTTTACAAAACTTACTAAAGCCTAACTTCAAGACTGATTTATGAGTAAGATCTACCATGTTCTTAGATTTACACTTCTTAATACTTTAACCCCAGCCCTTAGCAATTCCAGTTATTCCCTAATGTCAGGACTGACTTCCTAATATTCCTAGCTCTGAATCAATTTCAACTAAAAGGTAGGAATCAGCAATACAACTGTTGAACCAATCATTCCATCAGGAATTGGTTCAGTCAAGGCTTAAACAACTAAATTGAAGGTCCACAACTCAACATGAATTGAGAGCAACTGCCAATCCTAGATAATCCTGAATTAACTTACCAATCCACTGCTAAGTCCTAACATGATAATTGATAGGTGATCACCACACAACATGATCTTTAAATCACTCTCCTAAAGCAAGATATCCAGCCCATCTAATGGGTTCCTAACCTGTGGTCCAACCACAAATCACATATGGTTTGTGCTAACACAACTTATAATAATACACAAGGCTAAACAACTCAAGAAAATTAACACACATAGTTCCAGGAACTGTTCTGCAGATTCGAACTGAGTTTAAATAATCTCTACTGCTATATGAAACTATTATGACCTGCAAACAACATGAAATCGAATAATTACCTGAAAAACCAGATCGATGGTCCTGATCTTGTGAAATGGCACGAGCTATCCCTCACACTCGATCCAGCTTCTTTGTAGCAATAGATCGAACACTAACAACTCAATTTAACAGAGAGAATTTAGTCCTTGATCATATTCATAAATTACCTGAATTCAATGAGTTTGAAGACTGGACACTCACCTTGGTGTATGACTCAAAAACTTCAATGAATGAGTGTATCCACGCAACCAAATCAGTAATTCCAAAGAGCTGACACAAAAATGAGATCCACAACTATCCATCATAAACTGATCTATAATCTAGTGATGATTCAAACAGGTAAATTCATTAGGAAGTCGATCGATCGATTAACTCGATTGATCCTACTGATGAAAAGAAATCGGTTGAAGCAGTCATTGGTTCACCAATTCCAGATCTGATTAACAATAGACAAATTGATAGAACGAAATCAATGTTCCTGAACCAAAACAAGGTAGAAGATGATGTGACTCGGCTTACCAAGAGTTCATCAATAGGAAATGAAGGAATCGATGAATTCCCTTAGCACGACGAAGAGCTCTGGGTCCTTCGTTCAGTCGTCGAGGAGAATGCTTCTGCTCACTGTGCGTGGATAGTTGAGGACTCCATTGCTTGGCTACTCCTTGCCATGATCGATTCTTCAATTTGGGGATTTAAATCTCAGGAAAAGAAAAGGATGGAGAGTACAATTTAGGAGAGGAGAAGGAATTAGATCTGAGGAGAATGGAAAGAAATGATGATCGATACTGCTTAAATAGGCAGTTAGGAATTTCGAAAAGGAAAAAGGAAATTGGAGGGAAAAATATAGGTTTGTTAGAGCCATGTGCTCTGAGCTCAGAAGAGAAGAACTCATTCCTAACCGTTAGGTTTGAAATGACCTAAAGGCCATGGCTTGAATGGGCCTAACTAATGGGCTAAGAATGGCTAGGTTAACTAAATGCAATACTAAATAAGTTTAAATAGGCTGAGAAAGAAAGCCGACTCAAGGAGTGAGGAAAAATAAAAATAAAAATTTTATTCAAGGAAATGATTTAATATTATTGATTTTAAAATTTGTATAAAACTGAGAGGTGGAGTTACAAATCTCCCCACCTTGAAAAATTTCGTCCTCGAAATTCCCAAGATTGATTCACAAAAATACCACGAATATTATTGAGAAAAGAGAATTATGGAAATTTCAAAATGCTAAAATACAATCAAGTGAACTATCTAGGATAGCGCTCTCGCATCTCATCCTCACGCTCCCATGTGGACTCTCCCGGAGAGTGGTGTCTCCACATGACACAGACAAGTGGAATAGTCTGGTTCTGCAGGCGCTTCTCCCTACGATCAAGAATCTCCACTGGCTGCTCCTCGTAGGTCAAGCTCGGACCCACCTCTAACTCTGAGTAGTCCACTACATGGCTCGGGTCCGGAATATAGCATCGAAGCTGGGACATGTGGAAGATGTCGTGCACTCCCTCTTAGCTAGCTGGAAGCGCTAGTCGATACGCCACCTCGCCAATCCGTGCCGTCACGTCGAATGGTCCGATGTACTTCAGACTGAGCTTCCCGTCTCTGTCAAAACGAATGCTTCCTCTGGTCGGCGAGATCTTCAGAAATACTCTATCTCTAGCTGCGAACTCCAGTGGCCGCCTGCTGCTGTCCGCCCAGTGCTTCTGCCGATCCTGTGTAACTCTGAGATGCTCCCTGATCAGTCTGATCTTCTCAGCTGATTCTACCACCATCTCTGGCCCAAGCAAAGCCCTCTCGCCAATGTCATCCCAAGATAACGGCGTGCGACATCTCCGTCCATACAGTGCTTCGAACGGGGTCATCTCGATGCTAGCCTGATAACTGTTGTTATAGGTAAAATCCACTAGATACAAATGATCCTCCCATGAACCGCCGAAGTTGAGTGCGCAAACTCGTAGCATGTCCTCTAGCGTCTGAATGGTCCTCTCGGACTGCTCGTCCGTCTGTGGATGATAGACGGTGCTGAACTTCAACTGCGATCCCAAGTTCAGCTGCAAACTCCTCCAGAAGTGTGATGTGAAATGACTGTCTCTGTCTGAAATAATGCTCACCGGCACCCCGTGAATCCTCACGATCTGACGCATGTAGAGGTCTGCAAGCTTCTCGATCGATAGCCCAACCTTGAATGGAATGAAATGAGCAGACTTCGTTAGTCTGTCCATGATCACCCAAATAGCATCCTTGCCACTGGGCGTACACGGTAATCCAGAGACGAAGTCCATGGTGATATGCTCGCACTTCCATTTCAGAATAGGTAAGGGCTGGAGTAGTCCTGCTGGTCTATGGCACTCCGCCTTGACTTGCTGGCACACAAAGCATCTGGAAACAAAGCTGGCAACCTCTTTCTTCATCCCATACCATCAAACATACTCTCGCAGATCCTTGTACATCTTGGTAGAACCAGGATGAATAGAATACTGTGACTAGTGGGCTTCCTGTATCACCTCCTCCCGTAAATCCTTGGGAATACACAACTGGGTTCCGTGCCTCAGGGATCCATCCTCTGCAATGGTGAAGTTATCGAGCAATTCTACCTCTTCCTGGCCTCTGAGACATCGGAGTCCCTCATCAAGAAACTGGGCCTCCTTGATCTTCTCTATCAGTCCTGACTGTATCTGCATATGCATCAGCTGTCCTCCAACTCCCGGAAGAACAATCTCAATCCCAAGGCTCTCAAGATCCTCCAGTAGATGCCGGTCCATAGTGAGATATATAGCAACAAGATATCGACTGAGAGCATCTTCTACCACATTCGCCTTCCCAGGGTGGTACTGTAGATTGATGTCAAAATCCTTCATGAGTTCCAGCCATCTGCGCTGCCTCATATTCAGCTCCTTCTGAGTGAAAACATACTTCAGGCTTTTGTGGTCCGTGAAGATGTCTACTCGCTCTCCATACAAATAGTGCTTCCACAGTTTTAAAACAAATATGACTGCTACAAGCTCCAAGTCATGTGTGGGATAATTCTTCTCATGGGGCCTCAACTGTCTAGAAGCATAAGCTATGACCTTCTTGTTCTGCTCAAGCACACATCCCAAGCCTTTTCCTAAAGCATCGCTGTAGATGACGAATCCTCCCGATCCAGATGGCAAAGCTAAAATTGGCGCCGTCGTGAGTCTTCTCTTCAATTCTTCAAATGCTGACTGGCAGGCGTCGCTCTAGATGAACTCCTCGTCCTTCCGCGTACGCTTCGTCATAGGCTCTGCTATCCTGGCAAAATCCTTTACGAACTTTCTGTAGTATCCTGCTAGCCCCAGGAAACTACAAATCTCAGCTACTGACTTGGGAGGTACCCATGCTTCCACTGCTTCAAACTTCTTGGGATCCACAGAAATCCCCTCTCCAGTCACCACATGCCCCAAAAACTCCATCCGGTCCAAAAAAAACTCACATTTTGAGAGTTTCCCGTACAGCTTCTCCTTCTGCAGTATCTCCAACACAATCCGCAGGTGCTCCACATGCTCCTCCTCGGTCTTCGAATATATCAGAATGTCGTCAATAAAGACTATGACAAACTTGTCCAGATACTTGTGAAAAGCTTTATTCATCAAGTTCATAAACACTGCTGGGGCATTAGTGAGTCCGAACAGCATCACCAAGAACTCATACTGGCCGTATCGGGTGTTAAAAGCTGTTTTCGGAATATCCTGCTCCCGAACCTTCATCTGATGATATCCCGACCGAAGGTTAATCTTGGAAAAGACCTTCGCTCCACTCAGTTGATCAAACAGCTCATTAATCCATGGCAACGGGTATCTGTTCTTGATGGTGATGTTGTTGAGTGCACGATAATCGATGCACATCCTCACCGTCCTATCCTTTTTGGGTACGAAGAGTACCGGTGCTCCCCAGGGTGAAGCACTGGATCGAATAAAACCCTTGCCTTCCAACTCATCAATCTGAGCCTTCAACTCTGCAGCTTCCTTCAGGTTGATCTTGTAGCAATGGTGGGACTTCGGCGCTGATCCGGGCACTAGGTCGATGCTGAACTCCACGTCTCGATCTGGCGGCAATCCTGGCAACTCCTCGGGGAAGACGTCAAGATATTCTGCAATCAGCGGATGATGCACCACCTGATCTTCTGCAACTGCTCCGAGGTAGACTCCCTCTGGCCTCTCTGCAACTCGTCTGCTGATCTCGAACGGTGGAACTCCTGGCGAGCTGAAAGTAACCTTCCCCTCATGGCAGTCTATTACAGCAAACTGCTCGCTCATCCAGTCGATGCCGAGGACTACGTCGAATTCGGGCTATGGCATCACTAGAAGTCGAGCCCTAAGCTCCCGCCCAGCTACAGTGATAGGGCAATCCACCATCTCACTGACTGGCACTATCCCTCCTCCTGTCATAATCCGACAGTTCCTCCTAGTGGGCTTGGGTGTGAAGCCGTGTCTATGCAGAAACTCATATGATACAAAGCTATGTGTGGCTCCAGAGTCAAATAAGGCAATAGCGGGAAATGAATAAATGATAACAGAACCTGTGATAACATCTGGAGCTGCCTCTTCCTCCTCAACTGCGGCCATAATGTAAGCACGTCCCCGCTGTGGTCCTCCCCTCTACTGCTGCTGGTGCTGTGCAAACCTCTGCGGCTGGGGTGGTAGAGCTCCTCCTCTCTGGGGTGCAGCAGGCAATGCTTTGGGTGGTGCAGGCGGTGGTCCTCCAGCTACTCGGGGTCCTCCTGCTAGTCTGGCTGTAGCCTGCTGGCAGTCTCTCATCTGATGTGCGTTTGACCCGCAGAAGAGGCAAAGTCCAAGCCTCTTGCGACAGACCTCCACGTGGTGTCCCGGCCGATGACAGTATGTGCAAGTGACTCCCTGCTGCCTCTGATGCTGAGCTGCTGGAACTCTGACAAGACGGTGCTGAACTGTTGCCTGCTGATGTGGCCTCGCCTGAGTCTGCATCTGTACCATCTTCGCTGGCGCATGGTAACTGTTGCTGCCGATGTCCCTATCCCTCTTGGGCCTTGGGTCCATCTCCTTCTCAACTGCCTGGGCGATCTTGAGGATGCTCGAGTAGGTAGTCGCCTGGCTAATAGCTACTGCATGCCGCAGCTCCCTGATGAGACCCTTCTTGAATCTCCAAGCTCTGTCCTCCGGTGCTCTGACTAGGTTCTCTGCGAACCTACTGAGCGTAGTAAACTCTGAAGTATACTCCGCTACTGTCATCGTCCCCTGCTGCAAGGCCTCGAACTGCATCCGAAGCTCGTCCCTCTCGATGTCTGGAAAATTTTTCTCCTTGAACAGAGTTTTGAAATCTGCCCAAAGAACCTGCTGTGCTGCCAACTGGGGCTCCTCGCGGTACCAGGCTCTGGCAAGGTCGAACAGCCGCATGCTCGCCACCTCTACCTTCAAGTCATCCCGGATCTGTGCCATCTTCAAGGTCCTCTCCGCATTCTCCAGCCACTGTATAAACGATACCCTTATTGCCCCAAAAGTCCATCGGGCAGAGGTTCTGGTATTCCTTGGCCATTCCTGGTCTCGGTGCTCGTGGTGCTGGAGGTGCTACTGGTGCCGGTGCTGCCGTCTCTCGAGTCCTGAGTGCGTCGACGACGGTCGCTCTGAACTGTGCTGCCTGGTGATTTTGGGCCTCCAGAAACTGCTGGAACATCGCCATCACCTGGGCGCCGTCAAACATCATCGTCGAAGGCAGGGGTGGAAAGATAGGAGGCGCGGCTGGAAGCTGATCTGCCGGAACGTCTGGTGCGGGCTGCTCCGAACTGCCTGCAACTCCGGGCTGATCCGCGGTCTTCCTCGTAGTGACCATCCTGAAATAAAAAGAAAACTTCGTTGATTGACAAACCCTAAAACCTAATAAACAATGTTTTTATAATATCAATGCACCTGAAAAACCTGATAAACCTGATATACCCTTATTTCTCGATTTTTTCTATGCTGTGATCAAGTTTCCCTAGTGTAAATCAAGTACCCCAATAGAACGCTAAGACCTAGGTACCATTAGGATAGACCTGCATGGGCCACCACTAAAAACATGTCACGACCCGCTTCCGAATAATCGGATACGAATCGGACACGCCCAGCCTTCGTCGATAGACACGACGAAGTAAGCTGTACAATACTAAGGAAAACTAACCAGATATACAAGAGTAAATGTGAACACAGCATCTATAACGAATCCCAAATCCAGATACATGTCTTAAAATTTTATTACATTCCAGCAAATGAAAGTAAGTCTACTAGTCTCAATACAAGGAAATAATATGGAAATACTAAGGTAAGCTCTAGGCTTCTGCAGCCTCTAAGTCAAGAGCAACTCCAGCTAGCTCTCCTGCATCTAATGGCTCCCTGCCATAAAACATGTCGCACAGAGCCTCCAACTCACCTGCAACTTATCCTAGTCAGGAGCGAAGCTAAGTATATCCAAGGAAATGAACATGAACATCATGGTATGAATCAAGAAACAGGGAATATATATAAGTACAGGAAATGAGATAAGACATGAAACTGAACAGGAAATACTGAAAGTAAATACAAGAAACATGGTAAGAGTCCTGAACATGAAATACAACCTGAACATGAAGTACAACATGAACATAAAATACAACCATGAATCCTGAAATACAACCTGAATCCTGACATGTGCAATATTGAAATACATCTAGATTGTATGATCGGCTTGGGTAGATGCAATGAACATGAAATGGTACGGCTTTGGTCCCGCGTGCACGATACGGGACCTAAGCTATTCACATGAATAGTAACAGGGTTTGATCACATATCTATAGTATTTCCCCTCCTAGACACAAGTAATACATGAAACATGAAACCAGACAATACCGTGATATATCGTGTCGACAAGGAGATGCAAGGATGAATATACAAGACATGAGAAATGAACAAATCCGAGGAGTATACTTGCCTTGCTCCGGGTGATCGAGAAAGGGTAGTAAAGCTGGAAATCCTCCTGTTATGATTTACAGCTTGATAAGTCAACAATGTAAAGTTGGTATTAAAACTAAGAGATCACTAATACAATCCTTGGTTCTATCTTGATAACACTAAATTACCTTATATATAATTTACATAATCTAGTACTAGACAAATACATTAGTTAAAGATTTCTCCTATTACTTTTAATTGTCATACAAAATACCAATGTGGCCACAACTTAAAACTCTAAGCCAACTACTAGGGTGTCCACCTGTTATCTCAGGGTAGGCTTAGCTCATAGGATGGATACAGACAGTCCTAAGTAAACTGATTGTAATTAATCCTTAACATGGAACAGGACATTCCAAGTAGGGCATGGTAAAATTCAGTCTACAAATCATGGTATCACAGATGGGAGAATGGAAATTCCATCTCAGTCTACTCTACTACTATGTCTCAGGTTGAAAATCCAGTTGGGTTCCATTCTTAGCATCAATCAGCCCCAACTTAATGTCCTGCACCTTGACAGTCCATAGATACATTCCTATCTTAGTGAATACCAGTCTATACACATATATGCAAACTATTGGATCCTAGTCCTAACAAGTAAATCAGCCACTTGCCTAGTTCTCAAGTCTCAGCAATAGCCCTTGTACAGGACTGAAACAATATAACCCTTCATTAATTTGTACTGACAGGTTTCTGAACAAAGGTTCAGTGAACACATAAGATTGCTATATACATTCAGTCACATTCTACTGTAAATCAATTACCAGTCCTACATGTAATCAATATCAGTCCCAAATCAGGACTTAGCATATCACCTACTGATATCAATTTTCTGCACATGATAGTCCCCATATCCTGTTCAGTCTTTAAACAGGACTGCTAATAGTATCTGAATCAAAATAGTCCCCTCTATTACAATTTCTAATTCGAATTGAACCCTGGTTTCAGCCTACACCATATGGCATTTGGAAGCCAAACCGAAAGTTGTCCAAGTTCAGCAAAAGAATCCTGGACAACTCAGTCCAAGTACTGCCCTAGATTGAACAGTCTCTAATATCATTCAGTATATAATTCAGTTATCAGTCCTAATGAAAACCAGTCCTAATGGAAACCAGTCCTAATGCATGATATTCATAATAAAAATCAGTCCCTCAGTTCATAATCCCAGGTACATAGCACCTGATTTCTAGGATACTAAAAAGATCATTCTCCAACCAACCCTGAGAACAATTAAATCTACAAAAACAGTTACTGCTAAATCACCATTTAATTCTCAGGTTACATATCATCTGTTCATTGCAAAGACACAAAATCACATATCAGGTTTAACTACCAGTCCTATCTTAGGTGACTGAACAATGTTCAGTTCATAAAACTGTTATCAGAGTTCAGTCATACACATGAGATTGGTAATCCATTTCAAACACATTCCAGTGCTAACTAGGATACTGCAATTAGTCCCTTAACAAGGGTTATTTAAAATAAGGTTCAATCCAAGCAGGACACAAATTCCAGTCATACACAAGCACTGATACTACTTGACAGTTCCCATGTTAAGAGTGAATAAACATTCGAAAACTTCATAAATTCCAAAGAACATTACCTACTGCAATGGTAGCCAATTATGAAACCTGATTCCTATGTCCATATGAATTTAATTAAAATTTACAAAACTTACTAATGCCTAACTTCAAGTCATTATTTCTCAGTGAGATCTACCCTGTTCTCAGATTTACACTTCTTAATACTTTAACCCCAGCCCTTAGTAATTCCAGTTATTCCCTAATGTCAGGACTGACTTCCTAATATTTCTAGCTCTGAATCAATTTCAACTAGAAGGTAGGAATCAGCAATACAACTGTTGAACCAATCATTCCATCAGGAATTGGTTCAGTCAAGGCTTAAACAACTAAATTGAAGGTCCACAACTCAACATGAATTGAAAGCAACTGCCATTCCTAGATAATCCTGAATTAACTTACCAATCCACTGCTAAGTCCTAACATGATAATTGATAGGTGATCACCACACAACATGATCTTTAAATCACTCTCCTAAAGCAAGATATCCAGCCCATCTACTGGGTTCCTAACCTGTGGTCCAACCATATATCACATATGGTTTGTGCTAACACAACTTACAATAATACACAAGGCTAAACAACTCAAGAAAATTAACACACATAGTTCCAGGAACTGTTCTGCAGATTCGAACTGAGTTTAAATAATCTCTACTGCTATATGAAACTATTATGACCTGCAAACAACATGAAATCGAATAATTACCTGAAAAACCAGATCAATGGTCCTGATCTTGTGAAATGGCACGAGTTATCCCTCACACTCGATCCAGCTTCTTTGTAGCAATAGATCGAACACTAACAACTCAATTTAACTGAGAGAATTCAGTCCTTGCTTTGATTTATAAAATACCTGAATCCAATGAGTTTGAAGACTGGACACTCACCTTGGTGTTTGACTAAAAAACTTCAATGAATGAGTGTGTCCACACAACCAAATTAGTAATTCCAAGGAGCTGACACAAAAATGAGATCCACAACTATCCATCATAAACTGATCTATAATCTAGTGATGATTCGAACAGGTAAATTCATTAGGAAGTCGATCGATCGATTACCTCGATTGATCCTATTGATGAAAAGAAATCGGTTGAAGCAGTCACTGGTTCACCAATTCCAGATCTGATTAACAATAGACAAATTGATAGAACGAAATCGATGTTCCTGAAGCAAAACAAGGTAGAAGATGATGTGACTCGGCTTACCAAGAGTTCATCAATGGGAAATGAAGGAATCGATGAATTCCCTTAGCACGACGAAGAGCTCTGGGTCCTTCGTTCAGTCGTCGAGGAGAATGCTTCTGCTCACTGCGCGTGGATAGTTGAGGACTCCATTGCTTGGCTACTCCTTCTTGCCATGATCGATTCTTCAATTTGGGGATTTAAATCTCAGGAAAAGAAAAGGATAGAGAGTGCAATTTAGGAGAGGAGAAAGAATTAGATCTGAGGAGAATGGAAAGAAATAATGATCGATACTGCTTAAATAGGCAGTTAGGAATTTCGAAAAGGAAAAAGGAAATTGGAGGGAAAAATATAGGTTTGTTAGAGCCATGTGCTCTGAGCTCAGAAGAGAAGAACTCATTCCTAACCGTTAGGTTTGAAATGACCTAAAGGCCATGGCTTGAATGGGCCTAACTAATGGGCTAAGAATGGCTAGGTTAACTAAATGCAATACTAAATCAGTTTAAATAGGCTGAGAAAGAAAGCCCACTCAAGGAGTGAGGAAAAATAAAAATAAAAATTTTATTCAAGGAAATGATTTAATATTATTGATTTTAAAATTTATATAAAACTGAGAGGTGGAGTTACACGACCAGACACTGTGATCGACTGCTGAGTATTAGTAGGAACGGTTAAGGAAGCAGCGAGACCGGCTAGAGCATCTGCTTCTATATTCTGTAGTCAAGGCACGTGCTCAATAAAGAATCCAGTGAAAGTAGACGCCAACTCGATTGTTGCTTTGTAGTAGGGGATGAGATCTTCATGGCGAACTTCATAATCCCCTCGGACCTGACTAACTATTAGCTTGGAATCGCCGTAAGCTTCTAGATAGTCAACTCCCAGTTGCTTTGCCAGTTGCAGGCCGATTAATAGGGCATTATATTCGGCTACGTTGTTGGTGCATGGTTCCACGAGAGAATATGCACGATGTATAACCAGATGATCAGGTGACACGAGCACGATGCCAACTCCGGCTACAATATTTTTTTTGGGTCCTGTTCTTGATGCACCATCAAAGAACATTCGCCAAATGGGTATTTCTTCAGTTGCAGTGTTAGACTCCACCACTTTGTCAAGGATTTCGTCATAGAGTTTGGACGATTATGGCACCGGATGAGCTGCTAGGAAATCAGCTAATGCTTGGCCTTTTCCTGCCTTCCGAGGAACGAAGAGCATATCGTATGGAGTCAACAACATTGCTTATGTAGCTAAACGGGAATTGAGAGAGCCCGGTTTAGTCATGAGTATTCTGAGAGGGTTGACTTTAGATATAATGTGGATAGTATGCCCAGACACATAGTGGCATTCTTCTGGATGACAAATACTAGTGCAAGGCATTACTTCTCTACCGGTGTGTATTTGTGTTCGGCACCCACCATTGTGCGGCTGAGGTAGTAGATTGCCTGTTCATGGCCGCCTTCATTCTTCTGAGCTAATAGGGCGCCAAGAGAATGGTCCATAGCACTGACATATAGTAGGAAGGGCTTTCCCATTATTGGAGCTACCAATACTGGAGGGCTTGTAAGATGTTACGCCCCAGAACCAGAATACTGGAGAGCGGGGGACAGATACAGCCAGCTACGTACATTGAAGTGAATCCTACCTCACAATACGATCACGGCTGTCTAGATGCATGAGGGTTTTCTACAAGCCATCAGTCTCTTATGGTCATAAACAAGCCTAGTGTCTCAATCTCAAGCAAGTAAGTAAATGTTACAAGATGTTAGATCATCAGACATACAAAGTAAGGCATCCCAAACATTATATATTCAGATGATCATGAAGCTAGTCATACAAAATGTGAAGACTAGCAAGAGTTTCAGTCATACATGATCAACCCTAGGATTTGTCAATCATGTTACAGCCCGTAGGCAGACAGTAAGTAAGTTGCAAATGAGATAACACTTGCTCGACGGCTAAACGCCTCAAAAGAATATTTTTACAAGGGAGTGGGGGAGCACAATAAGAACCCACTCGTTGCCAGGGTTGCTCCTAGCAGTCACCATCTGGCTGGAAGATAGGGAGATCCTCGGGAGCTACTCCAAAATCTGGCCATACAAAACCAGCTGGGTCAGACCCCAGAAAGAGCAAGTGCCACAAGGGAGGCTTCACTTAAGAACTAAAACCAGCATATTAGCACATGATACATAAAGGATAACGAAAGACATGAGTTAGAGAAAGCAGGGTGATAAACGATAAGACGACTAACGGACTATTCCGGTAACCAAGTTACAACCCATAAACCAAACAAGGACCGGGGTTGTAATCCTTCACCTGAACAAAACTTAGTCTCTAACCAATTATCGATAAAGTAAAGCATAAACAAGCATGTCCTGAGATAGCCATGTACTGGATCTAGGCAAGACTAGACAAGATAGGACTCCATCCATCATTCCCTGTCAAGCAAAGAGTACGGCTTGATACTTTAACTAACTAGGGTTATCACAAGCTTAGTTACTAACAAGATGCATCGAGATGTTCTAACAGCCACAAGTCCTGCAGTCTTAATCCAGGTTATCCGGTCACAAGTTGAGAGAGTTGGATTAGGTGACTTAGAGATGCAATACATAACAGTGTGCTGGAAATGTGCCCTACTCGATGGCAGGCTACAAGTCCACTAAGGGCGCCCAGATAACGGGAATGCCTGTAGCTGGGAAATCTCTTCATGGACTACTTGATCAATCTAGTCATTATCCTAGTCAGGTTCAGTACGAATCCCTGACCATGGGAATCAGGAATTCGTATCCTAAACATGATGCAGGACGAGACATGTAGCTTATATAAGCACAAACACCCACGGTGTCAAGACTAGAGTTACTTAGCAAGTCAAAATAGCCGTCACAACAGCATATCGAGATTATCATGTAGGTTTACTTTATCAAGTCAAGAGTGCGTCACAACAGACCACCATCAAGAATTATCATGTCAAGTTACTTGTCAAGAGTGCACCACGATGGGTCACTATCAAGAATTATCATGTTACTTGATACTTGTTAAGAATGCGCCTTAACAGGACACTATCATATTCTAACCTCACATTATCATGAACGAGAGAAACTTGCATAAAATAACTAGTGACATATTCTTGAAGCCAAAGAAAAGATCTATAACTTTCATGTTTTGAGTTTTTCAAGATTTTAGCTACAAAATAGCCCAAACGGACAAAAACAGTCATTTGGAGTGACCTGCGCGCAAGTTGCGCGGGCAAAATCGCCCACGGTGCACGTTGCGCGCAAGCACGGCGCACATTGCGTGGCAGAAAACTGCGCTGGCGTGCGGCCTCGTAAGTTGCACATTGCGCGCGGGCAAAATCGCCTCCGGTGCACGTTGCGCGGGCGTGCGGCGCACGGGCGCGCGACAGAGAAATACGTGGGCGCGCGGCACACAAGTTGTGCATTGCGCGCGGGCAAAATCGCCCACGGCGCACGTTGCGCACAAGCGCGACGCGCGGGCACGCGGCAAAGAAGTGCGCGGGCGCGCGGCCGCATAAGTTGCGCTTTGTGCGAGGGAAAAATTGCCCACGGCACACGTTGCGCGGGCGCGCGACGCGCGGGCGCGCGACAGAGAAGTGCACGGGTGCGCGGCACGCAAGTTGCTCTTTGCGCGCGGGCAAAATCGCCCACGGCGCACGTTGCGCACAAGCGCGGCACGCGGGTGTGCGACAGAGAAGTGCACGGGCGCACGGCCGTGCAAGTTGCACATTGCGTGCGGGCAAAATTGCCCACGGCGCACGTTGCACGCAAGCGCGGCGCGCGGGCGCGCGGTAGAGAAGTGCGCGGGCGCGCGGCGCGCAAGTTACGCATTGCGCGTGAGAAAAATTGCCCACGGCGCATGTTGCGCGCAAGCGCGACGCACGGGCGCGCGGCAGCGAAGACACTGCACGCGGCACTGTTCATCGTCCCGACAGCACCAAAAGGTGTGGGGAACCCATGAACTCAAAAATGGGATAACTTTCTCATACGAAGTCGAAATCAAGCGGTTCAAAAGCCAAAATTGGGTAGAATTGAATTCCCTACAATAAGGAACTATTAGATTTCGAAAATAACCAAATTTTAGAGATCAAAACCAAGAAAAACCAAAAATTACAAACTTAGATCTACAAGAATCCATCCATCAACTCCAAAAATGTCAAGTTCTAAAGAGGCTTAGAATCAAGTAAGAAAGAGAATGGAACAATAAAACTTGAGATCCATCATGAAGCAAGTTGCACTTGCCTAGGCTTGGTAGGTGGGAGGAGTAAATGAAGAAGATGAAGAAGTAAATACAAATAATGGAGGAGAGAGAAGAAGTTGACTTATATAACAACCCCTCTCATCTCAACCCAATATAAACCAAACCAAGCCAAGCCAAGTCATGTTGAACCAAGTTGAACCAATCAAGTCAAGATTTAAACCAAGGCTAAGCTAAGCAAGATAAGTAAAAATACGGGCCACCTGACAATTGTCAGAAGTCCGTATACGTATCCTGAAAATACGTATAACGGGAAATGGGAGTGACAACTCTACCCACCTTAAAAGAATTCCGTCCTCAGAATTTAATCAAGAGGCTAGAGGTGTCGGGGCGAGCTACACTAATACTGGCAATCTACGACTAGCAGTCAACCAAGCAATCATTCATATAAGCAAGGAAGTAAAAGCATAAGGCATAAGGAAGACATTATACCTTATGAGTTAAACAGGTATGGATATTGCGATCGGATATCATCCTCATGTTCCCACATTGACTCACCTAAAGAGTGATGGCCCCAAGCAACACGGACTAAACTAATAGTCTTATTCTTGAGTACCTTCTCTCTTCGGTCCAATATGGATACGGGCCTTTCCTCGTACGAAAGGTTGGTACCAATAACCAATTCTGAATGATCAAGGATATGGCTCGGATTCGGGATATACCGTCGTAATTGAGATACATGGAAAATGTCATGTACCTCACGTAACGACGGCTGAAGAGCGAGACGATAGGACACATCACCTACTCGTTCGAGAATGTCAAACGGCCCTATATACCTAGGACTAAGCTTTCCCCGTACGCCGAATCGAATGACGCCACGGGTAGGCAAAATCCTAAGGAATACATGGTCGCCGATAGAAAACTCAAGAGGGCGCCGATGAGAATCGACCCAATGGCGCTGACGATCTTGTACAACTCGAAGATGATCTCTGACTTGTCTGACCACCTCGATTGTCTGCGTAATCATCTCTGGACCAAGCATCTGCCTCTCGCCGACATCATCCCAAGCTAAAGGTGATCTGGACTTCCTGCCATACAGTAATTCAAAGGGTGCTATCTGGATACTAGCCTGGAAACTGTTGTTATAGGAGAGCTCCACGAGATGCAGGTAATCTTCCCACGAACTACCGAAGTCAAGTGTACATGACCGCAACATATCTTCAAGAGTCTGGATCGTGCGCTCTGACTGACCATCTGTCTACGGATGATAAGCTGAACTGAACTTGAGAAAAGTCTCCAAGCTCTCTTGGAGACTCTGCCAAAAGTGCGATATGAATCTTGAATCTCTGTCGGATACAATACTGACTGGTACTCTATTCAACCTGACTATCTGCCTGAGGTACATCTCTGCTAGCTGATCCATCGACTGACCAACTCTGAAAGGAAGAAAATGAGCTACCTTCGTGAGACGATCAACGATAACCCAAATAGCATCTCTCCCAGTTGGAGATTTAGGTAACCCAGTTACAAAATCTATGGTAATGTGCTCCCATTTCCATTCTGGGATCGATAAAAGTTGAAGAAGTCCAGCTAGCCTCTGATGTTCAGCTTTAACTTGTTGGCAAACTAAACAATGAAAGACAAATCGGGCTATCTTCCTCTTCATGCCATTCCATCAGAAATGCTGACGGATGTCTCGGTACATCTTCGTGCTACCGGAATGAATGGAATACTGAGAACTGTGAGCCTCTGCCATGATCTCCTGTCTGATATCACTACTGGGTACACAAAGACGTCTTCCATGTCGAAGTGTACCATCCTCATGAATACATAACTCTGGTCTCCGTCCTGCTACACATTCTGCCCTAAGCCGCTGAAGCTTATAATCTGCTGACTGAGCTAACTTAATCCTCTCAACTATACTGGACTGAACTTGCATGCTGGCCATCAATGCCACATTGGTGGGAAGAACAACATCAATACCTATCTTCTGAAGATCTGCTAATAACTCTAGTTGTGCTGTTAGGAAATAGACTCCGGCTCTTCTGCTCAATGCATCTGCAATAACGTTGGCCTTTCCAGGATGATACTGCAGGTTGATGTCATAATCCACAAGTAGCTCTAGCTATCTTTTCTGACGCATGTTAAGATCCTTCTGGGTAAACACATACTTAATACTTTTGTGGTCGGTAAAAATCTCCATCCGATCTCCATACAAATAATGCCTCCACAACTTGAGTGTAAAAACTACCGCTGCTAATTCTAAGTCATGGGTTGGGTAATTCCTCTCATGATCACGAAGCTGACGTGACGCATAAGCTACTACCTTACCATGCTGCATCAAGATGCATCCCAATCCTCTGCCGAAAGCATCACAATAAACTGAAAATCCTCCAGTCCCATCTGGAAGCGTGAGAATAGAAGCCGTCATCAATCTCTGCTTCAACTTCTCAAAAGAACTCTGACACTCTGCTGTCCAAGCAAACTGCACATCCTTACGGGTCAACTGCGTCAATGGTGCTGAAATCCGAGCAAAGTCTGACACAAATCGCCGATAATAGTCGGCCAATTCCAGGAAACTCCGAACTTCTGCGACGGTGCTAGGTACTGGCCATGTCTCTATAGCCACTATCTTCTGGGGGTCAACTTCCACTCCACCTCTGGTGATGATATGACCTAAGTACGAAATACGATCAAGCCAAAATTCGTACTTACTGAATTTTGCGTACAACTGGTGCTCCCTAAGAATCTGAAGAACTACACGAAGATGCTGCTCATGCTCTGCCTCGTTCTTGCTATAGACTAAGATGTCGTCTATGAACACTATCACGAACTGATCCAAATAGGGCATGAAGATACGATTCATGAGATCCATGAATACGGTCGGTGCATTGGTCGCTCCAAATAGCATAACAAGGAACTCCCAATGTCCATATCTAGATCTGAATGCTGTCTTCGGGATGTCTTGCTCTTTGACTCTGATTTGATGGCACCCTGACCGCAAGTCAATCTTCGAGAATACTGCCGCCCCACTGAGTTGATCAAATAAATCATCTATCCTTGGTAAAGGATATCTGTTCTTGATTGTCACAGAGTTCAAGGTATGATAATCAACACATAATCTTGACGTACCATCCTTCTTTTTCACAAAAAGCATCGAGGCTCCCCAAGGCACTTCAATCATCTTGTACAAGATCTCTAACTTTGAAGGTGCCATCCTGTAGACTCTCTCTGACACTGGTGCCGTCCCTGAAATCAAGTCGATAGTGAACTCTATCTCTCTTTCTGGTGGCATACCTGGAAGCTCTTCGGAAAACACATCAGGAAACTCTTCTACTACTCTGGGAAATTGAACTGCTTCTGCTACTGCCATCCGCAATACTGGTGGAGAAGGTTCTACTTCGCCTCTAGAAAATGAAAACTCTGGTTCGCCTGAAATACCAAAAATAATCTTGCAAATATGGCAGTCTATTCTTGCGTATTGATCCTTCAACCAATCCATTCCTAGGACCACATCATAGTCGGCCATCGGAAATTCTATCAATCTAGCGGAAAACTCTCTACCGCTAACTACGATTCGACACGAGGAATAGACTCTATCTACTCCTATAAGACCGTTACCAGTAAGTATATTGAGCCTTACTGATAATGACTCGGGCACCAGTCCTACCCGTGTTGCGAATCATGTAGACATAAATGAATGCGATGCACCCGAATCAAATAATACTGATGCTGGAAAAGAGTTGACGTGAATGGTACCTTCCACCACCTCACCTGAAGCTAACTCTTCTGCTACGGTTAGAGCCATAGCCTGACCTTGTAGTCTTGGTGCTGGTCCCCTCTGCTGGTGACCTCTCTGCCTGTTCTGAATCTGAACCTGGGCATACTGCTGAGCCTGAGGCGGCAATGGCCTCGGAGGCTGGTACTGCTGTTGCACTGGTGCTGGACTCCTAACCGATGGACTGGTTAGGTTTGACGATGATGAACTGGCTCTATTCGGACAGGACCCTATCTTGTGATCCGGTACCCCACATGCCAAGCATAATCCCTGTACTCTACGACACTCTGATACTACGTGCCCTGGCTTCCCACAATGAGTGCAGCCCATTGCGGAAGACTGCTTCTGCTTCTGTTGCTGAGGATACGCTGGCGTCGAGTGCTGAACCGACGAAACTGTGGTCGCCCTCCTAGGAGCTCCAATAGTTAAGGCCCTAGTTGCCGGGGTGGGTGATGAAGACTGGGACATCTGCCCATGAGACCTCTTCCGTCCTCCGCTTCTATCTACAATCCTCTGCGAAGTAAACTCATGCCTCTTCGCTGCTCGCAGGACGAAATCAAACGTCTAGTGCTCAAACTGTTCCACTGATATGATAATCTCTAGATGGAGCCCCTGCTGGAATCGCGGGGCTCGATCCAATTCGGTTGCTACCAAGGTGGGAGCAAACCGACCAAGTCTAGAAAACTCGGCCGCATATCCATCGACCGTCCTTCCCATCTGCTTAAAATTGGTGAATCTCGTATGCAGATCATACCGAGCTACTGCGTCGAAGTACTTGGTCTGGAACTTGTTGCTGAATACCGCCAATGAGACAGGCGTCGGTAATCCAACTGCTAGCATTGCCCACCAGCTGCGGGCTAAGTCTAATAACCGCAGGCGCACAACGACCACCTTCTCATTCTCAGGAATCCTAGCTGCTTCCAGGATAACTTCTGTGTCCTGAAGCCATGCATCAGCAGTAATAGCATCTTCAGTACCGTCAAAGAAAGGAGGGTTCAGACGCTTGAAGCTGTTGGCCGCGTTATTCCCTTGGTAACCAACTCTGCCCATGGCATCTTGTACTGTCTGGTGCAGGGCATCGTCCCGACGATCTTGAGATACAAGCAATTTCCTGATAAGACCCACCAGGGTTCCATTATCAGGCTCTGCTGGCTGGACGGGTTGAACTGGGGGCTCTGGATCCCCGGAATGCATGACTCGGGAGGCCGCTCCAGAGTGCTGGGCTTGGTCTCCAGGTTGCTGTTGGTCCACTGGAGGTGCTCCACCTTGCTGATCGGTAGGACCGGGAACAATGCCGCTGAAGAAACGACATGAGGAACAATAAGGAAGGACCATGTTAGATCGAGGATATAAACATGTGATCAGGTCAAGATTTTAGAAAGATTAGAAGACACGAGTAGAGATCAAGGGCGAGTGCTGATTGAGACATCTATTCAGTGAAACCCTCGCACATCTTGATTTACAAGACCTGCATGGGCCAACACTTAAACCGTGTCAAGCCCCAGAACCAGAATACTGGAGAGCGGAGGACAGACACAGCCAGCTACGTACATTGAAGTGAATCCCCCCACAATACGATCACGGCTGTCTAGATGCATGAGGGTTTACTACAAGCCATCAGTCTCTTATGGTCCTGAACAAGCCTAGTGTCTCAATCTCAAGCAAGTAAGTAAATGTTACAAGATGTTAGATCATCAGACATACAAAGTAAGGCGTCCCAAATATTACATATTCAGATGATCATGAAGCTAGTCATACAAAACGTGAAGACTAGCAAGAGTTTCAATCATACATGATCAACCCTAGGATTTGTCAATCATGTTACAGCCCGTGGGCAGACAGTAAGTAAAGTTGTAAACGAGCTAACACTTGCTCGGCGGCTAAACGCCTCAAAAGAATATTTTTACAAGGGAGTGGGGGAGCAAAATAAGAACCCACTCGTTGCCAGGGTTACGCCTAGTGGTCACCATCTGGCTGGAAGGTAGGGAGATCCTCGGGAGCTACTCCGAAATTTGGCCATACAAAACCAGCTGGGTCAGACCCCAGAAAGAGCAAGTGCCACAAGGGAGGCTTCACTTAAGAACTAAAACCAACATATTAGCACATGATACATAAAGGATAACGAAAGACATGAGTTAGAGAAAGCAGGGTGATAAACGACAAGATGACTAACGGACAATTCCGGTAACCAAGTTACAACCCGTAAACCAAACAAGGACCGGGGTTGTAACCCTTCACCTGAACAGAACTTAGTCTTTAACCAATTATCGATAAAGTAAAGCATAAACAAGCATGTCCTGAGATAGCCATGTACTGGATCTAGGCAAGACTAGACAAGATAGGACTCCATCCATCATTCACGGCCAAGCAAAGAGTACGGCTTGATACTTTAACTAACTAGGATTATCACAATCTTAGTTACTAACAAGATGCATCGAGATGTTCCAACAGCCACAAGCCCTGCAGTCTTAATCCAGGTTATTCGGTCACAAGTTGAGAGTGTTGGATTAGGTGACTTAGAGGTACAACACATGACAGTGTGCTGGAAATGTGCCCTACTCGACGGCAGGCTACAAGTACACTTAGTGCACCCAGATAACGGGACTGCCTGTAGCTGGAAAATCTCTTCATGGACTACTTGATCAATCTAGTCATTATCCTAGTCAGGTTCAGTACGAATCCCTGACCGTGGAAATCAGGAATTCGTATCCTAGACATGATGCAGGACGAGACATGTAGCATATATAAGCACAAACACCCACGGTGTCAAGACTAGAGTTACTTAGCAAGTCAAAATAGCCGTCACAACAGCATATCGAGATTATCATGTAGGTTTACTTTATCAAGTCAAGAGTGCGTCACAACGGACCACCATCAAGAATTATCATGTCAAGTTACTTGTCAAGAGTGGACCACGACGGGTCACTATCAAGAATTATCATGTTACTTGATACTTGTTAAGAGTGCGCCTTAACAGGCCACTATCGTGTTCTAACCTTACATTATCATGAACGAAAGAAACTTGCATAAAATAACTAGTGACATATTCTTGAAGCCAAGGAAAAGATCTACAACTTTCATGTTTTGAGTTTTTCAAGATTTTAGCTACAAAATAGCCCAAACGGGCAAAAACAGTCATTTGGAGTGACCTGTGCGCAAGTTGCGCGGGTAAAATCGCCCACGGCGCACGTTGCGCGCAAGCACGACGCATATTGTGCGACAAAAAACCGTGTGGGCGCGCGGCCACGCAAGTTGCGCATTGCGCGCGGGCAAAATTGCCCACGGCGCACGTTGCGTGCAAGCGCGGCACGGGGCAGAGAAGTGCGCGGGCGCGCGGCGCACAAGTTGCGCATTGCGCGCGGGCAAAATTGCCCACGGCGCACATTGCGCGTAAGCGGGGCGCACGACCGCGTAAGTTGCGCGTTGCGCGCGGGCAAAATTGCCCACGGCGCGGCAGAGAAGTGCACGGGCACGCGACGCACAAGTTGTGCATTGCGCGCGGGCAAAATCGCCTACGGCGTACGTTACGCGCAAGCACGGTGCACGAGCGCGCGACAGAGAAGTGCGCGGCCGCGCAAGTTGCGCGCGGGCAAAATCGCCCACGGCGCACATTGCGCGCAAGCGCGGCGCACGGCGCACAAGTTGCACGTTGCACGCGGGCAAAATCGCCCACGGCGCACATTGCGCGCAAGCGCGACGCGCGGCAGCGAAGACACTGTGTGCGACACCGTTCATCGTCCCGACAGCACCAAAAGGTGTGGGGAACCCATGAACTCAAAAATGGCATAACTTTCTTATACGAAGTCAAAATCAAGCGGTTTAAAAGCCAAAATTGGGTAGAATTGAATTCCGTACAACATGGAACTATTAGATTTCGAAAATAACCAAGTTTTAGAGATCAAAACCAAGAAAAACCAAAAATTACAAACTTAGATCTACAAGAATCCATCCATCAACTCCAAAAATGTCAAGTTCTAAAGAGGCTTAGAATCAAGTAAGGAAGAGAATGGAACAATAAAACTTGAGATCCATCATGAAGCAAGTTACACTTGCCTAGGCTTGGTAGGTGGGAGGAGTAAATGAAGAAGATGAAGAAGTAAATGCAAATAATGGAGGAGAGAGAAGAAGTTGACTTATATAGCAACCCCTCTCATCTCAACCCAATATAAACCAAACCAAGCCAAGCCAAGTCATGTTGAACCAAGTTGAACCAATCAAGTCAAAATTTAAACCAAGGCTAAGCTAAGCAAGATAAGTAAAAATACAGGCCACCTGACAATTGTCAAAAGTCCGTATACGTATCATGAAAATACGTATAACGGAAAACGGGAGTGACATAAGATACACCTTGATGTCGTCAAATGCGCGTTGACATTGTTCAGTCCAGACGAAAGATACGCCTTTCTTCATGAGCTGAGTGAATGGTTGACACCTTCCAGAAAGGTTTGAAATGAATCGTTTGATGTAGGCTAGCCTTCCTTGTGGTCCGCGTAGCTCTTTGAGGTTTCTTGGAGGATGCATATCGAAGATAGCCTTCACTTTCTCCGGGTCAAGATGTATGCCCTTTGAAGTGATGACGAAACCAAGGAACTTGCCGCTGGAGACTCCCAGAAAAGAGTTGGTTGGATTCATCTTGAGTTGGTGTGCACGCATTAGTTCGAACACCATTCTCAAGTCTTGGAGGTGGTTGCCCTTGAGACGACTTTTAACTGCGATATCGTCTACGTAGAACTCCACAGTTTTGCGCAAATGATCGCAAAAAATTATGTTTATGGCTCGCTGGTATGTCGTCCTTACATTCTTCAATCCGAAGGGCATCACCGTATAGCAGTATACCTCCAACGGTGTTCGAAAAGATGTGTGCTTCTCGTCGTCGGGGAATATCTTGATCTGGTTGTAGCCTGAAAACCCATCCATGAAGGACATCCGCTCGAAGCCGTAAGTATTATCGATCATTACGTCAGTGATCGGTAGAGGAAACTCGTCATTCGGGCATGCAGAGTGCAAATTACGATAATCGATACAGACTCAAACTTTACCGTTCTTTTTTATGACTGGAATGATGTTGGCTACCCAGTTTGGGTGTTGTTTTTCGCGAATGAATACACTGGCAATGAGCTTCTTGACTTCATTTTCGATGGCCTCTATGACGTCTGGTTGGAATCGTCGTTGTTGCTACTTCACTGGCTTAGCTTTAGACGAAATATTCAAGCGGTGCATGGCAACTTTAGGGTCCAAGCCTGGCATGTCTTCATAGCTCCATGCGAAGACGTTGATGTATTCTCTTATAAGCTGTATAAGAGATTGGCGTTCATCGCCAGATAGACTTTTGCTGATGAAGATTGGTTTGAAAGATGATCCATCTCCTAAATTGACTTGGATGACTTCGTCTTCGGTAGGTGGTTCACGTTGTTCGAAGTGCAGCTCCCACCTAGTATCCATCTTTTGAGCCCATTGTTCAAGCTCGATTGATTGGACATCGTCTGCAATTTGGTCAACGGAAACCATATTGACGGACAGAGTTGTCTTGAACATGTCGCCAATGCTGGAGTCTGAGTCCCAGAGGGAGGAATCAGAAGAACGAGAACAACGATCTGCTTCATCATCTAGTCTTTTGGGAGTTGTTGGAGGAGTGACATAACCTAAACCAACACCGCTTCGTTGATAGTAGTTCTCAGGTTTGTCGGAAGGAGCAAAGTGTCGTATTGGCAACCGTCGTCCTCGGCCGTAATTTAGCCCTTGGTCGCTTTTGATGTCATATCCCATGTTCTGGATGATATTCTTGGCCTGCCAACTATATCAAAAAAATTGCATTTTCCTAGAGTCATAGTCAGCTTCCGTATTGTGCTTGGGAGAAGTAGAGTCTGGAACGAACTTTCTCTCGCCAATTATACGACCGAAGATGAATAGTTCTTCATCCTTCTTTCTGGCTGGAACGATGAAGTAGATGATATCTTCTGGGTAAACTTTTTCCCGCAGGTGAGGCATCATGACTGGCATGCAGAGGTATGGTCCTATGCCGTGCTCTAGAGCGTATATCGTATCTACGTAGTGGTTTACAGATTGATAGACATCAGGGTAATTCAAAGATAAACCTTTACTAAGAAAATACGCAAGTTCTTCTTCAGGGATAACATCATCCGCTGAAGGTACATTATTATGAGTATTGATATACTCATTGAGAGGATCATCATCTGGAAGAGGAGCCACAGTCTTGGCCGAGTTCACCACGTAGGATAATTCTTCAGGATTGGTAGGACGGGCATCAGTAGGTTCCTCCCGGGGTGTCTTGCTAAGAGTGATGGTCAATGGTTTGACCTTGTCAGGGTTCTTCTTTTTCACCTAGATTGTGAGGGGCTTCGGAGTACTTTTTGGAGTAGTACGTACTTTGACTCGGATGATCAGGGGACCATCATTGGAGGATGAACTTGCTTCAGCCTCATTATCAGCTTCGTTGCCGTCATCCTTGGGGGGTAGAGATTGGTAAAGTACCGAATCTCCATAGTAGGCTTCGATGCCCTTAAAAGGATCGACATCGGCAAACTTCGTCTTCACGACACTGTCACTGTTGACGTATTTGAAGTACTGGTGAAGTGTGGAAGGAACGATCATGTTCTCGTGTATCCATAGACGTCCTAACAAGACGTTGTAAGATACATTGGCATCGATCACATAGCAAGAAACCTCCGTTCAGAGATCACCGATCTGGCACTTGAGACGGATCTTGCCCAGCGGGTGGCTTCAACCAGCATTGAAAGCCATGATAGTTGTGTTGGTTGCAGATAGCTTGTGCAGAGGGATTTCTAGAATTTGAAGTAAACTTCTAGGAATGATGCTGAGGGAGGATCCTGGATCGATGTGCATGCGATCCACCTTGATCGCCCCGATATACCCTGTATAGTACATGGGTCTATCGTGACAATTATTTTTGAGTAGCATGTCCTCCTGTGAAAATGTGATGTTGGGTACCATTTCTATTGTACTGTAGCAGTGAGGACAGGAGACAGGGTCTTCAGCAGGGGTTTTGACTTCCGCGAGATAAGAGTCGGCATGTAGTAAAGCTTCACTTAAGGCCTTCCGCGTTTCTTTGGAGAGTCGTAACAGATCGAACAGAGATAACCTGGCAGGTGTATTGGCTAGCTGTGCCAGTATGTCAAAGTTGTAGGGCCGATCCAGGCCTTCGGGAGTTGGCGCCTTCAAAGACTTGTCAAATCGTGTCTTCTTCTGCTTGGCTTTGTCCGAAGTTGGAGGCTTAGACGGGCCGGCTTCTGAGCTTGTGGGGGCAGTAGGAGGTTGAGGAGGTACTGCTTCTTCTTGTGCGGGATCGTATGTCCGAAGATAAGTCTTCCCCGATCGCGTCTCGCCAGATAGAACCTCGTAGATGGGAGAGGATACCATATGGCATGACTTGTATTTCTTACCCCTTTTTGCTTTGGGAAGTACCACCTCCTGCGTCACCTCTTGCACAAGGTCTGGATGGACCCACATGATCTTACCACGTTCAGTCATGAGTGGCACCAAAGTAGAGTTGCAAGCTGGCAGTAGGTTGACGACCTCCATTATTGCCTTGGGAATCGGGACCACACCGTCTGGGACTTCTATGGGAGGAAAGTCATCAAACTGAAGAGAGATCATGTTAGAAGATATGACCTTGTCTTTAGCTTCGAAGTTGATCACTTGGCTGTCGATAAGCTGTTGTATCTTCTTTTTAGGATGATACAGTCCTTGGTGGAATGATGCACGTATTGATGATAGAGACAGTACTTGGGATCATTGAGCTGGTTCGCCTCTGCAGGACGTCGTGGTGGAGGCAATGTCAGCTTATTACCCTTCGTCAATGTATGAAAGATGGTAATGACATCGTCTTCATCAAAGAAGAAGGTCTCCTTAGGCTTGTCGGAGGTGCCCTGTGAATTGGAAGCTCCTTTGGAAGTGTCGACCTTCAGGACTTCTTTCCCTTTACCCCCATAAACAGGGATAGTTTGAGGATGCTTGCCCTTGTCTTCGGATTTGGGTATTTTTAACCCCAGTAGTTCCAGGTTAGGAACGTCATTTTCAGCAGCATCAGCGGCCCCAATAAAAGCGGGCCATGTATCATACTTATGTATACCCAGACAAAACTTTATCGTAGGAAGGAAGTTATGTCGACAAGTATCCATAAGTTCTGAGTCTGGTATGCCGAAGGGCATCTTCAGTGCTAGCCGCCTGAAGCGTTCGATGAAGGCCATGACAGACTCAGTCCTCCTTTGCTTGGTCTCGATGAGGTGGACATACTAACTTGCATGCCACTCTCGTAAAACCTGTTGAGGAACAACCTCTCCAAGTCTTTAAATGAATTGATACATCCGTCAGGCAGACTGCAGAACCATTCGAAAGCTACCCCCTATAAGGTGCTAATAAACAGCTTCGACAAGAACGGATCGTCTTTGGGCAAGTGTAGAGTCTGCGTATTGAAGTATGTCATGTGTTGACGAGGAGAAGTCAACCCGTTAAACGAATTCAGCGTCAACGGCTTGTAGTTAGGAGGGCAAGTAGCATTCTCCCACTCAGGGGAATACGGTTGAAATATCCCCATCTTTTGAAGCTCATCTTTGTGTGAGATGGTGTCGAAACGGGCGACCAGGGAATCAATTGCATCCTGTTGATTGAGCAGGTATTGGAAAACGGCTGCTGAACGGTTGTCAGGTATCGTTGGCGAAGGACCACCCCCAGCATTTGCAAGATTTGGAGGAGGCACAACGGAATGATACTCCTTTTGTAGTGAAGGAGGGTTGTTGCTATGATCCGGACTAGCGTGGGCCGAGACGTTTTGTTGAGGTGGAGGAACAGCCCCAGCAGCTTGAACCGCCATGATACTGGTAAGCATATCAGTAATCTTGGCGAATGCTGTTTCAAGACCCTCTAGCCGTTTGCTGGTCTGATCACTGGCTTCTTCAAGTCTTTCTCCATCCGTTATGTATGTAGATAACATGCGAGGATGAACAGAGGAAACAGTACAACTAGTGCTGATACTGTCTGTCTCCGAGTGAACAAGTCCTTCATCTTCAGGTAGAGGAGGTAGATAGTTGCCATCAGATTCGGAGGGATTGTCGTCCTTTGGAAGGCTACCCCCAGTGTGAAGGTCATCCGCTTCAAACTCCGAGGGAATACTGGAATACTACCCCCAGCTTGGGAGTCTTCGTCGTCCATATGGAATCTTGCCTTTGACCGAGTACCCATATAGACTCCTTCAGATGTGACAGCCTGCTGGCCATCTGTTGGTAGACTTCTTCTTCTTCTTTTTCTTCTTCTTCTCGCGAAACTGAAAGAGAAAGTTGGGTTCGTAGTCCACCATCTTTGATTGGGGCTTCCGTAAGGGGGACCCTATGAAGCCATGTTGGATGAAACACACAGTGGCTTTTCATCGTCAGAGAAATACAGCCATCGAAACACGGACTTTGTCTGAGGCACTCTTGTTGCTTTGGAGCAGCAACAGTTAATAACAATACTGGGGCACGGATGTGCACTATGAATTGTTATGTCCTCCCTCGCTTTACGCTTATGATTTATCATGTCGCGCAAGTCAGCGGAAGGGAGTTTTGCCTTACAACCCATGTTGCATGCAACGGCGAGCTTTGCATGCGGGTTCGTAAGGAGAGTTGGCGCATCTAGACTTAGTTCACGTGTAGGGGCAACCCCCACACCTAAGTTCTGTGATGTCCTTGAAGACAGCCCCGTACTATACGTGTTGGGGCCTGTCTTTTTGATGTGGGCGCATAGGCCTTGGAGGCTGGCCTTGGGCGCATGCTCCTTGACAGTATGTCTGAACCTCCTTGATGTGGGCGCATAGTATGGATCCAGTGAGCCTGGGCGCATAGCCTTGGGCGCATGACCCTGGATGTCCAGTCTGTTGAAGACAGAAGCATTCTGGTTGGGGTTATGCGCCCAAACAACCCCTTGGGCGCATGGCTTTGGGCGCATGCTTGGTGGAGCAGCGCTGTTTTCTTCCAGTTTTGCCTTCTTCGTTTGTGAGCCTCGCTGGGTTTGTCCAGAGTGTTGTACACCCCGATTCTTGGCATCGTAGTATTTTTTTGCCAAGTCTCGAGCGTCGAACACTCTGTTGTTGGTTGTGCAGGAAAAAAGTCACTGGGCTAGTAGAGCCCGGAACTGTGTGAGCCTTCTCCATTTGGAGAACTTCTGTGGCAGAGTCATGTGCCCATGTGACAGAGTCCTCCAGTTGCATATCTGCTATGAAACTAGCAGGATATGCACAGCGAGCCTTCGAAAGCCAAGTCTTGCGAGACTTGTTTGGCTTCGCTGATTTTGAGGGAGTAGAGCCATCCCTCGAGAGCATCTCTTCGAACGCCTGCTGATCGAACTTTACGATCAGCATCTTCTGAGTGCTCCCCACTTTGTCGGTATCGAATTGCGTCACCACCTTCTCGTCAGAGGAAAAGGTAGACCCCAGCAGAATCGTCTTTTTTGTGGACATACACAAAAAGAAGAAGAAAATGCCGTCTTTTCTTTATTGGCACAAGGCACCACAAATCGAGTACGCCTGAGAGATCCTGCGCTGAGGATCCCCGAGTACAAAAAAGAATTTTGGGGAATGGGACGATGGAGATCGAGCGGCAGTTGCTCCTTTACTCCGTTGACACTCCGATTACAAAAGTGGGAGAAAACCTAAGAAAATTGCTAACTCTCGGCTCACTGGCAAGAAGTGCAGCAATTTGGCTCTTGAAAATGCTCTCCGTTCTGTCTTTTGAAGAGGGATGAGGCCCCCTTTTTATAGTCGTTCTTGAGCTGGGATGATGTTATACGCCCACATAAGGAAAACACACTAGTTTTCATGTGGGCGCATAGTCCTGCCTTAGGCGCATAGGGTGTAGGCGCATGCAGGCTACGAGATCGTGGGTTGGTCATGGTGTTGACATGGCCGCATGCTTCGGTGCACGACTGCTCATGGAGACTGACATGGCCGTGCGCTTCGGTACACGTTTTGATCATGGCTTTGACCGAGTCAGGCTTGGGCACATAGCCCTGTTTCAGGATATGCGCCCTCCTTCACAGAGGGTTGCTTGGGCGCATAGAGCTTCACAGGCTTGGGCGTATAGAGCTTCGCAGGATGATGGGCGCATAGGAGCTTCACAGGGTGACTTGAGCACATAGGAGCTTCACTTGGGCGCATATGTCCTCTTTTGGCTTGGGCGCATAAGGCTTTATTTGCTAAAATTTTCATGCTTCTACAGATGGTACTAACTATAACTACTGGAAAATTAGGATGAGCATTTACCTAAAATCTCTAGATTACGATCTGTGGGATTGTATGGTAAAAGGCATTCCTAAATCTTCCGTAGTTATTGAGGAAGTCATGTCAGAGACTCTTAGAGAAAAACTCACCGATAACGACAAAAAGGTTGCTAGCCGAGACGTAAAAGCTATAAATGCTCTCTATTGCGCTCTCGATGGCAGTGAATTTAATCGGATCTCTACTTGTAAAACTTCCAATGAAATTTGGAAACTTTTGAAAGTCACTCACGAGGGAACCTCTTAAGTGAAGGAATCAAAGATTAGTAAACTTACACAAGAATATGAATCCTTCAAGATAAAATAAGATGAGTCTATTACTTTCATGTTTACTCGATTCAGTGATATCATTAACCCTCTCTCTTCTCTTAGCAAGGAATATCCCACTCATGAAAAGATTAGAAAAATTCTCAGAGGTTTAACGAAGGGATGGAATCCCAAGGCCACCGCCATTATTGAAGGGAATGATCTAACAACTATGTCCCTAGAAACTCTCATAGGAAAGCTCATGACGTACGAACTTGACATGAAGGACCAAGAGGAATCCTCCATCTAAGAAAAAAGAAGGAAAATGCAAAGGAGAAAGAGAAATCGCTCGCTCTCAAGGCTACAAAGATCATCTCAAAAGACAGTTCCGATGATGAATTCGATGATGAAGAAATTGCTCTCACCACCAAACATTTCCGAAAGTTTTTCAAGTTCAACAAAGCAAATCGTGTAAGACGGGACAATGATGAAGAACCCGCTTGTTACAACTGCAAGAGAACTGGACACATCAAGTGGGATTGTCCTATGGCAAAAAAAGAATCTGGCAGATACGAGAAGTCCAACAAAGGAAGCTCATCTTCCAGGAAATATACCAACACAAGCATATGGTGTGTAAGCGATGCTAGCGACTCTGACGATGACAAAGAGTGCAAGAATAATGCAAATGTTTGCCTCATGGCAAATGAGGTAACAGATGACCTCTCTATGAATGCTCTTTCTTACAATGACTTAGAAAATGCTATTCTTGAATTATACGATGAACACAAGGTCATAAGAGGCAAGTATAAGAAATCTCTAAAAGAGATTGCAGCTCACAAACAAGAAATAGAAAGGCTCTCTAACTCTATTCTTGATATAAAAAGGAAATCTCCTATTTCTGACACTGATGAGATAGAGTCTTTACGACAAACTCTACACGAGTCTCAAGATGTCATCAAGAAAAGGACATCGAAATCCAATCTCTCAAAGAAGCATACGAATTTTCCAAGCACAGACTCTTGCTGCTAACCAAAGAGAATATGCTACCTCTATTAAGTATAATGACCTTCTTACAAATGGCAAGGAACATGTTGAGAGAAATCCGGCTCACACTAAGCCACAAAGGCACACTAACATTAGTCATATGCCTCACACTCACAAGAATGCAACACATAAATCTTTTCCTAATCAAGTGCATACACGAAAAGGTCCTCTTAAGAAAAAAAACACTTCACATCATGCCTTCTACTGTCATCATAGCACTCATGTGAAAACACCTCATACACCTAGTCACTCACTGTCATCTAGATCTACTACACCTATGATGTCACTATTGTGGTCTCCTTGGACACACTTTTTATTATTGTCAAATGAGAAAGCATGTTGATATGAGAATGTTTAAATAGGTTCCTAAGACTAACAATCAAGGACCCAAACGTTCTTGGGTACCAAAGTCTTCATCTTCAACTTGTGTTGTAGGTGAACCCTCCTTCGCATGCTAAAAGTAAATGGATCCTCGATAGCGGTTGCTCACGGCACATGACCGGTGACGCTTCTCTCTTCGCAACGCTATCGATGAAGAAAGAATGACATGTTTTCTTTGGCAATAATCTAAAGGAGTATATCATAGAAAATGTTAACATTGGCTTCCCTCCTTATCCATGTATTAAAAATGTTTGCCTTATTACAAATCTCAAGCACAACCTTCTTAGCATTAGTCATCTTACGGATAATGGTTATGATATTAAGTTTGTTAAACACAAATGCTTCATCACCGATAGCACTAGTGGATCTACTGTGTATGAAGACATTAGAGAAAATAATATCTATGTTCTTTATCTTGTTGAGAGCACTAACAATGACAGATGCTTAGTAGCAAAGAATGATGAAAGTTGGCTTTGGCATATGAGACTTGGGCATGCTAACATGGATACCATCTCCCGACTCGCTACCAAGAAGCTCGTAAGAGGAATTCCAAGCATCTCGTTCAAAAAGGATATGGTATGTGAAGAATACGAGAAAAGTAAGTTGACCAAATCTTCCTTCAAATCCATAAACTCAGTAAGTACTATTAGACCACTTCAACTCATTCATATGGATCTATTCGGTCCTAGTAGAGTAGCTAGTCTTGGTGGTAAACTTTATGCATTTGTTTTGGTTGACGATTTCTCGAGATTTACTTGGGTCATTTTTCTTGCAAGCAAAAGTGATACTTTTCGTAAATTTGTTGGTTTTTGTAAACGTGTTCAAAATGAGAAAGGCATTATGATTAACAAGATTAGAAGTGATCATGGGGGAGAATTTGATAATGCCGATTTTAAAAGTTTTTGTGAAAAGAATGGTTTTGGTCATGATTTTGCTTGTCCTAGAACTCCACAACAAAATGGAGTTATGGAAAGAAAGAACAGAACCCTTGGCGATATGGCAAGGGTCATGTTAAACCAATATAAGCTTCCTCAATACTTTTGGGCGGAGACCGTTAATATGGCATGTTATGTTATAAATAGAGTCTTGATTCGACCTATTTCTAAGAAAACTCCATATGAGCTTTGGTTTGACAAAATTCCCTCTATTGAATATTTTAAAATTTTTGGATGCAAATGCTTTATTTTGAACAACAAGGATAACCTAGGCAAATTCGAAGAAAAAGCCCATGAAGGTATCTTTCTTGGTTATTCTATGCATAGTAAAGGTTTTCGTATCTTTAACAAAAGAAGTCTTGTTGTCGAAGAGTCAATAAATATCTCTTTTGATGAACTTAATTACTTCTACATCCTCCTCCTCCAATGATATTGATGACATCTCCTTTGGTTTGGAAAGCTCCTCTCATGGAGATACTAACACTTCCTCATCTAACAATAAAGTTGAGCCTACTCCACCCGAAAGTTCTCCACCAATCGAGACTCCTCCAGAGGATCTTCCAAAAGAATGGAGATTTGTCCCTCATCATCCAAAGGAGCTTGTTATTGGTGACCCTTCGTCAAGGGTTAGCATTAGAGCCGCTACACGTGATCTTTGTGCAAATGTGGCTTTCATTTCCCAAATAAAGCCTAAAAATGTTAATGATGCTTTCAATGATGAATTTTGGATGATTGCCATGCAAGAAGAGCTAAATCAATTTGAGCGAAACAATATTTGGGAACTTGTTCCCAAACCCCACAATTATCCTATTATTGGGACAAAGTGGGTGTTTCAAAATAAACTTAATAAAGATGGTCTCGTCACTCGTAACAAAGCCCGATTGGTTGCTCAAGGCTATAACCAAGAGGAAGGCATTGATTACGAAGAAACTTATGCTCCGGTTGCTCGTCTTAAATCCATTAGGATGCTTTGCGTTTGTCACGACCCGCACCCGCCTTTACGGATACGAGACATGTCCAAGCCAGCCTACGTCGCAGAGTCGGCGGTAGAACGCTGTCACAGCCATGATGATCAAAATCAATAAAATAATGCTCATTCACAAAAATTAATTTAATTTACAATATTCACAAGTTTTACATTTGCAGAAAAATATAAACTCTTATAAATATTGAAATGATTATAACTCATCTATCTAGCTAATCTCTAGGTTTTCGTCTGCAAGTACACCTGTCACCCCCAATACTAAGTGATGCCACAAATAACCTAAAAAATGTTGGTTTCCAGTCAGGAATGGAACGAGTACAATTCACTGAATACAGTTTCAATAATTAAAAATGACTATACAACAGAGGTTAGCCTTTAAATATATGATTTGAAAATAAACATAGAAAGACAAAATAAAACTAAACAAAGGAAAACAGTAAATAAAATACAAAGACAATACTCACCGACTGACTGAAGTACCTTTGATATGTGATCGGTCTCGGGACAATTACACGACACGGTATACGATATCTACACTGTATAATGTACACGGTCTATACTGTATAAAGCAATAATAAAACACTGTCTATACTGTATAAAGCAATAATGAAACACTGTCTATATGGTATAAAGCAATAATGAATCACGGTCTACACTGTATAAAGCAATAATGAATCACGGTCTACACTGTATATACGGTATAAGGTCAGATCACACATCCTTGGTACTTCACCTCTCCGACACGACAAAATGTAACAAACATAAAAAATGGAAATCACATATATATTGACTAATAATGAGGTATAGTAAAGCTCAATATCAAAAATAAACAATAAACTGTACTCGCCTGTGGTCCTTTGCTGGTAAAACCGATAATCCGAACCACTCAGTGTGCCACAATAGTCAAAACTCGTACAACAGTCTTCGGATGCTGAAATAGACATTACCAATGTTCTCAGAATAGTCAAATTAGTTAGGATTGCCGGTCCATAAGTCCAATTTTGGACACAAGGGCAAAACGGTAATTTCGAGTCAAAATGGTGTCCGCCGCTGGATCCGCTTTGCACCAAAAAATATGCAGAGTCAGTGGTCTCTAAAGTGGTCAAACTACATGTCTACAGACTCGTTTTGATGATACGAATCCAACCGTATGTCCAGAGTTGGATTCCGGCGGGCCGTGCACAAAATCCTCCGTTGAGTCAGACCGTAGGGCCCGCAAAACGGCGATCCGATCAACTATCTCAGAATTGGACCAAACTTGGCATACTGGACCAGAAAAATGCTACGGTCCTATTGGCACAAGTTTTGTCTCGATCTGACAAACGTACACAAAGTAATAAGGAAATTTGCACAGAGGCCGATACGGTGAATTTTGATGGATACGCATCAAATTCGTCGCGCACACGCGACCAATTTGAATTCCGTCAAAGCCCACACGTCCGCGAAGCCAATACGCACCTTTTGATGCTTTCGGTTCGCGACCACGTCGCTTGAATTGGTGGGACGCACGTCGTATCGAAGATATTTTCTAGATTTTTAAATATTTGAAAATAATTTTTTGCCAAACTTTGGAATCCGATTTCTCGGCATGTAGTCGATGAAATCAAATTCTGTAAATTAGGTTGCAGAGCCCTATAGGTTGTCTTACACTGTCTTTAATTGGTTCTCAAAATGTGCTAATGGTTTGTCCAAAATCTACCTTCCAAAATAGGGTCCAGGAATCGAAATTCTGTCCTGTTTTGACAGTTTTTTCATCGAACTTGGGTTCGCTTTTTCGGGCAATATAGGTTATCTAAAATCAAACCAATTGATGGGAGTTACAGGCATGAGGGTTGTGATCGTACCTGCATGATCGGTTCTATGAATAATCGAACGTGGAGGACGATAGCTCGCAGCGAAGATGGGCTCGCGCCTGCTTGCCTGCTCTATTTGGATCCGAGCCTATGCGCGCGTTCCTGGCCGATTCCGACCAGCGGCGGCCTGGCTGCGTCAGGATGGCATGCGCGGACCCATGGGGGTCGCTGGAAGATTGGCGTGGGTTTAGGGTTAGCGTTTTCTGCACCCTCCTCTCGTTTATACATATATATGAAGTTTTGCTCGGGTTCGACTCTGTAGGGGGCGATTGAGAGTTCGGGTCTGGGTTCCTAAGCTGTGAGCTGCCTGCTTGGCCTAGGATTTGTTTGCTGTTGCTTTTTTTATTTTATTTTTTTTATTTTGTATATATATATATATATATATATATATATATATATATATATATATATATATATATATATATATATATATGAATATATTTCTATATATATATATCCATATATGCACATGTATCATATATAGATTTAACACTCTAACGTTCCATACATTTAATATTATCTATTTCAGCCTAGGGCCTTATTTATATAAATATGAATATATATATGATAACATTTATTTGATGAATATAATATAACCAATAATAATAATATTAATATTATATAATAATAACCTTAATAATATTGATAAAATAATAATAATAATAATAATAATAATAATAATAATAATAATAATAATAATAATAATAATAATAATAATAATAATAATAATAATAATAATAATAATAATAATAACAAAATTCAATAAATTAATAATGGTGTATATACCATTACGTACAGTCTAATAATCCCAAAATATATAAGGACCTATTTTATACAAATGTTATTGAATATCAACTAATAATGATATTTATAATATTTAATTACGAATACTTAGGAAATATTCAGTAAATCATTAAAACGGAATACAACACACTCATACCAAATTCCATCAACATGAATGTCATTGGACGTACTGCATGACTACATGGGCTTGGACTTATTTTGGGTCGAATCTGGACTAGTTCGGTACAACCGGGTTCCCTAAAACTCAAGAATATAATTAATAAATAAATAAAACTTCGGTAAGGGTTAAGTCGCAACTTGGTCTGGTTTTCCTAGTTAGAACATCACTATGGCTCGGCCTTCCCTACCAGGGGTAATACACTAGTCAAAACACGCCATTGCACTATCCGTGCCACGATTTCTAGTCACCTTGTACTCCAAAACTCCACCATAGCTAAAGTCATCTACCGTGATAATTAACTAAGTAATTATTTATAAAAAATTTTAAAATCACCATTTAATTCAAATAAATAAATAAAAATATATTATCAAAATTCCGGGAGGAGCGGTTACAAATCTACCCACCTTAGAAATAATTTCGTCCTCGAAATTCTAATTCATAACTATTCCTTAAATCCAAAAAGGAAATCTACTATTACCTTAATCTCCTTAAATTTTTATTTCCTCGAAAATAGTTTACATCCTTCTCCTGGCCCTTTTGGCAACTACAAAATCTCGAGGACTTCTACCCACCTTTGGTCACACTACTCCCTCAAAGCTATGTCACTAAAACTTTATAATCATCCAACTAATTGCTAAAAATTGCTACCAATAGATATCTACTGTATGTGACATCTATAATCTTCTTCTATCTATCAAGCAATCCAAAATTCAACAAGCAACAAATTTAAACAAGTAGCTAAAAAATATTGGTAAATTGTAATAAGTATGACCATTCGTCGCTCTGTAATATAAAGGACAAGAAGATAAGGAAGAATAATCGAGAGCAATTATGAAGTTTCCAGAGCAGTAGAGAGTATCCAATGATGCAGACAGAAAGAAAGTTTATAAACCACTGACTTACTTGCTAGATTGGGCTAATCTAGTCCAGTCACTTGCTAAATCGAAGAACCCTTCATTTCTTAGAGGGACTTGAAATCCGTGTAATACAGAAGTTTCGTTCTCAAAGTTCTATCTAAACAAGAGTCCATAATAGAATAAAATTTGAGAAATCAAGATTGTGATCTTTTTCGTGGTTATTTAAACACATGAGCAAGGAATATAAATGCAATACAAGATCATATCGCAACTTCCAGGTAGATGGAGTAAGAGTTACGAATGACTTCACATTCTAAGAGGTGGAGACTACATAATAGGTATAGGAACCTATCTTAAATAGTTCGGTTTTATAGTCCAAATATGGTGGTATGAATGGATGGGTTTTACTGGGTTTTAATGGGTTCCCTGATTGGACATCAATCGTTGGTTGGATGATCCTTGGATTTTAATCTATATTGACTGCACAAGATCCCAAAGATAAAACTATTTCTACTAGGCTAGGGTAACCTGGAATAGGTTCCCACCCAAGTGGTTGAGCTAGATGGACAGGCGGATTGGTTAAATAGGTTCTGTAAGCCTTGAAGATGCGCCTTCCGTGACTTTTGTGTTTAAGTAGCACGAGAAGACACAATTGAGTGGCATACTAGTGACATGTGCGTAGTGGGCTTCTAGTAGATCACAACCATATATTGGGTCGAAAGGTTCGGGTCGAGGTTGAATCTCTAATTATAGTCGGAAAGTATACTGGTATTATGGTAAGGGTTATAACTAGTCCTTATGACCTAAAAGTCGTACCATAAAAATAGAGTACAAGGGGACGTGTTTGAGTGGGACATGATATACCTAGATGAAGGTGGACTCGTCTAGATCTTGTATGTGAAATTTATTGGAAGGTAACAGCTGGTCTCGTGCTCCGAATATTAATGACACGGCCGGGGACACAAAATGATCTAAATGGAAAGTGGGAGTCCAAGAGACACTAATTATCATCCTAATGGAATCATTCTAATCAATTGGTAATCCTCGTATATCCCAAAATTTTAGAAGGCTTACAGTCTAATCCTCTTAGAAGCTAGGACATGATTTTAGGAATAATGAGGTTAGAAGAATTCCAAAGTCCGGATATTGTACCTCGACTCTTGTTAATAAAGAATAAGGCACGACGTAACGGGATACAGTAGATATAAGTCAAATCAAGGATCGTTCCTTAATAAATGGAAAACGAGTATGTACAGTGACATATGGTCGATAAAATAGAATGACCTACTCGTCCACAGTATACAAGAGTTGTCGACTGGGTAACCAACTCTAAGGCACATCATATGAAAAAAATTCTAACAACTGAGTCGTGAATTTCTATTTGTGTCAAGCCTGCTAGACTATTGTCACAAGGGTTCTAGTGGTATGGGCTGTAGTGATCATGTATTGCTGTTGATAACTGGTAGATCATATTATGCCAGGATATTCAAGCTATGGTATTGGCTAAGCTAGTGACTGTGGTGTTCCAATACTAGTTAGGTCTTAATAATAAAATTTATATAACTAGGATAATATTTGTTGGAAACCAATCTCGAAATGAGTGTCTACTATAGTCATGGTAAATGATTGTCCTTACCTTTGTCTATTCATCTCATGTCTAAACTGTGGGCTTTGGTCGAGGAAGGATTGGGTTAAGGCTTAAGGAATGCTAGTTAAAGCAAGCTTCAAGCAATTAATTAGAGACTCACAACAATTGGTTTCTTGAGAATAGATAGTCTCCTAGGTTGTCATTTCGACTAAGGATAAAACCCTAATCATTCTCAAATTCAGATGGCTAGAAGGTCCCAATAGTAGTTTGAGGGTCGAGAGGAGAACGAGTAACTCAAGGCAAGGTTCTAGTCATATGGCTAGCCGATGGTAGCTATACTTGTGTATACAACTATCATAGCCATGGGGAATACTTTGTATCTATCTACCAATTACGAGCTTTCGTCTTTCCAAATCAGTGAAAGACAAAAACAATAAAGAGTTCAAGAAAGATGTCACTGAATACAATTACGTGATTCAAAGATGAATGTATAGTTCGAGAGGAATTGTCAATGCAGTCGTGGATGAGATCATAGATACCTCGATATCTCAATCCACTTGGGATAATCAAAGAGAGAGCGAACCGAGTGCACTAAGGTTGATCAGACCGTAGTACATCGACTCTGATTAGACAATATGTTAGTGGGCATCCCCAATAAACATATGTCTTGAATCAAGCTCGATAAAAGAGTAAGCTTGCAAAACTAGGCTATAATAGCAGCATTGGTCAAGATAGTCAAAATACAAGTATGCAAGATTTTTGAAAGGAGGCACAAGTAGTTCGAGTTTTGTGAGAATCAAAAATTCACCTGGTGTTCTTGCTTATACGGTCTTCCTACTATCTTCTTGTCCATAAGGCCTTAGTCGACTAATGGGTTATGACCTCTAAATTCTATATTCTAGGTAAACCTATTAGTGTCAGTCAATTACCTCGTCAATAGATCACAAGGACTACGGAATGCTAGGTTGGGAGACATACTACCTAACATACAGAACTTTTACTAGTATTAGATTTGGATCTTATGGGATACACAGGGCATTTTCCTATCCTCTATAGTATCCTAAACTTGTAATCATGTCTGAAGTTGTTTCACCGAGGATTATGCCTCACCCGTATACTCTGGCTGTGGTAAACCCTTGGTTTCGTAACTCCAACATGATACAAAATTGAACATTTCTTAACTCTTATCCAATATTGACTCAAGGGTAACTACGATCAAAAGAGGACCACTAGCCATAGTCTTAGCAATATTCTATAACCTATATTTTCTTAAACTAATTTCAACTCTAGGGGTCATGCCTCGCCAGTGCGCTGCTGGCTGCAGTGAATCCATAGTCTTCATAATTCAAATAAATGGGGACAGTACGCTGCTGTCCTGCCATTATGAGTTAACTAACATTCCTTTAACTATATCTGTAAAAATTTATGAGCTTCTAGAGATTTAAACAAGTGACTATGAAATAAAGCGTAAGTATTTGTCCTATTAGTCACAACCCTTAAAAAAAGATTGAACATGGAGGAAATAACTGAAGACAAAAGAAATACAAACATTCTAGTATCTATTTCATGTGTATTAAAACCATTGAGGAAAAAATTTGAATCGAAACTAACTCGAGTTTCTTATATGGATAACATAATCAGAAATTATATAAAAATAATAATTCTTAGGGCAAATAGGAACTAAATAGGCAATTCGGACTAAGATATGAGGATGATATCTAAAAAGGCAAAGAGAAGGATTTAAACCATTTATCAAGGTTAGATCATTAATACTATGAAGCCCTGTCTCACCAAGTGAATAATCTATCCATATTGGATCATATCATAATATCAAGAGGTAATAGTGTACCTATGGGGATCTGACAAACTATCAAAATTAATAACTCCTCATCTAAATTGCATGGCCTAGACTACCCATCGGTAAATTTGTATAAGGGACTCCTAATCCTAGTCATTCTCTTAAATTAAATTAATCCCTAACTCGTGAATGAGCATTTCCTAGTCGCAGGCTCGCAATAGTACGACTAACTTAAGTACTATCACGAGTTCGCATGATTTGCGAAAACAGACCTGCATGGGCCACCAAAAGACTTGTCACAACCCGCACTCGCTTTTTCGGATACGAGACGTGTCCAAGCCAGCCTATGCCGCAGAGTCGGCGGTAGAATGCTGTCACAGCCATGATGATCAAAATCAATAAAATAATGCTCATTCACAAAAATTAATTTAATTTACAATATTCATAAGTTTTACATTTGCAGAAAAATATAAACTCTTACAAATATTGAAATGATTACAACTCATCTATCTAGCTAATATCTAGGTTTTCGTCTGCAAGTACACCCGTCACCCCCAATGCTAAGTGATGCCACAAATAACCTAAAAAATGTTGGTTTCCAGTCAGGAATGGAACGAGTACAATTCACTGAATGCAGTTTCAATAATTGAAAATGACTATACAACAGAGGTTAGCCTTTAAATATATGATTTGAAAAATAAACACAAAAAGACAAAATAAAACTAAACAAAGGGAAACAGTAAATAAAATACAAAGACAATACTCACCGACTGACTGAAGTACCTTTGATATGTGATCGGTCTCGGGACAATTACACGACACGGTCTACGATATCTACACTGTATAAAGCAATAATGAAACACTGTCTACACTGTATAAAGCAATAATGAAATACTGTCTACATGGTATAAAGCAAAAATGAATCATGGTCTATACTGTATAAAGTAATAATGAATCACGGTCTACACTGTATACACGGTATAAGGTCAGATCACACATCCTTGGTACTTCACCTCCCCGACACGACAAAATGTAACAAACATAAAAAATGAAAATCACATATCTATTGACTAACAATGAGGTATAGTAAAGCTCAATATCGAAAACAAACAATAAACTGTGCTCGCCTGTGGTCCTTTGCTGGTGAAACCGATAATCCGAACCACTCAGTATGCCACAATAGTCAAAACTCGTACAACAGTCTCCAGATGCTGAAATAGACATTAACAATATTCTCAGAATAGTCAAATTAGCTAGGATTGCCTGTCCTTAAGTCCAATTCTGGACACAAGGGCAAAACGGTAATTTTGGGCCAAAACGGTGTCCGTCGTTGGATCCGCTTTGCACCAAAAAGTGTGCCAGAGTCAATGGTCTCTAAAGTTATCAAACTACATGTCTACAAACTCGTTTTGATGATACGAACCCAACCATATGTTCAAAGTTAGATTCCGGCAGGCCGTACACAAAATCGCCCGTCGAGTCAGACCGTGGGGCCCGCAAAACGATGATCCGATCAATTATCTCAGAATTGGACCAAACTTGGCATACAGGACCAAAAAAATGATACGGTCCTGTTGGCACAAGTTTTGTCTCAATCTGACGAACGTGCATAAAATAATTAGGAAATTTGCACAAAGGTCGATACGGTAAATTTCGACGGATACGTATCAAATTCATCGCGCCAACACGATCAATTTGAATTCCGTCAAAGCCCACATTTTTGCGAAGCCAATACGCACCTTTCGATGCTTTCGGTTCACGACCACGTCGTCCAGATTGGCGGGACGCACGTCGTATCGAAGATATTTTCTAGATTTTTAAATATTTGAAAATAGTTTTTTGCCAAACTTTGGAATCCGATTTCTCGACATGTAGTCGATGAAATCAAATTCCATAAATTGGGTTTAGAGCCCTATAGGTTGTCTTATACTGTCTTTAATTGGTTCTCAAAATATCCTAATGGTTTGTCCAAAATCTACCTTCCAAAATAGGATCCAGGAATCGAAATTCTGTCCTGTTTTGACAGTTTTTTCATCGAACTTGGGTTCGATTTTTCTGGCAATATAGGTTATCTAAAATCAAACCAATTAATGAGAATTACAGGCGTGAGGGTTGTGATCATACCTGTACAATCGCTTCGACGAATAATCGAACGTGGAGGCCGATAGCTCGTAGCGAAGATGGGCTCGCGCCTGCTTGCCTGCTCTGTTTGGATCCGCGCCTATGCGCCTGTTCCTGGCCGATTTTGGCCAGCGGTGGCCTGGCTGCGTCGGGACGGCACGTGCAGACCAAGGGGGGTCGCTGGGAGATTGGCGTGTGTAATGACCGTGGTTCGTATTACGTATTTGGAATACGTATACGTATCTTGACTCGTTATTTATGTCTCCTGGTTTGGTCTATTTTGGGTTGGCTTGGTTCGGCTTGGGTTGTTTATTGGTTCATCATGAACCAAGGGTAGAACCCCTACCTACCACCACCATCACCAATTATTAAATCATTCCCTCATTCTCTCTCTTCATTTACTTCTTCTTCTCCACCATTACTTCTTCAACCACTAGGAGGGAGAGAGAGAGAGCTTAGGCAAGTGTAAACTTGCTTCATGATGGATCTCAAGTTTTATTGTTCCATTTTCTTCCTTACTCGATTCTAAGCCTCTTTAGAACTTGGCATTTTTGAATTTGATGGATGGATTCTTGTAGATCTAAGTTTGTAACTTTTGATTTTTTGGTTTTGATCTCTAAAACTTGGTTATTTTTGAAATCTAATGGTTCTATGTTGTAGAGAATTCAATTTCATGCAGTTTTGGCTTTTGTTTCGCTTGATTTCGACTTCGGACGAGGAAGTTATGGCCATAGCAAGTTTTCGGAACTTTTATGGCTGAACGTGCTGTTTGGGGACGATGACCCCTCATGCGCCCGGGAGGCCATGCACCGGGAGGCCATGCGCCGGGAGGCCATGCGCTGTGAAATCCCGGCAATGCATCCCTTAAACTCCGAGCGTATCATGCGCGTAGGTTCCCTACGCACATGTACTGAAGACGCAACGTGAGTTTCCCACGCGCCAATGGTGCAAGAATCCCACGCGCTGATTGCGCAGGAATCCCACGCGCCAATAGTGCAGGAATCCCACACGCCAATGGTGCAGGAATCCCATGCACTGATTGCACAGGAATCCCACACGCTGATTGTGCAGGAATCCCACGCGCCGATCGTGCAGAAATCCCACGCGCCAATGGTGCAGGAATCCCATGCGCCGATTGTACAGGAATCCCATGCGCTGATTGCACAGGAATCCCATGCGCCGATTGTGCAGGAATCCCACGCACCGATCATGTAGGAATCCCATGCGCCGGGATTGCTCTATTTCACTGTTTTTGCCTGTTTAAGTTGTTTTGTAGCTAGAATCTTGAAAAACTCAAAACATGAAAGTTGTAGATCTTTTTCTTGTCTTCAAGAATATGTCACTAGTTATTTTATACAAGTTTCTCTCATTCATGATAAGGTAAGAATAGAACACGGTAATGGCCGCTGTGGCGCACTCTTGACAAGCAAACTGACATGATATATCATGACATGCTGTTACGACAGCTAGCCTTACATGATAAGTATGAATGACCTGGACACCGTGGGCGATTGCGTTTGTACAAATAAACCAGTACTGTCTTGCATCATGTCTAGGATAGGGATGCCTGAGTACCACGGTCAGGGATACCTACAGTAATTGACTAAGGCTAATAAACTAGAATAATTCAGTAGACATGAAGAGATTCCCAGCTACAGGCAATCTCGTTATCTGGGCGCATTAAGTGGACTTGTAGCCTACCGACGAGTAGGGCACATTTCCAACACACAGTCACGTGTTGCATTCTTCATAAACGAACATTCGACCTGGATAACCGGATGGTCTGCAGGGCTTGTGGCTGTTGGGATAATCTTATTGTATCTTGCTAGTAACTAGGCCTGTGATAACCCTAGTTAGTTAAAAGTATCAAGCCGTACTCTTGATTGGCCGTGATTGATTGGATGGAGTTTATTCCAGCTTAGTCTTATCCTGATCCTGTGCAAGATTGTGACATGACATGATTATTGATGCTTGCCTTAACAATAACGATCGGGGGTCCAGTTCTGTTCAGGCGAAGGGTTACAACCCCGGTCCTTGTTTGGTTTAAGGGTTGTAACCTGGCTCCCAGAGCAGTTCTGTGTCCTCTCTTCGTTTATTGTCTTATTGCAACCCTATGTCATGTTCGTCATATTTTACCTTACCTTAATACCATGATTATTTATACTGGCCTTAGCAATGAAGATCGGGGGTCCAGTTTTGTTCTGGCGAAGGATTACAACCCCGGTCCTTGTTTGGTTTAAGGGTTGTAACCTGGCTTCCGGAGCAGTTCTATGTCCTCTCTTCGTTTATTGTCTTCACTGTACCAATAGTCTTTGAGACGGGTTTCTATTCAGGTGAAGGGCTGCAACCCCGGTCCTTGTTTGGTTTAAGGGTTGTGACCTGGCTACTTGAATGGTTTTCTCGTACTCAGTTTACTGTTGTTATCTCTATTATTATCAGTTCTTTATTTATTATCTTTAATATTCTATTGTAATTTGCTGGTTTTAGTTCCTAAGTGAAGCCTTCTTTGTGGTACTTGATCTTTCTGGGGTCTGACCCAGCTGGTTTTGTGTGGCCAGATATCGGAGCAGCACCAGAGGATCCACCTGTCTTCCAGCCAGATGGTGACCACCAGGCGTAACCCTGGCAACGAGTGGGTTTCTTTTTGTCCTCCCACTTTATTGTAAAAATTATTCTTTTGAGGCATTTAGCCGGCGAGCACGTGTTAGCTCGTGTTGCATCTTATTTACTGTCTGCCTACGGGCTGTAACATGATTGACAGATCCTAGGTTTGATCATGTATGACTGAACTCTTGCTAGTCTTGACATTTTGTACGACTAGCTTCATGATCATCCAATATGTAATGTATGGGACGCCTTGCTATTATATATTAGGTGCTCTGACATATTGTAACTATTATTGCTTGCTTGAGATTGTGACAATAGGCTTGTTCATGACCATAGAAGACTGTTGGCTTGTAGTTAAACCCTTATGTATCTAGACAGCCGTGACCGTATAGCGAGGTGGGTTGCACTTCAATATACGTAACTGGCTATGTACGCCCCCGCTCTCCAGTATTCTGGTTCTGGGGCGTGACATGGTTTTAGTGGTGGCCCATACAGGTCTTGTAAATCAAGATGTGTGAGGGTTTACCGAATAGATGTCTCAATTAGTACCCGCCCTTGATCTCTGCTCGTATCCTCTGAATCCCTGTAATCTTGACCTGATCACATACTTGTATCGTTGATCTGTCCTGGTCCTTCCTTATTGTTCCCTATGTCGTCTTCTTCAGCGGCATTGTTCCTGGACCTGCCGATCAGCAAGACAAGCACCTCCCGCGGACCAGCAGCAACCTGGAGATCAAGCCCAGCATTCAGGAGTAGCCTCCATAGTCATGCCTACTAGAGGAGAGCCTCCAGTTCAGCCCGTCCAACCTGTAGAGCCTGATGATGGTACTTTGGTGGGTCTCATCAGGTCACTATTAGCCTCCCAGGATCGTTGAGGAGATGCCTTGCACCAGGCGGTGGCAGACGCTACGACCAGAGGAGGTCATCAGGGTAATAACACGGCCAACAGCTTCAAGCGCTTGAACCCTCCCTTCTTCGACGGCAGTGAAGATACGATCGCTGCAGATGCTTGGCTTCAGGATACAGAGGTGATTCTAGAAGCAGCCAGGACCCCAGAGATCGAGAAGGTGGCGGTGGTGTGCCTGCAGTTATTGGATCTTGCCCGCAGCTGGTGGGCGGTACAGGCCGTTGGATTAGTGGCACCCATTGCTTGGGCAATATTCAGAGAGAGATTCCAGACCAAGTATTTCGATGCTATTGCTCGGTACGACCTACAGACGAGGTTCACCAATTTGAAGCAGATGGGCAGGACGGTCGATGGATATGCGGCCGAGTTCTCCAGGCTTAGTCGGTTTGCTCCCACCTTGGTAAGAACCGAGTTCGATAGAGCCCAGCGGTTCTAGCAGGGACTTCACCTGGAGATTTTGTTGGCGGTGGAGCAGTTTGAGCATCAGCCCTTTGATGCAGTATTGAGAGCAGCTCAGAGGCACGAGTATACCTCCCAGAGGATCGTGGATATGACCGGAGGTCGGAAGCGATCCCACAGCCAGATGAATCAGTCTTCAGTACCGGCCCCGGCAGCCAGGGCTTTGACCATTGGAGCTCCGAGGCGGGCGACCTCAGTGACGTCTGTTCAGCATTCCACCCCGATGCACCCTTAGCAGCAGAAGCAGAAGCAGTCTTCCGCAGTGGGATGTTCACACTGCGGGAAGCCAGGGCATGTGGTATCAGAGTATCGCAGAGCACAGGGTTTTTGCTTGGTTTGTGGTATCCCGGACCACAAGGTTGGGAACTGCCCGAACATGGGGAGTTCATCGGCCTTCTCTAGTCCTTCAGTTAGAGGACCAGCACCAGTCCAGCAGCAGCAGCAGCTGCAGTACCCGTTCCCGAGGCCACTGCCGACGCAGGCCCAGGCATTCCAGCAGCAGAGACCGCAGCAGTATGCCCAAGCCCAAGCCCTGATCCAGAGCAGGCAGAGGAATTTTTAGCAGAGGGGACCCGCACCCAGAGGACATGGTCAAGTGCTGGCTTTGACCATGGGAGAGGAAAGAATAGCACCAAGTGAGGTAGTGGCAGGTTCTATTCTCATCAACACCTTTTCAGCTTCAGTATTATTTGATTCTGGTGCCTCGCATTTATTTATGTCTGCACGATTCGCAACACGGATAGGATTGGAGCCTGAGTCATTATCAGTGAGGCTCAATATACTTACTGGTAACGGACTTATGGGAGTATATAGAGTGTTTTCCTCGTGTCAGATCATAGTTAGCGGTAGAGAGTTCCCCGCTAGATTGATAGAGTTCCCGATGGCCGATTATGATGTGGTCTTAGGGATGGATTGGTCGAGGGACCAGTATGCTAGGATAGACTGCCATATCGGCAGGGTTGTTTTTAGCATTCCAGGCGAGCCAGAGTTTTCCTTTTCCCGAGGCGAAGTTGAACCTTCTCCTCCAGTGTTGCGGATGGCAGTAGCAGCAGTACAGTTACCTCGGATAGTCGAAGAGTTTCCAGATGTTTTCCCCGAAGAGCTTCCAGGGATGCCGCCAGAGCGGGAGATCGAGTTCACCATCGACTTGATTCTCGAAACAGCCCCAGTGTCAGAGAGAGTCTTCCAGTGTGGCATTGATGGCCAACATGCAAGTTCAGTCCACTATAGTTGAGAGAATCAAGATAGCTCAGTCATCAGATTCTAAGCTTCAGCGACTCAGAGCAGAGTATGAGGCAGGACGAAGACCAGAGTTATGTATCCATGAAGATGGTACACTTCGACATGGGAAGCGTCTTTGTGTACCCCGCGAAGATATCAGACAGGAGATCATGGTGGAGGCTCACAGTTCGCAGTATTCCATTCATCCCGGTGGTACGAAGATGTACCGTGATATCCGTCAGCACTTTTGGTGGAATGGCATGAAGAGGGAGATAGCCCGGTTTGTCTCTCGGTGTTTGGTTTGCTAATAAGTTAAAGCTGAACATCAGAGGTCAGCTGGACTTCTTCAGCCATTGTCAATTCCAGAATGGAAGTGGGAGCATGTAACTATGGATTTTGTGACTAGATTACCTAGATCCCCAGATGGTCGAGATGCTATTTGGGTTATAGTTGACCGGCTCACGAAGGTGGCTCACTTTCTCCCATTCAGAGTTGGTCAGTCGATGGCTCAGCTAGCAGAGATGTACCTCAGGAAGATCGTCCGATTTCACGGTATACCAATCAGTATCACCTCGGACAGAGATTCAAGATTCACGTCGTACTTTTAGCGCAGCTTGCAGGAGAGTTTGGGAACTCACCTCCAGTTCAGCTCAGCTTATCACCCGCAGACAGATGGCCAGTCGGAACGTACGATCCAAACTCTTGAAGACATGTTGCGGTCATGTACACTCGACTTCGGTGGTTCGTTGGAAGATCACTTGCACCTGGTGGAGTTCTCGTACAATAATAGTTTCCAAGCTAGTAACCAGATGGCCCCATTTGAGGCGCTGTACGGCATGAAGTGCAGATCCCCGCTAGCCTGGGATGATGTTGGAGAGAGGCAGATGCTTGGTCCGGAAATGATTGCTCAGACCGTTGAAGTGGTCAGGAGAGTCAGAGATCATCTTCGAGTTTCCCAAGATCGCCAGCGTCATTGGGACGATTCTCATCGACGCCCTTTTAAGTTTTCTGTCGACGACCATGTATTCCTGAGGATTTCAACTAACAGTGGTGTCATTCGTTTCGACGTACGGGGAAAGCTTAGTCCTAGGTATATAGGGCCGTTCGACATTCTGGAGCGAGTAGGTGATGTATCCTATCGTCTCGCTCTTCCACCGTCGCTACGTGAGGTGCATGACGTGTTCCATGTATCCCAACTGCGACGGTATATCCCAGACCCGAGCCACATCCTGGATCATTCGGAATTGGTTGTTGGTACCAACCTTTGGTATGAGGAGAGGCCTGTATCTATATTGGACCGGAGAGAGAAGGTATTCAAGAACAAGACTATTAGTTTAGTCCGTGTTGCTTGGGGTCATCACTCTTTGGGTGAGTCGACGTGGGAGCGTGAGGATGATATCCGATCGCGATATCCTGACCTGTTTCACTCATAAGGTATAATGTCTTCCTTATACCTTATGCTTTCAATTTCCTTGCTTGAATGAATGACTGCATGATAGACTGCTTGTTATAGCCTACGATTAGTATAGGTTGTCCTTGCCGCTCTAGCCTCTTAATTAAATTCTAAGGACGGAATTCTTTTAAGGTGGGTAGAGTTGTAATGACCGTGGTTCGTATTACGTATTTGGAATACGTATATGTATCTTGACTCGTATTTTATGTCTTCTGGCTTGGTCTATTTTGGGTTGGCTTGGTTCGGCTTGGGTTGTTTATTGGTTCATCATGAACCAAGGGGAGAACCCCTACCTACCACCACCATCACCAATTATTAACTCATTCCCTTATTCTCTCTCTTCATTTACTTCTTCTTCTCTACCATTACTTCTTCAACTACCAGGAGGGAGAGAGAGAGAGCTTAGGCAAGTACAAACTAGCTTCATGATGGATCTCAAGTTTTATTGTTCCATTTTCTTCCTTACTCGATTCTAAGCCTCTTTAGAACTTGGCATTTTTGAATTTGATGGATGGATTCTTGTAGATCTAAGTTTGTAACTTTCGGTTTTTTGGTTTTGATCTCTAAAACTTGGTTTTTTTTGAAAAATAATGGTTCTATGTTGTAGAGAATTCAATTTCATGCAGTTTTGGCTTTTGTTTCGCTTGATTTCGACTTCGGACGAGGAAGTTATGGCCATAGCAAGTTTTCGAAACTTTCATGGCTGAACGTGCTGTTTGGGGACGATGACCCCTCATGCGCCCGGGAGACCATGTGCCGGGAGGCCATGCGCTGTGAAATCCTGGCAATGTATCCCTTAAACTCCGAGCGTATCATGCGCGTAGGTTCCCTACGCGCATGTACTGAAGACGCAACGTGAGTTTCCTACGCGCCAATGGTGCAGGAATCCCACGCACTGATTGCGCAGGAATCCCACGCGCCAATCGTGCAGGAATCCCACACGCCAATGGTGCAGGAATCCCATGCACTGATTGTACAGGAATCCCACGTGCCGATTGTGCAGGAATCCCATGCGCCGATCGTACAGGAATCCCACGCGCCAATGGTGCTGGAATCCCATGCACCGATTGTGCAGGAATCCCACGCGCCGATTGCGCAGGAATCCCACGTGCCGATCGTGCAGGAATCCCACGTGCCGATTGTGCAGGAATCCCACGTGCCGATTGTGCAGGAATCCCACGCACCGATCGTGCAGGAATCCCATGCGCCGGGATTGCTCTATTTCACTGTTTTTGCCTGTTTAAGTTGTTTTGTAGCTAGAATCTTAAAAAACTCAAAACATGAAAGTTGTAGATCTTTTCCTTGGCTTTAAGAATATGTCACTAGTTATTTTATGCAAGTTTCTCTCATTCATGATAAGGTAAGAATAGAACACGGTAATGGCCGCTGTGGCACACTCTTGACAAGCAAACTGACATGATATATCATGACATGCTGTTACGACAGCTAGTCTTACATGATAAGTATGAATGACCTGGACACCGTGGGCGATTGTGTTTGTACAAATAAACCAGTACTGTCTTGCATCATGTCTAGGATAGGGATCCCTGAGTACCACGGTCAGGAATACCTACAGTAATTGACTAAGGCTAATAAACTAGAATAATTCAGTAGACATGAAGAGATTTCCAGCTACAGGCAATCCTGTTATCTGGGCGCATTAAGTGGACTTGTAGCCTACCGACGAGTAGGGCACATTTCTAGCACACCGTCACGTATTGTATTCTTCATAAACGGACATTCGACCTGGATAACCGGATGGTCTGCAGGGCTTGTGGCTGTTGGGATAATCTTATTACATCTTGCTAGTAACTAGGCCTGTGATAACCCTAGTTAGTTAAAAGTATCAAGCCGTACTCTTGGTTGGCCGTGATTGATTGGATGAAGTTTATTCCAGCTTAGTCTTATCTCGATCCTGTGCAAGATTGTGACATGACATGATTATTGATGCTTGCCTTAACAATAATGATCAGGGGTCCAGTTCTGTTCAGGCGAAGGGTTACAACCCCGGTCCTTGTTTGGTTTAAGGGTTGTAATCTGGCTCCCGGAGCAGTTCTGTGTCCTCTCTTCGTTTATTGTCTTATTGCAACCCCATGTCATGTTCGTCATATTTTACCTTACCTTAATACCATGATTATTTATACTGGCCTTAGCAATAAAGATCGGGGGTCCAGTTCTGTTCCGGCGAAGGGTTACAACTCCGGTCCTTGTTTGGTTTAAGGGTTGTAACCTGGCTCCCGGAGCAGTTCTGTGTCCTCTCTTCGTTTATTGTCTTCACTGTATCAATAGTCTTTGAGACGGGTTTCTATTCAGGTGAAGGGCTGCAACCCCGATCCTTGTTTGATTTAAGGGTTGTGACCTGGCTGCTTGAATGGTTTCCTCGTACTCAGTTTACTGTTGTTATCTCTATTATTATCAGTTCTTCATTTATTATCTTTAATATTCTATTGAGATTTGCTGGTTTTAGTTCCTAAGGGAAGCCTTCTTTGTGGCACTTGCTCTTTCTGGTGTCTGACCCAGCTGGTTTTGTGTGGCCAGATATCGGAGCAGCACCAGAGGATCCACCTGTCTTCCAGCCAGATGGTGACCACCAGGCGTAACCCTGGCAACGAGTGGGTTTCTTTTTGTCCTCCCACTTTATTGTAAAAATTATTCTTTTGAGGCATTTAGCCGGCGAGTACGTGTTAGCTCATGTTGTACCTTATTTACTGTCTGCCTACGGGCTGTAACATGATTGACAGATCCTAGGGTTGATCATGTATGACTGAACTCTTGCTAGTCTTGACATTTTGTACGACTAGCTTCATGATCATCCAATATGTAATGTATGGGACGCCTTGCTATTATATATTAGGTGCTCTGACATATTGTAACTATTATTGCTTGCTTGAGATTGAGACAATAGCCTTGTTCATGACCATAGGAGACTGTTGACTTGTAGTTAAACCCTCATGTATCTAGACAACCGTGACCGTATAGCGAGGTGGGTTGCACTTCAATATACGTAGCTGGCTATGTACGCCCCCGCTCTCCAGTATTCTGGTTCTGGGGCGTGACATGGTTTTAGTGGTGGCCCATGCAGGTCTTGTAAATTAAGATGTGTGAGGGTTTACCGAATAGATGTCTCAATCAGTACTCGCCCTTGATCTCTGCTCGTATCCTCTGAATCCCTGTAATCTTGACCTGATCACATGCTTGTATCGTTGATCTGTCCTGGTCCTTCCTTATTGTTTCCTATGTCGTCTTCTTCAGCGGCATTGTTCCTGGACCTGCCGATCAGCAAGACAAAGCACCTCCCGCGGACCAGCAGCAACCTGGAGATCAAGCCCAGCATTCAGGAGTAGCCTCCATAGCCATGCCTACTGGAGGAGAGCCTCCAGTTCAGCCCGTCCAACCTGTAGAGCCTGATGATGGTACTTTGGTGGGTCTCATTAGGTCACTATTAGCCTCCCAGGATCGTCGAGGAGATGCCTTGTACCAGGCGGTGGCAGACGCTTTGACCAGAGGAGGTCATCAGGGTAATAGCGCGGCCAACAGCTTCAAGCGCTTGAACCCTCCCTTCTTCGACGGCAGTGAAGATGCGATCGCTGCAGATGCTTGGCTTCAGGACACAGAGGTGATTCTAGAAGCAGCCAGGACCCCAGAGATCAAAAAGGTGGCGGTGGTGCGCCTGCAGTTATTGGATCTTGCCCGCAGCTGGTGGGCGGCGCAGGCCGTTGGATTAGTGGCACCCATTGCTTGGGCCGTATTCAGAGAGAGATTCCAGACCAAGTATTTTGATGCTTTTGCTCGGTACGACCTACAGACGAGGTTCACCAATTTGAAGCAGATGGGCAGGACGGTCGATGGATATGCGGTCGAGTTCTCCAGGCTTAGTCGGTTTGCTCCCACCTTGGTAGCAACCGTGTTCGATAGAGCCCAGCGGTTCCAGCAGGGACTTCACTTGGAGATTTTGTTGGCGGTGGAGCAGTTTGAGCATCAGACCTTTGATGCAGTATTGAGAGCAGCTCGGAGGCACGAATATACCTCCCAGAGGATCGTGGATAGGACTGGAGGTCGGAAGCGATCCCACAGCCAGATGAATCAGTCTTCAGCACCGGCCCCGGCAGCCAGGGCTTTGACCATTGGAGCTCCGAGGCGGGCGACCTCAGTGAAGTCAGTTCAGCATTCCACCCTGACGCACCCTCAGCAGCAGAAGCAGAAGCAGTCTTCCGCAGTGGGATGTTCACACTGCGGGAAGCCAGGGCATGTGGTATCAGAGTGTCGCAGAGCACAGGGTTTGTGCTTGGTTTGTGGTACCCCGGACCACAAGGTTGGGAACTGCCCGAACAGGGGGAGTTCATCGACCTTCTCTAGTCCTTCAGTTAGAGGACCAACACCAGTCCAGCAGCAGCAGCAGCTGCAGTACCCGTTCCCGAGGCCATTGCCGACGCAGGCCCAGGCATTTCAGCAGCAGAGACCGCAGCAGTATGCCCAAGCCCAAGCCCTGATCCAGAGCAGGCAGAGGAATTTTCAGCAGAGGGGACCCGCACCCAGAGGACATGGTTAAGTGCTGGCTTTGACCATGGAAGAGGAAGGAATAGCACCAGGTGAGGTAGTGGCAGGTACTATTCTCGTCAACACCTTTCCAGCTTCAGTATTATTTGATTCTGGTGCCTCGTATTCATTTATGTCTGCACGATTCGCGACACGGATAGGATTGGAGCCTGTGTCATTATCAGTGAGGCTCAATATACTTACTGGTAGCGGACTTGTGGGAGTATATAGAGTATTTTCCTCGTGTCAGATCATAGTTAGCGGTAGAGAGTTCCCCGCTAGATTGATAGAGTTCCCGATGGCCGATTATGATGTGGTCTTAGGGATGGATTGGTTGAGGGACCAGTATGCTAGGATAGACTGCCATATCGGCAGGGTTGTTTTAGCATTCCAGGCGAGCCAGAGTTTTCCTTTTTCTGAGGCGAAGTTGAACCTTCTCCTCCAGTGTTGCGGATGGCAGTAGCAGAAGTGCAGTTACCTCGGATAGTCGAAGAGTTTCCAGATGTTTTCCCCGAAGAGCTTCCAGGGATGCCGCCAGAGCGGGAGATCGAGTTCACCATCGACTTGATTCCCGGAACAGCCCCAGTGTCAGAGAGAGTCTACAGGATGGCACCGTCAGAATTAGAGATATTGTACAAGATGATTGAGGAACTCAGAACCAAGGGATTCATTCGTGCTAGTAGATCGCCTTGGGGAGCCCCGATGCTTCTTGTGAAAAAGAAGGATGGTACATCCAGATTATGTATATATTATTGTACCTTAAACTCAGTGACAATCAAGAACAGATACCCTCTCCCGAGGATAGATGACTTGTTTGATCAACTCAAGGGGGCAGCAGTATTCTCGAAGATCGACTTGCGCTCAGGATATCATCAGATCAGAGTCAGAAAGCAGGACATCCCGAAGACCGCTTTCAGATCTAGGTATGGGCATTGGGAGTTCCTTGTGATACCATTTGGAGCAACCAATGCGCCGGCTGTATTCATGGACCTCATGAATCATATCTTCATGCCTTATTTGGATCAGTTCGTGATTGTGTTCCTAGGTGACATCCTGGTCTACAGCAAGAGTGAGGCAGAGCATGAGCAGCATCTCCGAGTTGTCCTCCAGATTCTCAGAGAGCACCAGTTGTATGCCAAGTTTAGTAAATACGAGTTCTGGCTCGATCACATTTCGTACTTGGGTCATATCATCACCAGAGGAGGAGTAGAAGTAGATCCCCAGAAGATCGTGGCTATTGAGTCGTGGCCAGTGCCCAGCACAGTTGCAGAAATCCGTAGTTTTCTTGGATTGGCCGGTTACTATCGGCGATTTGTTTCAAACTTTGCTCGAATCTCAGTGCCATTGACCCAGTTGACCCACAAGGATGTGCAGTTTGCTTGGACAACAGAATGTCAGGATTCTTTGGAGAAGTTGAAGCGAGGCTTGATGACGGCATCCATTCTCACGCTTCCAGATGGAACTGGAGGATTTTTATTATATTGCGATGCTTCAGGCAGAGGTTTAGGATGTGTTCTGATGCAGCATGGGAAGGTAATAGCTTATGCGTCACGATAACTTTGTGATCATGAAAGGAATTACCCGACCAACGACTTGGAACTGGAAGCAGTAGTGTTTGCACTCAAGCTTTGGAGACACTACTTGTACGGAGATAGGGTGGAGATTTTCACCGACCACAAGAGCCTGAAGTATGTTTTCACTCAGAAGGATCTTAACATGCGTCAGAGAAGATGGCTAGAGCTACTTGTAGATTATGATGTCAACTTGCAGTATCATCCTGGGAAGGCCAACGTCATTGTAGATGCATTGAGCAGGAGAGCCAGAGTTTATTTCCTAACAGCGCAATCAGAGCTGTTAGCCGATCTTCAGAAGATGGGTATAGAAGTTGTCCTCCCTTCCAGTGTGGCATTGATGGCCAACATGCAAGTTCAGTCCACTATAGTTGAGAGAATCAAGATAGCTCAGTCATCATATTCTAAGCTTCAGCAACTCAGAGCAGAGTGTGAGGCAGGACGAAGACCAGAGTTATGTATCCATGAAGACGGTACACTTCGACATGGGAAGCGTCTTTGTGTACCCCGCGGAGATATCAGACATGAGATCATGGTGGAGGCTCACAGTTCGCAGTATTCTATTCATCTCGATGGTACGAAGATGTACCGTGATATCCGTCAGCACTTTTGGTGGAATGGCATGAAGAGGGAGATAGCCCGGTTTGTCTCTCGTTGTTTGGTTTGCCAACAAGTTAAAGCTGAACATCAGAGGTCAGCTGGACTTCTTCAACCATTGTCAATTCCAGAATGGAAGTGGGAGCATGTAACCATGGATTTCGTGACTGGATTACCTAGATCCCCAGCTGGTCGAGATGCTATTTGGGTTATAGTTGACCGTCTCACGAAGGTGGCTCACTTTCTCCCATTCAGAGTTGGTCAGTCGACGGCTCAGCTAGCAGAGATGTACCTCAGGAAGATCGTCCGACTTTACGGTATACCAGTCAGTATCACCTCGGACAGAGATTCAAGGTTCACATCGCACTTTTAGCGTAGCTTGCAGGAGAGTTTGGGAACTCACCTCCAGTTCAGCTCAGCTTATCACCCGCAGACAGATGGCCAGTCGGAACGCACGATCCAGACTCTTGAAGACATGTTGCAGTCATGTACACTCGACTTCGGTGGTTCGTGCGAAGATCACCTGCACCTGGTGGAGTTCTCGTACAACAATGGTTTCCAAGCTAGTAACCAGATGGCCCCGTTTGAGGCGCTGTACGGCAGGAAGTGCAGATCCCTGCTAGCCTGGGACGATGTTGGAGAGAGGCAGATGCTTGGTTCAAAAATGATTGCTCAGACCGTTGAAGTGGTCAGGAGAGTCAGAGATCATCTTCGAGTTGTCCAAGATCGCCAGCGTCATTGGAACGATTCTCATCGACGCCCTCTTAAGTTTTCTGTCGGCGACCATGTATTCCTGAGGATTTCACCTAATCGTGGCGTCATTCATTTCGACATACGGGGAAAGCTTAGTCCTAGGTATATAGGGCCGTTCGACATTCTGGAGCGAGTAGGTAATGTATCCTATCGTCTCGCTCTTCCACCGTCGCTACGTGAGGTGCATGACATGTTCCATGTATCCCAACTGCGACGGTATATCCCGGACCCGAGCCACATCCTGGATCATTCAGAATTGGTTGTTGGTACCAACCTTTCGTATGAGGAGAGGCCCGTATCTATATTAGACCGAAGAGAGAAGGTACTCAAGAACAAGACTATTAGTTTAGTCCGTATTGCTTGGGGTCATCACTCTTTGGGTGAGTCGACGTGGGAGCGTGAGGATGATATCCGATCGCGATATCCTGACCTGTTTGACTCATAAGGTATAATGTCTTCCTTATACCTTATGCTTTCAATTTCCTTGCTTGAATGAATGACTGCATGATAGACTGCTTGTTATAGCTTACGATTAGTATAGCTTGTCCTTGCCGCTCTAGCCTCTTAATTAAATTCTGAGGACAGAATTCTTTTAAGGTGGGTAGAGTTGTAATGACCGTGGTTCGTATTACATATTTGGAATACGTATACGTATCTTGACTCGTATTTTATGTCTCCTGGCTTGGTCTATTTTGGGTTAGCTTGGTTCGGCTTGGGTTGTTTATTGGTTCATCATGAACCAAGGGGAGAACCCCTACCTACCACCACCATCACCATTTATTAACTCATTCCCTCATTCTCTCTCTTCATTTACTTCTTTTTCTCCACCATTACTTCTTCAACCACCAGGAGGGAGAGAGAGAGAGAGAGAGAGCTTAGGCAAGTACAAACTTGCTTCATAATGGATCTCAAGTTTTATTATTCCATTTTCTTCCTTACTCGATTCTAAGCCTCTTAGAACTTGGCATTTTTGAATTTGATGGATGGATTCTTGTTGATCTAAGTTTGTAACTTTCGGTTTTCTTGGTTTTGATCTCTAAATTTTGGTTATTTTTGAAAACTAATGGTTCTATGTTGTAGAGAATTCAATTTCATGCAGTTTTGGCTTTTGTTTTGCTTGATTTCGACTTCGAACGTGGAAGTTATGGCCATGGCAAGTTTTCGAAACTTTTATGGCTGAACTTGCTGTTTGGGGACGATGACCCCTCATGCGCCCGGGAGGCCATGCGCTGTGAAGTACTGGCAACGCATCCCTTAAACTCCGAGCGTGTCATGCGCGTAGGTTCCCTACGCGCATGTACTGAAGACGCAACGTGAGTTTTCCACGCGCCAATGGTGCAGAAATCCCACGCGCTGATTGCGCAGGAATCCCACACGCCGATCGTGCAGGAATCCCACGCGCCAATGGTGCAGGAATCCCACGCGCTGATTGCGCAGGAATCCCACGCGCTGATTGCACAGGAATCCCACGCGCCGATTGTGCAGGAATCCCACGCGCCGATCGTGCAGGAATCCCACGCGCCAATGTTGCATGAATCCCACGCACCGATTGCGCAGGAATCCCACGCACCGATCGCACAGGAATCCCACGCGCCGATTGCACAGGAATCCCACGCACCGATTGTGCAGGAATCCCACGCGCCGATCGTGCAGGAATCCCATGCGCCAGGATTGCTCTATTTTACTGTTTTTGCTTGTTTAAGTTGTTTTGTAGCTAGAATCTTGAAAAACTCAAAACATGAAAGTTGTAGATCTTTTCCTTGGCTTCAAGAATATGTCACTAGTTATTTTATACAAGTTTCTCTCATTCATGATAAGGTAAGAATAGAACACGGTAATGGCCGCTGTGGCGCACTCTTGACAAACAAACTGACATGATATATCATGACATGCTGTTACGATAGCTAGCCTAACATAATAAGTATGAATGACAAGGACACCGTGGACGATTGCGTTTGTACAAATAAACCAGTACTGTATTGCATCATGTCTAGGATAGGGATCCCTGAGTACCACGGTCAGGGATACCTACAGTAATTGACTAAGGCTAATAAACTAGAATAATTCAGTAGACATGAAGAGATTCCCAGCTACAGGCAATCCCATTATCTGGGCGTATTAAGTGGACTTGTAGCCTACCGACGAGTAAGGCACATTTCCAGCACACAGTCACGTGTTGCATTCTTCATAAACGGACATTCGACCTGGATAACCGGATGATCTGCAGGGCTTGTGGTTGTTGGGATAATCTCATTGCATCTTGCTAGTAACTAGGCCTGTGATAACCCTAGTTAGTTAAAAGTATCAAGCCGTACTCTTGATTGGCCGTGATTGATTGGATGGAGTTTATTCCAGCTTAGTCTTATCCTGATCCTGTGCAAGATTGTGACATGACATGATTATTGATGCTTGCCTTAACAATAACGATCGGGGGTCCAGTTCTGTTCAGGCGAAGGGTTACAACCCCGGTCCTTGTTTGGTTTAAGGGTTGTAACCTGGCTCCCGGAGCAGTTCTGTGTCCTCTCTTCGTTTATTGTCTTATTGCAACCCCATGTCATGTTCGTCATGTTTTACCTTACCTTAATACCATGATTATTTATACTGGCCTTAGCAAAAAAGATCGGAGGTCCAGTTCTGTTCCGGCGAAGGGTTACAACCTCGGTCCTTATTTGGTTTAAGTGTTGTAACCTGGCTTCCGGAGCAGTTCTGTGTCCTCTCTTCGTTTATTGTCTTCACTGTACCAATAGTCTTTGAGACGGGTTTCTATTCAGGTGAAGGACTGCAACCCCGGTCCTTGTTTGGTTTAAGGGTTGTGACCTGGCTACCTGAATGGTTTTCTCGTACTCAGTTTACTATTTTTATCTCTATTATTATCAGTTCTTCATTTATATCTTTAATATTCTATTATGATTTGCTGGTTTTAGTTCCTAAGTGAAGCCTCCTTTGTGGCACTTGCTCTTTCTGGGGTCTGACCCAGCTGGTTTTGTGTGGCCAGATATCGGAACAGCACCAGAGGATCCACCTGTCTTCCAGCCAGATGGTGACCACCAGGCGTAAACCTGGCAACGAGTGGGTTTTTTTGTCCTCCCACTTATTGTAAAAATTATCTTTGAGGCGTTTAGCCGACGAGCACGTGTTAGCTCGGTGTGACCTTATTTACTGTCTGCCTCGGGCTGTAACATGATTGACAGATCCTAGGGTTTGATCATGTATGACTGAACTCTTGCTAGTCTTGACATTTTGTACGACTAGCTTCATTATCAATCCAATATGTAATGTATGGGACGCCTTGTATTATATTTGGTGCTGACATCTGTAACTATATTGCTTGCTGAGATTGAGACAATAGGCTGTTTATGACCATAGGAGATGTTGGCTTGTAGTTAAACCCTCATGTATCTAGACAGCCGTGACCGTTATAGCGAGGTGGGTTGTATTCAATATACGTAGCTGGCTATGTACGCCCCCGCTCTCCAGTATTCTGGTTCTGGGGCGTGACAGCGTGGGTTTAGGGTTAGCGTTTTCTGCACCCTCCTCTCGTTTATACATATATATGAAGGTTTTGCTCGGGTTCGGCTCTGTGGGGGGAGGGGGGAG
>JANAVB010024399.1:12139612-12150396 GCA_029216955.1 Iris pallida | reverse complement strand
TTATGACTAAAATATGATTTTCTCATCCTATATATATGGGGTGAGGCTAGAGGCACAAAAGCACAACACAAAAGTAGAGATTCGGGGTGCTCGTCCACAAGAAAATCTAAGAGAAAGTCCATACTTTCTCTTAGGACTTCGCCATCACAAGACAGAAGAAGAAGAAGATCTAATTGAGGAGTCGTCAACTTCGGTTAGGAGATTTCTACGGTGGTGAGTGATCTCATTTTAATCTTCTATTTTCTTTCTTGAGAGTGGTGAGGGGTTGAACCTATTAGGACAAATGGTTCAACGTGAGTTTTGTCAATCTTGTAATTTAATCTAAGTATTAAAGTTAGGATTTATCTAGGTAGTACGTCACCGCCATATACTTGTCTTCATCTGTGCTTAGTGTCCATTAGAGGGGGTTGATTTTGATCAGGTGGGTTGGCAAACGCTTCGTACGCGCCCAACAGAGAGGACATCAATGAAGCACTCAAGATTAGGGATGGCAATTTTCCCAATCTAACCGATTTTTTTTCCAGCAGAGTTTGAATTTAGTTAGATTAGGGGCTCGATATGGATATTGTATACTCGTCCCGATAAATCGCGATCGATAGTCATATATAAAAAATATAAGTCTGCCAATATATAATATATATATATATTATATATATATATTATATATATATATATATATATATATAAACCATAATATATTAATACCGAAAAAGCCACCGAAGTGGATACAACCGTAGGTAGAAGGCTACCCCGAACACAAAGTCAGCCCGTAAGGAGCTAAACACACCAAAAAGCTATACATGCCTAAACCCAAGATGAAATAAAGAAAGAATGAAAACTTAAGGACCATCCGACCATCGCCATCCCTAAAGTGCCATCAGCCTCGGACCTTCAATTTGAAAGACATTCTCAAATTCATAATAAGCTGGGGAATTTCCCTACGATGATTCTTCGTCTTCCTGAACCAATATATCTATATATATATAATATTATATATATATATATATATATATATATATAATATATATATATATATCCTAACCTTCATCAAGTCTTTGTTGACTTAGTCCAGGAAGGCGCAGCGTGAACCCCTAACGCTGCGCCATCAATACATTTAGTTGAAGGCAGTCTTCTCACTTGTCTGACATATCCTTCTTTTTGGGGTTCCTCCCCTCTCTCCTCAGAGTTACGGCTTTCCCCCCTCCCCGCTTCTGTAGGAGCAAGGGCTATCTCCCTACTCCATTTCTTGCTTTTAGTATTTCAATGAAGGCCTCAGCCACCATGGATAACTTAGATTTAATATATATAATATATATATATATATAGAGATATATATATATATATTATATAATATTATTATTATTTAATAAGAAAACTTGAAGGTCTTACCATAAAACTTTCAATAATCCTAAAATGTCCCTACCTTAGCTTACATTATTTAATTATTTTTATAACATAATTAGATGTAATTGTAATTATAATATAATTATTATTAATGCCACTACCATCATTAATACCAACTACCATAATAAATACTTATAACATTATCATGTCTTTCCAACCTTTATTTTTTATTTTATAAAAAATATAGTGGTATAAATATCGGTATTCACAAGTATCTCATTATCTCATAAAAAGAAAAAAAAACTTTTCACAAAACATATTTCATTATGAATATTTCACTTTTGAAAAAAAAAATAGCATAATAAAAGTTGGTAAAATATAAAATATTTTCTCCAAATAATTATAAGTAACATATTATGCAACATCCTATTAGAAAAGTTTTATACAACAAATTAGCATAAAATATTTGTGCAAAGCACATGCACGAATGTTAGTATATATTAATAGGGTTTCCAAATACCATCCTCACATATTCTTCTTTGCAGCAGCGTGCACCCCGATGTCGTGCATGTGGTTGGAAAAACCCTAACCCTAAGCCGTCACCCCAATCCAGCGTGTACCCGACATCACCGTCGACCAAACCGCGGCCGTCCATCATCGGAAAATGTGCAACGAGCAGCCCACCCCCGCACGAAACCTGTCAGCGAGGAGCCAACTTCGCAACGGGATTTCTCTGCGCACGCTCGATTAATTTTCGATCCGTTTCTTCCGGTGTGATCCTAACCTATACACCTTTAATCTCCTTCAAATAGTTTGTGTTAGTTTGTATCATGTGCAATAAAAAATGAGTTCCAAAATCGAGAAAAACTTGATTTATTGGACGTTAGAAACTGTCCCAAAATGCCAACTTGGCGTCGATTTGCGACCAGAATATCGTAAACCTTGGAAACCTTCTGAAGAGACTTGTAGACAACATATAGGAGATCAAAACCCTTCTTGTAGATTTAATTTTCATGCATTATACAAAACTTATTGGTTTGTGAAGATTAAGAAAAAACTGGTTTTCAAAACTGAATTTTTAGAAAAATTGTCCCGATACGACGTCCGTCCCGTCAATCCGGGGACGTGGTCGCGAACCGAGAGCATCAAAAGGTGCGTATCGACTTCGTGGACATGTGAATTTTGACAAAATTCAAATTGGTCGCGTGTGCACGACTAATTTGATCCGTAACTGTCAAAATTTATTGTATCGACCTTTTGCAAATTTGCAATTACTTTGTGCACGTTCGTCATATAGAGACGAAACTTGTGCCAACAGGACCGTATCATTTTTCTGGTCCTGTGTGCCATGTTTGCTCCGATTTTGAGAAGGTCGACCGGAACGCTATTTTGGCGGGATCGCGATCCGATCCAACGGGCAAATTTGTGCACGGCCCACCGAAATCCAACTTTGGACATACTGTTGGTTCATCTCGTTAAATGGACCTTTAGACATATAGTTTGTTGACTTTAGAGACCGTAGATACCGATATGATTTTCGGTACAAAAGCAGGTCCAACGGCGGACATCGTTTTGGCCCCAAAAATTATCGTTTTGCCCTTGTGTCCAGAATTGGACTTATGTATAGGCTATTCTAGCTAATTTGATCATTCTGAGAATGTTGGTAATGTCTGTTTCAGCAATAGGAGACTGTTGTGCGAGTTGACCTTTCGTGGCTCATTGAGTGGTTTGTAGTTTCGATTTTCTCAGCTCAGGTCCTCATGCAAGTACATTCTCTGATAGTTTTATTACTTTGATATCTACTATATCCGATTCAGTTGTAGTGTTATACTTGATTCTCGACACAAGGATACACGGACTAGTATACGTGAATCTCGTCATGAGACGTCATTCCTGGTTTACCTGGTATATGAGTACATAGTTCGATATTGTTTCCTGTACTTGTATAGACACCGATTTGGGAGTGGGCTGGCCCCCTACTCTTTGAATCCCGTGTCATTACCTATCATGTCTGGAATCATTATACTACTCGGGGATGGGGAGTTATTAGAGGTTATGTGATCATTACCCCTACTTGTTTTTTACTTGTACATATCTCCACCCTCACCACACGTAGGGTGTAGCCCGACCTTATACTACTTGTGCATAGCTTTCCATTTTGGCTGGCGTGATCCCTATACTATTATACTACCTGTACATAGCCGGTCAAATGGCACGGCCTGATCTTGACCAAAGTCGATCACATAACGCTCTAATATCTCATGGCACTTACTTTATAGGTTTACATCGTACATCAGATTATATTTACTGCTTATTCCAGCTTTACCTTATATCTCACCCATGATATGCTATTCAGTTCTTTTATACAGTTTTACTTCCAGTTTTGACATTCATCATTTATTTCATTATAATTGTCTCTTATAGTATTTATCATTCACATGGAACTACTGTTAGTATTTGTACTTACTCATATCCTGACAGAATAACTCCCGTTGTTTTTCAGAGGATTTAGATGCAGACTGCCCGACCTACTACGGGTTTGGCATAGATGGAGTCTACGACCAGGACCTGCCTGTGGACCCGGTGATCGTAGAGGACGCACCGCCTGTAGTGACTTAGTTTAGCTAGATTTTGTCTGGACTATATTCCAGCTTGATACTTTGAGACTTATAGTATTTATTTGGGATCTTGTGATGTATTTAAATTCTGAACTTGTGATTGTGGCTCAGCACTACTTCAGACTATTTACTTCATCTTTATCCTTATCTTTATTATCGTGCTTATCTTCCTTAGATTTATGTGATTGAGTGGTGATTATATTCCTCCGTACGGAGATGATAGGTTATATTATTGTGTCTTAGATACTGTATGTTTTAGATGACCTTTACAGCGTTCTACCGCCGATGCTGCGATATAGGCTAGACGTACCCACATGCTCGTGCCCCTAAATAGGGTGCGGGTCGTGACACATTTTTATGGTGGCCCATGCAGGTCAGTGTCGCAACTAGTGCGATTTCGTAATGGTACTCGACTTAGAGTACTAATTACGAGCTTGCCGTTAGGATATAGGTTCTAGGTTATGATAGGAGTACTCAATCACATATTAGAAATTTTTTGATCTTTTGATTATCATGACAACTCTCCTTGCATTTTGAAATAAATTGTCCTTCCTTGACGATATCTTATCAAGTGACATATTGATCTCTTTGCTTAGGACTTTTGAGAGATTCCTGGGACGACCCTTGAGAATCTTGGTTGAACATCAATTTGAAATCCTTTTCTCTTATTTCTGTTCACCCTTGCTCCTTGTTATTGAATTTGATTTTGATGGATCATCGTTGATTTTGATTTTCATATTGAGATGAATTTTATGGCTTGAGTTACGGTATCTTCTGATAACATATGTTGACGGGAATAACCGGGAAGGTAAAACGTCTACTTGGTTATGGAACCCGGAGTTTATTGTAGCTATATTTGCCGACGTGGCGAAAATATAGAGACCTGACTTCAGATGTACATATCTTGGTCATGAGATTTAGGATTCCTCGCAGCTATACTAGTCGGCGTGGCAAAGATTCCAGATGACATGATTATAGAGGTGCATACCCAGTTATGGAATTTATCGTTATCGCAGCCTTGCTTACTGGCGTGGCGAGGTTTCTGAGTATCATGATTTGGACAAACGCATATGATTATTAGATTATATCTTGAGAAGGGTCCTAACATGTCTTCTCTATCATTTCACTTCTGTTATTATAGATTATGTTCCATCCTCAATTAGTTTAGAAGTAGGGATACTTTCAGTTCTTTAGTCCAGATCCTTGTAGATTCTCACTTCATTATAGGTTCTTCGTAGTGTGATGGCTTGATGATTTGCAATTGGTCTGTGTCCTTGAGTAATTGTGTTAATAGTTTAGAGCATGGTTAGGAAGTAATGTATATGATTTTTGATAATTAAATATAGATGATAACCCTAGAGTGATTAATGAGTGTTAAGGTAGGAGTTGCACTAGGTACCAGAATAGGAGGAGTACCCTAGTAGCAAGAGTCAAAGTATCTCCAGTGTTATAGAAGTTTATGCACCAACAGTTTAGTGACTAGTTGGAGGAGAGACATGAGCAACCTAGTATAGGGGTACCATCATATAGAGGAGTTAGTGCCTTGTGTAGACGGTATCAGGACTTGGGTAGACACCATAGAGGGCATGATTAAGCAGTGTTAGGTGATAGAGGAACTAAGGCAGACAATACAAGATAATATCCTGTAAGGTATGGTATATTATTCTGGATAGTGTGTGTCAATGAGTTGAGTATGCCCATGGCCTGGAACCATAGCGTACCGGTAGTATTATAAGAGGTAAACCGTCGGGAGAGCCAGAGTTTGAGTTCACCAAGTGAGCAGCGGAGCCGAGAGATGGTTTCTGTGGAGCTATGTTGACGGGGCAAGAATTGCCACATCCATTGATAGTAGGATTCTTGGATGTTTTCCCTGATGAGTTGCCAAAAATGCCGCCAAACAGGGATGTTGAGTTCTCTATAGACTTGGTGCTGGGCGCTGAGCCTATCTCGCAGCATGTCTGTAGGATCAACAACAGTGAGTTGGCAGAGCTGAAGAAGCAAGTCGACGAGCTGCAGGACAAAGGCTTTATCAGATCCAGTTCTTCACCTTGGGGCACACCTGTTCTGTTTGTACCGAAGAAGGATAGGACGGTACGCATGTGTGCTGACTACAGAGCGCTCAATAACCTCACTATCAAGAATAAATACCCATTGCCGAGGATTGACGACTTGTTCGATCAGTTGAGCGGCACAATAGTATTCTCGAAGATAGACTTGAGGTTCGGTTACCATCAGCTGAAGGTGAAGAAAGAAGACATCCCAAAGACGGCTTTTCGGACTTGGTACGGCCAGTACGAGTTCACTATTATGCCATTTGGGTTGACCAATGTCCCAACGGTATTCATGAACTTGATGAACAATGTATTCTATCAGTACCTTGACAAGTTCGTGGTGGTCTTCATAGATGACATATTGATCTACTCGAAGACACCGGAGGAGCACGAGGAGCATCTGCAGATTGTGCCAGAGACTCTCGGGAAGGAGTAGCTGTATGGAAAGTTGTCGAAGTGCGAGTTCTTCCTGGAGAAGGTAGAGTTCTTGGGTCATGTTGTGAATGAGCATGGGATCTCAGTGGACCCGAAGAAGATTTCAGCAGTTGAGTCTTGGTCCATGCCGAACTCAGTTGCAGAGATTCGGAGCTTTTTGGGTCTGGCAGGTTATTATCGGAAGTTCGTTTAGGACTTCTCTCGGATTGCAAAGCCAATGACTAGACTCACAAGGAAAGACGTGGAGTTCGTCTGGACCGAGGAGTGTCAGGCTGCTTTTGATGAGCTAAAAAAGAGGTTGACCATAGCTCTTATCTTGACGTTGCCATCAGGGACATGTGGTTTTACTATCTACAGTAATGCATCTGGAAAGGGCTTAGGTCGCGTTCTTCAGCAGCACATGAGGCGATTGTCTATGCATCCAGGCAATTACGTCCTTATGAGAAGAACTATCCTACCTATGATCTAGAGTTGGCAGCTGTTATTTTTGCTTTGAAGCCGTGGAAGCACTACCTGTACGGAGAGCGAGTTGAGATCTTCATGGATCACAAGAGCTTGAAGTACGTGTTCACTCAGAAGGAATTGAACATATGGCAGAAGCGGTGGCTAGAACTGATGAAGGACTTCGATATCTCGTTGCAGTACCATCCAGGAAAGGCCAACGTAGTTGCAGATGCCTTGAGCATATATCTAGTCGCTATGTATTTGACGGCAGATCATCATCTATTGGCCGATCTGGATAGTTTGGATATCGAGGTGATTGTTCCAGGCATGGAGGTTCAGATGTAGGATTTACAGATTCAGTTTGCGTTGATGGACAGAGTCAGATCAGCACAGATTAATGACGTGGCCCTGAGGAGCATCAGGGAGCAGGTGCAGGGAAAATTGCTAGACGATTTCTCTATAGCCGAAGATGGGTCGCTGAGGCACGGTTCTAGGTTTTGCGTTTCGAGTGGAGAGCTTCGGAAGGAGATTCTGCAGGAAGCGTATCGTTCTCAGTACTCTATGAATCCTGGAGCCAACAAGATGTACAGAGACCTGGGGTAGTATGTATGGTGGTATGGCATGAAGCGAGAGGTAGCTCAGTTTGTATCTCGATGCTTGGTGTGCCAGCAGGTTAAAGCCGAGAGACAGAGACCAGGTGGTCTGCTTCATCCACTATCCATTCCAGAGTGGAAGTGGAAGCACATCACTATGTACTTTGTATCTGGACTTTCACGATCTCCAGGAGGAAAAGATACGATTTGAGTCATCATTGATAGATTGACCAAATCGGTCCACTTTTTGCCTTTCAAGGTGGGACTGTCTACGGAGAAGCTGACAGAGATGTATGTACGGCATATAGTCAGATTGCACAGAGTTTCGGTGAGCATTGTTTCGGATTAGGATAGTCGTTTTACTTCCCACTTCTGGAGGAGTTTCCATACTAGCTTGGGCACCCAGCTCAAGTTCAGTACCGCGTATCACCCCCAGATGGACGGACAGTCAGAGAGGACCATCCAGACACTCGAGGATATGCTTCGTACTTGTGTGTTAGACTTCGGAGGATCTTGGAAGGACCATCTTCACTTGGTAGAGTTAGCTTACAACAACAACTATCAGGCCAGTATAGAGATGTCGCCATTTGAGGCTCTACACGGACGGAGATGTCGCTCTCCTTTATCATGGGACAATGTCGGCGAGAGAGTTTTACTTGGTCCGGAGAAGGTGGTGGATGCAGCAGGGAAGGTTAGATTGATCAGGGATAGACTTCGGGTGGCTCAGGATAGACAGCGATATTGGGCCAATAGACACCGGAGACCGTTAGAGTTCGAGGTTAGTATCGGTTTTTCTATTTGTGCTTGTTTGTGATTGTTTTCTTTAGAGTCTTGTATTGAGTCTTGATTTGTGTCTAGGTTGGTGATATGGTATTCCTGAGAATTTCTCCGACACGGGGCACGATTCGTTTTGGCCGAGGCGGGAAGCTTAGTCCGCGCTTCATCGGACCTTTCACTATTCTTGGAAAGGTCGGTGCAGTGGCCTATCGACTAGACTTGCCGCCTACGCTCGAGGGAGTGCATAATGTGTTCCATGTGTCGTAGTTGAGGCGGTACGTGGCAGACCCTAGTCACGTATTGGATTACTCCGAGTTAGAGGTGGGGCCTACTCTCCGCTATTCAGAACAGCCTGTAGAGATTCTGGATCGTCGGAAGAAGGTGCTCCGGAACCAAGTTATTCCTTTGGTTCGTGTCGCATGGAGGCATCACTCTCCAGATGAGTCTACCTAGGAGAGAGAGGATGAGATGCAAGAGCATTACCATTATCTCTTCGAGCTTTGAGGTATTATTCCCTTTTTTTATTGCTTGTGTTTCTTGTGCTAGTTAGCTCTAATTTGAGGACGAATTTTTTTAGGAGGGTAGATTTGTCACCCGGCCTACTTTTCTGAATAGAGCTAATATAGTCATTTATATTATTTTATTATTATTTAAATTTTTAATGTTAGTGTTTTTACATTATTAGTTAAATAGGTATTTTGTTGATATATATATATATATTTTGTTGATATATTATAATATATATATATATTATATATATATATACATATATTTTTATATTAAATTATATATATATATATATATTATATATATACTATATATATATATATATATATATATATATAATCTATATATTTATATATATATAATATATATATTATATATATATATATATTATATATATAATATACATATATATATATATATAATATATATTACATATATATATACATATATATAGTATATATATTATATATATATAATAATATATATATATCTATAATATTATACATATATATATATATATATATATATTATATATATAATATATAATTACATAAAAATATATATATATATATATATATATATATATATATATCTAACATAATATATATATATATAATATACATAATATATATATATTTTTATATATAAATATATATATAATATATATTTATTTATAAAGAAGGGAAAAAGAATTTAAATAAAATAATATGTGGTTGGTTTTTATATAAAATAAAAATATAAAAATATATGTCTATGTATATATATATATATATATATATATATATATATATATATATATATATATTATATATATATATATAATAATAATAATAATAATACTAATAATAATAATAATATAAATAATAATAATCTAATAATAATAATAATAATATTAATATTAATAAAAGAAAAAACCAATAAGTGAAAAAAAGAAAAAATAAACATATATATATATATATATATATATATATATATATATTATAATATATATATATATATATATATATATATATATATATAAACCATAAGTGAAATAAGACAAAGTAAACAAATACACACACACACACAAACCATCCACAACAGCAAGCACACATCAAAAGGGGGCCGATCCCTTTAGTAGAGCAAAACCAACCCGAGCCTTTGCGTAAACCCGAGACCCCCTTTCCTTATTTAAAACCGAACAAAGTCGACTATATATATAAATGTGTATCGAGAGAGAGATTTTTGGAAAAACCCTAACCCTAAGCCGTCACCCCAACCCAGCGTGTACCCCGACGTCGCCGTCGACCAAACCGCGACCGTCTATCGCCGGGAAACGCGCAATGAGCAGCCCACCCGTGCGCGGAAACTGTCAGCGAGGAGCCGACTTCGCAATGGGATTTCTTCGCGCACGCTCGATCGATTTTCGATCCGTTTCTTCCGGTATGATCCTAACCTATACATCTTTAATCTCCTTCAAATAGTTTGTGTTAGTTCGCATCATGTGCGATGAAAAATGAGTTCCAAAATTAAGAAAAACTTGATTTATTGGACGTTAGAAACTGTCCTGAAATGCCAACTTGGTGGTCGATTTGCGACCCGAATATCGCAAACCTTGGAAAACCTTCTTAAGAGACTTGTAGACAACATATAGGAGATCAAAACCCTTCTTGTAGATTTAATTTTATGTATTATACAGAAAGTTATTGGTTTGTTAAGATTGAGAAAAAACTGGTTTTTAAAACTAAATTTTTAGAAAAATTGTCCGATACGACGTCCGTTCCGTCAATCCGGGCGACGTGGTCGCGAACTGAAAGCATCAAAAGTTGTGTATCAACTTCGTGGATGTGTGGGCTTTGACGGAATTCAAATTGGTCGCGTGTGCGCGACGAATTTGATGCGTATCCGTTAAAATTTATCGTATCGGCCTTTTACAAATTTGTCAATTACTTTGTGCACGTTCGTCATATCGAGACGAAACTTGCGCCAACAGGACCGTATCATTTTTTTGGTCCTGTGTGCCAAGTTTGGTCCAA
>JANAVB010024399.1:12092112-12134612 GCA_029216955.1 Iris pallida | reverse complement strand
CTGGTGATCTCTCCAGGCTTAGACAGAGAGGAGGGCTATCCCGAGATATACGGTTCTGGAGTCGAGACAGGTGATGTACCTTTGCAGGCGGACGAGAAGTTCCAGAGGACTTCTCGTGATCATGTCTCTTTATTTAGACTTACTACACTATTTTTTTTCATTTCAGCGGACATGTAGTTGATTACTTTATTTCCTTTTTACTGTAGTTTCGGGATGTCTTACCCGCACAGTTATTATTTCTATTTCATGTTGGACATATCTTTTTGTTAGTATTATTTTATTGGACTTGATATCTTGTGTCTTATTATTCTTTATGGATGAGATTAGCTGTGACCTGTGACCTGCATTATTATTCTGGTTGTTATCATGATTTACAGCTTAAGCATTTCGCTAATGGGCTTCTACGAGTTTTGGCCCATTGGTGAAGTGTTGCTGGCATGTACCGTATCCTGGTCCTACGTATTTTGGGACTGGGGCGTTACATATTTTTGTGGTGGCCCATGTAGGTTTATGTTAATCACTTTGGATACGTTACTGTACCGACGTGAGCCTGCTAATAGGATAAAAAGACTCATAGGATCTCATCCGCATCTTTATGTTGTTTTACGTCCTTGACCTCCATATATCAACTTCAAATTTTTTTGCATCCTGCTTAATATCATTTACTCTTAGCTTATTAGTTTCGTTTACATGCAGTAAAATGGACCAACAAGCCGACGACGAAAACCCCGCGGTTACCCTGCAGAACGCTGTAGTGACTTACGTCGATACGACCCCGCCACAGGTTGGAGGTTCTTCTAACCAACCTGACGATCCAGCGGCTTTGCACTGACCGAGGTTCAGGAGAGAGGATATCCCACCGATACCATCATTGCTACAGATACTGCCGATGATGTTTCCTCAGCTAGAAAAAGCAATGAATCCCTAGCAGCTGTTCCATACCTTCTATGTTGTGATGCAAGCACAACAACAAATCCAGTTAGACGCCCAGCAGAGACAGACATAGCGCATCGAGGATCGTATCGTATCAGCACTAGAGCGAGTAACCTCACCAGTTCCCTAGACGATGACGGTAACCATCATGAACTTCCGCCAGCAGAAGCCAGCCAAGTTTTCAGCCAAGAAGGAGCCCACCGAAGTTTATGAGTGGCTTACCAACATTCAGCAGCAGTTGGAGGCAGCCGAGTTACCGAAGGATCGTTGGATGATTGCCGTAAGGATGCATCTGACCGACAATGTGCACCACTGGTGGATTACAGAGGAGAGAAGACTTGGGCAGGACAATGTCACTTGGGATGAGTTCTCTAAACTCTTTCAAGAGAAGTATACCCCTGCCACTTTCAAAGCAGAGTTGCAAGATAAATTTCTTCACCTTACTCAGGACAGCATGACAGTGGAAGAGTATAATATCGAGTTTCTTCGACTTAGCCGATTTGCACCTACCTTGATTTCGACTGAAGAAATAAGGCCGAGAAGTTCTACGGCGGGCTGAGCTACAGACTATAGGAGCTTATTGGAGCCGCTGCACCTACCACTTACTTCGGAGTTCTTATCGCAGTACGACATTTAGAGCGAGTCCATCGGAAGGAGACCAGCCAGAAGCGACCACAGCCAACAACACCATCAGCTAAGGCATCATCCGGAGGACCTGAAAGATGCATCATCGTACATTAACAACTAAGAGCCACCCCATATCCGAATCGAGAGCTTTTAACCTATCAGTATTGCAAGAAGAAAGGACATAGCCAAAACGATTGTCGTTGGAAACTAAGCCAATGTTTAAACTGTGGATCGGATCAACATCAGTTTCAAGATTGCCCAAAGCATCGACCTGCAATACAAGAAGGATATCCGCTTAGACCTCTTTCTGACCAGGTGACGCAGTTTGTACAGGCGAGACAACAGGAAACACAACGACCCAGACATGCCTTTGCCATGAGGATTGAAGACGAAACATCAACCTAAGAAGCAAATGAAGGTAACAACTTAAGATTTTGTGATAACGATAGTAATTAGAATATTGGGTTGCGCTTGCTTGTTACATGTTTGATTAGAAACAACCATAGCACCTAGATACATCTTAGAACCATAGACAAATTTCTCTTTACCATAGTGAGTTATTTTAATTTCGAGGACGAAATTCTTTAAGGGGGTAGAATGTAACACCCCTGAATTTTTGAAATTTTTTCTTATTTATTTGACTTAAATAGGGATTTTTTGGAATTTATAAGTATTTTTTAATTAAATAGTTATTATTATATATGACCTTAGCCATGGTTAAGTTTTGAAGTACAAGATGACTAGTAATTATGACCCCTCTTCCGAAAATTTTGAAAATATTTTATTTATTTGATTTTAATGGTAATTTTTAGAATTTAAGTATTTTAATTAAATGGTTATTACGATAGAAGGACTTAGTCATGGTTAAGTTTTGGAGTGCGAGATGACTAGAAATCAAGGTACGAATAGTACAGTAGCGTACCTTTACTAGTGTTTTAGCTATGGTAGGGAAGACCGAGCCATAAGTGTGTCCAAACTAGGAAAATCATGCTAAGTTGCGACATGACCTCTATAAATGATTTAATTAGTTATTTATTAATATTATGACTTTTAGGATATTCGGTTGTACCCAACTAGTCCAGTCTTAACCCGGACCAAACCCAAGTCCATGTGGTCATGTGCGTGTATATATATGTGTGTGTGTGTATATATATATATATTTTGTGTGTATATATATATGTGTGTGTATACATATATGTGTGTGTGTGTGTGTGTATATATATATATATATATATATATATATATATATATATATATATATATATATATATATATATTTATATATTTATATTAAAAAAAAAATATATATATATATATATATTTATATATATATATTTTTTATATATATATATTTTTTAAATATATATATAATATATATATATATATATAAATATATATATATATATATATATATATATATATATATATATATATATATACACATATATATACACACACACATATATGTATACACACACACATATATATACACACACATATATATACACACACATATATGTATACATACACATATATATATATACACACACAAATATATATAATCTGGAGCTCTCGAAAGACCGCTGGTGAAGTCAGCTGGCAGGATCAGCCGGCCTCCCACCGGGCGTGGTCTGCCCCAAGCTCTGGTTCGTGTCCCTCGCCTCTCCGCTCCTTCGTGTTGGTTTCCGGTGGTGCTTCCCCGGCGCGACGACGCCACCACCCATCTCCTTCCCTCTCGGCTAGGCCCAGGCCCCTGGCTCTGTTCGCATGAGCTTCCTACCCCATAGGGAGGTGGGCCTCTGCTCGCCTCCAGTTGTGGGCCCCCCCGGCGGATCGTCCGTGGACGGCTGCACAGTTGCAGCTCAACGGGCGGTCCCTTCCGACGGTGTCGCGGCTCGTTCCTCCTCCTGCGGCGCTCGCTTGACTCTCGGTGGTGTCGCCTAATGTTATTGCTCCGGCTCCTCTCCCTCCCTCTGTCTCTGCCGACCAGGTGTCTGGTCCTACTTTGGAAACAATACTGTCCTCTTTCCGCACAGAGGATGCCAGCCTGTCCGTCATTTCATTTTCAAACTTGACGAGCCAGCTGTCTCCTTGGTCCGCGTCCTTTGGCGTTGGATTGGCGCCTCCCTCCAGTGGCGTAGGCCCTTCTTGGGCATAACGCAGCTTTGGCACAGGATTGGCACCACCTGCCTGTGGCGCGAGCCCATCTCAGTTTTCTTTGGCGCCACCCAATCTTTGGCACAGGATTGGCGCCACCTACCAGTGGCGCGAGCCCATCTCTGTTTTCTTTGGTGCCACCCAGCTTTGGCGCTGGCATCCCGCTCTCTTCTACGTTGGATGGGTCTCCCTCGGGGGTGGCGCTTTCGCTCCCTCCCCGGCTACCTTGGTGCTCGGTGAGGCCTTGGATGGGGCCTCCCTCTTCCCCGTGCTTGTTGTTGTGAGCACATCCCCTCCGGCAGCTGGAGCGCCAGCGGCGCAGGCTTCTCTTGGGGCTGATTTGCTTGCGCTTTTCCTGGAGGTGCTCCCCGAGCCGTCGCTTCCCTTCCCAACACTCACAGGTAGTGGTACGTGCCCTAGGGTGGCCGCCTTGGCGCATTCTTCGGCGCCCCTTCTGCCGGTGCCCTCCAACCAGATTTCTTCCTCCTCCCCTCCTTCAAATGCCCTTACCCCGTCCTTTGTGGAGATGCTCAGGCCTGATCGCCGTGAAGCATTTTCCTACCCCCAAGGAAATTGAGCTTCCGGACATTGTTCTTTCTGACTCGTCAGATAGCTAAGAGATCCGAGTCCCCTTCTCCACTAATGAAATTTCCTAGTTATCTGCTACTTTCGCTCAGACTTTCGTCCTCAAATTCTCCTAAGGTTGCCCGAAGCTTGCTAGAGTGCAGGAGGTGATCGCCGGCTTGGGCCTCTCCTCCGGGTTCAGGGTCGTACCCATGGACCCGAAACACATGTTCCTCCACCTATCATCTTAGAGTGACTATAAGAGAGTCTAGGCTAGAGGCACCGGACGAATAGACGCTCAAAGCATGAACATCGTTAAATGGTCCCCAGATTTCAACACCATTGAAGATTCGGAGATCGTAGCCGCCTGGGTCACCTTACCCAACCTTCCTCTCATTTGTTTTGTTCCTGTGACTTTGAAGAGAATCGTCAACTCATTCGGGACTTTCGTGGCAATGGCTGACGAAACTCATAACCTATTTAGATGTAACTACGCCAAAATTTGCACGGAACTGGATTTGTCTAAGGACTTGCCCAACTTTATCCAGATAGAGCTTGGCAATAAGACACACATCCAACAGATCGTTTATGACAACAACACGATCTTCTGCAAACATTGTCACATGAGAGGTCACTCCACGGAACACTGTTATATGGCACATCCGGAGTTGAAAAAGAAAGCGACTAGAAAGGCAGCTACCAGCCAGAAGTCTAGCAAGATCCGACAAGATCTGATCCTACCACTACCTAATTCCCACATAAGATTCGAGGCCGCAGCTAGAGACTCTCCCACTCCTTCCACCCCGTGCAGAGCTGTAGTGCCCTACAAATCACCAACTATCAACCTTTCAAACAAATTTGACATCCTTATAACAGCTCCCCCTAACGCCTTACAGGAGACCGTCAGCACTGCCCCTTCAGAAGACCCCAACCTGGATGTGGTGACTGAGATCTTTTTGGACTCCGATAGGGAGGCTGACGCGGAATAGTAGACACAAAAAGAGACATCGGAAGAAGGGGTCCCCTCAGCTGCCCCATCCACTACCCTCGACGTAGCGAGTGTTCGAACGAACGCTTTGGCCATCATCGGTGAAGAACCAGTGGCCAGGCTTAAATATGCCATGAATGCCGGTCTCACTTGCTCGAATAGTCAGTTTGGTGCGCTAGCAGAAATTAAGGGAGAGGTCTACATGAACCTAACAGAGGAAATTGTCGACGTTACTAATGTAACGTCCACCTCGAACGAAGGAAATGAGGTCACCACCACCAAAACATCCAAAAATAAACAAAAAAGAAGAAGTGTGATAAAGAGGCCACGGCTATGACCACTAGGTCAGCTATGAAACTCACCAAAGACCCCTCCACAGCAACCTCAATGCTTAATATTCTTTCTTGGAATGTTAGGGGCCTGGAGAACAAACCTACCTTGAAAAGATTAAACATTCTCAAGAAAATTCTCAGGATTGACATCTTAGTGATCATCGAACCCAAAATTCTCCATAAGAAACTCAAATCCATTAAGCTTCAGCTTGGCTTCCCCTCGATCATTGTAGGATGCCACGATATATAGACCTTTTTGCGGTCGACTTCAAGCTCGACACCATTCACGGCTTGAGGCAGACACTATCATGTTGGGTGGAACACCCCATACTCCAGTCCCGATCCCACTTATCGGCTGTTCATGGCAGCTGCGACATTTCTGAACGCAAACAACTTTGGGAGGACCTCCGAGACACCCACCTTCACCACATCAACCTTTCGTGGCTTTGCATTGGTGACTTTAATGCCATTACTTGCAGAGAGGAGAAGTAGGGGGGTCGTCTGCCTCCACAGCCGGCTATGAATGACTTCAATGGCTTCATATTTGGCGCCCACCTGTCTCCCCTTCAGTTCGCTGGCAACGCCTTCACTTGGTGTAACATGCAGGAGGATGCCCGAAGGCAATACTCCCGTCTGGACTGTGCCCTCGTAAATGCTCAGTGGTCAGATATAGGGATCATCTCGAGACTCTCTCATCTCAACTCTACCGAATCGGATCACTCTCCCCTACTCATCAAAATTAGCAGCTCCTACAACCAGATCAAGAAAAGTTTTTGCTTTCTCGACCTTTAGAGCCACCATCCCCAATTCATGAACATCGTGACAGCCGTGTGGAGCACCCCCGACGAGCCCGACCCCTTCTTCATGTGGCGATCAAGCTGAAAGCCATGAGAAAACCCTTACTGTCTGGAGCAAGGAGGCTTTTGGCGGTATCTTCCAGGCTATCCGCACGGCCGAGGACGACGTGGCTCACACCGAAATCATTTTTGCCACAGATAGAAGCCCTGAGGCTCGTGCCGCCCTCAACCTCACTAGGGCGCTACTGAAGTTTTGGCGAAATTCGAGAGGAATTCTGAAAACAGAAAACGAGGCTAACTTGGGACATCGAAGAGGACAAGAACTCTAGCTACTTTCACTCCTGCGTCAAGGGGCGCAGACAATAACTCAACCTCCATCAGATCACCAATGAGAATAGAGTCATTCTTAAAAATCAACGGGTCATCCAATCGGCCGCTGCTAATTTTTATACTCAATTATTCATGAAAGAAGCTATTGTTGAGGACGTGGAATTCCTAGCGGAGATCCTTCGTTTGATAGAATACGGTGATAACAATCAACTGCAGCATATTCCCTCTAAAACTGAAGTTAAAGATTCAGTGTGGGCCCTGAACGAACATAGTGCACCAAGTCCAGATGGATTCACAGGTGTCTTCTTCAGATCTTGCTGGGACATCATCAAGGTGAATATTCATGAGGCAGTCACAATATTCTTTAAAAGAGCACAGTACCCCAGACCTATCTCTTGCGCTAACCTTATTCTCATCCCCAAGAAGGACAACCCGGAGACCTTCAATGATTTTTACCCTCTGAGCCTGTGCATCTTCACCAACAAAATCATCTCAAAGATCATCGCCAACCGCATGTCAGGGCTTCTCCCCAAGATCATGTCCGAGGAGCAAAGCGGCTTTGTTCGTGGCCGGAACATTCTAGACAATATCCCAATGGCTCAGAAAATGATCACCTGTATGAAATTCCCGGCTAGGGGCAGAAACATAGCCATTAAGCTTGATATAGAGAAAGCATACGACAGATTAGACTGGCAATTCATGATACGGGTGTTCAGGGCTTTTAGGTTTTCGGAGACCTGGATTAACATCGTGTATAGATCTATCAATAATTTCTAGTTCTCTACCATCGTCAACGGGCAAGCAGAGGGCTTCTTCAAATCTAGTAGAGGAGTCAGGCAGGGAGACCCATTGTCTTCCACCAATTTCATCATTGCCGCAGAAGCTCTTAGCAGAAATCTCAACAAAATGGTTGGCACTCCCCGCTTCCAATATTTTTACACAACCAGCGGCTGCCCTATCATCACCCATCTGGCTTATGCTGACGATATTCTCATTTTCTCTTTTGGCGATGCCGGGTCCGTGGAAGTGGTTCACAATACGCTGGAGAGATACACCAGATGTTCTGGTCAGCGCGTCAACCCCAATAAGAGTGTCATCTACACCCACCACTTAGCCAACATGGAACACTCAGCTACCCTAACCCACATCACATCCTTCTTTGTCGCATATCCACCATTCATTTACCTTGGGTGTCCGTTGGTTTATGGCAGATTCAATACAGGTATATTCGAGGGGCTGGTGGGAAAAATCAGGAAAAAGATAGAGGGATGGCATAATACGATCTTATCGCCTGGAGGGAAGATGATCCTGATTCAGCACGTCCTCTACTCTATCCCCGTCTACACTCTAGCCGCATGCTCTCCTCCTAAGAAGGTGCTCACTTCTGTCGAGAATCTTCTCTCCAACTTCTTCTGGGTCACTCTGATGGGAAAGAAAAACATCATTAGGCCAGTTGGGATACCATGGCCAAACCCACTGAAAAGGGAGGGCTGGGATTCGGCAGATTGACACACGTTATTGATGCTTGCTCCATGAAGATATGGTGGAAGCACCGGGCGAGTAGTTCTCTCTGGCCCGGTTCATGAAAGCAAGGTATTTTTGGCTCTCACATCCATCTGAAGCTAACTTCAAGAACAGATCCTCGGCTTCTTGGCGTCGCATTCTCAACGGTCGACATCTCGCTGAGCCCTCGATTCGGCTGCAGTTGGGATCCGACGCTTCGTCCCTCTTTCATGAATGATGGATTGGCACCGAACCCCTGCAGCAGTTACCGGCAGCTCCTCCCAATAGCGTGATTCGGGATCTGTGGGGCGGTGAGGGCAACTGGAATTTGGGGAGGGCTCGGGAGTGGATTGGGCCTGAGGATACAGCTATACTGGCAGCGTCGGGATTGAAGATCAAAATGGTCCCAGACATCCTGAGTTGGTCCCTTTCGGCCGATGGAGAGTTCTCTCTCGCCTCGACGAAGAGACTCGTATGCGGCACCGGAGTGCCATCCCCCATTATCGAACCCTTCTGGCAAACTTGCATCCCTAAAAAATGGTTCTTTCTAATTTGGAGAGCGTTCCGCAAAAAACTCTCCACTGACGACGCACTCACCACAATCGGCTTCAGCTTAGCCTTAGCATGCCATTGCTGCACGACCAAACAGTCAAAAACGGCAGACCACATACTGTATGACGGAGACCTAGCCGTGTAGGTGTGGTCAGACTTCTTCTTTCGGTGTAGACAAGACGAAGCAATTTGGGACTTCAACGATCTCCTTGCCACTTGGGGCAGTGCCTCTCACGGCCACCAGATCATCGCAGCCGCCACCGTATGGGTCATTTGGAAGAACCGCAACAAATTCAGATACGAGGGTCGTCTATATAATGCCAACCAACTTACCAGAGAGGCTATCAGACAATACCTTAAAGTATTTAGACACTGTAAGCACGTCAAGGAGGGTCCCTGTTAATCCTGGCTGAGATGACTGCCTCGGGGTCGTGTGCAAGGTTTAGCCCCCCATGCTTTCTTAATTTTATCGATCTTTGCTTTGTGCTTACTTGTAAAGGTTTCGACATTTTGCGCCTTATACATGAATAAAATTGGGGGTTGGTTATATATATATATATATATATATATATATATATATATATATATATATATATATATATATATATATATATAATATATATTTATAAAATATATATATATATATATATATATATATATATATATATATATATATATATATATATTATATATATATATATATATATATATATATATATATATATATATATATATATATATATATATATATGAGGAGTTATATATATATGCATATGTATGAGGAGTTATATATATGAAGTAATAAAAAATATATGCATATATATATATATATATATATATATATATATATATATATATATATATATATATATATATATATATATATATATATATATATATATATATATATATATATATATATAAAATATATATATATATATATATATATAAAATATATATATATATATATATATATATATATATATATATATATATATATATATATATATATATATATAAAAATATATATATATATATATATATATATATATATATATATATATATATATATATATATATATATATATATATATATATATATATATGAGGAGTTATATATAGAAGTAATAAATAAAAGAAAAGAAACAAAACAAAACTTTTGCTTAAACCCCCCCAAACCAAGCCATTTGGTTCCCACAGCCGACCCTAAGAAGAAACAGACCCACACACGAAATAGCAAACAAAACACCCCAGTATACATATGTATATATATACGAAGAGAGATTGAGAGAGGGGAATGGAAAACCCTAGCGATTCTCTCTAGAAACCTCCTCCACCCTCGAGGTCACCATCGTACCCCTTCCCGTATACCAGCGCGCCGCCGCACGGCCGCCGGGGTGCCACCCAGGGCCGGCCGCACACACGGACGACAGTAGCAATAGCAACAGTTTGCAGTATTAGGTACCCATCTTTCTATCTCTTTTCCTTCCATCTCGCTTAGCAAAATTTCGAGCCGTAAAATCCTATGCATAGACGACCTAACCATCTTTAGACCCCATTAATTAGTTTGATTTGAAAATAAAATTATGAGTTATATTAAATTGAAATCAACAAAAAACCTGTCAAAAATTGGACGAATAACCCAGTCCCAATGCCTCTGTTGGAAGGCAAATATCAGACAAGTTATTAGAAATTTAAAAAACCTAATTAAACAGATTTATAGATGACATAATCAGGATTAAAACCCTGTTATTACTTTTAATTCAAATTGATTATCCAGTGAAATAAATTATTAGGAAAATTAAGGAAAAACATAAAAAAATCTGTTTTGAAAAACATAGAAATCATCCCGATACGCCGTGCGCTCCGACAAACCGGACGACGTGGTCGCGAACCGAAGGCATCAAAAGGTGCGTATCGACTTCGCGAACGTGTGGTCTTTGACAGAATTTGAATTGGTTGCGTGTGCACGACGAATTTGATGCGTATCCATCAAAATTTACCGTATCGGCCTCTTTGGAAATTAGTCAATTACTTCGTGCACATTCGTTATCTCGATACGAAACTTATGCCAACAGGACCGTATCATTTTTCTGGTCCTGTATGCCAAGTTTGGTCCGATTCTAAGAAGGTCGATCGGAATGCTATTTTGGCGGGCTCGCGACCCGATCCAACGGGCAAATTTGTGCATGGCCCACCGAAATCCAACTTTGGACATACGATTGGGTTCGTATCGAAAAACCAGATCCTTAGAAATATAGTTTGATGACTTTAGAGATCGTAGATTTTGGCACACTTTTCGATGCAAATTGGGTCCAATGGCGGACATCGTTTTGACCCGAAATGACCGTTTTGCCCTTGTTTCAAGAGTTGGACTTATGGGTAGGCTATCCTAGCTAATTTTACTACTCTAAAAATGTTGGCAATGTCTATTTTAGCATCCGGAGGCGTTTGTGGGAATTTAGATTTTGTGACTATTTGATTTGACAAGTTGTTTGCTTGACATGTTGCTATCACCAGGCAAGTATACCTTGCCTTCCTCAACAGCTTTATTTACATACTTATTCCTCTCATTATCTAGTTTTACTAGTTGATTATTGAAATGTGTTTTGCTCACATCATGTATACTAGTTGACATATATAGTTCTTGCGCATAGTGAGCCTTGTAGTTCATATTGGACATGTTCTTCCATGTACCTTAACTGAGTCGTATCATGTCGTCACATGTACCTTGACTGAGTCATATCGTATCGTAGGACGAGTGCGTCATAACTGAACTGCTATTTCTTTGTTTCAATTTTCTCAACCTGTGAGTCCACATTCGGGGCGAGGGTTGACTGTTTTGCACCTGCGAGTCCACACTCGGGGCGAGGGTTAGTGTTTTGTTCTAACCTGCGAGTCCACACTCGGGATGAGGGTTAGTGATTTGTTCAAACCTGCGAGTCCACACTCGGGGCGAGGGTTTGTATCCGTTGATCTCTTGTTCACTTGTTTTCTTCCAGCAGTTCATTTATGCGTAGTTGTTCTCGTATCCATGTTCATAGTCACTTGTCAGTTTCTGTCTCTTTCTTGTTTATTTCTTATGCATGATAAACTGTTAGATAGACATGTTTTATGTATCTTGCTAGTACCCTGAGGCCTTGATGATCTCTTCAGGTAGTTGATTGCATGGAGTTAGTTAGTTGGTCATGATGGTAGTTGATTACATCTGCAGGACTTAGGTATTTGCTAGTGATATTACTTTGTTATCCTCTCGTGCTTATATTCCTTATCATGATATATTCTGCTTGTTAGTCTCATTTTATAGACTTATGTTATTTCTTTAGATTCTAATCGGATATATATGCTAGTGGGCTGCAGACCATGAACCATAATTGTTCATTCTTGTTTTATATGATTCTTGAGGATTGAGATATAGTTTTGCCTTGCCATGATTAGGCATCTTACCATAGTCTAGGCAACTGATACGTATTCAGGTTAGACTGGAGTCTACTTGATACGTACCTGGCTTGCGCACGCGCTTGATCCCGAAAGGCGGGTGCGGATCATGACAGAACACGACCCCATGTAGAGATGTTATGTGTGCAAAAATGCCGATGTAGGTAGATTTTATGTATATGCATATAATTCGTATTTTATTTTAGGGATTAAAAATATTTTCTAAATATGGTTATACATATAAAATAAGTATTATTTATATTTATATGGCATTTCAGAATATTTGCACGATTTTCGGTGGACCAATTATAGTAGGAGAATAATGTGTCACCCAATACTATACCTATTATTGGTCTATTGTATTTTATCATTATTATTATTATTATTATTATTATTATTTATATATAATTATTATTATAAAATAAATGATTGATTATTTTGTGGACTTAGGAAATAAAATATTAGTATGGATGCACATGCTTGTATGTATAACCCTACATTAGGAAAAGGTACTATCAATATTTTTTTAGAATTAAATATATATATATATATATATATATATATATATATATATATATATATATATATATATATATATATATATATGGAAATAGAAGGGGAAAAAACCAACTACCATCTCACGAGATTTTGGAAAATCTCATGTGATGGATTTCCTCTCCAAAACTGAGCCCTACCCGAACATGAATTTCACAGAGAGTATATAACACTATATATATGAAGCTCGAGAGAAAAGAAGAAGAAAAGACCCAAACCCTAATTCTAAAATCTCTGCCCCATCGACACAGTGATCCCGACCCTTACCCGCCTCCACGCGACCATCCCCAGCCACCGCACTACCGCTGGAGCGCCGCTGAGGGTCGGCCGCTCGCACAACGGAGCCACATCAGCGTAGCAGTAGCAGCTGCGGTAGCGTAACTTCGTAGGTACGGTTCTCTCTTACCTTGCTATTATTTTCCAAACCAATTTGTGCTTTGAAAACACAACCTATAGGTCTTCGACCCCTATCAATTATTTTTTGATCTAGGGGTTCACATCCCAAGAAATCTGAGTTTGAAATCTAAAAAAAAATTCAGTTTGTAAACCCAAAATAGAACAGAAAAACCATCCCAGACTAAGTTTTGAAAGGTTATTTATTAGCAACATAGTAGAAATTTTGAAAATCTATTTGGACAGGGTTGTAGACTATATAATCAAGAATAAAATCCTTCTTTTACTTTTTATTGTAGTCGCTTGTTTCACACGCTAAATCAGTTCGAAAACTAGAAAAAATAGAGAAAATAATTTTGAAATTTAAGAAAAACCTGCGATATGGAGTGCGTTCTGCCAAATCGGACCACTTCATCGTGTACCAATTGCATCGAAAGGCGCGTATGGTATACCTGGACATGTGGGCTTTCGCAAAAGTTTATTTGGACGTGTGTGCACGCCGGAATCAACCTGTATCCGTCAAAAGTCTCCGTATCAACCTCTTTACAAACTAGTCAATTACTTTGTGTACATTCATCACATCGTAACAAAACTTGCGCCACTAGATTTGTATCATTTTTCTAGTCCAGTGAGCCAAGTTTGGTCTGATTCTGAGAAGGTCGAACGGAATGCTATTTTGGCCGGCCCGCGATCCAACTCAACGGGTGATTTTGTCTATGGCTAATCGGAATCCAAATCTGGACATACCGTTGAGTTAGTATCAAAAAACTGGACTCGTAGGTATATACTTTGTTAATTTCAGAGACCATTGGCTCTGGTATATTTTTCGGTACAAATTGGATCCAACGGTAGACATTATTTTGGCCCAAAATTATTGTTTTGTCCATGTGTCCAGAATTGGACTTATGGGTAGTCAAACTTAGAAAAATTTCTTATTCCAAACACGTTGGTGATGTCTGTTTCAGCATCTGGGGTCGTTTGCAGAAGTTTAGCTTTTGTGGCTCTTTGATTTGACGAATGCTTATTTGGACGTGGTCGATTCCTCACCAGGCAAGAACACCTTGCTAAACTTATATAGTATTTACATGTTTTCTTTTCCTACTGTATTTCTTTTCATATGGTGACATGCTTCTCGTATTGTTCTTGGTTTATCTTCTACTGCTTTACTTGTTTTATAGATTTACGTGCACGTATAGGATATTAGTCATTTTTGTTGCTTGTTTATTGGTCTTCTTCATATTCACCGTGTCTTGTGATAGAGTTGTCAGTTCTGCCATATTCCCTTGATTGACTTGACCTGGTCGTGATTGATTGACTTGGACTTGACTTGACTTGTGACATTCTATAGATTGGGAGTATCTTTCATTATACTACAGTCTATAGGATTCTACCTGACCTTTATATTCCTTTAGGAGATGAGGTTGATACTAGGATCGGCTACTTGACCGATCTCGATTGGGAGTATGTTATATTGTACTACAGTTGAGACATACTATAGAGTGGGAGTATCATTCATTGTACTACAGTCTATAGGATTTACTTGATTGTTAGCCAAGGCTAGTATTACACTTCTCTATGACATGTCACTTCTTAGATGTTTTCTTGTAGTGTTCCTGTTTTCCATACATGTTATATACTATCATAGTAGGCATGTTTTATGTATCTTTCTAGTCCCCTAAGGACCTGGTGATCTCTCCAGGCTTAGACAGAGAGGAAGGCTATCCCGAGATATACGGTTCTGGAGTCGAGACATGTGTTGTACCTTCGCAGGCGGACGAAATAGTTCCATATGACTTCTCGTGATCATGTCTCTTTGTTTAGACTTGCTACTCTATTTACTTTCATTTCAGCGGACATGTAGTTGATTACTTTATTTATTTTTTACTGTGGTTTCGGGATGTTTCACCCACACAGTTATTATTTCTATTTCATGTTGGACAGATCTTTTTATTAGTATTATTTTATTGGACTTGATATCTTGTGTCTTATTATTCTTTGTCGATGAGATTAGCTGTGACCTGTGATCTGTATTATTATTCTGGTTGTTATTATGATTTACAGCTTAAGAATTTCTCTAATAGGCTTCTATGAGTTTTGGCCCATTGGTGAAGTCTTGATGGCATGTACTGTATCTTGGGCCTACGTATTTTGGGACCGAGGCATTATAGTGGCACCGAAGCAGGTCGTTGATCGACACCGTGCCTCATTCACCGAGGAAGAAATTACGAAAACCATGGAGTATTGGAAGAATACCCTCATCTATATGTACTGGGGGATGAACCATTTTACAACCAAATTCGGGAAGACGCCCATAGAGTCTGGCATCCCAAGGGATCTATGGAGCTGCATGCGAGGGAGAATGGTTTTTACTTTGTCAAGTTTGGGCTACGTGAAGATGTGGAGCGCATACTACAGGGGGGCCATGGACGTTTGATGGCAGGATGATGGTCCAGAAGGAGTGGCTGCCTGGCTCTAAATGTGAGAGGGATGTCTTGTATTCAGTGCCTGTATGGGTGCAGTTTTTTGGTATACCTTTGCACTATTGGAATATCCCTATATTGTGAAAGGTATCTAGTCTGACAGGCAACCCACTGAAGGCAGATGAATCAACGAGGAAAAGAAGCTGATTGTAGTACGCGAAAGGGACTCACCATCTGACGAACTCCCTTGGTACACAGACATTATTCTATATGTAGAGCACCATACTTACCCCCTTGGTCCTTTGAATACGAAGTTTCTTCAGGGGAAGTTATTACCTAGGTGGTAGAATATGAGTGGGTTCCTCCAGTTTGCAAGAACTGTGCATGCTTTGGACACACTATGTACCAATGTCCGTTAAGGATACCATGAGGGGAAGTGTCCACTAGTGCAGACATGGACGGGGGCGATAACGCCAATGGGGCAGAGGGACATGGTGGATCCAATGCCAATGGAGATGATGTTGCAATGGGGGATGAACATGGGGGCACCGCTCTCTCTAATGGGGCTGCTCTGGGAGGCACTCTTGTAACGCCTTCGTTGCCCTCCTAGCTGAAGGGCTTAGTATGTGGGAGATGGTGACTAGTCGGAGGAAGGATCTGGCTATGCCCCAACCTATCTTTGGTGGCCTTTGTCCTGTGGTATTCAATTTGGATGGAGTCAAAGAGGAGGAATGATGACCAGGAAACAAGCAGCTAGATGTAAGGGACATAAATCTCATGGAAGTGGCATCATTGATACCCAAGGGAGTCAGAAATGGCAGGAGACTGATCATTTGGGTGACTCTTCTAGACCTAATCATAATAGTGTAGACAACAAGGAAGGGGACATATGCATCAACAACCCCCAGTGGGCGGCCCTGCTCCAAGACGCTGGGGATAAATAGCACAGGGATCTGGCGGCTACTCTACCTCCACATAATGATCTGGCGTCCCCCTGAGGCCAGACCTAGAGATTTTTTAGGGGACCATCTCTCTAATAATTAATGTCTATCATTGCTTGGAATGTTAGAGGTGCGTGCTCCTTGTGTAGATGGAAGAAGATTTGTATGGTTATCCGTAGAGAGTCTTGTTCCATTGTTGCTCTTCTGAGACCAAGATCAAATTTGGGCGGGTACTGAAGAGTCGATTACCTCCACACTGGAGGTAGGTGCATAGTTTATATCTATGTCATACGGTACGGATTTGTCTCTGCTGGGATAGTGGTGCTTGGGATGGACATGTTTTACACATCTTAGACCAACTTATTGCAGTTATTTTCTCCAATAAGGGGGCATGTGATTCATGTTTGGTGCTGCCTACAACCATAATGATAGGCGAAGGTGTGACTCACTCTCGCGGGTTATTGAAGGTATCAGCACCATGGCAGAGGGGTAGCTTAGACTTCCGCTGGTTCGGATGGGCAACTTCAATGCACTATTATTTAATCATAAGAAGGTAGGGGGACGTACGGTTCCCAACGCCATTCTCATGTATTTCCAAGTCTGCCTGGTTCGTTCAGGGCTGGCTCCTCTGGACAGAACTAGACATATATGGACGTAGAACAACAAGACGATCAGGAAACGTGTAGCCTGTCAACTAGACCATGCTCTCGAAAATCAGAAAGTGGTTCTATATGTTCCGTCAGACTGTGTAGCCTGTCAACTAGACCATTTCTCTATCCGACTTTGCTTATCTGAAAATAAGCCCATAAAGCATGACCTTTTTGCTACAATAATAAATTGCCTTTGATAGCAGGATATAAAGAGGCTGCGACAAGGGGTCTCCAACGATAGGTACACGGTAACTTTCAGTTCCAACTGGTTTATCGGCTTAAGCAAGTCAAGGCTGAACTTAAGGTATGGAATAAGGAGGCCTCCAAATCCCTTATGGCGGAAAAAGAATAGGAGTTACTCGATGTGCAACGACGGCTATAATCCGATACTCTTAATGGAACCTATGCTGACAAGGAACGGGTCTCATTCAGGAGATTAAAAAGCTGCGATTACACGAAGAAATACAAGCAGCCCAGAGAGCAAAATGTTCTTGGCTTAGAGAAGGGGACATGTGCACTAAATTCTTCTATAATATCATTTGGACGAGACAACACCAGAATCATATTAGTGGGCTTCTTGATGAACATGGCAAGGTGGTGAACTCAGAAAGTGAGATACAGTTGGAGGCAGTCAGGTACTATTCGGCCCGTTATAATCAGAATGATTACTCATATTTTTTCTGACCTGGTTTGCATGCATCTTGTCTCCTCTCTTGGAAATGAGCTACTGTTAGCCCCCGTTACGATGGAGGAAGTGGAGCCCATAGTTAATAGTGTTGATCCAAACAAGGCTCCTGGACCAGATGGCTTCAACAATAAATTTTTAAGGTCCATTGGTATGTGTTGAAAGATCATGTGCTTGCTGTTATCCAAGATTCTTTAATTCAGGCAGGCTTCTTTGGGAAATAAATCATACTTTTATCACAAAGGTCAAAGTATCGCAGAGCATAGCCTTTTGGCTTATGAATTGGTCTAAGGGTTTAATCAGGCTGAGAGAGATAAAGCTTGTATCAGATGGGCCTTCGGAATGCCTACAACATGGTTAATAGGGATTTTGTATGCCATATCCTTCTGGCCATGGGGTTTGACAGGAGGTGGGTAGATAGAATCCGTGAATGCATCTCGACGACAACCTTCTCTATACTTATTAAAGGGCAGTCGTATGGTTTTATTAGAAGCAACCGGGGGCTGCGTCAGGGGTCCCCTTGTCACCATACTTGTTTACTCTGGTCATGGAGTACTTTACCTGTCTGATTGATCTGGCGGTGTACCGTGCGGAGGTCCAATCGCTCTTTCGGCAGGTACTACCTCATATTTCTTATTTGATGTATGCTGAAGATTTGTTGCTATTTCTGGTCCCATCGCTGGTAGGGCTCCATAGAGTTTCAGAGATCATGGAGGAATTTAGGAGTCTCTCAGGTCTTTTTCTCATTAAGGACAAGAGTACGACTTTCTTTAGTAATTATTGTTCTATGAAAGCGGAACGAGCAGCGATTCTTGGGATTAGACGGGAAGAATTGCCCGTTAAATACTTGGTTATCCCACTCTCTAATAATTATGCTAGGAGTTCGATTTCCAGAGCCTGGTGGAGTTTGCTCAACGACGGATGGAGGGTTGGCAGGCGCATGTTCTTTCGTTCGGCGGACGTATTGAGTTGGTCAGATCAACTATAACCACCAGTTTTCCAAATAAGGGTAAATTTGTCATTTTATAAATTGTTATATGTTGTGAATATTAATTAGGAATATTGTATGTATCTATTTGAATTATTTAGGATTAGTTGGTTGGGTTAGAGACTAGTCTAATTCTAGACTTGTGTTATTGGCCCGGTTAGCTTAGACACTAATCCAGAGCCCAACAATTAGCAAGGCATGGCCCATAAACCAACTCATTAGGATAGTACAATTAGAATAATTATTCATGACCAATTAGTACATAAAGAGATTAGGTTTTTGTCCAAAATAACCCCAATCCTTCACATTGTATTTAATTAGCCAAATGACAACTTAGGGGCTTATTAGATATTTTGAATTTGTCCTAACCTATAATTACTTGGTCGGCCAAGAGGGGACTCCTCCTCCATTCTCACTTCATTCATTTATAGCCTCCATCTTCCAAATTAAGGGTTCTTTCCAAAAGAAGAGCTTCCACAATTGATTTTTCTCTCAGTCTCACTCTTTCCACTACCATTTCTCACATTCTCTCAAGAAGAAGGTGTCTACAAGGATTGTGGATCTAGGAGCAAGGAGGAGAGTCCTTTTGCTAAGGAATTTTGTGTCGAGTTCGTGTCCATTGGATTGTTTATTGGAAAACCACTCCCAATAGGTATATCACTCTCTAACCTTGTCATTTTGATTCAAATTTTGGTATTGTATGTTAATGCCGGGAACGTCGGGGCACGCTTTTCGATGGAAAATACAGAAACTGAAACAGTTGTAAAGACAATGTTTCAAATGCAATTCCTTAAAGAAGGTTTTGCAACAGAGATCCAGAAGGATTCTGCAAATTACGAGATCTAAAAAGATATCGTAATTCACGAATAATCTAAAGAGATTTTTGTGATCGTAGCAATCTGGCAGTAGTGCCTTCTAAAAAGAAGATACTGACAGAAATGCTAAAGGCAACAGAAGGGTGACAGGCGAGAAGATGGAATTGCTGGGGTGAATTATCACCGTTGCTCAAAGCTTTATTCGCCCTCTGCGAACAGCTTCCAGGAACCAGCAAGGTTGACGGAAAACCTTGGAACACTCCTGCTCTTCTGACTCCTCGGAAGACGGCGAACTCCTCTGGCAATGGCTCTACTCTTCTCTCTCTGTTTCTGAAATAACAGAACCCACGCGCTAGTGTTTGTGTTAAAAAACACGCTCACTACTCTGTTGTGTTAAAGAACACTTAGAGTTTTCTTTCCTCTCTGGAATTCTGATTTTTTTTTTCACCCTGAGAGAGAGGAGAGAACCTGCATATATAGCCCACGGGGCGGTTGCCAAGCAGTTGCCTGAACTTCAGGGAAGTGGCTGAACCACTCCTGAATGTGCAGCAACTGCTGCAACCGTTCCCGCTCTAATATGCAGCCAGCCACACACACACTACGCACTCTACGCACATTGCGTACGCTGCGCACACTGCGCACTCTACGTACGCTGCACACTCTGCGTACTCTACGCATGCTGCGTACGCTGCGCACACTGCGCGTACTTGGCGTACTGGCTGCGTACTAGGCTGCGTAACTGGGCCAGCGTAACTGGGCTCGCGTAACGGGCCGCGCAACGTGGTCGCGCAAGTGGCTCGCGCAACAAGCGCAACTTAAGCGCACTATGCGCCTAGCGACGATGCTGACGTGCTAAGTGCAAAGTGCGCCAACAAAATGCCACATTACGCCTCATGAGCCCTTGAGCCCGAGTCCGAGTCCGAGCTCGAGCCCGAGTCCGAGTCCGAGTCCGAGTCCGAGTCGCTAAGCTCCTACGGAGCTTAGCTCCATGGAAATAAATTTCCAAGAGCAAAAAGCTTACAGCTTCTTAATTGTTGATTAAGCCTTTATACCATTAATAATTAATCCCACATGGCACACACCCATGTGCACTACATGTGCATCTCCATAAAGAGTAAAGACTCATATATATGGAGATACACATTCCTTTCTAGCCGATGTGGGACTAAAAACCAAAAACCAAAGGCTAAAAACCCAACAATCCCCCACATATCTCTATATATATGAGTACGAGTGTTCCCCACAGTAACTGTCCATTATGCTTTTAGGATAGATGCCACTTAAGACTTGAATCTTCCCACGTGAGTCAAAAATCAAACTATAATACAAGAATGGACTAAGCCTTGAATTCTGCATCATAGCTGAAATTCTTTTCACTCACATAATGTAGTTACATGTGCTTCTGGCTGCACATTTAAGGCCGTGTGCCAGCCTGGTTTCAGTGTATAATATTGGGCGTCTACAAGTTTACCCTCAAGAGACGGCCTGATATCTCTTTGTCCATACACTATAGGTGAGTTCTTTATTAAAGAGACATGGCATGAAGCGTCCAACGCTTCCTTTGCGGTGCTACGCCGCTATGACATGGCCTTAAGCCGAGGACCTTACCCCGAATCACCGGGAACCTCATCGTAGTGTCATACTACCCGTAGCATGAGGTCTAGCCCCTTTGTAGTGCCAAACTACCCAGCATGAAGCCTTACGCTTATGTGCGGTGTTACGCCGCTACGACATGGCTTGCAAGGCCGAGGCTTATCCCTAGTCGGGTTTACCTCATTGTGGTGTCGTGCCACCCATAACATGAGGAACACCTCCTCTTTGTAGTGCTGACTACATCCCTCTTTAATTCAATATACAGCATTAGGCCAACTGCCTATTTGCGGTGCTATGCCGCTGTGACTTGGCTAACATAGCCGAGGCTTTACCTCCTTCGAGAACCTCATGGTGGAGTCACCGCCACACATAGCATGGAGTCACACTCCTTGTAGTGCTGTGCTACCATGCTTCCTGTAAAGCATACCAGACATTCCAAATGCCTGAGAACTCATTAAGGCATTTAAGCCAACCTCCCACAGGACCTGTTTTCCGCAGAAAACAACAGTAGACAACAATGGTTATAGGTCCGTAACCTTTACATATCCAATAGAATATGTACCCACCGTTCCTGATATTCTTCCGATTAGTGGTCCTCCCTTGAACCAAAAGCTAGATGCCTAGTAGATAAATCTTTGAACTAATAGCATAAAACTTTATGGTAGGAATACAATAATACAATATTAGAATACCTTCAAGCCCATTTTACAAGCTGTGTCATCGACCAGCTGGCGCTTGAGGCCCTTGGTGAACGGATCCGCCAGGTTCTCCTGACTCCGAACATCAATTACTGCAATAACACCTCTCTTGATAAGATCGTGTACTGCCCTGTGCTTTAACCGCACAGTCCTCTTCTTCCCGTTGAAAAGGTCATTTGATGCCACCGCCGCAGTCGCCTGGTTGTCGCAGTATATCGGTATTGCCGGTATTTGCGCCCCAACCACTGGAAGATCATACATGAGCTCCCGAAGCCATTCTGCTTCCTGGGCTGCGGTATCAAGTGCAAAGAACTCAGATTCCATGGATGGCCGTGAGAGCATAGTCTGCTTCTTCGACTTCCACGATATAGCAGCTCCACCCATTGTGAAAATGTATCCACCTGTGGACCTCTCGCTCCCCACCTCTGAGCACCAACTGGCATCACTGAAGCCTTCCACTACCAGAGGATCTCCGCTGTAGTACAGTGCATATGTCTGAGTCTTCTTGAGATATCTCATAACCCGTTCCACAGCTTTCCAGTGTTCAACACCTGGATTGCTCGTAAAACGACTCAGCATTCCCACGGCAAAAGCTATGTCAGGCCTTGTGGCAGTAGTAGCATACATCAAACTCCCGATTACGCTTGCATACTCCAGCTGCCTGACGCTTTTCCCTGAATTAGGCTTCAGCTTCAGATCACACCTGTACGGCGTATCGATCCCTGAAAGATCCCGATACCCATAACGAGTGATCATTTTCTCAATATAATGAGACTGTGACAGCGCTAGTCCAGTGTCTGTCCGGATGATCTTGATCCCTAAGATCACATCAGCTTCCCCCAAGTCCTTCATACTGAACTTGCTTGAGATGAATTTCTTTGTCTCCATGACACATCTAATATCCGTACCTAGGATAAGCATGTCATCCACGTACAGACAAACGATCACACCTCTTCCATCAACGAACTTCGTATAAACACACTTGTCCGTATCGCTGACCATGTAGCCATTTGACCTTATAACTTTGTCAAATTTCTCATACCACATCTTGGGAGCCTGTTTAAGACCGTACAAGGATTTCACCAACTTGCAGACTTTGCCTTCAAGACCTTTGATGACAAATCCCTCTGGCTGTTGCATGTAAATCTCTTCGGTCAGCTCGCCATTTAGGAAAGCCGTATTCACATCCATCTGATGTATCACCATCTTATTTATTGCTGCGAGAGCAATCAACACTCTGATGGTGGTCATCCGGGCTACTGGAGCATATGTGTCAAAGTAGTCAATCCCCTGCTTCTGAGAAAACCCCTTGGCTACCAACCTAGCCTTGAACTTGTCAATAGTTCCGTCTGCTTTCATCTTCTTCTTGAAGATCCATTTGTATCCGATGGGTTTCGCTCCTTCAGGAAGATCAACCAACACCCAAGTGTTATTTGAGGTGATGGAATCAATCTCATTGTCAATCGCCTCCTTCCAGAAAACCGCGTCTCTGGTCTTCATCGCCTTATCATAGGTAAGCGGATCTGCTTCCAAATGATAGGTGACAAAGTCACTTCCGAAGTCCTTCGGCCTCCTCACACACTTAGCTGATGGCTCAGCTTGTTCTGGTTCAACCGTTGTTTCAACAACAAGATCTTCTTGGACCACATCTTCATTAAAGACTTCAGTCTCTTGTGGACCCTCATAATTCTCCGGAACATCCGGAAGAACAATATTCTTGTGCCTTGCAAACTTGTCTTCAAAATATTCTGCATCACGAGATTCAATGATATGATTTGACTCAATATCAAGAAATCTCCGAGCATCACTCTTCTCGGCATATCCCAAGAAGATCGTCTTTGTAGTCCTTGTCCCAAGCTTCTGAATCTTTAGATCTGGAAGCTTGACATATGCCAGACACCCCCACACTCGAATGACATTCAAGTTTGGTCTGACCTTGAACCAGAGTTCATGAGGAGTAATGTCAGAAGTTGCATGAGGCACCCTATTTAGAATAAAAGTGGCCGTCAATGCAGCTTCTCCCCAGTAGCACTTAGGAAGACCAGCAGTCAACAACATTAAATTTATCATTTCTGTCAACGTCCTGTTCTTCCTCTCAGCTACTCCGTTTGATTGAGGAGAGTACGGAGCCGTAGTCTCATTGACAATTCCATGTTCCTTACAGAACGATGCGAATACATGAGACCTGTACTCTCCACCTCGATCACTTCTTATCCTTTTGAGTTGTTGTCCAGTCTGCCGCTCAGCTTCGGCTCTGAACTCCTTGAACTTCTCGAATGCTTCGTCTTTAGCCTTCAGCAAGTAGACGAACGCATACTTTGAGAAGTCATCGATGAAGGTTATGAAATACTTTATCCCGGTCTTTGTAGAGAACTGTTTGAAGTCACAGATATCTGAGTGTACCAACTCCAGAAGATCTGTACTTTGATTAACCCGAGGAAAGGGTTTCCTTGTGATCTTTGTTTGAGCACAAACTTCACATTTCTCTACCTTACCCCCACACTTGGAGATAAGTCCTAGACTAGACATTCTGTTTATTCATTTACAATGAACATGTTCTAGCCTATTATGCCACAACTCAAGAGTATAAGCAGAAGGAGAGATTTCATTAATTACATTAATTACATTGGACTGATTTACAAGCTGAATCTTGAACATTCCTTCGGTATAAAAAGCTTTCCCGAAATATGTTCCCTTGATAGACATCACTATCTGGCCAGCATTGATGTCCATTCTGAGGCCTGCATTACAGAGTAAACCTCCCGAGATCAGGTTCTTGGCGATAGCAGGTACGTGCTTCACGCCTTGAAGCGTCAGAGACTTGCCAGAAGTCAGCTTCAGAATAACCGTCCCGATCCCTAGAACTTCAGCTTGTGCTTGGTTCGCCATCACAACCGCTTCAGAAGTGGGTGTGTAGGTGGTGAACCACTCCTTACTGGAGCAGACATGGCAGGTGGCTCCAGTATCTACCCACCAGTCTGAATCAGATCCTACAGCATCAACCTGTCCAATCATAGCAATTACATCAGTAATCATTGAGACTTTGCTAGGCTCACCTTGCTCTGATTTCTTGGTCGGTGCTGTGCATTCACTTTTGAAATGGCCCAACTGGCCACACTTGAAACAAGGCATCTTTGCTTTAGATTTCTTTGACTTGAAAGAAGTTCCCTTAACATTCAAGTTGTTAGGGTTCTTCTTCTTCTTCTGGAAATCTGCACGCTTTCCCTTTCCCTTTGGTTCCTTGGTCTGAACCAGATTAGCGTTAGCCAATTGCTTGGAAAGCGTGTCAACCTTATGTTGAGCCCTCATCTGGTCTTCAACATAAATTTCCTGCAGGAGATCTTCAAGGGTGATCTCCAGCTTCTTCCTATGCATGTTTGCATAGAACTTACTCCACCCAGCGGGGAGCTTTGAGACAATCCCTCCAACAACAAACTTGTCGGGGAGGGGCATCGCCTCGTCTTCCAACTTCTGTCGCAGCTTCAGAAATTCTTTGACCTGCGGCAGCATGGACTTCTCGTCCTTAAAGAGCCATTTGTGATATTTTTCAACCACAAATATTTTGCTCCTGTTCTTGTCTTCTTCGTAGAGTTTTTCTAGAGACTCCCATATGTCTCTAGCGATATCCTTCTTAGAATATGATTCTGCTAGGGAATCCTCCATAGCATTCAGGATAAGCAACCTGCAAATGCTATTCTCCCTTCTCCACTTGGCCTGAAGTTTAGTAGCCGCGGTGATTGCGGCAGCAGACCCAGTATCTGGAACAGTAGGTTCCTCTTCAAGCAATACGTGATCCACGTCTCTGAGTTGAAGAGTGAGATAAACCTTCCTCTTCCAGACTTGATAATGCTCTCCATCAAACTTCTCTAACTTACAGAAGTCAGTATTTAGGAGTGAAGCATTAATATTTTCCATCGCAGCAATAAAGCTTTGAGATTGTTAATGCCGGGAACGCCGGGGCACACTTTTCGATGGAAAATACAGAAACTGAAACAGTTGTAAAGACAATGTTTCAAATGCAATTCCTTAAAGAAGGTTTTGCAACAGAGATCCAGAAGGATTCTGCAAATTACGAGATCTAAAAAGATATCGTAATTCACGAATAATCTAAAGAGATTTTCGTGATCGTAGCAATCTGGCAGTAGTGCCTTCTAAAAAGAAGATACTGACAGAAATGCTAAAGGCAACAGAAGGGTGACAGGCGAGAAGATGGAATTGCTGGGGTGAATTATCACCGTTGCTCAAAGCTTTATTCGCCCTCTGCGAACAGCTTCCAGGAACCAGCAAGGTTGACGGAAAACCTTGGAACACTCCTGCACTTCTGACTCCTTGGAAGACGGCGAACTCCTCTGGCAATGGCTCTACTCTTCTCTCTCTGTTTCTGAAATAACAGAACCCACGCGCTAGTGTTTGTGTTAAAAAACACGCTCACTACTCTGTTGTGTTAAAGAACACTTAGAGTTTTCTTTTCTCTCTGGAATTCAGATTTTTTTTTCACCCTGAGAGAGAGGAGAGAACCTGCATATATAGCCCACGGGGCGGTTGCCAAGCAGTTGCCTGAACTTCAGGGTAGTGGCTGAACCACTCCTGAATGTGCAGCAACTGCTGCAACCGTTCTCGCTCTAATATGCAGCCAGCCACACGCACACTACGCACTCTACGCACATTGCGTACGCTGCGCACACTGCGCACTCTACGTACGCTGCGCACTCTACGCACGCTGTGTACGCTGCGCACACTGCGCGTACTGGGCGTACTGGCTGCGTACTGGGCTGCGTAACTGGGCCAGCGTAACTGGGCTCGCGTAACGGGCCGCACAACGTGGTCGCGCAAGTGGCTCGTGCAACGAGCGCAACTTAAGCGCACTATGCGCCTAGCGACGATGCTGACGTGCTAAGTGCAAAGTGCGCCAACAAAATGCCACATTACGCCTCATGAGCCCTTGAGCCCGAGTCCGAGTCCGAGCTCGAGCCCGAGCCCGAGTCCGAGTCCGAGTCCGAGTCCGAGTCCGAGTCCGAGTCGCTAAGCTCCTACGGAGCTTAGCTCCATGGAAATAAATTTCCAAGAGCAAAAAGCTTACAGCTTCTTAATTGTTGATTAAGCCTTTATACCATTAATAATTAATCCCACATGGCACACACCCATGTGCACTACATGTGCATCTCCATAAAGAGTAAAGACTCATATATATGGAGATACACATTCCTTTCTAGCCGATGTGGGACTAAAAACCAAAAACCAAAGGCTAAAAACCCAACATTGTACCCATAGGAACTCACCCATGTATAAGGACAACCCTTAGGAATAGTTTTGAGGCTCTATTGAGTCCTCATTTGAAAGTTTGGATAGGTTTTGTGCCACTCTTGGAAGAAATCCGAGGGTGACACACCAAGTGTTTGTTGAAATGTCCCATAGGCTAATATACACGTGTGTGTGTCTATTTAGATTTTAGCATATACTTGTGTTATATATTCATTCCATATAGACATTTGGTCATATAAATATTGTATAGGAGTTGGTCATATAAATATTGTATAGGAGTTGGGACTATACATATATAAGTGTATATATAGCTAATGTATGACCCTGTTTTGTATAATGTCACTGAGTAGCTACTGTCATATATTACTGATATGGGAATTTCCTATATATATATATATATATATATATATATATATATATATATATATATATATATATATATATATATATATATAACCTGTTTTCTTACAATGATACTATATAGAGGTAGTATGGTTATTCTTATATAGGCTTGATCAGTCCTTAACAGAGGGAAACATGTATCTCACTTAGACAATAGTTTGTGATGATGTCACGACCTGCACCCAGTGTAAGGGCACGAGAAGTGGGTACGTCCAGCCTACGTCACAGTGTCGACGGTAGAACGCTATCCTAGGTCACATACATCTAACAAGATATGATATACTGTACAGATATACTCGCCAATCGGAGGACAATACAGAAAGTAACTCAATCACAAGCTAAGGTAGAATGGTACGATAAGATAGATAAGATAAGATATATATCACCAAATGAAATACAAATAATAGAGGTGAAGAAGTCTAAGTGTCTAAGACATAACATCTTATCAACAACATCCAGAAATATATATAAATCTCAAAGTCAAAGTAAAGACAAGACCGTAAAGTAAGATAACTAGTCTAGCCAACTAGCCTAGACTACAGGGGCAGTGTCCTCTGCAAGAACTGGGTCCTACTCCGAGTCCAGCTCACAGGTGTCTACTAGGCCTGCTCTATAGTAGGTCGGGCAAAACTCTTTATCTGGTTCATCTGTAACATTTTCAACAGGTCCAGTCAGGACATGAACGAGCACAATACATCTCATGTAGTTTATATCATGACAGAAAATATAAGCATGCTATAGAGTAATATACATGAAACGCTGAAGAATATACATAAAGTAAAAGAGATGACTGTAAGGAAATATCTACTATAAGTAAAGAACTATCAGTGGCTAGTGATGTAGAGTACAAGATAGACATGTGAACGGCTTGAATTTGCACATGATTACACTAAATAGTTTGTACATGATTACACTAATTTGGAATTGTTCACATGACCATTTATACTCCCCCGTACCCCAATCAATACACAAAGATCCAGACATGTTATGTTATTGCACATAATTTCACATGGGGGCCCATAAATGGGTGCACATGAAGTATACATGGGAGCTCTGTGAACATGAGAGTACATGAATCACAAGAGTGCACATGAATGATGAAAGCACATGAATACATGATGTACGTGAAAAGCACATGACATGACATATCCCGATGCTCCCGAGGGAGATAATATCTCATGAAAAGATCCATATAGTACCAATCCGTGTTAACAACGTGACAGCATCAAGTAAAGTAATCTAGAGCAAGAATATAAATTCTAACAAGTATAAAACGGTCAGAGAATGTACTTGCCTGATATCCTGAGTATCTGATGAGTATAGATGTCCAGACAGAGTAGATGAGTACTAATTAGAGCAACACAGGTCACAACATGTCTAGAATGGTAATATTGAAGATTACAATGCATTCTACATGATGTCTAGGTCATTTTAGACTAAAGTCAACTCTTGGTCAACTCTAGTCAACTATATTAGTCAAACTAGGTCAACTAAGCCATACTAGGTCTAAACCTAGTCCAACAAGTCTCACTAGGCCTAGCCAAGCCTATACTAGCAAACAAACACAATACAAGCCAAAATGAAACCACACAAGTATATATATACATATACTATATATATATATATATACATACATTCACTATCTATATAACATATGCATATTATTCATCACATTATATACATTCATATGTCAAGTATACATATATATAGGGTGAGTGACATAGAGTGTCAATGCATAAGTGACATGTATATATGTAAGTGTGTGTGAGTGTGTCAAGTGAAGAGTGATGGTGTCAATGTGTTCAGTTAGCATAGAGGGGTAGTGAGTGTGTGTGTGTCTTCAATCAGTGTAACTAGAAAGAGGGGGTCAGTTATGTGTATGTATAGGGGGAGAGTGTAACAGCAATGTAAAGAGGGGATAACTTGTAATGGCAGCAAGTAGGTTTTATGTGTTCAGTTGTTAACAAGTAAAGGGTGTCAAGTGAACATGTAACATGTGAAAAGTGTGTCAAGTGTATTCATACGATGGAAAGGGGGGGTATCAATCTCAGGTATTGTAATATATAACCCTCTTATCTCAGAAATGTAAACATGTGAACAACCATCAAATCTCAGTTAATTGTATAATTGTAAACCCTTATTCCAGTTTATACAACTCATATTGCATTTATGTATCAAACATGGTTCGAAACCCCATTATCAACCCCAAACATGAACATCACTTATTCCCTAATATATGAACATGATTCACAGATGCTAAATATTGCACAAATCATCAATTAAACATTCAGTTAACAATTTAACTCATATTAAACTCAGTTCGAACTCAGAATGTTCACAGTATCAGAACATTTGAACAAAACCCTAAATCCATGCTCGAAAACCCAAATCAACACAAATTAGTGTGTGATAACATGCCGTGCATATGCATACATGTCTCAGGGGTTATCTCGTGTCCAAACAACTGGACACGAGGTGTCCAAACTTTATTAAACACACACAGACACACACTGCACAGAGCAGTCTCGAACACTGCCTCGTACGGGCAGGACACGAGCTCGTGGACACGACACGAGCCACGACACATCTCGTGCTCGTGTCCACGCATAGCCCAACACTAGGGCTACATAATAGATACAACACGAGACATCTACGATACGTGTCCACGCGACACGAAGTGCGTATCAGACGCGAAATCTTCGCGATTCAGTCTCTGTGTATAACCAGTAAACGAAGGGATTCGTGTCCGATATGACACGATAAGCCATGAGACTTTGGGGGCATGTTCGCAGATATTGCCCCCATGTCCATGCCAAGTGTCGCATGTCCACGTAACAAGTACACGCAGATATCCACCCCGAACAATAAGACACTCGTGTATACTCTCGTGCGACGTGTCCTGCTCTCTGTGGACACGACACAGACACGATAATCACCTCAGTCAGACACAAAATCAAAGATCACATATATGGCTATAAATTCATTCAAATAGATTTCAAAAATACGAACAAAAACCCCTTTGAGGCATTTCATCAAACACACATACATAGACACTGATACGTGTCCGATACGGACACCAAACCAATTCCAATTCCTACCAAACTCACTTTACAACTAGGGGACACCTAGATGGATGCTTCTACGGAAAGAAAATGGAGATTTGAATCAATTTGAGGGATTTTACCTATTGAGAGAGATCTCAATCAAAAAGCCCCAAAATGAGAAGTCCTCCTCTAATAGCAATGGCCAAGTGAGCTCCAAACCTTGCAAGCAAGCTCCCTTCAACCTCCACTCCATAAATGACCTCTAATGCAAGTGAGTGGGATCAATTTGGTGGAGGAATGGTGAGATTTGATGATTTGGGGAAGAACTATTAGGGTTTCTAAAGGAGGATTTCTAAAAGAGGCAAGTGAGTGTTAAGAGATGTTATATAGGGGTGTGATGTGTCTCAAGGGGCAGTGATGGCCGACCATAGTGGGATTAGGGTTAGGGTTTCTTGGGAAATAGGCCATGGGCCTTGCACACTAGCTAGTTGGCTCAACCTCCTAGCTAAAAGCCCAATAACTATAAGCACCTAATCACTCCATCAAACCTAGCCATACTCAAGTCAAATTGGGTCAACTTAACTTAGATTAGGGTCCCACTACCATTCTACTATGCTAACTAAGTCACCAAAGTCATGGTCAAACTCTAGGCTAGTCTCTATAGTCTCAACTAGCAAAAGTCAAAAAAATCACAACACTAATGCAATAAATAATAAAATAATTCACAAAAATTAAAATGACCAAACTACCCTCAAACTAAAATTTGGTAGTGACAAATCTACCCTTCTTAAAAGAATTTTATCCTCGAAATTGATAGGCGAAACTGAACTGATGAGAAGGATAGACAATCATACCTCAAGGTCTAAAAAATATGGGTATCGCTTGCGCATCTCATCCTCCCTCTCCCAGGTAGACTCTCATGAAGAATGATGCCTCCATGCGATGCGAACCAAGGGTATCACCTGGTTTCTTAGAACCTTCTCTCGTCGATCCAGAATCTCCATCGGCTGCTCTGGATAACAAAGAGTATGTCCCACCTCAATCTCTGAGTGATCGAGTACATGGCTAGGATCTGCCACATACCGTCTCAACAGTGACACGTAGAATACGTTATGGACTCCCACTAATATAGGTGGCAATTCTAGCCTATAAGCCACATTACCGACTCTCTCGCTGATCACGAAAGGCCCGATGAAGCGCAGGCTAAGCTTTCCACCTCTACCAAAACGTATCGTACCACGTGTCGGAGATATCCTCAAGAAAACCAGATCTCCAACTTAATCACAAATAAGGTCTCAATTACTAATATAATCAAACATGATCAACAAAATCACAAACAAAATAACTCCTAATTCTAATCCTATCTCTAAGCTGTACCTTAAACTCCAAAGGTCTGCGGTGGCTATCAGCCCAGTGCCGATGTCTGTCCTGTACCACGTAAAGTCGATCTCTGATGAGCTTCACCTTCTCGGCTGCATCCATAACCATCTCAGGTTCTAATAAAGCTCGCTCTCCAACGTCATCCCAAGATAAGGGTGTACGACATCTGCGCCCGTACAGTGCCTCGAATGGTGACATCTCAATGCTGGCCTAAAAACTGTAGTTGTATGTAAACTCCACTAAGTGCAGGTGGCCGTCCCAGGATCCTCCAAAATCCAATACACAAGTCCGCAGCATGTCCTCGAGTGTCTGAATAGTCCTCTTTGGCTATCCGTCCTTTTGAGGGTGGTATGCAGTACTGAACTTGAGCTGAGTGCCCAAGCTAAGCTACAGACTCCTCCAGAAATGGAAAGTAAAGCGACTATCCCGATCCGAGACAATGGTCACCGGAACTCCATGTATCTTGACAATCTGTCGCATATACATCTCTGCTAGCCTCTCAGTAGACGTACCCACTTTAAATGGCAAAAAGTGAGCAGATTTGGTTAACCTGTCTACGATGACCAAAATTGCGTCTTTCCCTCCTGGTGTACGCGGCAATCCCGAAATAAAGTCCATCGTGATGTGCTCCTACTTTTACTCTGGAATGGGCAATGGCTGCAACAAACCTCCTGGCCTATGCCTCTCTGCCTTTACCTGTTGATAGACCAAACATCTAGCTATGAAGCGTGCTACCTCCCGCTTCATCCCATACCACCAAACATGCTCCCTCTGATCTCTATACATCTTGTTGGCACTTGGATGTATAGAATACTGAGAACGGTGGGCCTCCTGTATTACCTGCTCTCGAAGCTCTCCACTGGGCACACACAGTCTTGAACCGTGCCTCAATGCGCCATCTTCTGCAAGAACAAACTCATCATCAACCAATCCTGCTCGAACCTGCTCTCGGATACACCGCAGAGCCACATCCTCGAACTGAGTCGACTTGATCCTCTCCATCAAGTCCGACTAAATCTGAAGGCCCCACATCTGCATCTGAACTCCTGGCACAACCACCTCGATCCCTATGCTCTCCAAATCTGCTAGCAAGTGACAATCCATCGTCAAATACATGGCTGTCGGATACCTACTCAAGGCATCGGCAACCACGTTGGCCTTTCCCGGTTGATACTACAAGGAAATGTCGAAATCCTTCATCAACTCCAACCACCTGTGCTGCCTCATGTTGAGCTCCTTCTGTATAAAAATATACTTCAAGCTCTTATGATCTGTAAAGATCTCATACCGCTCTTCGTATAAATAGTGTTTCCATGTAACTACCTGGAAGCATAGGCAATCACCTTCCTATGCTGCTGTAAGACACAACCCAAACCCTTCCATGAGGCGTCACTGTAGATAGTGAACCCGCCTGATCATGATGGCAATGCCAGAATTGGAGCTGTCGTCAACCGCTTCTTCAATTCATCAAAAGTGACCTGATACTCCTTTGACCAGATAAACTTTGCATCCGTCCTGGTCAGCCTAGTCAATGGCTCTGTAACCCGGGAGAAATCCTGTACGAACCTCCTATAGTAGCCTGTCAATTCCAAGAAGCTCTTGATCTCCGCTACTGAACTCGGTGCTGTCCAAGCCTCAACTGTCGTGATCTTTTTTGGGTCAACTGAGATCCCATCTCCAGTCACAACATGACCCAAGAAGTCAACTCGGTCCAGAAAGAACTCACACTTCGAGAGCTTGCCATAAAGCTCCTCCCTCCTGAGAGTCTCCAGAACCACTCTTAAGTGCTCCTCATGCTCCTCTTTGGTCTTCGAGTACACCAAGATATCATCGATGAACACCACCACAAACTTGTCCAAGTACTGGTGGAACACCTTGTTCATCAGGTTCATAAATACCGCCTGGGCGTTAGTCAACCCAAACGGCATTACCATGAACTCAAACTGGCTATACCACATCCTGAATGCTATCTTCGGGATATCCTCCTTCTTCACCTTCACCTGATGGTAGCCTGACCTCAGATCAATCTTAGAAAATATCCTCGTCCCACTCAGCTGATCGAAGAGATCGTCGATCCTTGGCAATGGGTACTTGTTCTTGATCATGAGGTTGTTGAGTGCCCTGTAGTCGATACACATCCTTACCGACCCATCCTTCTTTGGTACAAAGTATCACGCCCCGATCTGGGAAATCACTCGTCCTCGCTAGATTTCACCCGAATCATCGTCCTCGCTGGGGCATGATGCCGTACGAGCCTGGAGTTGCACTCGTGCAAGGTAAGATAACAGGTTCACATAGTGTTTATCTCAAATTAATAACATAAGCAGCGAAAGGAAACAGAGTATACAATAAGAATCTCTTTTATTAATAATGAACTGAAAGTTACAAAGGCTTGAATGGCCCAACTGAATATGCCAACTGGCTACAACGCTCATGATCTCTCTAGCTCACAAAGGATTACATTGTTCCATACATTATGCCTCTTTATAGCCAACAAGTAGTCTTCGGTCGAACATCTCCATGTTGCAAGTCCGAACGCCTATGTGGTAGCTCCTCTTGAACGTTAAGGACTCCATGCCTCGGCACATCCAAGCCAAGCCCGGCCTCGAGCCGATCATAATATGAACCTGCAAGCAAACTAGTGGGGGATTAGTGCTTTCGTCCTCGCTGCACTGATCAAGACCCACTCGCACCCAAACCAAACACTAAGTAAATTTAGTAAAACATGCATATTAATTTGGTGATCTTTCTATTTAGCCTTAGGATCAATTTCATGGCATTATTAAACATAACAACTTAATATATATGTGTCCAATATCGTGTCCCTGCGACAGATACACTTAGACATAATATGAACATAAACATAGTGATCGTGCTCATCTCCGTCCCATTTTGCCTTAACCTGCAATGGTTAGAACTTTATATAAGAAATCATACAATTCACGCAACCAATCAGCCATACTTAGACATATGCATAAGGGTCGCAGGCCCTGCGCCTGCACCCAACTCTAATCTCATCCCACCGGCCCTATCTATATGAAGGTCATGGTGTTTCACACCGTAATGGACTTGGCATCCTTATGTGTAAGCCTATGATCACTCCAATACGGGTTGCTAGCCCAGTATCTGAAGGATCCCAAACTTACTGATATCATAGCTTATCAAAACACTGGCCGGTCACAAACCGTCCTAATGATGTGCACCATAAATACCATACATAATTCCCTCCTAGGCCGAACGGTCCCGGTGCCCCGGTCGTAACCGTCCGAGGGAAGCCACACCCGTATACACGCCATCCGAGTCAATTGACCATGCAATACGCGCCATAGCAAACAAGTCATATTATTCCAACCAATCTTACGTTCCATAAACATATTCATGTTCCATAAACACATTCACGTTCCATAAATATATTCCGTTATCTCTATCTCAAGTTCCATTGGCATTATGCCCCAACACATCCGTATTGATGCACGACGCCCAATGGCTTATACTTTTCGTACTTATACTCGACGCATTCCATTCATAATTTATTCGCATAACAGCAGTTCTGTAGATCTCGTGCACGAGGGCATGCTTAACGCCATACTCAATGTTCTAGACATAGTGTTCAATGTTCTCGGAGTCGTACACGTGATGCACATATTGATATTGTCTTTCAATGTTCTACCATTATTGCCGTACCGCGACCCGTACATTTGATACACATCGCTTCAATTGTTCAATATTCAATGTTCTATCTTAATGTTCGACACATACTAAGACCTTTAATCATTCGAGCCACGCTCGCTTACTTAATGGCAACTTTACGCATACAAGGATATATTTTATTAGACGTGAAGGAATAGGGAGAGAGAGTCAAGAACCCGCCCACCTTAAGTTGATATGCCTTGTCGTCTTGCCGAGCTGATACGGCTCAATTCCATAACTTAGTTGCACGGCTAACTCTCCTGACTTAGCTATTCCCTTGAACTATTCGACTTATTCGCCCTACCGCGCCCATGCTACGATCCGTTGCAAGGCGACGATTTGGTTTCGCGGACATCATTTCGAATAAGGCAAAAATGTCAACCCTTTACAATCTAGCACAGAAGCATAGCCTGCACACCAGATCAACTGAAATTAATACTTTGTTCCAACCGGACTTAGGCTTTGCATCGATTCACATCGATACTTCATCGGGTCAATACAACTCTTCGAGTCAATGACTCATCATAATGCACCGTGCGGAGCGGGGCATTACACAAAGAGTACCGGTGCACCCTATGGTAAAAAACTCGATCGGATGAAGCCCTTGTCCTGCAGCTCATCCACCTGCTTCTTCAACTCTACCAGCTCACTGTTGTTCACCCTATAGACGTGCTGGGATATCGGCTCTGCGCCGTGCACTAAGTCTATAGAGAACTCCACATTTCTTTCTGGTGGTAGTCCTGGCAAATCCTTCGAAAAGACGTCCATGAATTCTGCTATCAAAGGGTGTGGCACTGCCTGCTCCTCAACTGACACCCCACAGAAAACTCCACTGCTCTACTCCGCCTGCCGTCGGGTGAACTCGAACTCTGGCTCTCCTAGCACTCTGAAATAAAATCTACCCCCGTGGCAATCTATACTGGCATGGTGCCTTCTCAACCAATCCATACCGAGCACGATATCGTAGTTCGGTAGTGGTATTACGATCTGACTCACCTCCAGTTCTCGGCCTCCCAAATCAACTCTCCGACACTTACAAATATCACTAAAGAGGATGATGCCACCCCCGATCGTGATCTTGCAAGTCCTAGGCAATGATTCTGAAATAAGATGGTGTCTAATAGCAAAAGATACAAACACAAAGCTGTGGGTAGCACCAGAATCGAACAAAGCAAAAGCTGGAATGGAGTCGAGAAGAACATAACCTGCAATCAGCTCCCCGATAGCCTCTGCATCCTCAGCTTCCATGGCAAAATCTCGCCCCTGCTGACCTCCCCTGGCCTGCTGCTGGTGCTGAACGAACCTCTGCTGCTGAGTCTACAAGGGTCCCTTCTGCTGTACTGCTGGAGCCCTGACTCCCGCTCCTTGAGCTGTTCGTCCCCAGGGACATGGGATACTCCTTCAGCTGGTGCTCCGTCGAACCGCAGAGTTGGCACTTCCCGAGCCTCTTCCTGCAGTCATTCCATACATGCACTAGCTTCTTGCAGAAGCCATAACTAACAGGCTGCTGCCTGAGTGCCTGTGGCTGAAACCTCGGCTGCTGCTGTGCACCTGCTGGAAAGGCGCACGACCCTGCCCCTGGAACTACTGTGGCTGGAACTACCTCTGCTGGTACTGCTGCTAAAAGTGAGGCCTCTTGGCATGGCCTTCGCTGCTCCCGGCTCCATGTGCATCCCGTCCTCTCTTGAGCTTCAGCTCAAGATCATCCTCTGCTGCTATGGCTCTCGACAAGATCTCCTCAAACGTAGCATCCCTGTCGCTCTTGGGTCAAGGACTTGACCTCCTTAACTAACCCCTTCCGGAACCTTCGGGCCTTCGTGGTCTCACCGAGTCCCTCGACGAATCTGCCCAGACGACAGAACTCTCCAGCATACTCCTCCACGGTCTGGTTCCCCTGAACCAAACTCTCGAATTGCGTCTCCAGAGCGACGACTGCTGTGTCAGGGAAAAACTTCTCCTTGAACAGTTTCTTGAAAGCTGCCCAAGTCTGACCCTCGGTACCTACCCTAGGGTCCGTCCGGTACCAAGTGTGAGCCAGGTCCTGTATCTGGTTACCTGCCGCCTCAATCTGCAGTCTGGCTGGAATCTTCGCCAGCCGGAAGATCTCCTCGATGTGCTCTATCCAGTCATTCGTATACAGAATCCCCTCTGTGCCGCGGAAGTCCCACAGACGCATCTTCTGGAACTCTTGGATCCCTGGTGTCCCCTGCTGATACTGATGTATCTGGCCTGTCTGGGGCTGCACAATGACTCTCTCCACCGTCGTCAGGGTAAGCTGATGGGCATTCTCTATGCCCTGCTGAAAATGAGCGGACTGCTGCTGCTGGGCCTCTATCATCCTCTGAAAGAAGGCGAACAACTGTGCTGCATCAACCGATCCCGAAGGCGGCTGCTGCTGGAAAAAATCAGGAATGATGGGGGAAGGTCTCTATACAGACAGAGGTGTACCTCCAAATGCGGCAGAAACGCCAACCTGAGCTGGCATAACAGGAGCTGCGGTCTCGGGGCCCTGCTGAACATGACGAGAGGTGGCCGACCTCTCGATAGTATCCTCCGGGCCGGAGCGATGAGATCGTGCCTCCATAACCATCCTGAAGACAGATCAAACAAGAAGTAATTACTGAGAATGAAGCAAAAAAATCAAAGTAGGACAGTTTATTTTTAAAGGAAAGCATTTAATCAGCAAGAATTTAGATGGCAAGTAGGATAAGAGTTTTTCCTAAATGTGACTGAGTACCTCCAAAACCTTATCCTATATCCTACTGCAGGCTGCAGTAATACTCTAGTTCAAATACCACTACAAAATCTTGGACCTGCATGGGCCACAATTAAAAATGTGTCACGACTCGCACCCAGTGTAAGGGCACGAGAAGTGGGTACGTCCAGCCTACGCCGTAGTGTCGACGGTAGAACGCTGTCCTAGGTCACATACATCTAACAGGATATGATATACTGCACAGATATAATCGCCAATCGGAGGACAATACGGAAAGTAACTCAATCACAAGCTAAGGTAGAATGGTACGATAAGATATATAAGATAAGATAGATATCACCAAATAAAAAACAAATAATAGAGGTAAATAAGTCTAAGTGTCTAAGACATAACATCTCATCAACAACATCCAGAAATATATATACGTCTCAAAGTCAAAGTAAAGACAAGACAGTAAATTAAGATAACTAGTCTAGCCAACTAGCATATACTACCGGGGTAGTATCCTCTGCAAGAACTGGGTCCTCCTGGAGTCCAACTCACAGGTGTCTACTAGGCCTGCTCCATAGTAGGTCGGGTAAAACTCCTCATCTGGGTAATCTGTAACATTTTCAACAGGTCCAGTTAGGACAGGAACGACCACAATACATCTTATACAGTTTATATCATGACAGAAAATGTAAGCATGCTATAGAGTAAGATACATGAAACGCTGAAGAATATACATAAAGTAAAAGAGATGACTGTAAGGAAATATCTACTATAAGTAAAGAACTATCAGTGGCAAGTGAAGTAGAGTACAAGATAGACATGTGAACGGCTTGAATTTGTACAAGATTATACTAAAGAGTTTGCACATGATTACACTAATTTGGAATTATTCACATGACCATTTATACTCTCCCGTACCCCAATAAATACACAAAGATCCAGACAAGTTATGTTATTGCACATGATTTCATATGGGGGCCCATAAATGGGTGTACATAAAGTATACATAGGGGTTCTGCGAACATAAGAGTACATGAATCATAAGAGTGTACATGAATGATGAAAGCACATGAATACATGATGTACGTGAAAAGCACATGACATAACGTATCCCAATGCTCCCGAGGGGGATAATATCTCATAAAAAGATCCATATAGTACCAATCTGTATTAACAACGTGACAGCATCAAGTAAAGTAATCTAGAGCAAGAATATAAATTCTAACAAGTATGAAACGGTCAGAGAATGTACTCACCTGATATCCTGAGTATCTGATGAGTATAGATGTCCAGACAGAGTAGATGAGTCCTAATTATTGCAACACATGTCACAATATGTCTAGAATGGTAATATTGAAGATTACAATGCATTCTACATGATGTCTAGGTCATTTTAGACTAAAGTCAACTCTTGGTCAACTCTAGTCAACTATATTAGTCAAACTAGGTCAACTAAGCCACACTAGATCTAAACCTAGTCCAACAAGTCTCACTAGGCCTAGCTAAGCCTATACTAGCAAACAAACACAATACAAGCCAAAATGAAACCACACAAGTATATATACATATACTATATATATATATATATATATATATATATATATATATATATATATATATATATATATATAAATAAAATAAAAATATATATAGTGTCGCGTGCCATGAGACTTTGGGGGCATGTTTGTAGACACGATAAGCCATGAGACTATATATAAATAAAATAAAAATATAAAAATATATATATAAATAAAATAAAAATATATATATATAGGGATTCGTGTCCGACATGACACGATAAGCCATGAGACTTTGGGGGCATGTTTGTAGACATTGCCCCCATGTCCATGCCTAGTGTCGCGTGTCCACGTGACACGTACACGCAGATATCCACCCCGAGCAGCAGGGCACTCGTACACACTCTCATACGGCGTGTCCTGCTCTCTGTGGACACGACACAGACACGATAATCACCTCAGTCAGACACAAAATCAAAGATCACATATATGGCTATAAATTCATTCAAATAGATTTCAAAAATATGAACAAAAACCCCTTTGAGGCATTTCATCAAACATACATATATAGACACTGATACGTGTCCGATACGGACACCAAACCAATTCCAATTCCTACCAAACTCACTCTACAGCTAGGGGACACCTAGATGGATGCTTCTATGGAAAAAAAAATGGAGATTTGAATCAATTTGAGGGATTTTACCTACTAAAAGAGATCTCAATCAAAAAGCCCCAAAATGAGAAGTCCTCCTCCAATAGCAATGGCCAAGTGAGCTCCAAACCTTGCAAGCAAGCTCCCTTCAACCTCTACTCCATAAATGAACTCCAATGCAAGCGAGTGGGATCAATTTGGTGGAGGAATGGTGAGATTTGATGATTTAGGGAAGAACTATTAGGGTTTCTAAAGGGGGATTTCTAAAAGAGGCAAGTGAGTGTTAAGAGATGTTATATAGGGGTGTTATGTGTCTCAAGGGGCTGTGATGGCCAGCCATAGTGGGATTAGGGTTAGGGTTTCTTGGGAAATGGGCCATAGGCCTTGCACATTAGCTAGTTGGCTCAACCTCCTAGCTAAAAGCCCAATAACTCTAAGCACCTATTCACTCCATGAAACCTAGCCACACTCAAGTCAACTTGGATTAACTTAAGTATATTAGGGTCCCACTACCATTCTACCATGCTAACTAAGTCACCAAAGTCATGGTCAAACTTTAGGCTAGTCTCTATAGTCTCAACTAGCAAAAGTCAAAAAATTACAACACCAATGCAATAAATAATAAAATAATTCACAAAAATCAAAATGACCAAAATACCCTCAAACTAAAATATGGTAGTGACAAATGACCCTTAGAATAGGAAATGAAGTTTTGGATTAACAAGTGAGGTGGAAAACCATGTATCAGTTGCAACTGATACTTATAGTAGATATCAACTAATTTGGGAGTATCATTTCTATGAGACATGATATAGGGAAAAGGAGCTCGGGCAATGGGGCCCTGTGTTCAGACTTAGAGACTAAAATAAAATGGGGATATGGGATTGGCAGCAAGCCTTCCGTGCCATTGCTGAATAGGTGAGGTTGCTCAAAGGTTTAGAGAACTTTTCATCAGTAAATTGGGAGAGTGGAAAGGCAGCAACAGCATTTGAAGGTAGCAACAACATGCTGTAGTAGCATGTATGTAGGATAGCAGTAGTGCAAGCTAAGGGGTTTACCCCTGGGTCGAGTACAACAGAGAGTGGGAGCTGGACATGTGGGGGGAGGGGGTCACATTGGGACACCAGGGTGGTTTGATCAGTTGTCCTAACTGATTTTGGTATCAGTTGGTCAATTAAATGAGTTTCAGTCGATTAGTGAAGTAGGGCTTTAGCATTGCAGAAGTAAAGTGTATCAGTCTTTAGGACAGATACACTTTAGTTCTTCAAGATTGAGATAGGAGAGGAAAGGGTATGAGAAGTTGGTGAGTTGCTCACCTACAACAGCTAAGTCAGGTAAAGGGGAGCAAGGGATATGGGTTTACTAAGGTATCAATTGCAAACTAGTTTAGACACCACTTTGGGACTAGACCTGGGATTTAGTTGAACTGATATGGAGTTTGATCAGTCTTTCGACTGATAGTGGGTTCAGTCAGTCAAGATTGAAGCAAAGAATGTTGGGTAGGGGGTGTAACAGTCCAGGAAAGGTATGAAGAGGCAACAAGTAACTTGGGACTGATCTAATTTCAGGAATATGGATGTGTTTACTGATATAGTGATCAGTTAGATTTAAGAAATGGTGTGCACTCAACGGCTGTTAGCAGTTAGAAGGGTTTAGTAATAGGTATGTTTGAGTCTATATATATAATATATACATATGAAATTACCTAGTATAGTATCTAGTATACATATGAAATTACCTATATATATATATATATATATATATATCTATATACTATATATATATATATATAATAATAGGTATATATATATATATATATATATATATATATATTATATATATATATAATATATATATTATATATATTATATATATATATATATA
>JANAVB010024399.1:11715906-12090475 GCA_029216955.1 Iris pallida | reverse complement strand
ACCAAGATAATATTATAGGTATCCTAACCTAATATAGTTTTTTTATTAATATTAAGATACATGCCTAATAACTTAGATATAGGCTAATACAATCCTAGAAATGGTAAATGAGATAGTTTGACCTAGAATTTACCAATCAACCTAGAATTTGACCAGTATGACATGTTTTTAAATCTAAACATAATATTGATCAACTTCCATATTTAGGTCTCGATGGGGTACCGTATCGAACGTCGTTGATACTTCACACCAGTTTACATGCGAGTACATTCTCTGATAATTTTCCATTTATGATATTTAATATGTTTCATGTACTTGTGTAGATGTACTTATTTTCTGACATATTGGTCACACAGATTGGTATTTACGGATCCCGTCATGAGATGTTATTCTTGTTTACCTTGGTGTATCTTGTGCAAGCCCCGCTGTAGTTCTTGTGCAATGTATGGACATCGATTCTCGAGAAGACTTGCTACCTTATCTTAGAATCCCAGTCGCACGTGTCATGGTTGGAGCACTCTACCAGTCAGGGGAGGGGGAATATTATTCTAGAATGTGGTCAACACAACCTTGTGCATTGTAGATCCTTGTGAGGTTATCATACACTCCACGTATGATGAACCAGGCCAGTAGACCTTGTGCAAGTTCCCAAGCCGGCCACTGTTAAAGCTAATATTCACTCACATAGATAGTTGATTCTTGACTCCTGTACATGACATGATCAGCTGCTCTTGCTCTAGTTTACTGCTTTATCCTTGCCATGCTACTTTAATGTACCTTCATTTGCTTGTATATTCTCTCTATTTATGTTTCATAACACTTGTCATTATGGGAACTGTTATTGGAGATGTGCTTCCATCCTGACTGGATATATTTTTCAGACGACAGCGAGATGAGTGTACACCTACTATGTTCCTCATGACGTAGTAGGCATAGACCAGGAGACCCTAGTCTAGCAGGGTTAGTTCCAGCTAAGGAGGCTCTAAGCAGTGACTCAGTTAGACTAGAATTTGACTGGACTCTGTCTCAGCTTACTCTTTATGCTTGTTATTATTAATTTAGATTGTATAATATATTATTTTTATCTGGATTTGTGTTAGATATTTGCACTCTAAGTTTATATCTCTATCTCTATCTTTTATCGAGCCTTATATTTTCCTGTTAGACTTGTGATTGAGGTTTATACATCATTATATCCTCTGTTCCGAGAGGAGCCGCAAAATGACAGGTTATTATATATTAGATGGTAGACCTATACAGCGTTCAACCACCGTTTTGCGGCGTAGGCTGGACGTTGTTACGCATTCGTGTCCTTATATCGGGTGCGGGTTTGTGACACACTTTAGTGGTGGCCCCTGCAGGTCGAGATTCGCATTGATGCGATATTGTGGTAGTGTAGTGACTTAGTTGTAACTACGTGAGCCTGCATAGGATATAGGAAATAGGGTATTAGGACAGATGTAGAAGCATGGAATTTCAGGCGCATCAAGAGGCCAAAATTCCTATGTGTTAGCCCAATGATTGTATTATGTTTTGAATTAGGTTATATGTTTAAGTTTAGCTTTTATTATCACTAATCTTCATATATCGCTATAGCATTTCTATTATATTATACCATTGGTGATATGTGCCTATTGGTTTACATATTAGTGATATGAGCTTATCTATCTTAAATTAATCGGGTTGCCAAAATCAAAACTATGTTTTTGATTGTGGTCATTCATTAAGTTTAATTATTATGATATCACTAACATTTATGCTATCACCTTAGCACTTACTTAAACTCAGCATTGTCCTAATGTGCATTAAACTTATCATACTTGCTACTATGTATATTGCTTTATCGTCTAACATGTACATGCAGAAAAGCAATAAGCAAGATCAATTGGACATATGCAATGAAGAAATCATGGTGGGCCAAAGACGATGGATCCCACAAGATTTCTCTGAACCACCCGAAAGGTATTTAGTTTTCGCAAACTGGATATCTTTGGACAGCTGCCGCCAAGGGAAAAAGCCAGCAGCACCTATCAAAGGAAGAAGCCAAGCCATGCCATCATCATTTCAAGACTGAAGAGCCTGCACCTGCTACAGTATATCTGGAGTCTGTAATGAGTCTTAGGAATTATGTAAACACAAGAATATGGATGGCAAAATCGAAAGCTAGGGTAGAAAACCACCCAGGATCATTTTCGGATGAAAACCGGCATACCGACGGTATACCGGTGCATACGGCGGTATACCGATTTTGTTCACAGAAAGTTTCTGTCCACAAAATCGGCATATCGACGGTATACCGGTTCATACTGACGGTATACGGTTCAGTAACGTTGAAAGTCCAACGGTCGAATTTCCGCATTAAATGATCCCAACGGCTATATTTGAGCCATTGCAATCCCAGACCGATATACCGACGGTATGCGACTCATACCGGCGGTATGCCGGTCGCTGACTGAAAAGTTGCCTTTGGCTCTTTTCAATGCTTTGGTTATAAATAGTCTTGAACCCCTTCATTCAAGGGTGATGCTTGAGCCTAAAAATTTCTAAACTACCAAAGCCTATCCCAAACAACTCTACAAAGCTTTCATTTGCATCACAAATGTGTTAGAGTTATTGAGTTGAAAAATGAGATCTTCATCTTATTGTATAAGGAGATCAAAACCTATTATGAAAGGTTGAAGTTGGAGAGTCTTCGTATCCAAACTCTCGGTTGAAGTTGGAGAGTCTTCGTATCCAAACTCTCGGTTGAAGTTGGGGAGTTCGTATCCAAACTCTCGGTTGAAGTCGGAGAGGCCTTCGGATTAAAGCTCTCGTGTAAGAAGTGGCGAGTTCTTCGGATCCAAATCGTGTGTAAACTATTTACTCAAATAGTGGATTAAAGCCGGAGAGAGTTCCGAGATGGAGTGCTCTTGGGAGGATACCAGGTACATCGGGTGTCGGTATTGTTATTGCTTCTTCTCTTGCAATTATATTTTTAAATTGCCTATTAGCTTGTGCTAAGTGCTTGATTAGTTAGCTTGACCCTATTCACCTCCCTCTAGGGTTCCTACAATTGGTATCAGAGCAAGGACTCTTATTGTTAGGCTTAACATCCTTAGAGTAGATCCTTGTTATTTTTTTATGGCATCGTATTCCTCCTACTCCTCCTCCGATAAGAGGGTTTTACTTACTAGTAGCATAGACAATCATGGTTCTTCTAAATGCAAGAAATGCTCTAAGTGGAAAGCCATGGCTAACAATCCTTAGAGATTCTTGATAACCTTCATTTTATAAATGAAGAATTTCTGAAAAGGTTGTTCATTTAGAAGAAGCTAATGAGTTATTGAGAAATGAAAATAATGATTTATTATCTAGACTTGATTCTCAAAACTCATGTGTTTCTTTAAAGAGTTTGAATGAGGCTTTAATTTTGAAAATTAAATCTCTTTCCTCATCATAGAAGATCGAAGAGGCAAACTCATGAGCTAAATCATTTGCATGATTCTTCTATTGACACTTTAAAGAAACAAAATGATGATTATTTCTAGAATTGTTTTATTTGAAAAAGAGAATAATGCTTTAAATGTTAATTTGATTCTCTTACTTGTAGCATGATGATTTGATATTAGAACATGATATTCTTAAGACCAAATCCATGCATGCTCACTCTAGAGACATTCATCATTCTAGTATGTCACATGTTCATAACCATGCTCATTCTGATACATGTGCACACACTAGCATTAGATGCTTCTGTTGCTCTCGTATGGACACATGAGCTTTACATGCCCTATTGTAGGACCTTCACTACCAATGCTAGAGTAAAATGCTATATGGGTCCCTAAAGCTAATAATGTGGATCCAAGGTTTATTTGGATACCAAAGTCTTCATCTAAATTGTAGGTGAAGCTTCTTGTATCGGGACATAGCACCGAGGAGCGTGTTGGTGGTTGCAAAGCTCAAAGGTCATCTTCCAAGCAATTGTACCAACACAAGTGTGCCACTAGAGCCACTGTGGTAACATGCTAAACGATTCTCTTTAAATAGTTTATATTTGTAGAATCTAGCATGTTTCTTTTAACAACTTGCTACTAGCTCACATTGATATCCTTAGTTGCCTTTTATATAAATCAATATGAGATTTAATTCTAGCATGCTTAGTTAATTTTCTTATTAATTCTTTTATCCAACATGACTAGTTACTGGCTTAAATGATTAGTTCACATTATGTAGTTTATCACTTATTTTCTATTAGTGTGACACATTTATATATGCATGCTGTCTTTTCTCTATTTATAAAGCAAGCATATCACTCTAGTCCATAGGAGCTTGATTTTGATTTGAGTTAATATGATTTTAACTCTCCGTCTTTAAAGTTTTTGAAATAGTTACTTCTTGCCGTTTGTATTTAATATGTAACATTTACTTTAAATCGGTATTTGTGAATATATATGTTTAGCACAAGCTTCTTATCACTTGACAAGTATACACTTATACTTCCATTTTAACCTTGTGCTTACATAATATATTCATTATTGATTCTCATACTTTATCTGATTATCTCTTGAGAATCAATTATGTCTTTGCCTAATGAAGTTTATTTATACATGCTTTTGAATTTGTGATAGTTTTTCAAATATTATTAAGGATACATGACAATATCATAAATTTCATTTACATGTAGATCATGTATTTTGTTGATATATATTTCTGTATAAATATCTTTATATGGGAATATGAGTTAAGCTAAAGTTTTTATATTGAATTGAAGAGTATTTAAATATACTTGTTACCTTCAAACTTGTGCTTATCTCATCCTTAGCTATTGATTCACTTGACCAAATTTGTTTTCTTGAATCAATTAGCTTCTTCCTTAAAGTCTTCTTTTGATGATATCTTCTTGACTTTTTGGTTGGTATTATGGATACATGTTCTTAATTGATTTTTGATCTTCTCATGTATGCATATTCGTAATATATAGTTTTATATATATAAAAGATTCCTATCTTTCGATATTTATTTGTTTTATATCTTTAAGTTGGGATGATGAGAGAAAATATTTGTTTATGCCTTGCACTTGACTATTTATGGAAGCTCTTTTAAGAATCACATGGTTTTGTGCTTTGTCTTATTTTATATTTACCTCCATTTTTAGTGCACATTTTCAAATCGATATCTTCTATATATTTACTATGGTGCACTATGAAAGCTCTTTGAAAAATGTACTTCTTGATATCTTTATCATTTAGTTTTCTTGATCTTAATGATCTTTCTTTGCTCATTCCTTGGGTTTATGCTTCTTTTTGAATTATTGTTGCCCAATGATGTTTTTGTAGCACATGAGAATACATGTAATTGTTACATCATATTTCTCATGAATTTAGCTACTATGGTTTGAGCTTTGTATTGAGGTTTTTCCATTTCTAGAGAATACACTTATTTTATTATAGCTATAGTATTTTGCATTCTCTAGATCGATCTATCATTTTATTATCTTGCATTAATCTCAATACTTGGCAAAGAGATTTACTTTATTACGTTTTCATGAAAATCTCTTTTGGCCTTTACTTGATAAGAGAATATTTTATTTATTTGTCATCTTATGCTCTCATCCTTGCTTAGAAAAGAGTCTATAAATCATTTTGTTCATTCAAAATGTATTGTCCTCTTTGTGAACTCTATGCTTAAGCAAGTATCTTTAGTGTTAGTGACTTAAGATTAAATGAGCACATTTATCTTGTTAATGACTTACCACATTAATCTTAATTAGTTATGTAGCTTGCTTATTTATGATATATTGTTAAGCTATATAATTTGGTCACTTTCACTCAACTAGCTATTGTTTTTCTTTTCAATCTATATATGATATGCTAGTTTACATAAACAAGATCTGTGATTCTTCTAAATGTAATTTGTATCCAATTTTAGATACGTATGTTTGTTCTCTAAAACTAGTTTTACAAATTCTTGATTAGATCTTGTTTCTCTTGGAGATTTGTGATTCCTTTCTTTAAGTCTCCTTCCTTATTAGTCATTAGCATGTATCTCTTAAATTTCTCTCTCTTTTGAGTCATAATTTCATCGTATTATCATTTACATCTCTTCTTGATTATATTTGCAATCATTTAAATGAGAATGACTCTTTTCCATATTTTTATTGTTTTATGAGATTTTATCATAAATATGGATTTGGGATTTTCTTTATGAGATTTGTTGGATCATGTTTAATTTGTTTATTTTTTTGATAAAAGATCCTAATGGTTGAGTTGTCCTATATTATCTTATTATATGATTATCAAACTAATTTATTACTCTACTTTGACTACTCATGGATTGCCACTTACGGACCTTTGCTATTTGAACTTTATGGTTTATTATTTACCATTAGCAAGGTTTGGATTTTACCCGTTAATGGGTACATATTTGGTGAAACATACCTAGTCCATGTAAGGTAATAAATTGGTTGATTCTTTCTTAATTAGATAATCATGGACATGATGTTTGAAGTTTTATTTTTATTTTATTTTATTTTTTGAGCTATATTTTGTCTATCATCATGATTGTTCTTAATTGACTTTATTATTTTTCATGATGACATTTTCTCAAAGGATAACATACATTGATCTATCATATTTAAATATGAGATCCTTCTATATAGACTAATGTATGTCATCTTTTGATTATATGTGCTTAATTGGAATATTCTTTTGATTTTTCATCTTTAGTGGCTATTTATTGGATATCTTCTCTTGACTAAAGATGACATTATTCGTCTTTTGACGATTTTATAAGCCTTATATGCATTGAGCAAGGGGGAGAAATCCATAGTTGATTTACCCCTAGTTTTTGATGATATAAGTGCTTAGAAACTAGTTACGCATATTTTGAGGGGGAGCAAATAAATTGTTTTAATTCATCTATACCCTCTAATATGTCGTATACATAGTTTATCATGGACCCATATTTTTTTCATTTTCATATCTTATTGATTGAGGTCATGATATTTTTATTTTGAAGGATTTATGAGAGTGTATGTGATTGTCCTTATTATCTTATCTCTCTCTTTAATATGGGTTAAATATGTCATCTTGCTAATATTAATTTTCAGATCTTATCTTGATGAATATTATGCTTTCGTTGATTTGGCTTTTCTTTCATGCTTAATTGATTTGGCTTTCCTTGTTGAGGACTTATCCAAAATTCATGATTTTTATCAACTTTGGTAGTACTTTGAGGGGGAGCATTCAAGTCGACTGAATTTCTCCTTCTCAAGTATTTTTCTCCTTTACCTTCATGTTTATCTAAAGGGTATTCATATAGCATGATAAGGTAATTGAGTTCAAATGCATGAACTTGGATAAGCATATAGATCTTGCAAATAATGAGATTACTTTATATCAATTGCAATATCTTACATTGATCATTCTTTTATTTTGTTCCACTATTTATTTGTGGACAATTATGATTATTAATGGTTTCTTTGATCAATGTTTCAAGTTTACATCTTTTCAATTGGTATCAAGTTTATTTAATGTCATATCTCAATTGGTATCTATTAGTTGCAATTATCTATTCCTCATGGCTTTTGTTTGAAAACATTTATTTCATAGTTCTCTTCCAAAACTGGAGCAATATTTCATATCCTATTGTGTTTTGGATTTATTCCTTGGATTTCAAGTTGGTAAACTACTTATTTCTTGTTTTTCAAATACTTTTAGTTTTACCAACCATATTGTATTTTGACAAGCAATTTTCTATTTAGTACTCTACATTTAGAATGTAGTTTTATACACTTGTCTTTACACACTTCTCCCATTCTTTTTCATTAGTATATCTTGATCATGATTGTCTATAAGTTCCCCATGCTCTGATTTCTATGCTTGAGATTGATTTCATTTTATCTCTTAGTACGGGGGAGCCTATTTTTGATTATGTCAAAGGGGGAGAAGTAAGTTTAAGTATATGCTTTTATAAGTAATCTAAGTAGTATGCTTTTAGTGATATTACTTATGTCTTTTGTACATTAGTGATACATGTATCTATTGTGTCCATACTAAACTTAACCGATTTGCCATAATAAAAAAGGGGGAGATTGTTAGCCCAATGATTGTATCATGTTTTTGAATATGGTTAATATGTTAAGTTTAGCATTTCATTATCACTAATCTTCATACTATCGCTATAGCATTTCTACTTATACTTATACCTTTGGTGATATGTGCCTATTGGTTTACATATTAGTGATATGAGCTTATCTATCTTAAATTTAATCGGGTTGCCAAAATCAAAACTATGTTTTTGATTGTGGTCATTCAATTAAGTTTAATCATTATGATATCACTAATATTTATGCTATCACCTTAGCACTTATACTTAAACTCAACATTGTCCTAATGTGCATTAAACTTATCATACTTGCTACTATGTATATTGCTTTGTTCGTCTAACATGTACATGCAAAAAAGCAATAAGCAAGATCAATGTGGATATATGCAATGAAGAAATCATGGTGGGCCAAAGACGATGGATCCCACAAGATTTCTCTGAACCACCCGACGACATCTCCGGAGCCACGCACTCGGGGGTTCCGCTGCCCGGTAAGCGGACGGGTGTCGAGGGGGCAGCGCCCCTCGTCGGGGGTTCGGGGGCGAAGCCCCCGAAAGGTATTTAGTTTTCGCAAACTGGATATCTTTGGACAGCTGCCGCCAAGGGAAAAAGCCAGCACCTATCAAAGGAAGAAGCCAAGCTATGCCATCATCATTTCAAGACTCTGAAGAAGCCTGCACCTGCTACAATATATCTGGAGTCTGTAATGAGTCTTAGGAATTATTGTAAACACAAGAAATGGATGGCAAAATCGAAAGCTAGGGTAGAAACCAGCCCAGGATCATTTTCGGATGAAAACCGACATACCGACGGTATACCGGTGCATACAGGCGGTATACCGATTTTGTTCACAGAAAGTTTCTGTCCACAAAATCGGCATACCGACGGTATACCGGTTCATACCGACGGTATACCGGTTCAGTAACGTTGAAAGTCCAACGGTCGGATTTCCAGCATTAAATGATCCCAACGGCTATATTTTGAGACGTTGCAATCCTAGACCGGTATACCGACGGTATGCCGACTCATACCGGCGGTATGCCGGTCGCTGACTGAAAAGTTGCCTTTGGCTCTTTTCAATGCTTTGGTTATAAATAGTCTTGAACCCCTTCATTCAAGGTTGATGCTTTGAGCCTAAAAATTTTTAAACCACCAAAGCCTATCCACAAACAACTCTACAAAGCTTTCATTTTCCATCCACAAATTGTGTTAGAGTTATTGAGTTAAAAAGTGAGATCTTCATCTTATTGTATAAGGAGATCAAAACCTATTGTGAAAGGTTGAAGTTGGAGAGTCTTCGTATCCAAACTCTCGGTTGAAGTTGGAGAGTCTTCGTATCCAAACTCTCGATTGAAGTTGGGGAGTCTTCGTATCCAAACTCTCGGTTGAAGTCGGAGAGGCCTTCGGATTAAAGCTCTCGTGTAAGAAGTTGGCGAGTTCTTCGGATCCAAACTCGTGTGTAACTATTTACTCAAATAGTGGATTAAAGTCGGAGAGAGTTCCGAGACTGGAGTGCCTCTTGGGAGGATACCAGGATACATCGGGTGTCGGTATTGTTATTGCTTCTTCTCTTGCACTTATATTTTTAAATTGCCTATTAGCTTGTGCTAAGTGCTTGATTAGTTAGCTTGACCCTATTCACCCCCCCTCTAGGGTTCCTACACTATATGCCACAAACAATATGCGCGACGTAGGGCAGATGTCAGCGCATCACAGAAGACAACGAAAGAAAGCGCATGAAAATAGGATTTTTATGTATATGAAAATCAATTACATGGATTTTCATTACATTGAAAGTGTACTACAAAAGCTTAGTCTAATCTCTATGGATAGGGGCATCACTCCGACATCTCAGCATAGGCACATCTTCTCCTCGTCGCAAGCGAATCACTTCCTTGTCAATGAGCGAATCACTTCCTCGTCAACACACAGGCTCATCTGCCGCCCTGTCGCTCTTCCAGCATAACGAAAGTTAGGGCATGATGACCCCAAACTCTGTATTCAACTTGGCACTCGATGTCGTCTCGTAGAAGAACGCTGCCAGTAAGGTACTTGAGCACGAACTGCTCTGATTGTAGCAAACTCGGTGCATCTCGGTCTTTTGAAGGAGTTCGTCGTTAAAATTAAAGCTTCTTTGAACAAAGAGATCCACAACCCGTAATACGCCATCTTGTCAAGGAGGAGGATCGGTAGAGTTCATTCTCAAAAGGCAAAGTTATGTGAAATGAGAGCAAGCAAACTCTCTTCACCACTGCTATTTATTGGCCAGGGTAACCAAACCTATGCTCCTAGTCGCAGCTCTCCTCGAACTTAATGCGATGAATCTAGCATTAATGGCAATGAATTTACCACCTCAAATTCAGCTAAGTCAAAGTCTTTAATTCGATCCTCGAAATGCTCAAACAAAGTTGACTGAAGATGATGTGCCTCGCAATTGATGCGCTCCTCAGCACCATGCGCCTTGCATCTGTTGCGCTCAGTGGTGTATGCGCCCCACAAAGAAATGCGCCTACCTGACATCACCCATTAAAGTATTTGCTGCTAAATGACAGAAGTCGTCAACACACGTCTCGAGGATGAAAAGTTGACAACTTTCACAGAAATTAAAGAGATGCCAACGTCAGCACAATCGTTACTTGTTTTGTCGGCTACAGCTGTGCTCTGCCTAGTGGCCAACTAAACACTAGCATGCGCCACCGTGGCTATGTGCTTGAACTTTGCATGCACCTCTATAGCCATGCGCCTCTATAGCCACCGTGGCCATGCGCTTGAACTTTGCATGCGCCTCTATTTCCCTAAAACACTTACATTATTCTTATGGATTAACTTATAGGAATTTAAGGAAAATATATACAGATAACACATGTTATTTTTAATTAGATATAAACTAAAGTTTATGTGTAAATCCTAATTAAAATGAAATTTTAAACTAATTATTAAGCAAGCATAACAAAATAAATATATAATGTTAAGGAAAATATTTAAATTAGAATAGCTAAAACTAATTTAAACTGAATACATGAGTATTTTGCTTTTCCTTCCCACATAACATCCGTATAAAAAAACTTGAGTAAACAAAAAAATAATCCAAATCCAATGGAACCAAATCTTACATTATTCAAATTCATCTCTATCCAATCCCACGTCACCTCATAAATATATATAGCTGTGCTCTCAACCTTCTCCTTTCCATATTATTTTAGAATTTTAAAACCATCATCTTTCCTCCATGTTACTTCTCTATTAAATCTAAGCCCAGACCCCCTCTTCTCCTCCTCGCCCGATTGTTGACGCCAACATGTCAACCGGTCCCTTGGATTCGACTGTCAGGGCCGCTCGTGCGCGACCAAGTTGGTGTGTCGCTTGCCGACCCGTCCATGCACCAAGCTCGAGACCAAAGCAGTCGACTAGCCGTGACACGGAAAGAGTTGCACGAACCGAACAATCATCATCTGGACTCTCAGTCGACCTCGCCATCTCTCGATGCTCCGCAAGACTCTCCGCAAGGCTCTCTCGACCTCTGCATCGATACTGAATTAAGCACCCTCGTTATCTCCGTAAAATCTCATACAGACTCCTTGAGCCCTGCCATCAAGGGAACAGGTAAGCATCTCTCGTTCGAAATAGAAGGATATGTAATAAAAGGGTTTGTAACACTATAATTTTAAGCCTACACTAATGAATTTGTATATCAATAGATTAATATGGCAGCACGTATAGGTAGAAGAAGATGTTGGTGTCTTTGCCTTTAGAGTAGGAAAGATAGTCCCACATCGGCTACACCAAATGGTGAGTATCTCAATATAATGCATTGCTTGTGTTGAGGTATGCACATGAGGTGTGGTGGGGCACAAGTGTGTGCCATGTGGAAGTATTTTCCAAGAAGGAAAAAAGATTAATTCCAACAAGGATGCAAGTTGATTTTTGTTGTGCGGACTCGGACTCCAGGTTGTCTCGTGCATGCACGGGAGTTTTTGGGGGTAGGCATGGATTGGCACACTACTATGCTAATTGTGGGATGCTCTAAAATATCAAATTCTAATTTTGAGTATTGGTATTTTATTCCCACATCGGATAGGAGAAAAGGTGAAGTCTTACTCCACTCTATAAATAGAGCCCCTTGGCGTCCTTTGGAAGATGCACCAAGAAGAGAGTTAAGGGAGTCCGTAAAGTCCAGGAAGTCTGTTCAAGTCTCAAATATTGACTTATGAGCGTTCCAGAAGTTTTTCGTGAACTTGCTGGTTCCTAGAAGCAGATCGTGGTGGGGTAAATCTTGCTTTGAGCAACGGTGATCTAAATCACCCCAGCAAGAACCTTTTCTCTTTTTCTTTCTTCTCTTTTCTCTGAGTTATAACTCATTTCTCTCCGTCAGCAACTGCGATTGCGAGGAAGAACGTGAGATTTATTTTCTGATTATTTATTGCTTTTGTAATCAGATTTATATTATAGTGTTCCTCGTGGATCTCGAGAATAATCAGAAAGGGAACGTTTGTTTGAACCTCTGATCTCGACATCTAGTTCTACCATCTTTGATCAAGCCCCATGACTAACAATCTCAAAGAAAGATCCTTGTAGATGGAGAACAGCTATGCAAAACTTTTGGATACAAGTTTCAACAAACTTAAGAAGTTAGACGGGGATCATTATAAATCTTGGAAGAGGATGGCATGCATGAATCTGCAACTGGCAGAGGTGGACTACGTTCTGACAGAACCAGAACCGGAGATTCCAGACGAGGATGATGCTACTGTTCGGGCAGTTGCGATTGCAACCGCAAAGCAGAACAAATGGAGGAGAGATAACAATCTCTGCAAGCTGATGATTTTGAACTCCATGGAGGATACTCTGGCAGAGTCATACAGCAAGATGGACCATGCAAAGGTCGTCTGGGAGTCTCTAGAGAAGCATTATCAAGCGGATGAGAACCGCATCAAGATCCATGTGACTGAGAAGGTCTGGAACATGCGATTTGAGGACGACAAGGTGATGTTGCCTCAAGTCAAGGAGTTTCTCAAGTTACATAAAAAACTTAAGGATGATGGCATGCCACTTGTCGACACTTTTGTCATAGGGGGTATAGTTGGCAAGCTTCCGTCAGGATGGAGCAGTTTTATCTCGGACATGCACATGAAGAAGATACAAATCAGCCTAGATCAACTACTTCACAACATCAATGTTAGAGATGAGTTGATGGCTAAAAACAAATTGGACACATTGTCCAAATAGTTGGCAGAGGCCAACTTGGTGCATGCGAGGTACTCCAAGGGGAAGCATAAGGTTTCTCACAACCAGAAGAAGAAGGACTTCAACCATCTGAAGGTGAAGTCGGCTTCGTTCAAGTCAAAGCCAAAGCCCAAGTCAGTTGTGACTTGCTTCAATTGTGGAAAGAAGGGCCACTATCGTAGAGACTGTAGATCAAAGTCCAAATAGATAGAGCAAGGTGAGCCTAACAAGGTTTCCATGATTGTGCAGGTTGCCATGGCTGTTGTTGACACCGACTGGTGGGTGGACATGGGTGCATCCTGCCATGTTTGCTCTAATAAGGAGTTGTTCACCACATACAAGCCTACATCTGAGAAGGTTATGGTGGCGAACCAGACACAAGCTGAAGTACTGGGGACAGGATCGGTGGTACTGAACCTGACTTAGGGGAAGTCTCTGACGCTTCAAGATGTTAAGCATGTACCGGTGATAGCCAAGAACCTAGTCTCTGGAAGTCTGCTATGTAACGCAGGCTTGAGGATGGACGTAAATGCTGGGCAGATAGTGATGTCCTACAAGGGAACATACTTCAAAAAAGCTTATTGTACCGAAAGGATGTTCAAACTTCAACTTGTAACTCCAGCAAAAATGATTAATACAGTTTCTTCTTCTGGTTATTCTCTTGAGTTATGACACAATAGACTAAGACATGTTCATTATAAAAGAATAAACAAAATGTTTAGTCTAGGGCTTATCTCCAAATGTGGGGGTAAGGAGGTGGAGAAGTGTGAGGTTTGTACACAGACAAAGATCACTAGAAAACCGTTCAAATAGGTGAATCGAAGTACAGATCTTTTGGAGTTGGTACACTCAGATATCTGTGACTTCAGACAGTTCTCCACAAAGGCCAAGATGAAGTATTTTATTACATCATCGATGACTACTCGAAGTACGCGTTCGTCTATCTGCTCAAGTCTAAAGACGAAATATTCAAGAAGTTCAGGGCTGAGGCTGAACGTCAAACTGGGCAACAACTCAAGAGACTCAGAAGTGATCGAGACAGAGAGTACAGGTCTATTAAATTCATATCATTCTGCAAAGAACATGGAATTGTCAATGAGACAACTGCTCCGTATTCTCCTCAATCAAATGGAGTAGCTGAAAGGAAGAACAGGACGTTGACAAAGATGATAAACTTAATGCTGTTGACTGCAGGTCTTCCAAACTGCTTCTAGGGAGAAGCTGTATTAACGGCTACGTTCATTCTGAACAGAGTGCCATATGCAGGTTTCGAAGTCACTCCTCATGAACTCTGGTTTAAAGTCAGACCCAACTTGAACATCATTCGAGTGTGGGTGTGCCTGGCATATGTGAAGCTTCCGGACTTGAAGATTCAGAAGCTTGGGGCAAGGACTACAAAGACGATCTTCTGGGGGTATGCTGAGAAAAGTGATGCTCGGAGGTTTCTTGATGTTGAAACCAATCAAATCATTGAATCTTACGACGCCGAATTCTTTGAAGATAAATTTGCGAGGAACAAGAACATCGTTATCGCGGACATTTCGGAGAATAATATGAGTGCACAGGCGGCTATCACTTCCAAAGAAGATGTAGTCCAAGAAAAAGAAATTGTCATACCAGAGACAATTGTTGAACCAGAACTCGCAGAACCCAGATCTAAGCGGGTGAGGAGACAGAAGGACTTCAGAGATGAGTTCGTCACCTATTATGTAGAAGCTGATCCGCATACCTATGATAAGGCGGTGAAGACCAGAGACGCTGTCTTTTGGAGGGAGGCTATCAATAATAAGTATGACTCTATAACCTCCAATAATATATGGGTGTTGGTCGATCTGCCTGAAGGAGCTAAACCAATCGGATGCAAGTGGATCTTCAAGAAAAAGATGAAGGCCGATGAAACTATTGACAAGTTCAAAGCAAGGCTAGTAGCCAAAGGGTTTTCTCAGAAGCAGGGGATCGACTACTTCAACACATATAATCCAGTAGCGCGGATGATAACCATCAGGATGTTGATTGCTCTGAGTACAATTCACAAGCTCGTCATACATCAGATGGATGTGAAGACAGCATTCCTAAATGGAGAGTTGACCGAAGAGATCTACATGCAACAGCCAGAAGGATTCATCCTCAAGGGCCTTGAAGACAAAGTCTGCAGGTTGGTGAGATCTCTATACAGCCTGAAGTAAGCTCCCAACATGTGGCACGAGAAGTTTGACAAAGTCATTAGATCAAACGGCTACATGGTCAGTGAGACGGACAAATGTGTTTACACAAAGTTTGCTGACGGGAGAGGAGTCATTGTTTGTCTATACGTGGAGGACATGCTAATCCTGGGTATGGATCTAGCACGTGTTACTGAGACAAAGAAGTTCCTCTCATCTAAGTTCAGTATGAAGGACTTAGGGGAAGATGATGTTATCCTAGGGATAAAGATCATCCGGACAGACACTGGAGTGGCGCTGTCAAAGTCTCATTATATTGAGAAGATGCTCATACGCTACGGATATCAGGATCTTCTAGGGATCGATACTCCTTATAGGTGTGATAAGAAGCTGAAGCCAAATCCTAGGGAAAGCATCAGGGAGCTGGAGTACTCAAGCGTCATCGGAAGTTTGATGTATGCAACTACTGCCACAAGGCCTGACATAGCTTTCACCATGGAGATGCTGAGTCGAATCACGAGCAACTCAGGTGTGGAGCACTGGAAGGCCGTGAAGAGAGTTATGAGATATCTCAAGAGGACTCAGAAGTATGTACTGCACTACAGCAGATATTCGACAGTAGTGGAAGGCTTCAGTGATGCAAGTTGATGTTCAGAAGCAGAGAGCGAAAAGTCCACAAGAGGATATATCTTCTCCATGGGTGGAGCTGCGATATCGTGGAAGTCGAAGAAGCAGATAATGCTCTCTTATTTCTCAATGGAATCTAAGTTCTTTGTACTGGCTGCTGTAGCAGAAGAAGCAGAATGGCTTCGAGAGCTCATGTATGATCTTCTAGTGGTTGGTGCACAGATTTCGGCGGTACCGATATACTGCGACAACCAGGCAACTGCAGCGATGGCATCAAATAATCTCTTCAATGGTAAGAAAGGGACAGTACGATTGTGGCACAGGGCGGTGAATGATCTGATAAAGACTGGAGTCATTACCGTGATTGATGTTCGGAGTCAGGAAAATCTGGCTGATCCGTTCACCAAAGGTCTCAAGCGCCAACTGGTCGAGGATACATCAATTATGAAGGGCTTGAAGACGATGTGATATTCTGTCTTTATAATTCTATCATAAAGTTTTATGCTATTAGTTCAAAGAGAAATCTACTAGGCATCTAACTTTTGGTTCAAAGAAGGACCACTGACGAAGAGAATATCTGGAACAGTGGATAGTCCTTTGAGACACTGAGGGGTTACGGACCCATAACCACTGTTGTCTACTATCTGTTCTCTTAAAAGAACAAGTCTTGTAGGAGGATGGCTTAGACGCCTTAATGAGTTCTCAGGCATTTCGAATGTCTAGTGCGCTCTACAGGAAGCACGATAGCACAACACTACAAAGGAGCGTAAGGTCTCTATGCGACAGTGGGGTGACACCACCAAGAGGTTCCTCGGTAAGGGTAATGCCTCGGCTTTACGAGCCATGTCACAGCGGCATAGCACCGCATATAGGCAGGTAGCATAATGTTATAGAATGAAGAGTGGTAGTCAGCACTAGAAAGAGGCCGGTGACCTCATGTTACAGTGGTGTGACACCAATAAGAGGTACCTAGAGTGGGTAAAGCCTCGACTACGCGAGCCATGTCACAGCGGCGTAACACCGCGAGGAAGTGCAAGGCTTCATGCTGGGTAGTTTGGCACTACAAAGAGGCTGGGACCTCATGCTACAGTGGCGTGACACCACAATGAGGTGTAGCCTCAGCTTTGGGCCATGTCATAGCGGGGTAGCACCGCAAGGAAGCGCAAGGCTTCATGCCAAAGGACTCTTTAAAAGAACTCACCTAGAATGTATGGAAAGAGATTCAGGCCGTCTCTTGAGAGTAAACTTGTAGACACCCAAGATACATACACCAAAACCAGGCATGCACAGGGCCTTTAATGTGCAATCGGAAGCACATCTGATGTCATTATGTGAGTGGGAAAAATTGCAGTTATGGTACAAAATTCAAGGCTTAGTCCATTCTTGTATCATACTGTTATTTAACCCATGCGGGAAGATTTAAGTCGTCAGCGACATCTCTCCTAATGCATGATGGACAGTTACTGCGAGGAACGCTCAACCCATATATTGAGATATATGGGAGATTGTTGGTGTTTTTACCTTTAGACTAGGAAAGATAGTTCTACATCGGCTACACCAAATGGTGAGTATCTCAATGTAATGCATTGCTTGTGTTGAGGTGTGCACATGAGGTGTGGTGGGGCACAAGTGTGTGCCATATAGGAGTATTTTTCTAGAAAGAAAAAGGGTTAATTCCAACAAGGATGCAAGTTGATTTTTTTTGTGCGAACTCGGACTCGGATACGGACTCCAGGTTGTCTCGTGCATGCACGAGAGTGTTCGGGGGGTAGGCGTGGACTGGCACACTACTATGCTGATTATGGGATGATCTAAACTATCAAACTCTATTTTTTAGTATTGGTATTTTAGTCCCACATCGGATAGGAGAAAAGGTGAAGTCTCACTCCACTCTATAAATAGAGCCCCTTGGCCTCCTTTGGAAGATGCACCAAGAAGAGAGTTAAGGGAGTCCGTAAAGTCCAGGAAGCCCGTTCAAGTCTCAAATATTGACTTATGAGCGTTCCAGAAGTTCTTCGTGAACTGGTTTCTGGAAGCGGATCGTGGTGGGGCGAATCTTGCTTTGAGCAACGGTGATCTTAATCACCCCAGCAAGAACCTTTTCTTTTATTCTTTCTTCTCTTTTCTCAGAGTTGTAACTCAGTTCTGTCCGTCAGCAACTGCGATTACGAGGAAGAACGTGAGATTTATTTTCTGATTATTGTTGTTTTTGTAATCAGATTATATTATAGTGTTCCTCGTGGATCTCGAGAATAATCAGAAGGGGAACGTTTGTTTGAACCTTTGATCTCGACATCTAGTTCTACCATCTTTGATCAAGCCCCGGGACTAACAGAAGATGGCATCTATTCTCTTAAAAAAATATAAAAGAAGAAGCCACTATTCACATGCATGGTGGCTCGTAGAGAAGAAGTTGAGTATAGAAACTCTTTTACATAAAACCCCCCCTTTTCCCACCTAATAATAAAGTAAGTATAAGATTAATATATATAAATTAATGTTTAAAGGCAAAAACTCCTTGTGACAGTTTGAAGGAAGAGTAGTTGACAATAGTTTTTCACTCCAAACCCTTCACAAATAAGAAATTTCACTTAAACCATCTTTGAATCCTTTGTGTGTATACGCCAAGTAGAGGAATAGTAGCACAATAAGATTTCACACTTCATGCCATCTTGGCACATTTTTTTATTGTTGAATAAGCCTTTTTGTAAATACACCCACTCACTTCTATTAATTGCCTCAATGTTTATGTTATTAGTGGTGTAAGGAAAATGAGATTAAACAATTGTTTGTGACCTAAATAATAAGCAATGAGGATGTTTAGGGATATATAATAAAAATATAAAACTTAAGTTAATAAATAACAAAAAAGGGAATAAATAGTTTAACGTATAGAATATATGTATATATAACTTAATTAAATAATAATAATAACGTTTGATCTTTTTAGATTACTTAGACTTGGACCAAGACCGTGGTACATTCGACTCAGCAGATTTGGTCTATTGAATTAGGCAAGTATACCTTGCCTTCTTTACAGTATCTTTACATGCTTACATTCTTTTATCTCGCATCATATGATTATCAGTAGTTGTTTCTATTTGTTTTCCATTAATATGTTTTCTTCGATGATATATTTAGTTGGCAACTTGTCTTTGTGTTAGTTCATACATGTTGATTGGTCGTACATGAGCCATACCGAATCTTGGGAAGGGAACAATGAGTGCGTCATAACTGAACTGTTACTTTTGTTTTCGATTTTCTCAACCTGCGAGTCTACACTAGGGGCGAGGGTTAGTTATTTGTTCAAACCTGCGAGTCCACACTAGGGGCGAGGGTTTGATTTCTTGTTATGTGTTCACCTAGAAACTTGGCATTTGATACATGTTTCCTTACCAGCAGTTCATTTATGCGTAGTTGTTCTCATATTCATGTTTCATTGTTGCTTAGTCCTTTTATGTTTATATCCTTATTTTCTTTATGCATGCATACTGTTAGATATGCATGTTTTATGTATCTTGCTAGTCCCTTGAGGACCTGATAATCTCTACAGGTAGTTGATTGCACGGAGTTAGTTAGCTGATCATGATGGTGGTTGATTACTTCAAATTCAGGTATCTTTCGTGGTTAAATATTTATATATGTTATTTGCACTCTACTTGTTAGCCTAGTTTTATAGCCTCATACTTTCTTTCGAGTCTATTCGGACATATATGCTAGTGGGCTAAAAAGCACGAACCATATTGTTCCTTCTTGATGTTTAATATTTATGTGGATTGAGACATAGTTTTGACTTGTCATGATTAGACATATTACCATAGTATAAACAGCTTATACGTATTCGAGTTGGACTGGAGTCTACTTGATACGTACCTGTCATGCTCATGTATCTTGGTCCTACATATTTTGGGACTGGGGCGTGACAATAGCCATGCACCCAGACTTGCTATTTCCCTAAAAAGTTATATGCCAGTCTACTCATGCGCCAGATCCTAGGCACATCCAAGCAAATCATCATGCAACAAATTAAAGATCTTTGAGCCCTCGTACACGTGCCACGTGTCATTGACTCAGTTCTGCCTACGAGCGGGTGCTAACCATCCAAGATCTCAGCAACAAACGAATCTCAACAATTGCCACGTGTCAGCTCCTCCGCAGCTCAACAGTGCAGTTTTAAACAGATTCAGTTTAAAGCTTCCTAGCGCAGCGCCCCTACGCCCAACAAAGCCATGCGCGTAGCATTCCTACGTGAAAAATCTCTATGCGTGCATCTCACATGGCATGAATAGATCATTCCGTCGCCTATAAATAGAAGTATCATTCCTTTATTCTATCTTCTTCACATCATCAAATTCTTCAAGCTCTCCAACAGCTTCTCCTCGAAGTAACTCAGACATTCAGATAACTCGAGATCGTCGTCAGATCGTCAACGGAGTAAAGAATCAACTCTTCATCGTTGCGGTTCCCAGAAAAACAAAAGTGTACTCGAAGGATTCCATCGAAATCCTATATTGTACTCTATTTTGTTTGTGATTTATAAAAGTTTTTTAGTTGCTTTTTAATGACAAACAAGCTGGCGACTCTACTGGGGATCACCTTCTCCTCTAACAATAAGGTCCTATCACAATCTGACGAAAAGAAGCTCGGCTCCTCCTAGAAGACACTAGTGGTACGCTTCAATCAGCAAGTGTACGAGGAGTTCATCTCTAAGGCAGCGTGAGTCCTTCGAAGCGGCTGCCAAAGTCGAAGAAGACTCGCCAAGTCTGGGTGCCCAAAGGCGATGCGCCGAGCACTATAACCGAAGGAGCTGTGTCAGCACAACCATCCCTTCCTGCTGATGTTCTCAGCAAACAAAATGTTTCTACTGGGGCATCGCACCTTCCAGGGAAGTGCAGTGCTGACTGCAACTTCCAACCCACTTATTCCCAATCGAAGAAGATGCCCCGACGGAACAAGGGTGCAGCCACTCTCACATGTATGAACTCTGATGTGCAGGGAAAGTACTATATCTTTGAGATCACCACTCGATGTAAAGGTGAGGGAAAGTTGGATTCTGAGTACTATACGCCCTCGTGGGCTAGTATAAAGAAGTCCAAGGCGGCACAGGCCATCCTCAACGTGCTATGCCAGCAGCAAACCAGAAATACACGCTGAAAGTCATGCACACAGCTGATAGTAACCTGTACGGAGTTGACTCAGGTGCTTTTTCACCCAGAATGAGTCAACTCTTAATGTCCTCCTCCTACTTGGGTGCATCTCATGTACGTGAACCAAGTCAGGGGACAAATCTTGCGGTATTGAACACATGCACCCACGTGGGCTGTGCGCATGAAGTGGGTTCGACTCGCAATACGTGATGCTCTTCTACCAATGATCTGGTGTATTTCATGCGCTTGAACTAGATTAGGGGCGCATAACACGTATGACCACCCTGACATTTGGTTTTGCCATGTGCCTGAAGAGGGTGCAAATGTGAAACTCTTCTCACACGATTTATGTAATATGATCACTCACAGACGTAGATCGGGAGAGATGACCACCACAGACAATGTACCCCTCATGGGGCATGCTTGTGCTATGGTCACCATCAACTTCTGCTGTTGCAAGCCAGTGGCCCTACCACCTAGGCATCTTGTATTCCAGCGACTGTAATCTGCTGCACCCATTCGACATCGTCTCGAAAAGGGGTACCAATTAAAGACGAGGAAGATCTTTTGGTCGCCTAATGCCACTTCACATCCAGTTCTCCTGCTCCCAGGAAAAAGACCAATAACCCTCCGGCCTCGGCAAGTTCATCGAAAAACTGACTGAAAGGAAAGAAGACAATAATCCCTACTGTTAGGGTATTCCAGAACACCCGATTGAGGGTGAGGCCGCATCGACAGCATAAGCTGGGGGTAGCCAGACCCTGGTTGTCCACAACAACCCCTCGTTCGAAGATGAGGGTACCTGTCAGGGAACTGACACCGATGCGGTTGGAGGTAGCCTTTTCAGGGAGTCAGAGGAGGAAGCTCTAATGCTAACCTTTTTGCAAGAAAGCAAGGCTGAAAGTGAAGGGTCGACCGTTCCATCTACTTTGATTGCCAGTTTACATGACAAGGGTGGTGATGAAGAAAAATGAGACGCTTCGGCTCCGGATCTCATGCATTATATGGACACCTTAGAGTCGGGCCTTAAAACTCTCTCCACTTCCATACAGGCCCTGACCCAGGTCATATTCGATATTTGGAACACCTTGGCTGCCCAGCTACCAACAAGGGCTCCCACATCCGCAAGTTCTGATCCAGGAGCTAATAGGGAATCAAATGTACCTTCTCAGCGGGTATCTTTGGGAACGGATCATCATACTCTACCTCGATCATCTGCTCCTTTGGGAGCTGAGCATCATACCTTGCCTCTACCACCTGCTTCTGGCTCTATTAAAGAGTTATTCGAGATGGAAAAAGAGCTACATGCTCGTGTGGCAGCCAAGGACAAGCAGGAGGAATGCCAGAAGCTGGGGATTAGGCAACCCTATCCCGCTAAGTGGAACAACGTAGTTTATCCCCCCAAGTATAAACCACAAACTTTGGCACTATTTGACGAAAAAGAATCTCCCCGTCAATACTTGAGGTACTTCGCCTCTATGACGGGGCACTTGTCGAAGGACGATGCCCTGCTCACAAGTCTCTTGATTGGAGCATTGAAGGGGATGGCCTATGAATGGTTCTACAGCCTTCCCGACAACTGCATATCCTCCTTCGAGGATATGCAACATCTCTTCATTTTTCGTTTCTATGACGGTGGTAAGGATATGACCATGTCCTCCCTCATGGAAGTTACCCAAAAGAAAAAGGAGACAATGCGAGCTTATATAGAGCACTTTTGTCAAGCATGTCTCAGGTTAACTCCGGGAATTCCTGAGCATGTGATGATGGATTCTTGCCACAAGAACATGGCACCAGCAATTAAACTTTGGGTCGAATCCATCCAATACAAAGACTGGACCGTACTCATTATCACTACCGAAAATGACGAGATAAAATGTCGCGACGCTCGTCTCCTAGGATTCAACTTCCCTGCGTTTGATGACAAAGGGAAACGCTCCTCCAACAGAGACAGCAGTGGACGCGAGCCCAAAGGAAAAGGGGACTTGATGGTCAATACTTCCAAGGGTGTGGCAGCTCCTACCCAGAAGCCATCGACCGTACTGCGGTAGAAGGAGGTCTACTCCTTCAATGACAAAAACACTCTACAGCTCTTAAAGGTACTGATACAAGGCGACAAAATCAAGTTGCCTGACCCTAGGCGCCCTGATGAGGTCGACAGGGTAGGCGATCCGATATATTGTCACTACCATCGGGTCATCGGACACCCAATTCGGGACATTAACGTATTGAAGAACTACATCTAACGCATGATCAATGCAAATGTCCTCCCTCTCAATTACGAGGACAATATAGTCTCCGCGAACATGGTATCTCTTATGTTTGGCACCCTGCTGCCGACTGAGGCTCAAGATGGCGTCGTCCCCATCCTAAAGGCGATAATGGAAGTAACCAACCTTCCACCGACTCATGACAACATGAGTGGGCTGGTGCCACTCACTACATCCCGGGGCAAGATCATATGGGTTCACCCAGATCTAGCTCCAAAATTTACGCAATCGGTGGTACGTCCTACCACCAAAACTAAAGGCAACAAGACCAAATCTTGTCGAATGGTCACGACCGCTCCAATGGAAGCCTTTCCATTGGTGACACAGTCACAACTGGACGCTCAGCAGGAGGAGGTTATGGCTGAGGAGGCGCCTCCCAGCACTACTACCGCTACCTGAAGGGAGGGTCCATCCTAGGCTCTAGCGGCACACAAACAGAGGCAAAATGAGGATCGTTTTGACAAGCCTCTGAGAAAAAAAGTACTTCAGGGTTGACTAAACCCCACAACTTTGACATATTGATGCAGCTTGCCAATACTCCAGCCCGGCTATCACTGTTTGAGCTTCTCTGACTATCCAAAGATACTCAGAATGCTCTATGCGAAGCATTGAAATATGTCGAGTCCTTCATCAGTCAGGTCTAAAAACCTGAAAAGGACCCAACCGCATGTCCGTACTACCATATATGGGGGAAATCATCTCCAATATTACATTCACTCAGCAGGACATGCTGCTCAAGAATAACGGGCACAATAGGCCCTTGTAATACACAAGGTACATTGGTGCCATCAAGGTGGATCAGATACAAATAGATATGGGGTCTTCCCTCAGCATCATCCCTCGGACTCTGCTCTAGACATTGGGGATACCGATGCATTGGTTGACCGCATCCAACACTACCATCAGCGGCTTTAACGCCAAAAAAATGAACCGCTGGACAAGATTCGTCTGAAATGCCACATTGACGACCTCCGGACAGAGGTGACCTACTATGTCATCGATGTCTCCATCTCCTACAATGTCTTGCTGGGACGTCCTTGGATGCACGAGTATATGGTCGTGTCGTCTACTCACTACCAGTGCATGAAATATATAGCTGGTAATGACATTGTCATGACAGAATTCGCTGATGTTGATCCCTTGAAAGGGAGACATTCTTCACTGACTCTGATCTCTACAAATCAGTCCAATTGGATGATGAGACCAACGATGCTGACGATGAGGCAGAAGCTGAAGCAGAAGCAGAGGTGGTGACTAAAGCACCATTGAACTCAAGGGGAAACCTCCCCAAGTGTCAGCTCTATTCGTGGCCAAGCTGCATGGGAAGACTCCGGCCTCTTTGGTTGTCAAGCTTCCATGTCCGGCTCAGGAACCAATTCGGGTCAGACTTCCGAAAAGGTCTCCAGAAACTCCTTCCGCTAAGGCATCAACCCCACTAGTAGCCAAGATATAGCAAAAGACCTATGCAGCTCCTCTAATGGCTGTCCCGGCCCTAACAGATGAAGAGTTAGGAGAATACATATCTGCTAACATAGATGCACCTTCTCTAGATAATATAATTCTTTAGGATAAGATCCCTTATTTTATCAATAAAAGATTGTCTTTGAACTACTCTAATCTTCCACATTGGAATGCTATGTATACTCTAGATAATGCCTTAGGGTTGTTACAAACACAAGTAACGACTGTCAACAATATAAACTGGGTAGTTCCATGCCGAGGAGACTGTTATATAGTTCTGCCCAGGAAAAAGGACGAGAAGCCCATTATTTTCGGCAAGGTCGAACGTCATCAAGACCTCACTCCAGCCAAATTAGAGCCCGACACCGGCAGAATGCAGATCTACCACTATACTAATCAAGCGAAGTATCTCATCCAAAAGATAGGTTACGATTTGAAAAGTAGTAAAGGCTTGAACTATGGAAAAGGTCGACGCCTTCCTCTACGACTTTTCGTTCCAAAGGGGAAGCCTCAAGACTACTACCACCGCACTCGACGGGGGTAGGTTACATAACGCCTCCGAAAATCCCAGAAAGTTCAGAGACAGAGGCTATGGTGCATTCCCACTCATTTGAAGCTTCGACTTGGGACTCCGATACCAGTATCGGACCAATCTTCAAGAAAGTGTTGTCGGTCAACATAACATCTGCACTTTCTCTCGAAGAAGACGACAATCAAGCATTGGAATTTTTTGAAGAAGAATCCTGGGCTCAATATTTAGGAACTTAATGAGAATCTTGCTTCGAACAACAAGAACCTCCCACTGAAGATGAAGTCGAGCAAATCAACTTGGGGGATGAATCCTCACCTAAACCCATCTTTATCAGCAAGAGCCTAGCAGGGGAAGACCGAGGATCCTTGGTACAACTTATCAAGGAATACATCGACATCTTCGCCTGGAGCTATGAAGACATGCCTAGGTTGGACCCACAAGTCGTAATGCACAACCTTAACATCTTACCTAATGCTAAGCCTGTTAAGAAGCAACAACGACGCTTTCGTCCTAACATCATGGATGCTATTGAGAAAGAAGTGGACAAACGCATAGATAGTGGGTTTATTTACGAGAAGCAACATCCAGATTGGGTGGCCAACATCGTTCCCATTACTAAAAAGAACGGGAAGGTCCGAGTCTGTATCGACTTTAGGGACCTCAATTCTACCTGTCCGAAAGATGAGTTTTTCCTTTCGATCACCGACGTGATGATCGACAACACATGTGGCTTTGAACGCATGTCCTTCATGGATGGGTATTCAGGCTACAATCGGATTAAGATGTTCCCAGACGACGAGAAAAAGACGTCGTTCAGAACTCCAAAGGGGGTTTACTGTTACATAGTGATGCCTTTTGGGTTGAAGAATGTGAGTGCAAAATACCAGCAAGCCATGAGCACCATTTTTCGCAAACATCTCCGTAAGACAGTCGAATGTTATGTTGATGACATCGTTGTCAAAAGACATCAGCGAGGTGATCACCTGCAGGATCTGAGAATAGTCTTTGATCTCATGCGGGCGCATCAACTCAAGATGAACCCAGCTAAATCCTTCTTCGGGGTTTTTAGTAGGAAATTCTTGGCTTTTATTATATATCACCACAAAGGGTATCCACATCGATCCAGACAAAACCAAGGCTATCCTTGACATGCGTCCCCCGAAGAACCTGAGAGAACTTCGAGGCCTACATGGACGTCTCGCATATATCAGAAGATTTTATAGCAAATCTTTCTGGACGATGCCAACCCTTCACTAAGCTTATAAAGAAGGGATTTTCCTACATCTGGACTAACGAGTGTCAAAAGGCATTTGACGACATCAAAGCTTACCTCATAAATCCTCCAGTGTTGGTAGCATTAGTTGTGGGCAAACCTTTCATTCTCTACGTCCGCACAATGGATCATTCTCTCGACGCCTTACTGGCTCTGAACAACGATACAGTTTTGAGCAAGCCATCTACTACCTAAGCAGGATAATGATCGGGGCCGAACAACGGTTCAACCTCGTCAAGAAAAGAGTGCCTAGCTTTGGTATTCACGATACAGAAGATACGTCATTATGTCTCAAGGTAGACGATCCATGTCAACTCCAGAGTCAATCCGCTCAGAGTCCTCATGACGAAGCCAGGAGCACTGAACTCTCGACTAGCTACATGGGCAATACTACTATCACCATATGATATGGTGTTTGTTCCACAAAAAGCTGTTAAGGGACAAGCGCTAGCTGACTTCTTAGATGCATAACCAATATAGGAATCAACCAAACTCTATGAGGATATTTCGGATGAGGTGCCGGAATCCAATGTCGCCGAGGAGAACTCTGTCTAGTAGATGTTCTTCGATGGTACTTCAAGAACAGACCCAAAGGGTTAGATCATCGCAGGAGTGGGGGTGGTCTTGGTTTCTCCAGACGACCTGGTCATTCAGCATGCCTATTCCGTCATAGAGCCATGCTCCAACAATGTGGCAGAGTATAATGCTCTTATTATCGGGCTCCAGTTAGTAAGACAGCTGGGGGTTGAATACCTTGAGTCTTATGGCGATTCAAAACTCATCATTAACCAGGTTTGTCACGACCCGAACCCGCTTTCCGGGAGACGAGTGCGTGAGCAAGCCAGCTACGTGCCGAGCGGACTCCAGCCCAACTCGAATACGTAAATGCTGTCTGGACTATGGTAATGTGCCTAATCATGGCAAGGCAAAACTATATCTTAATCCACAATAAGAACATAAAACGTAAATAAACACTATGGGTCGTAGTCTACAGCCCACTAACATATATGTCCGATTAGACCCTAAGAATAACATGAGTCTATAAAACTAGGCTAACAAGCAGGATATATCATGATAAGGATATGAAGCACGAAAGGCTAATAAAGTAATATCATAATCAAATACATGTATCCCTGCGAGTGTAATCACTACCCTCATGATCCGCTAACTAACTCCGTGTGAACAGCTACCTGAAGAGATCATCAGGTCCTCAGAGGACTAGCAAGATACATAAAACATGCCAACTAATATAACAGTAAATAACATGTATGGAAAATAAGGACGGGGCAAGAAGGAAATCTAAGACACGACAAGTCATATACAAATATAATACTAGACTTGGCTATCAATCAAACGATTAACCCCTATAGCTTGTAGTACAATACAAGATACTCTCAATCTATAGTAGGTTTCGACTGTAGGACAATGCAAGATACTCCCAGTCGAGGTTAGACAATTCTAGTATCGATCTCCTCTCCTAAAGGAATACAAGGTCAAGTAGACTCCTATAAATTGTAGTACAATGCAAGATACTCCCAATCTATAGTATGTCACAAGTCAAGTCAATCAATCAATATCAAGATCAAAGAACCTGCTATAGGTCGTAGTACAATGTAAGATACTCCCAATCCATAGTATGTCTCAACTGTAGTATAATGCAAGATACTCCCAATCAAGAATGGTCAAGTCAAGAACAAGGTGTATAACTAACAACTCTATCACAAGATACGATAACACGAAGAAGACTAATAGACAAGCAATATCGAATATCCTATACGTGCACGTAAATCTAGAAACAAGTAAAATAGTCGATGACAAACCAATCACAACATGAGAAACAGGTAACCATATGGAAAGAAACATAACAAGCAAGGAAACATGTAAATACTGTATAAGTCGGCAAGGTATACTTGCATGTTGCCTGCTGCTGCGGTGCTGTCTGACTAGTATCCTCAACCGAAAGTGTAGCGGATCCAAGTTGCCCTATATAATATATTCTAATCAATACTAACACAAACTAATCTAAGCAATAACAAAGGGTAAGATCGTCGCACCACATCAACTAATACTGTGATGTTCGTGCCAACAATCCAACAGTCACATGGCATTGGATAACGTGCCAATAAACACATACCATGCTACGATCTAAAATTTCATGAGGGTCTTGTACATCGTGGTATCATACGTACATATAGGCATTTAAATGAATTAGATAAGTGTAGTCCTATACGTACGTAAGTACGTCACATTGTCGTAAAGCTCTCAATGGCACTAACCTACACATCGGACATGCATGTGACCTCTTAAACACGTATCTCGACGTCAAATAAAACTGAAATAATCATGAATTTAATTCTGAAATTATTATTAGTTAGTGGAGAATTACTAAAATAATTACCATTGCATGCACAAAGTTCCGTTGCGCATCGACTAGGTGTTCTAGCAACATGACAACTAGTTTGTGCATGCAAAGTTGCCAACTTGCATAAAAAATCATTCAATATATGAAAATATATTAATTAATATTTTGAAATTTATTACTTAATTTTTGAAATTTAGTTTTTAATAGTAAAAATAGCAACATGCATCAAACTAGGTTTAATATGGTTACCACATTGTCATGCCTCGGATTTGTGTCATCTAAGAGTAGTTTTGCATATAAAATTAGGGTTTCTCATGCATGGGGATTTCATCATTGCCTTCTAATATGTTTATGGGTTCATACAAGCTTTCTCTCATGAAAAAATTAAATACTAAATAGAAGTTAAGGAACTTACGTAATTGCGATTACGACGGAGGCTTTTCTTGCGACACAGATCTTTCAGAGCGCCAAACGGACTCCAAACTTCACGAAACTTGAGGGGGTGCTTTAGGGATTCACGTAGGGTGTAGAACTTCAGTTTGGATGGGTTTAGGGTGCTATTTTCCAGCGTGTACAACAGCTGCAACCAGCAGCACTATTTCAGTCAAAAAAGGGGTTCGACTACTAATTTAGGGTTTGTCGACTTGTGGGGGCTGTTTTGGTGTGTGGGAAGGAGGGGGAAGGAAGTGGAGAAGGAGAGTAAAAAGGGAAGAGTTCGTGGAAGAGAGGGGGGAGTATATAGAGGGGTTGGCCACAAGATGGGAGGAAGTTAGGGTTAGGGTTAGGGTTTTGAGAGGGGAGGCTTGGGCTTCATGTAAGGAGTTGGTTGTTGGGCCCATGGTCGAGATTTAATGGGCTTTAACCTATGGTTCAGATCTATGGGGTTTGGTTTAAACCTTAGTAAGGCTTTGGGTTCACTTGGGTCAAGTTGTTTGTTCTTGGTTGGATTTGAGTACAAGTGCACAAGAAGGTTCACTATCGGTGTCTTAACTATGAAGTTTGTTGTCTATTGGTTTGTTGTGCATCTGCAAGGCTTTGAGTGTGCAATATATATTGTTGATTAGGGGATTAGTGTGGGGTAGTCTACAGGTCTAACAGGAATTGGTTTGAGAGTCAAAGTAGGGTGTTTGGGCTCGGTTGGATTCAATAAGTCAAATAATGGTAGTTTTACGATAACGATGGTTCATGATGTTTGTTAATATTTATTTTATAGTTAAACACGCAATTATGTATGCATATAATCAAAAGATCCACAAAATTCACAAAATATTTGTCATAGTTTTTAGATAAAATGTCACTTGAATATCAAATAATATTGACACCTATATTATATATATGACAAATACTTACGGAATATATTTATTACATTATTAAATAAGTACCACATACACACATAAGATATATATGTTGACATAGACGTTTTTGGATATACTGTATGACTACATTGGCTTCGGTTCGGGTCCAATCGGGCTAGTTTGGGTTTGGGTCAGGTCCGAGCTAGTTCGGTCTAACCAGGTCTCCTAAAAGTCAATATGCTTAATAATAAAAGGCTTAATTGTACTTTGATACCCTTAACTATTCCGCTTTTTCAAGTTGATACCTCAACAATTTTTTTCAACTTGATACCCTAATTTTTTTTTGGACAATAATGCCCTTACCCAAAAATTAAAACTACCACTCAACCCCTCCCCCCTCCCCTCCTCCAGCCCCCCCTTCCGGCCACCACCCCCGCCCCCGCCCCTCTCCCCGCCGCCCCGCCCGCACCATCCGCCCTCTTCTACCTCCCGCCTCGCCTGCACCCTCCTCCTCCGTCCCCCCGCTCCCCTCCACCCTCCGGCCACCCGCACCCCCCTCCCGCTCCCTTCCCTCCCTCTCCCGCTGCCCTCCTTTCCCGACTCCACCATCGTCGAAGAGGGAGGGGGTCGCTGCCGCGGGAGGGGTGGGGGAGGTGGTCACCGGAGAGGGAAGGGAGGGAGGTGGTCGCCGGAGTGGAGGAGGGAGGAGAGGGGAGAAGGAGAGAGGGAAGGGATAAAGGCATTTTGGGAATTTTAAAAAATTTAGGTATTAAGTTGAAAAAAAAAATAATAGTTGAGGTATTAAGTTGTTGAGTAAAAAAGTTTATGGTATCAACTTGAAAAAGCGGAATAGTTGAGGGTATCAAATTACAATTTAGCCATAATAAAAATTTAAATTATTTATAGGGTCATGTCACAACTTAGCCCGATTTTCCTAGTTCGGACACACTTATGATTTGGCCTTCCCTACCATGGCTAATACACTAGTCGAGGCACACGACCATGTTATCCTTGCCACAATTCCTAGTCATCTTGCACTCCAAATCTTAACCATGACTAAATCCATCTATCGTAATAACTATTAGTTAAAATATTTCTAAAAGTCTAAAAATTCCCATTTAAAAAAAAAATATTTTCAAAATACTGGAAAGAGGGGTTACAAGGTTCGAGGGCAGTACGAGGTTCATCACGAAGACTTGCTTCCCTATCACAAGGCAGCCTTGGACATCATCTCTACCTTCACCAAGTTTTTCATAAAACTTGTACCTCGGCTACAAAATCTAGAAGCTGATGCTTTGGCTGGCCTTGCCGCCTCCCTAGCGGCCCCTCTTGGGACCCAACATCTTATTACGGTAATTGGCTAAGATTTGGTTTGTCCCAAAAATAATCTATGCATATGTTTAAACCATGCCATGCCAGCAAACACTGGTATTAACGTCAGGGACTGGAAATTTTTGTTTATAGACTTCCCAATCTATGAAATTCTCCCAGACGAACCGAAGGAAGCCGTGTCTATCAAAAGACGCTCTCTTCGGTTCTATTACGTTACAACTACCAAAATGTTGTATCGTCGTTTATACGATGGGCTTATCTAAGTGGGGTGGAAGCAGTACCTCTGTCAGAGGTAAAGAGCTCGAAGGTGATCAGCTTCATCAAGCATCATGTCATCTATGGTTTCGGGGTACCCTAGAGGATCATCCACGATAATGGTCCACAATTCATAAGCCATGCATTTAGCAGGTTTTATGATAAGAATAACATTCAAAATGTGGCATCAACTTCTTACAATCCAGCAGCAAATGGATTGGCCGAAGCCTTTAATAAAATAATCGTCAAACTTCTCAAGAAAGTCATGTCGTCTAACAAATGCAACTGGGACGAGAAGTTAGGCGAATGCCTCTGGGCCTACCAGACAATGGTTCGGACTCCGACGGATAACACACTATTTTCCCTGGTATATGGGAGTGAGGTTGTGCTTCCTCTCAAAATCCAGATCCCCTTGCTTTGAATGGCCATCACAAACCAGTTGACGGAAGAAGACAATCAACGTTGCCGATTGCAAGAGTTAGAGGCGCTGGACAAAAAATGCCTATGGGCCCAACAATGCATCGAGCTCTATCAGGCTCGTATCTCCGAAGCTTTCAACAAGAAAATAAAATAAAGGACTTTCCAAGAGGGTGACCCTGTCCTATCAGTCAGAAGGCCAATGTTGATGACTAACAAAACACCCGGGAAGTTCGAACCCAAATAGGAAGGCCCCTTCATCATAGAGACGGTGTACTCCAATGGTGCCTACCGACTTGCAAAACCTAACTGGGACTTATTCATGATGCCAATCAATGACAAGTTCCTAAAGATGTACTATGCTTGAAGCCCTTTGACATGTACTTCTACATCCCCAGCAAACATCTATGAATTCGACAGCCGAGTTCACCCCTCTTGATCATCATACATTCCTGGAGCACAACAGCTCCAGGACGTTCCCTCATCATTTCCCCAGTAGAAAACATCCAAGTCCATATTACCTGTGAGTTGTTTCCTACATCCCCATAGAGCTTAATCTTACCTTTAAGTAGGATGATGCTAAAATAGAAGTTTACCATGTCCACATTACCTATGAGTAAACATTTTCATTCAATAACCCCCGTATTGTTACACTCTGCCCATAGAACATCTACGTCCATATTACCTCCGAGTTGTTCTTTATATCTCCACATAGTCTATTCTTACCATGTTCATATCACCTCTGAGTAAGAAAAATCTACAGCAAATCCCATGTTTACCATGTCCACATTACCTCTGAGTAAACGTGTTGGTTAACCAATTTCCACCCTTATTTTAACTTATCATCTGTACCTAAAGCCAAGGTGCGTTAAAGATGCTGAGTCCACAAAAATCACAAGTTCATGACAAATGAGCAAGCAAAAGTTCTTTATTTCTTTCATCAAAATTAGAAAAAGGACTACATCTCAAAAGAAGCAAAACAAACAAAAAATAATAATAAGCACAAAGGAGAACAAAAGCTAAGGGTCGACAGACAGCTCGTCGATGCGACGCTTTAAATCCTCCGTCCTGGCTTCAACAGTCGCCAACACCCGGCGTTCAGCTTCACGATACATTGCTTCCTTGTCTTCGGAGCCGACTGCAGCATGCTTGGCATCCAGCTCCTGTAAGCCCCCTGGATTTTTAGAGTTATTTTTTAATTTATTTTTATTTAGTATAGTTATTAATAGATATTTTTCCACTTATTTATAATCATAAAATATACTTTTACGTAGCTTTGATTTTTCAAGCACAAGATATGTCAATCTCTAGAAACTTCCTTCATGAGTTTTGACCTAGACAAGTTTATCTTCGATTTGGAATAACATGTCCCACTCAAATATGTCTTCTTGTATTATATTTGCTTTGTACAACTTCGGGGTCAATTTAGGCCAACATGTTATCTACCGTGAGACTTGTCATAATTTTCAACTTAAATTTTGAACTTGACATCGATCCAACCTAAATGTCCTAATATATGATTTCAACTACTTTTGAGCCTACCACACACATGCCTATGGTGTCCAACTCAATTGAGTTCCCATGTGCTACTTATTTTCAAGTGGTACATAAGACCTATTTTTAGTCATTTCGGTGTTTATGTCACTTAGAAATTATTCCAGGGCCCAACCCTATCAAACCTAGCTTAGTCGGGACCACCCTATGTTGCCAACCCATAATATAATCATTTTATTTCGAATTTATTTGAATTATGCACAGCCATGTGCAAAAATTCATTCATCTTTGACCATAGTCAAACATCCTATCTAATTAAGTAAACCCTTTCCACTTAAATTTAAATTGATTGATTGGACGACCATTAATAAACTCCAAATCTAATCAAACCAAACCTTATATTTCCATAAATCAAAGGAGATCAAACCCTCATATAAAGAACCTCTCCATAGCAGGCCACTTTTCTTCTCCATCACCAAATTTGCCCACCTCCGTCAATAGGCTGACGCCTACTAAGCCAAGGCCGACCACTACTTTCATCACCTATTCTTCGACTTGTAAGCCATCTAGGGCCGACCACCTCAGCCTTGACGCTTCCACGGCACCTCTCCATCATACTCGAGGCCTAGCACAGCCCCTACGAGCCACGACAGCCGCTCAAAGTCAACCTTGACGTGCTGTCCGAAAATCACAACAGGTACGTCATATTGCGAACACATTTTCTCCACTTCTAGACATCGAAATCTTGCAGGACCAAAAATCCTGGGTTCCCCTATGTGTCTACTACTTCCTATAAAGTTTTGTGTGAAAGTTCTTCCTAGATTGGTAGGGACACACGTTTTACCCAAGTGTGTCCAGATCTGGCAATGTTTATTGCGGGATAGATTTGGACTATTTGGATTCATCATTACCATCGATATCATATATGAAAATGATCGTATTTCAATTACCTACAACTTTTGTTCAATGAGTTTTTCGAAATTTTACTGTTTTAATACTCGAATAATTCGATCTTTGAAGGATAAAATTCTACCGTAAACGAACTATCAAAATTATCATCTTGTGAGCCCAAAAATATTTTTGTGTTCAACAAATATTCCATACCAATGATCCTCGACTGATGATCATTAATATTTCTTAATTTAAATAACTGTTTACTATTTACTTCAGAATATTAAAGTTAGTTTATTTATGGTTAAACAAGTTGTAATAACGTTGATTTATCAATGTGGATCTTAGTTTGATCATGAGTTGATTTCTAAATAGTTTTTAAACAATAATAATTACATAAAAAGTATTTTCAGAATATTAATGATTTATTTTAGGATTAATACGAAATATATTATATATTTTTTTGTGTGTGATTTTATGTTATATCTAAAAGTTTACTATGAATAACTATATGGTAAATGACTAGTATTTAAGATAGATGGTTACAAAGATTGTATTAGTATGTAATTTATGGTGATAATGTTAGTATGAGTATTAATATTATTTATAGGAGTTCGTGAGATCGAGACTTTAGAAGTTGTAATCGGATCCATAATCTACATTCTCGCGGCGATTCTAGGCAAGATACCTTACCATCTTGCACTCGTACTTGATTCATGATGTTTGTGTGTTTGTTAGTATTTTACATTAGTAGTAGATTGCATCCAAGTATGACTTGGGTGCCATCGATATGTCTATCGATGTTTGTGTGCGTGCGTGTGTGTTGACCATATGTGATAGTTGACATTCCCGATGTGTTGAAGTTATGCCGCATAACTTCTTTGACCTGTTGACATGTCTCATACACAACACAAGAGTGAGGATCATAGAGTTCGCACAAACCTACGTATTCCACTTGCTACCGATATGGACGATTCGTGTGTCGGTTTATTTATGGATTAGCGGAGTCTAGATAGTGACTTGCATAGAGATATGGATCGCCAAGCCATGGATATGACTTGTGTGATACATGGGCAGGGAAAAACTACTGGCACGTATGAGCTAACCTACAGCCTTACTAGATTTCCCGATTATAGGTTCATAGTTTTTTGGTTATGGATGTGTCACTAGAGGATATATCTGGCAGCGACCACTGACCGCACGTCAGATCACGGTCAGGAGGTATGCTAGTGATGCAAAGTATGGCTAGGGGATATATCCATTTAGTGGCCCTGACTATGCGTCAGATCCAGTCCAGATGTATACTAGTTCATGAGAAAGCCTCTAGCGGATGCTATGCTTTATTCCTACCCACTTATATGTTCCAGTATAGTTTTCGACTTGCATTACACCTAGATGGATAGGTTTAGTTTGTGTTGGGACATAGGATAGTGTCTTGTCTCGAAAGGTGGGTCACTCCATATCCTTGTTTGGTTGTTGGGGTGGTCCACTATTTCGATGATGGGATGTGAAACCATGTTATGACCCAAGCTGTTATTACCCCTTCTCATGTTTCATTTACAGTTCATTATAGTATTATTTTTATGTATCTTGCTAGTCCCCTGAGGACCTGGTAATCTCTCCAGGTTGTTGTCGAGCTTTTAGTATAGACAGGTAGATGGTATGATTTTGGCTGCAGGGTTCAGGTATTGCTTTTAGTGTTAGTTTATCATTTACTTGTGCTTTCTATTTCCTTTCCTGTCATATATTGCTCATTTAGCCTAGTTTTATTGGACCTCTATTATTCTTCGAATCCATTCCAAACATGTATGCTAATGGACTGCAGACCATAACATATATTGTTTGTTCTTGATTTTATTCATTATTGTGGATTGAGATATAGTTGTGATAGAGTAGATTACTTTACAGCGTACAACGATTAGGATAAGTCCATTAAATTGGGAATACTTATTCTAACCGTACAGCTGGCATACTCATGTCTTTGGTTCCTATATATTTTAGAACTGGGGCGTAACAGCTCCTTCTTTGGAACATATTGGCCACATGTCGAGTGAATTCTGCTGCTTCATTCTTAAGCGTGATATGTTCGGCTGTCGCCCGTTCAGAATTTGCTAGAAGTTAGACCGTTGTTCCTAGAGCAGACAGATCTTATTGTCAACCTTCGCTATGCGGACAACAATTTCAGGGCCAGCGTTCATGGTAGCCAAACTCTTCGAAGGACCCGTCACAGTCCCCCTGGTGGCACGGACAGGAGTGGATTCTTCCATAACAGGGCCTTTACCCCGATCATGACTTATCCTGTAGGGCTCACCAACATAAAGGCCTACCGTGGCTGGCTCAAAAATCGTACCTGGTGCCAGGGTGTTACGACCCGCACTTGCTTTGGGATACGAGTCTATCCAAGTCCAGCCTACGCCGCAGAGTCGACAGTAGAACGCTGTCTATAAACTCGCAAGTCACAGAAATATGGCAGTCTAGATCTCATCCACAGAAATAAAGATACAATCAACTCCAATAAGTACAACTGAAAAGTGAAGCACTCAATACTGGATAATAATATAAAATGAAGTTTTTAAGTTTCAAGATTCAAATCACGTCTGGTGGATACAAATCCACTACCAATATACGAAAATAAAATAATATCATGAAAAGAAGTAAACCGAGTCCAAACTAGACTAAACATCAAATGACAACATCACTGCAGTGGTACCGTGGTCTGATGCTAGCTCAAAACCTGCTCGTCTGCATTTGGCTCAAACTCTGTTAAACCTGGAGAGATCATCTGGTCCTCAGGGGACTAGCAAGATACATAAAACATGTCTATCTAACAGTTTATCATGCATGGAGAAGAATGCAGGATATAAGCACGAAAAGACTAAGCAAATATGATACACGAATACATGAATAACTACGCATAAATGAACTACGGGAAGAAACATGTGAACAAGAGATCAACGGATACCAAACCCTCGCCCTGAGTGTAGACTCGCATGTTAGTTCAATACAAACACCCTCACCCCGAGTGTGGACTCGTAGGTGCAAACAGTCAACCCTCGCCTCGAATGTGGACTCGCAGGTTGAGAAAATCGAAACAAGGAAAGCTGCTCAATTATAACACACTTATTCTATGACACGACTCAATCAAGTACGGGTGAGAACATATCCAAGTGTGAACTATAAGGCTGTTACGACCCGCACCCAGTATAGGGGGACGAAAAGTGGGTACGTCCAGCCTACGCCGCAGTGTCGGCGGTAGAACACTGTTCTAGGTCACTATCACAAACTAAATACAATATGATATACTCTCTGAACGGAGGATAAATCATATAAGGTACAACTCAATAAAAAAATCTAGAGATAGAAAGAGCATGATATGATAGATATGAAATCTCAAAAGAGAATATACAAACAGAAGGAAAGTCTAAGTGTCTAAACGACAAAACATCACAAACATCCAGAAATAATACAACTCTAAAGTCAATACAAATAACATAATAAAAATAAGATAAAGTCTATCTAATCTAGTCTAAGCAGTAGGGATGACGTGCTCAGCTAGAGCTGGATCCTCCTGTGGGTCCAACTCACAGGTGTCGTCTAGATGGGCTCTATAATAGGTTGGGCAGAAGTCATCAGTATCATCTGTAATATTTTCAACAGGTCCAGTCAGGATAGGAGCGAGCATAATATATCTCATACAGTTCATATCATGGCAGGAAATATAAATCATGCAAAAGAGTAAGGTACATGAATTGTAAGAAGATGTACATAAAAATGAGAGATATTTGTAAACTAGAAATATATACATGATAAGTAAGAACTGTAAGTGACTAGTGATTTAAAGCACAATATGGTTATGTAAACAAGTTAGGTTATATAATAAAATGAGACTCCATTATACGTGAGGGCACAATGGACATATACAATATTTTATACAATAGAGGATTTGATCACACAACAATTTCCTACTCACCCTCCCCAATCAATACACAAGGATCCAATCAAGTTGCGTTACCTATACAATAGTTTTTCCATGAAACTCATGTGATCATGAGAGTACAAGATGCACAATGAGTATACATGATTAGGAGTGTACAATAAATACAATATATTCGTGAAACACATATCACAATATGTATTTAATGAACACAAGGGGGATAATATCGCAAGAGAAGATCCATATAGTACCAATCCGTGATAACAATCGTGACAGCATCAAGTAAAGTAATCTAGAGCAAGAATATAAATCCTGACAAGTATGAGATATGAAAAGATGGCCAACTGAAGTCACAGAGTCCTAGTTAGAGCAACACAGGTTATAAAGAGTTCAATTTATATGGTAATTGAAATTATAATGCAATCTACATGAGTCTAAGTCAATCTAGATCAAAATCAACTCTTGGTCAACTTTGGTCAACAATCTAGTCAAACTAGGGCAACTAGTCTAATGTGGTCAAACTAGCTAGGGTTTGGTCAACAATGGTCAAACTAGTCTAGGTTAGTCAATTCTAGGTCTAAACAAGTCTATGGCCTAAACAATCAAGTATACTAGTACCATTGCTATCTAACACATAGCCTAAATCAAGGCACACTGCTAAACCACATAGCTAATAAGGCACATAAACTTAGTTATATAATATACATTACATATATATCACATATATCCTTATCCATATAGTACCACTCTAACACATATATATAGATATCTGTTTGCAAAAACAAAAAGTTGTTCTATTACAAACATTTGAAAAGAGTACAAGAGTATAATTTGAATTTTGGGGAAGTACAACTGTAGGAATCTGATCAGAAGACGATCACTTTATCCCTTGGACTATGTGAACTTGAAGACTAGAGCCTCTGGAGAATGCAGCAACAATTTTGCAAGAGTTCTTGATCTCTGTGTCTGTCTTTTAACAATGATTGGAAACTCTATTTATAGAGTTCTGGAAACAACTGTTTTGGCAGTTATTCTGATGTGCACGAGGCTGGGTTGTGCCACATTGGGCTGCACCAACCTCATGTTGCGCCAACTTTCATTCAGTTATCAGTCGTGTACTAACTGTGTTTAGATGCATGGCATCATATGATTGAGATGCGCGTGGTCGTGTACATGATAGTAGACACATCTTGAGAGATTAGTGGCATGTGCGCCACGTCATCCTGCTTTGGGAATAAAAATTGTCTCAACTTTATCAGGTTGTACGAGCTTCAGTCAACAAGTTAAACTGTGCCTGATTAGACTGCGCCTGGACATGTGGCAGCTTTTGAGAAACAGTTGTTCAGATAGGCGTAACTAAGGATTTTGTTTTAGATTGCGCCTAGGCGCAACTCATAAGACGTGCAGGATAGCTGTCAACCAACTCTTCTCGAGCGGCATAATTCGAGGGATTCGAAGAGATTTTTTTCGTTTACTGTGCTGTCAGTTGTCAGTGTTATCAGGTAATGATGGCCATTAAATGTCAGACACCACGTAGACTTTGGCGCAATATGACTGGGCGCAGTCTGATATATGGCACAACCTGATCAATGGCGCAGTTTGATTTCTGAACTCCATATTAGTGGTGCAGGTTGATCTTTGGGGCGCAACTTGGTTTCTGAGTAGTAAATACATGGCGCAAGTTGATTTTTAGGCCCTACAAGACCCCCTTCAAAGTTTTCAAAACTTAAAAATATTTCAAAGTTTTGAAATACTTTGAATTTATAAAAGTTTTGACCGAGTCAAGTTGTGCCAGTCAACGCCCGGTCAACACAATTAAATCTCTTCCTCGAAAACACTCAATCTCCTCTTCGTCTTCCCGAGTTTCATTGATGATTTTCAGTTTCCCATGAGGAATATGAAGAGTCAGTTTGGTGATATATATGTAGGGGTTGACCATTGTACTTTATTCTTCACTTCTGTAATTTTGATGGCATCTAAAAAGAAGGAGATGGAGACCAATGCTGTCACTGAAATCGAGTCTCCTGAAGCGAAATCCGATGTCGCGCCTTCGACTTATTTATTGGAGGCTGACCCGACATTGAGGGCGGTAAACTTTCTAGACTGTTTCGGTTTAAACCCAACAATCTTCAATCGCTCGAGTGGTGGGCCGTCCTCTGAAGAGCACGGCGATTCAGAAGGATTCCTTAATCTGATGCGTCGCTCGGGGATCCGCAATATGCAAGAATTGGATGCCGCCCTTCGTCAGACCGACGAAGACAAGAAAAAGGAATAATATTTAAGCGTGTCAACTTTTTATTCTCTTTTCTTGTGTCCTTGTTTGCAAGGGTCCACCCATCTTTATACAATAAAATCTATAATTTCTGATATATTGTGTGGCTGTGATTTCAAATGGCGTACGTAGATGTGTTCCTTTGGCTAATTCAATGCTTACTGTTTCATTTGAGAGACACATGGCAGCCATCACATGGTTTCACGTGCCTATTGTTTAGTTCTTTCCCGAAATAGACTCCTAGAATGACGCGCATGTTTCATCTTCAACACTTTTAAAAGGATAACCAAAAACAAAAGAAACATTCATACTTTCTCAAAACAAATGGATTCTCACAAGGTTTCACTATCCATAAGTTCACTTGCGCCACTTCGTCCCGATGCTATTCGTTTGCATGCTGCACCTTCAAAAGTTGGTAAGTTTCATCAAAGAACCAATGGTATGAGCATTTTTCTTTTGTGCCACTTTTGAAGATAGGTACTGATTTACACATTGTAGACGCTGTTGATATGCGCTAACTATTTCTGAGACTAGGCGCGCACTGTGATCCAGTGTTTAGCTTCGATTAGAGGCGCGTACTACTGATAGGCGCCTGTTTGATCGACACGCACTGTTGGCAAATGCGCCTGTTGATCAGCGCACAGTTTTGATATGTACCTGTTTAATCGAAGCATACTGTTGAGATGCGCCTGTTGATCGGTACGCAGTTTTGATATGCGCCTGTTGATCAGCGCACATTATTGAGATGCGCTTGTTGATCAGTGCGCAGTTTTGATATGCGCCTGTTGAACAGCGCACACTGTTGAGATGTGCCTGTTGATCGGCGTACAGTTTTGATATGCGCCTATTGATCAACGCACACTGTTGAGATGCGCCTTTGGTCGGCGCACAATTTTGATATGTGCCTGTTGATCAGTGCACACTGTTGAGATGCGCCTGTTGATCGGCGCACAGTTTTAATAGATTTTACTAACTTTTCTTTCTTTACTCATATTTGTAGAAGTTTGGTTGACAAGCTTCTTCAAAATTGGCATCGGCGACCTAGATGCTGTAAAGAGCATTCTTCTTACACCCACATCAGACAGCTCATATGATTCTGACACTCAAATTAGACAGCTCAGGACTCTTCATGTTCAAGAAGGGTCTTCCTCAGATGGTAGGAAGAGCCTTTATACATGAGAGTTGGATGGTGGAGAGACAGAATTAGGAATCGTATCACAAGGGTGATCTCATTCCTAGTTCTCCTGACGGGCTGTCTTCTCTCCACCAGTTGTATTGACAGCAGCTTATCTTTGAGCTACTGTACTCTGTAGTTTCCCTCTCGTCTTTCTGAGAGAGATGACCAGAGTTGATTCCATTGTCTGGCTCGTTGCTTCAGGTCGAGACGACAAGGAACTGGCACCAACAAATAAGAAGATCCAAAGATGTAATAGACCTTCATTTGTTATATTTAGAATGAAAATCCGAGATGTAGTAGATTTCCATCAAGATGTATCTATATTTTTAAAGAAGGAATAAAGAATGATTTTTCTCTCCTTTATGATTTGATTTTGATGTGATGATATGGAAAACAGAATCCAAGAGAATTGTGGATGTGATAAGTTGCTGATGTGAATAATAAGAATTCAGAAGTATGGAAAATGCGAACTCTCGTTATGAAAAGTGAATAGTCACTTCAATTTTCGAGGAAGAAACAATAAATAAACAGTCATTTCGACTCTCGAGAAAATAAATAAATAAATAAATGAACGATCACGTCGATTTTTGAAGAACGGTCAATGAATGATCAGTTATAAATGAACGAACAGTTATAAATGATCGAACAGTTATAAATCAAATGAACAGTTGAGCTTTTTTCAAAAGGTCGCATCAGTTCTCGAGTTTGACTGTCTAGTTGTTTTGTCTATAAATAGAACAAAACCTTCATATATATCATCAATTTATTTCCTTTCTGTATAAAATGTCTTCCAAAGATTTGCTCACTCCAAAGATTGAAGGAAAGACCGAGACGCCTCCTGCTGAGCCTCCGATGCCTCCTCAAAAAGAAAGAGGTGAAGGCTCAACCGCTCTTGCACCAGGAAAAGACTTGATTGCGAAGCTAGTGGAGCCTGGGATGACTGCCGAAGAAGAGGCATTAAGGATGAGTGCTTGTAAGTTTTTTGTGAGTTCAGACAATGAAATGTTTGAACTATTGGCAAACTATGTATTTAATCATGAAGGATCGGGGCCTCCTCCCCTTCCTTAATATTATGTAACTCCATCCTGCTTTTGAATAAAATGGAATTTTATTTACATTATGTCTCTAAAATAAAGTACATTTTGCTTTTATACATAATATTTCTTGAGAAATTTGCTATTGATAGGCATCATAGCCACTCTGCCATATCTGTTAATTGATAGGCTCCATTTGAGAAAACTTTATTTACCACGTACGGCCCTTCCCATTTTGCCTCGAACTTGCCTTTGCTCATATGTGTCATAGTCATAGGACGTCTGACTGTAAGAACTAACTCGCCTTCCTAAAATGTTCGCACTCTGACTTTGCGATTGAAAGCTTTTGAAATCTGGGCTTGATAAAGTTCAATGTGTTGTTGAGCTAGTAGCCTTTTCTCGTCGAGCACCTTCAATTCTTGAAGTCGAAGACGATCATTATTTTCTGTAGTAAGCTCATTAGCAATGGTGATTCTCAATGATGGAATTTGAATCTCTAGAGGTAAGACAGCTTCACATCCATATACTAGAGAAAAATGTGTACAACCTGTGGGGTTACGGACAGTAGTGCGATATGCCCATAGACATTCTCCAACTTTATCACTCCAATTACATTTGTTAATAGAGACAAACTTTTTAAGGATTTTGATAATGGTCTTGTTGAATGCTTCAGCTAACCCGTTAACCATAGGATTATAGGCCGTAGAGGCGACATTATTGATTCTGTTGTCATCACAAAATCTATTAAACTTCTGGCTGATAAATTATGGTCCATTATCATGGATGATTCGGCGAGGGACCCCAAATCTGTATATCAGATGATGTTTAATGAAGTTGATGACACTACTAGTCTTTACTTCAGACAAAGGTATAGCTTCTGCCCATTTGGAGAAATAATCGGTTATAGCTAAGATGAACCGATGTCCTTTAGATGAAGGAGGATTGATATGGCCAATTATATCCATGTCCCAAGCTTCGAAGGGCCATGAGACAGCAGTCGGATGAAGAAATTCCGATGGTTGGTGAATGAAATCTATATGAATTTGACATGCACGACATTTTCCTGCATAGTCAATAGCATCTGATACCATATAGGGCCAGTAGTAACCCATACGTCGAATAAAATCCTGTAGTTTAGGACCAGGCTGATGTTCTCCACAAACACCATCATGAGCTTCGTGCAATATCTGTTTTGCTTCATCACCAGCAAGACATCTCAAGAGTAACCCATCAAAAGTTCTTCGATAGAGAGTTTTAGTAGTATGATTATAATAGAATCGAAGCGATCGGCGATGAATACTTGTAGCTTCCTTAGGATCTTCTGGCAATATGTCATGTACTGCAAAATCAATGAAAGGTGTTCTCCAGTCTTCACTAATGACATTGACTTCAGTTAGATTGCTGAATTCAATGTTGTGGTTTTTTTTCAACACAAAATAGTTTTTTATTAGAGATAACAACCATTTGTTGCCTTTTGACTGGTACTGCCAAAACTGCAGCTAGGTTAGCTAAGGCATCAGCTTCTGTATTACATGTGCGACGTATATGTTCGATGAAGAACCCTTTGAACGAAGAAGCTATTCTGATTGCTGCTTCATGGTATGGTACCAGATCTTGGTGTCGGACTTCATATATGCCTCTAACCTGATTAACAATCAACTTAGAGTCACCATATACTTCGAGATATTCAATATTCAATTGTTTGGCTAATAGGAGTCCAATGAGCAAGGCATTGTATTCTGCTACATTGTTAGAGCATAATTCATCTAAAGAATAAGCCCTCTGAATAGCAAATCCATCGGGTGAAACGAGAACAATTCCCACTCCAGCAACAAGAGTACCTCCAAGTCCAATTCTAGAAGCTCCATCGAAGAACAACCGCCAAGTAAGAAACTCTTCTGAGATCATATTTGATTCCAATGTTTCGTCTGGAATTTTGTCATAGAGTTTAGATTTTTCAGGAACAGGATGAGCTGCTAAGAAGTCAGCAAGTGCCTGACCTTTTACAGACTTTTGAGGAACATAAACCATATCATATTGTTCTAATAATATGGCCCATGTGGCAAGCCTGGAGTTGAGTGTACTTGGCTTTTTCATTAAGACTCGAAGAGGATTGACTCGGGATATGACATGAATAGTTTGGCCTATGATGCAATGTCTTGTCTTCTGAACAACAAACATTAAGGCTAAACATTCCTTCTCCACCGGACTATAACGGTGTTCAGCTCCAATCATCGTTCGACTAAGATAGTAGATGGCTTGTTCATGACCTTCCTTGTTCTTCTGAGCTAGCAAAGCTCCCAATGAATGATCCATTGCCCGGACATACATTAAGAAAGGTATTCCTGAGATTGGTGGAACAAGAACTGGTGGACTCATTAAATACTGCTTTATGTCATCAAATGCTCGTTGACATTCTTCCGTCCAAACTAAAGATACACCTTTCTTCATTAATTGAGTAAATGGTCTGCAATGTCCAGATAAATTTGAAATGAACCGCTTGATGTACGCAAGTCAACCTTGGAATCCTCATAGCTCTTTTAGGTTGCGTGGAGGACACATCTCTTGAATGGCCTTGATCTTCTCGGGATCAACGTGTATACCCTTAGAGGTAATGACGGAGCCGAGAAATTTGCCACTAGAGACACCCAAGAAAGATTTGGTGGGGTTTATTTTGAGTTGATGCTGGCGTATTAGATTGAAAATAGTTCTTAAATCTTGAATATGATCCTTCTTCAGATGACTTTTGACAGCAATATCGTCCACATAGCATTCGACAGTCTTTCGCAGATGATCTCGAAAGATAGTACACATAGCCCGCTGGTAAGTTGCACCTGCGTTCTTAAGACCAAACGGCATGACTGTATAACAGTATACTCCTCGAGGAGTACGAAACGAAGTATGTTTTTCATCTTCAGAATTCATCCGGATTTGATTATATCCAGAAAATCCATCCATGAAAGAAATTCGTTCGAATCCACATGTGTTATCGATCATGACATCAGTAATTGGTAGAGGGAATTCATCTTTAGGGCAAGCATCATTGAGATCCCGAAAGTCTATGCAAACTCGAACCTTTCTGGTCTTCTTTAGAACTGGTACAACGTTGGCTACCCAGTCAAGATGCTGTTATTCTCTGATAAAACCGCAAGCTATAAGCTTTTTGACTTCATCATCAATTACAACCATCATTTCAGGCTTGAATCGTCGTTGTTGTTGTTTGACCGGCTTGGCATTCGGCAAGATATTAAGTTTGTGAGTTACAACTTGAGGATCTAATCCTGGCATATCTTCATAACTCCAGGCAAAGACATCAATGTATTCACGAATAAGGTGAATTAATTCTTGTTTATCATCTTCTGAGAGATTTCTGCTAATGAAGATTGGTCATGATACGCCCTTCTCTCCAATATCAACCTGGACTAGTTGATCCTCAGTAGGTGGTTCTCGTTGTTCAAAACGAAGTTTCCACTGATTGTCCATCCTTTGTGCCCAAGGGTCCACTTCAGGAGCTTCTTCAATGTCATCTTCATCATCTTTCGAGAATTCAGCAGACACCATGTTAGAAGATACTATCACCCTACGAATATGGCCAATGCTGGTATCAGAATCCCATGAGATAGAGTCAGAAGAGTTAGATCGTTCTTCTTCATCAGATTCAGAAGGTTCTGGAGTTGGAAGTGGTGAAGTATAACCTAGTCCCCACTTTGTTTTACTGTGGTATTGTTGTGATTTTCCTTTTAGAAAAGAAATATGAATAGGAGTTCGTCTTCCTTTACCGTTGTTGAGGCTTGTTCTGAAATTATAGCCCATTTTATGGATGATTGCTTTAGATTGTGGACTATAGCGACGTAATTGTAGCCTTCCTGTATCATCTCTATTATCATTATAGAGCATGACTTTTTGTTCTTCTCTTTTGTTGAAGAATATAGGCCTTTCATCTTTCTTTCGAGACGGTACTAAGAAGTACGACTCTTGTATTGAATCCAATGATACCACATTTCATAGAGATGATATGACTTCTATTGTAAGTGGTTTAAAGCTATCTAGCATATCCAAATAACATTGAGTATAGTAAGAGACATCAGTATACTACAAAGGAGATGCTTTATTAATTTTTACACCATCATTTACAACAGGAACTTTAGCCTTAGCAGGCTTAGTCAGATTGATGACAAGAGGGGGAGAAAAAGAACGAGAAGGAGGAGGGGGCTTTTTACGACGAAGGTCGATTATAAGTGGCTTAGAAGAGGTGAGCTCCCTTTGTTCTTGACTATCACCAGGAAGCTGCTTCTCATGGGAAGGAAGATAGATAGTCAATGGTTTGGAAGACCGAGGACAGGAAGTACGTCCTTTGACCGGGATTACCAGAGTATCATTTGGTATACCTTTCTGTTCTTCATCTGTGTCCACTGCCAATACTACCTTCATGAATTCTTTCTTGTACATGCGAGAATCGTTACAGTATGCTTTAACTCCTTTGAAAGGATTTAGATCTGCAACCTCTTTTTGGACTTCTCCATTACCATCCACATATTTAAAACATTGGTAGAGAGTAGAAGGTACAATATTGTGTTCATGGAGGAATCGTCTTCCTAACAAAGCATTGTATGAGTCATGATTATCAATTACATAGAAAGTCACCTTTGTACGAAGATTGCCAATTTGAAGTTTTAGGCGTATCTTCCCCAAAGGTTCACTTCTTCCTTGATTGAACCCCAAGATGGTAGTGATAGTTGTAGATAGGTTATGCACTGGGATCTTCAAAGCATCTGGCAAAGACTTTGGCATGATACTAAGAGCAGACCCTGGGTCAATCAGAATACGATCGACTTTTATGGTGTTCACATACCCCGTAAAATAGAGAGGATGATCATGACGATTTTCTTCTAACAACATGTCATCTTGTGTAAAAGTAATATTGGGCATTAACTCAAACACACTATGACAATGTGCACAGCTGATTGGTTCCTTTTTAGGCTTCTTAAGAAGAGTAAGACAAGCATCAGCCTGCATCAAAGCTTCACTTAACGTTTCTCGAGTTTCTTTTGAGAGACGTAAGAGTTCAAAGATTGACAATCTTGCTAGAGCATTGGCTAATTGAGCCAATATGTCAAAGTTATATGGCTTTTCAAGTCCAAGAGACGAGGACTTCTTCAATGCTTTGTCAAAACAGACAGGTTGTTTTCCCTTGTCGGCTGATGTTGGTTTGAGAGGAGTTGGTTCCACTACCGGCAGGGATGTAGATGGTATATTATCAGCAGGAGAAGATGATGTAGGAGGAGCATCAAGAAATGGGGCAGAATTCTCTTGAGTTTCAGGGTATTCCTGAAGGTAGGGTTTCCCTGATCTAGTACCAATTATAATTTCTTCTTCCGCTACTGGTTCAAAGGATACCATGTTGTAGCTCTTGGATTTAGTTTTGGAGTGCTTCTTTTGCTTGGAAGAGGGAGGTGCTTCGAAATCTGCTACCAGATCTGGATGAATCCACATGATCTCCCCTCTGTCAGTTGATAGCGGAACAAGACCCTCATTTTGGAGAGGTGGAAGATTCACGATCTCGAGAGTAGTCCTTGGAATGGGGACAACACCATCTTGCATAAGTCGTGGTGGAAAGTTACCAAACTGTACAGAGATGACATTAGCTGTCACCGTCTTCTCGTCTTGCTGCAGAGTAATTGCTCCAGAGTTGACCAACTCCTGGATTTTGCCTTTGAGCACGTAGCACGCTCTGGTTGGATGTCCTATAAATCTGTGGTAAACACAATATTTAGGGTGATCATTTTTACCCACTTCTTCTCGCCGTTTTGCCTCTGGCAGTTGAATCTTATTGCTTTTCATCAATCAATCGAAGATACTTAAAGTATCATTTTCATCAAAAGAATACTCTTCGTTTGGATGAGTTGTTTTCGGTGGTGGTGCTGATGGAGTAGGTGCTGTCTGAGTAACATTGACAGCCAAAGACTCCTTGCCCTTGAGATTGATAGCTAGTGTTTCTTTACCCTTGCGGTTATTCTGGCGATTACCCCCGGGTGTAGAATGTTTGTCTTGGTTAGGATGAGTCATCTGAACTCCTAACTGTTTGAACTTTTCGACACTGACTTCTGCTGCCTTGGCATTCACAATGAAAGAAGGCCAATCTTGAAATTGTGTAGATCCCGTCCACATACTGATAATAGGCAACAAATTTGATTTGCAGGTGTCTATTGTTACAGCATATGGAGTTCCTAAAGGCATTTTAAGTGCCTCTCGGCAGAATCTTTCAATAAAACTCTCCGTAGATTCATTGTGCCTTTGTTTACTCTTAATGAGGGCAGACATTGTTATGTCATTGACTCCCTCATAAAACCGTTCCAAAAATATTTCTTGAAACCAGCAAAAGAAGTTATCCAGCCATCTGGCAAACTACGATACCAATCGTATGCTGCGTCGGCTAAACAATCGACGAACACTCTGGTAAGGAGAGCATCACTTGGCTGTAATAGGTCAGTCATCACGTCAAAGTGATTAATATGCTGACTTGGAGAAGTGCTGCCATCAAACAACATAATGGTTGGGATCTTGTATTTAGGAGGGAATGGAACCTCCTTCCACTCTGTTAGATATGGCTGCTTTATGCCCAGTCTTTGTAGGTTATCCTTCTGCTTGAAGGCCTCAAATTGAGTGCGTAAGAGTTTCACGGCCTTATTAGCATCCCCTGATGTTTGGGAATTGATAGGTTGGTTAGAATTGTTGGAAGGAGGAACAGCGTGGTAATTTCCACCCCCGGCCCCAGACTGACTGGGATCAGCTTGAACTGGTATAGAAGCAACCTAAGGAGGTGGTACCCCCACACTACACCAAAAAGGGCCTTTAGGAACAATTTTTTTATGTTCCTAATATTTTTAGGAACATATCATAATCGTTCCTAAAAGTGGCGTTGCAATATTTGGAACATTTATATTGCGTTCCTAAATTTAGTTTGGAACATGTATTAAGTGTCCCAAAAGTAGTTTTTGGAACATATATAATGTGTTTCTAAAATATTTTTGGAACATCTTTAAAACGTTTCTAAATGACATTTTGGAACACTATTAGCTCGTTCCTAAATATAATTTGTAACACTTCTGCATTATTCTTATGGCTAGTTTTGTAACACTTTATTGACGTTCCTGTTTATGTTTTAATTTCATTTTTGCATTCCAATTTTTAGTTTGAACCATAATTAATTATTTCTAAACTGAACATGGAAACACATAATAGGTGGTACAATTAGATTTTTGAAGATAGTACATTAAATGATGATATTAGAAATATAGGTACAACATACTATACTTTCATCCATTACCAACATAAAGTTAAACACAACAGTCAATAAGGGAACATTTGAGCAAATTATTAACACACAAAACATTTCTTCCAAACATCTCTTCCAGACACTTTAATAGATTATGTCAAACAGACATAGTCAAAACTTGCCTTCCAAATGACAATATAAACAAGACATGAGAAAAGGCATCTAAAGCTTCGCAAAAGTCACAAATATTCACCAAACTACTAAAATACTTCAAAATTATTGACAAATACAAAATATGATAACATTCATCTCTAGTTCCTAATATTCAAATTAAAACTAGGATAATTTAAAATCAAGCACCATCACCATCAAAAAACTCCCTCCTAGATGAAATGATGGATTGCACAACTTCTGTAGTACACCTACTTTGATCTCTGTCTCATAAAAAAATAGTTCTTCGAAACATGATCCCAAATTTATTCTCCAACCAAATAGAGGTTCTAACAATGGCAACTAGCAACACCTGCATGAAACATTATGAAACAAGTTAAATTCATGGAATCACTAATAAATATAGGTTCAGACATGTTCAGAACACTGGGAAAACTTGTTATTTGAAGCAAAAAAAAAAATCAGAACTGGGCATAATTAAAAAAACTTCATAATCTGGTACTTGGTAATACAATATAAATCTGGTACTACGTGCGATTTACAGATAATTTGGAAAGCTAATCTAAATATCTAAGTAGGGATGATCTACAGAGGAGTATCTTGTCAGTATTGCAGTATGAATTATCATGTGTAGGCTCCAAAGTAACCCAAACATTGTCCGTATTCATATCCGACGGATATTAGACATAATACTTTCGTAGGAATATAATTTTTTTTGTTATGGATTTTGCTCATTGAAGTTCTGGTTCCAACTACAAAAAATAAATCATGTGCAACAACAGTTCATAATATTTGTTACACTTCATAATAATTGCAGTGAATTGAAGAAAAAAATAGCAACATCAAGGTAAAAGATGCTATTGTTGAAACTCTTGCATGGAGGCAAGACTAACTAAAAAGGCTGTGATAGTTTAGAAGGAAAACTTTCCTGAGGGTACATGCCGTAGAAGCCCGATCTATCTTAGCAAAAGTACAGGATTTTATGAGAAACCTTGTTTATGTTTATGATTTGAATAAAAGGTCAGGCACTAAACAAAACTGACAGTGAATTTATAAATGGTTGTTGTAATGCTACTTCAAATCAACCTTGATGAAAAAGCAAATGATAAGGGAAAATATAGAATGTAAAAGAAGGAAGCCTATGACTCTATCAAATGATAAGAAACTTGCATGCCCAAGTCCTTGAATACTATAGTTAAAATGCTTCCATTTCCATCACAGTAATCCTTTAAGGCTTTCTTTGGATCAAGGACAACTAGTCTCCCATGTGCCCCAGGTTGCAACAGGAGAGTAGATGTTGTCTGGAAGGATAAAAAAAATTGGTTGTAAGAAGTGAAAGATTTGTCAGGTATAAATAATCGAGTCCTACAATCTGAGTACTCTGATTAAAATGAGTATTTGAGAATTAGGAAATAGAAAAATGACAACTATAAGACACCTCCTTTACCTATCTAATGTGTTTAACTAGTTGCTTAACCATGTTCCAGTTACTTTTCAACATAAATATCGTATATGTTTAGCAGAAGATCCAATTAATTCACATAATACAAGACATCATTTCCTTCTTTTGGTTGGTCTCAGACTAAGCAAGCTAAAGTTGCTCGTATATGTTGCATCGGCTGACTATTAAAAGTATGTTCATCATGACAGTATATAGTATGTAATGTTACAGGGTCTTCATCAAATTCATTAGCTTGATATGGCAAGATAAGAACTTATAATGTGGATCAACAAGCTAAAACTTAGTCACAGCCTTCAGATAGGTTCATCATTATCCAAGGTCAGTTGTAACATAATTTTGACCCCAATTTCAACATAATATGAGCCTCAAATTACTACATAAAAATGAGATGTACCAATGTTCATGTCAGTAACAACTCACTATACTCTTGCAAGACAAGCAGAGAAATAGAACAGGAATGGGGGACAATTCAAACTTTAGAGATTATAGTAATTTACCAAAATTTGCCACCTATTTGGGCACATGAAACCATCAAGAGGGCTCTCCCCATTCTTGTTTGCATCTGTAGCAATGACATATATCAAGGGATGTTTTAATAGTTCTAATATAGAAAATGTGCTCCATTTGCAAGGTGTGATGCATTTCTATCTCAATGGCATGACTATTAAAAAAACAGATTAGCAGAGCAACCGCTATACCTTGGTTAAATCAGACCATGCCAGTTTTGGATTGTGGAAGCGCTAAAAGCTTGATACAGTTCTAAGCAAATGTTTCATGTGTTGATCTTGGCAATATACAACAAAGAGAAAGGAACATATATATCTCAGCAGGACAACAGTTCATTGGAATTAATCAACATTTTCATTAGAATAAAATAGCATATTGTGCTCATGATCAATATTAATACATACCAATCCTCGTCCAGAAGAGCAATGACCCCACCAGGTTTCTTGAATTCAATAATGAAGGTCGATCCATGGTACCTGTCAGGAAGGAAACAAAAGATAATAATATATTTTCATATATCATTATCTATTAACAAAAAAGGTAACTTTGCTAATGATACATAATAAATGCAGCTGACGAGCAGATAGATAGCAGACAATTGCAGTCGAATGTAATAATGCAAAGAAAAAAATTAATCAGAACAATAAAGTTGCACAAGCGAAAAAAGAATCAATCAAATGAAATTGTTGTTAAAACCCAAAAGAGAAGAAAGAAAGTACCCGTTGAATCTAGCTTCTCCAGTTTTGCAGCCATCACATCTTTTAGTTAGCAAAGTTCGAGGCTCTGTTGAAAGGAAATTATTTTCCTGAGAATTTGCTTAATTTTGACATTATTCAAACTCCCAACAACTTCAGTTTAGTCAATTTTTTCGTCACCTACCTTGATTGGAATTCTGTAAAAAAAATCAAATCAGTAATTGTGTGGACTAATTTATAAAAAATCTAAAATATATATATATATATGTGTGATAAAAAAGTAAAAAATAATTTGGGGTGGGCTGGAGCCCACCCCAGCCCATAGAGTGGGTACGTCCTTGTCCGAAGCAGAGAACAAATCAAATCAATAGAGTAACTTGCTTGACATCCTGATATGTCCTAAATAAAGAAAGACTATATGCATGTTCATAGGTACAGTTCAAAAAGGCCTTGTTCTTCCAGTCATGTGAAGTACGAAGGAAGGATATTTTACCCTCCCTCAAGCATATCTTGAGGGTTTGATGAAAATGAACAATTTAAAATGGTGAAATCTCCAGCTTTAAGGCATGAAAAGCCACTTGGAGGTGTGTATACTCTTAGAGCTCTAGAGTTTTGTGTAACATCAAAATAAATGTAAGAAAGAGCAAGTAACAGGGTATCTCACACTTACCTTAAATAGGATGTCTGATGTTAGGTGTTGAGTGTTGATGTTTGTTCACCATCATTGAAATATTAAACAAGTAAATGCTATTAACATGAAGTACCTACAGACTTAAAGTGTTTCCAAGCAAAAAAGACCAAACCCAACCAAATAAAATATCTGTAATAAGAAGATCAAACATAGCATTAATGTATAGCTTAAAAAGAGCATTGACAATATTGAGCATATATCTACAAACTAGTCTAAGTGCCCAGGGTTGGTCTGGGAGAGTGATGCATGATCTATGAAGAAGAACTATGGAAACAATGAAAAAATAGAGGAATATAAGCTTTATTGCAATGTCCTAAAGAACGTTTACAAGAAGAAGAAGACAAATTGATAGAATTGGTAAGCTTTCCATTACTTTTCTGCATAAAAACTGATACTGCTGCTCTCTATAGGCCTACTTACATTACTTTTACTGATCAATTAATGACCTTGCTGATTGCTACAGGAATGGCTGACCTGGCTAATTGCTAACTGAAAGTAATGTTGACCTGGCTGATTGCTAACATCATTACTGAGCTGTCTACTCCTCTCTACGATACCAGTTTGTGTTTGTTCCCTCCTACTGCATCAATTGAACTGGGCTCTATCAAATACTAAATATTAACCAATTTTATCCTACTACTACTAGCTTAAGGTTTATTATAGCAAGCTAGTGTGAGACATACTTGGCTTAAATATAATATTACTAATAACTTAGGGGATTTCCCTTATAATAAAAATGGAGAAAATGCATTCATGTGACAAAATAATTGGATGACTTTGTTATTTTAGATGATATTAGCCCTAGCCCTAAAAAGTAAAAAAGAAGAAGGCATGTTAGTGCCACGAGGCCCGCGCCTATACAGAGTCAAGGGACAATCAAGATTTAGTCAGTCTTAACCCCACCCATATAAATGAAGCATCAAGAAACAAACCAAAACTATCATAAGACTGTTGAATTAAAATTATACAATCTTTTATCCCATCGTGTGGAAATTTTAAAGAATTAAAACTCATTTCTTCAAATTTTGATTACTCTACTTACCCCCACCAGCGTGTGATCTAAGAAGGTATCAATGGCAGTAAGGATAGCCCTGGTCGCAGATAAAGAAATTTCAACATAAGTATGGACTTATATATGACAAAAGGATGCAAAAGAAAAGATCAAGAAAAAGGGAAGGTGTACACTAAAATTTTAATACAAGGATAAAATTCTAATACATGCTAACAAGAGATGGAATAAACATCTAAGCTCCTATCGCTTTAGATACATAGAATTTGTTTTCATCGTGCACATTCCTTAGGACTTAGGAACCCTAAGAATATCTCATATTATCATACGAATGATTTTGCAAGTACCCATAAAAAATATCAAAATTTCTTTTTTGGGGGGCGGGTGTATATTTTCGAAATGCTTGATTTAGCCATGAAATGCGACAAATTGTAGGTTTGGAGATCGAGGATGGTCACCAGGAGGTGTTGGAGTAGTAGTATAGCTTCCCTTTCATGGAGAAGATGACGAGGCCAACGTCGAATTCGCCAGAGCACCACGAGCTCGTTGGCCTTCTTTATCAGCCCGCTCCTCCACTTCGAGAAGCTCACCTGCCGCCTGTTCTTATCATCGATCCGTCGTAGCTATATACACAAATGATATCCATGGAGTCTAAATCTATAGCCTCAATTTAAGAACCCTTAATTTATTAGATATGGGAATGCCAAGAGGCTGAAACCCTAGCGATCACAATGCAACCCTAACCATTATATACATAATCCTAATCAAATCATTATGAGAGACCAAGAAAAATTTAGAACGTGAAAGGAAAAAGAGAGGGCATGGGGGCACGGGATCGAGGGAGGGGGGAGAGAGAGAACATGGGGTCAGGGGGATGGATAGAAGGGAAAGAGAGAGATAGATGTGAGGGAGGAGGGGGAGAGAGAGGATTACTAACCAGAGGGAGACGTCATTTTGGTCGGGGGATCGGGGCTTGCGGCAGTCTCTCTCTATTTAGAGAGAGAGAAGGTATGAATAGATGATAGAAAAAAGAATTTTTTGTGGAACACTTTTCTTAACCTCACATGAGTTGTGGGTAGGTTTTGAACACAAATTAAAACACTTGTAGAGAGTTCCACAAAATATAATAAAAATTTATTCTTAGGCAAAATAGTTTTAGGAACATTTAATAAGTTTGGAATGGTTACAATGTGTTCCAACACCTAGGAACATTTATATACCGTTTCAAAACCAAAAAAGCTTAATGTTTCAAATTATCTATTTTGGTGTAGTGCCAGACTAACAGTTACAAAAGATGCTATAAGCTCAGGATTTATGGCAGGGTTTATAACCGATAGTACTGTATGTTGAGCCACGATTATAGTATGCATACTTGCGACCATCTCAACCATGGTCTTCAGTTTGTCCTCTAGTGCAACAATTTGTTGCTCCTGACTGGTTGAAGTAGAAGCATCTTGATCTTCTGTAATGGTATATGTCGTCACTTCTCTTGCTGCTATTGACGAGATAGTTTGTTCAGAACTTTCACTATCTGCATCAAACATCGAAAAAGAGTCTTTTCCTAGATGAGCGATGGGGAGATCTTCTTGCTTAAAGACACCTTGGTTCAAGTTTTGACTTCTTGATCTGGTGTATTGAAAGACCCCTTCACTGGATGCATGAATTCGATCTAAGTATTGCTGACTGGGATTATAGGACGCATTACGTCTTGGACGTTTCCCACCCCCAGTGCCTTGAGAAGTCATGTTAACAGAAGCATATAATAGCTCGTCTTCATCTTCTATTATAGGTTTAGAAGTTGAAGCATAGTTCAAACGATCGAAGACAGATCTTCCAGCTGATTGGCAATAACACTTGATGACGACTTCGTGAAGGCAATGGCGGTCTGAAGAGTGATTTAGAGGTGAAGGAGAAATCTCTGCAATCTTCCGTCTTTGTGTAAGACGTTCTCGGAGATCAGTCACCACCACAGGACGGGAAGAAGTTGGAGGAACATATTCCTTAATGATGTTAGGAACATGCCTCCTATTCTTCAGATGTTTAGTTCCCTGAGTGTACAAAGATGTACTCAACTCATTAGCATAAGTGGTTGGGTCTTTCTTTACAAACTTTGGCTTCTGGTACAGATTGACCTTTGGAATAGGGTTCTTTCGTTTCACCAAAGTTGATACTGGTTGACGCCTATTGAGATAAGCGCGTAAATCAAAAAATTCTGCTTTAGGTGTCTATGTTTGTGACACCATCAATTTTCTTTGCTTAGATCTTGAAATTTACAATGTTGGAAGATCTTGACCAGACCCCATAGGGGTAGGCAAGATGCCTCTTTGATCAGTATTCTTTCCGATATCAGAGATCCAAAGACCTCTGTTTAAAGGAATAGAATCTGATATATCTTCCTCTGAGTCATGGACTATGAAAGTTTTAGAAAAGACCAAAGGGTGCTTTCCTTTATTTTATAGAGGTTAGCTAAGAAGTGTTTCCCTCCATTTTGTTGTTGAACCGTCTTAGGCGCAGGTAGCATGAGTTGAGGAAGTATCAAAGGACCCTTCCCTTTGTCCTGTCTAGTGCTAGCACTAGAACATTGCTTCTCCAAGTTCAGAACTGGAAAAGAAGAGGGAATAGCCAAAAGACTAAATCTCTTGGGTTGTGCCAGAGCAGCATGGTGTACAAACTGTGCCTGGGCAACAGAATGCATAGGTTGCACTCGGGCAAAATGGGCCACTGGTTACGCTTTGGCAACAAGATGAGTAGGTCGCGCTCGGGCAACAGGGGCCACTGGTTGCGCTTTGGCAACAAGATGAGTAGGTTGCGCATGGGCAACCGAAGCAGACTGCGCGTGGGCTACTGAGGCGGATTGCGCCTTAGCCACTGAGCGCTCAGATTGCGCCTGGGCAACAACAACCGTGGGAGACTTAGGAGCCCACACAGTCCTGTTCTTGGTGATAGCCACAGTGCGCTTATTGCTCTTGGTGTTAATCATATCCTCGTAGGCTGTCTGGTTGGCTTGAACAACCAGAGTCTTCGGCGTCTTGCCGATCGACGCAGTATCACATTGAGTTGTCACCTTCTCGTCGGAGGAGAAAGTCGTCCCCAATAGAGTCGTCATTTTGTTTGCAAAAACAAAAAGTTATTCTATTACAAACTTTTGAAAAGAGTACAAGACTACAATTTGAATTCTGGGGAAGTACAACTATAGGAATCTGATCAGAAGACAATCACTTTATCCCTTGGACTATGTGAACTTGAAGACTAGAGCCTCTGGAGAATGCAGTAACAATTTCGCAAGAGTTCTTGATCTCTGTGTCTGTCTTTTAATAATGATTGGAAACTCTATTTATAGAGTTCTGGAAATAACTATTTTGGCAGTTATTCTGATGTGCGCGAGGCTGGGTTGCACCAAATTGGGCTGCGCCAACCTCATGTTGTGCCAACTTTTATTCAGTTATCAGTCGTGTACTAACCGTATTTAGATGCGTGGCATCATATGATTGAGATGCGCATGGTCGTGTACAGGATAGTAGACACGTCTTGGGAGATCAGTGGCATGTGCACCACATTATCCTACTTTGGGAATGAAAATTGTCTCAACTTTATCAGGTTGTGCGAGCTTTAGTAAACAAGTTAAACTGCGCCTGATTAGACTGCGCCTGGACATGTGGCAATTTTTGAGAAACAGTTGTTCAGATTGCGCCTAGGTGCAACTAAGGATTTTGTTTTAGATTGCGTCTAGGCGCAACTCATAAGACGTGCAGGACAATTGTCAACCAACTCTCCTCGAGCGGCATAATTCGAGGGATTCGAAGAGATTTTCCTCGTTTACTGTGCTGTTAGTTGTCAGTGTTGTCAGGTAATGATGGCCATTAAATATCAGATGCCACGTAGACTTTGACGCAATATGACTGGACGCAGTCTGATATATGGCGCAACCTGATCAATGGCGCAGTTTGATTTCTGAACTCCATATTAGTGGCGCAGCTTGATCTTTGGGGCACAACTTGGTTTCTGAGTAGTAAATACATGGCACAACTTGATTTTTAGGCCCTACAATATCATATATCAAGTATATACATATCCTCACTATGAACCATAACCTATATCTATATACTCTCATAATATATATAGATACTATATAACCCAAAAATATATATATACCTATCTATATAACCATTCCACAATCTAACATCACCTACTCAAACTCAAATACTTAGACACTAACCCACTAACACTAGGATACCATATCAACCTGGATCATATTGGTATCTCAAAACTAATACCTTGGTCATAAGATAAAGTAATCATTTACCTTGAAGGTAAAGGTAATTCATATTTACCTTAAGATACTAACTTGGTATCATGAGATACCAAGATACCCCTCAAATATCTAATTAACTAACTATCTAATGTACTAACATAACATCTTAACTAATATCTAACATATAACCTATAGAGACTAACTTGCTAACATACCAATATCTAGAACTAACATAACCTACTGATATATCAATATATAACATACTAGATATCTAACATCAAACTATCTAACAACATATCAAATATCTAACCAAATACTAACCTCTACTATCTAACTAACACTCATACTAACAAATATAACTTACACTAACATATAACAAACTCTAACATATCTAACCCTCTACTAACCAACATCTAACAAACATACTAATATATATAACTTAACAATAATATATATACATACTATATCATACATATACTCGATAACCTATGATACCTACATTCATTTAATATCCATACTACATAGGCTCATAGGTTACACAAAATTTATATGTCGTATAGTCAGTCTTCTACTTAAAATCAATATTGTACCAATTAGGCCTTCACTAAATTTTAGGATTAAATATGTCGTAGCCCTTTGTGTTAGATTTTTGAAACTTCAAACGGATCGCATTTTCATGTCCGGAAGCTCCCGGAATCGCAAAAACAGCAAAACGCATTCGTCGTTCAGACAGCTGACTCTCAAACAGTTTTACAGAAAGTTATACAACATATTTTACCTATTAATATATATATATATATTAGGAAAGCTAACTTCGATACGGTTCTTTTAAAAAAAATGAAAGATTAATCGGAGTTCTAAGCTAAAAGTTATGATATTTCTAAGTTGCTTTGGCTACTACAAACGTAGATGAATATTATGACGAATTTGGGTTGTTTGGACAAAAGAAACACATCTCACTCTCCACACCACTCAAGACACACATCAAACCACACTCCCCTCTCCTCTAACACAAGCACACCACTAACAACATATCCACACACATCTAGAAATATAAAATATATCTAACATACCTATTATATATATACAAAATAGTCCATTATATAAAGAGACATTAAAATGACAAGTTGAGGCTAAACATATGACATGTAGACTAAACCACTTAGATCTAACCATGGGTATCCAAATGAAACTCATTCTAACCATCCTAACTAACATCAATCCATCCTCTAACATGTCTAAAACTGAAATTAAAACACAATTAAACCTATTACACATTAAACAAAACACATGAGGTGTCCTAATTTGAGATCTAATAAGTAGGACAGAAGACACAATTCTAACTTGCTCTAGAGAGCTCCAAATGGCCTCAAACTTGAATCTAAAGGGGGTACATGCATGGAGGTAGATCCTATGGATTCAAAACTAACTAATATGCATAGAAAATCAATTTAGAGGGTTGGTTTTACCTATTGGGAGTGGGATCCCAATGATACTCTCAAGGACACGGCTCCGATACGAAGATCCTTCCAAAATGGACACTCCTCCTTGCACTTTGCTCCAAATCTTTGCTAGCACCCTCCTTTGGTAGTATGAGAAGGTTGGATGGAAGTTTTGGTGGAGGAATGAAGAGATTTGGAGATCAAATCAAAGAGGGAATCTCTCTAATTTGGGGAAGAACACTTTGTGAAGGAAAAGAGGCAAGATAGAAAGAAATGAAAAGAATGAATGCTAACCTACCTATAGTGGCTACCATTAAACCCTATTTGGGCCTTGGGGGAAGCCCAATAAGGCCTCAACTAGTCCTCTTGGTTAATTTTAAGTTAGGTTCAAGTTTGGGATCAAAAGAGTTAAATTTAAGCCTCTAACTTAACCAATCTAACAAGTGGGATTAGTCTAAACTTACTAACTTAATTAGTGGGGTTTACGGGCCATGACTAACTATTCTTGGGGTCCCGTCTAGAGTCTAAGCTACCCGGGTCACTAACATAAGTCAGAACGAAACGAAACTCAAACCCGACTAAACAAATCCGATAAAATCAATATTAAAATACAAAAATTCCCAAAATATTAAAATATGAAAAATAACCAAAATCACAATACATCAATTTAAATATTATTAAAATAATCTAAAATTTACCAATTAATCAAAATTCTAAATAATTCAAAAGTCACAAAATGACCAAAATACCCTTATCCTAAAAAGTGGTAATTAGCTAATCTAATCACATGGGTTAGGCCTCCATGGTCATGGTTAGTCTCTAGGCTAAGCAGCTCTAAGGTTACACTAGCAAAATACCAAAATCACAAATCACCAATTTAAATAGTTTTAAATTAATTAAAAAATTGCTAAAAATCATAACATGATTTAAATCTTATTATTTAATGATTAAAATTATAAAAGTTCAAAATTACTCTCATTTTAGAAAAGTGGGTGTTACAAAGGCCAATCGTGAATAAGGACTATATGTCAATGAAACAACTCAACTAGTATATATAATATGAAAAAGCACATGTCAGCCATCTATCAAAGAGACTGGATAATGAAAGGAAATGCATATAAATAAAGCTGTAAAGAAAGACAAGGTATACTTGTATGTGGTCCTGAGCTGCTGGTACGGGTCGAGCACTGAGTCAAAAGTCTAATTAACCTATTTATGAGATTACAATGTTAATAGATGATTCAACAAGGAAAACTTATCTATTTATTTCTTAGTTACTTGAATTGGTGGGCTTGCTAACCTTACCCCCTCCTCTTTTATTTATTCTCATTAGGCTTACACTCTAGTATATACCTTTTAATCTTTGCCTAGGTAGGTAAACTATAGTATTTGTCATTTATCCTATTATGCTTGATGCACACTGGACTGTAATTAGCTCTGCCCACATGTGCCCAGGCCCTCGAAGTCTTAGCAATAACCAACACTTTTTAACAAGTACAAGGACTTGCACTTATACTAGAGGTTGGTATCAACCTAACACTGATACTATTGAGTATCCCCTTATGTCCATTGTACAGACTTTCCTATCAAATACTCAATATACACCCCAACTGCTACTCCCAGTCCTACCTACTGATACTTTACCTTCAACTAACTGATACATCTAAGAAAATACTACATTCTTGCCAATATTTAATTGGGACCAACTTGTGATACCAACCATGCTCTGTATCTGTGTCTAGGCTTGTGATGTCCTTGGTGCCAATTGATGTATACTCCAGGCCTATTTGGTACTCTGTCAAACTAAGGTTTCTTACCTGAACAACCTTTTACTCCTATACTGTTTTTCTCAAAACCAGCAGATGCAAGCCTGACCTGCCCATATGCAGAGTATAGACTTCTGAACATGGCCTATAGTAGCCAGGGTTCATTGCTCATATGTCCCCACGATACTCTGATATCTAGTATCAGTAGAGCACTATCTATCACCAGGTTTGTGTCCTTATGCCTGACCCTACATCCTCCCTACCTATACATCCTATTACATAGGTTATTCGCAATAGCCTATCCTAATTACTAGGCACCTCCTTTACATTCCTTTAACTGTTGTACTCCTTCCTAGGTGTATAGGCTATTATGGTACATATATATGCTAATCTCACCTTCACACCCAAAATCCACCTATTATTTTTCTTGTGTCTAAACTAGTGGCCCTGGTACCCTTGACATATCTGAACCCAACTTGGTGCACAAGTGATGGCAAAACCTACTTGCTATGACAACTACACTGGTAGGGTACTCATGTACCTATCTGGGGTCTGACACTACTGCCCGTACTAAACACAGGACCAAGAAGAGATCAGGCAAGAGTCGAATATGACCTCAATATCAGACCTGGTACCAATAGTCAGATTTGTTGTTCTGTATCAACTCTGATACCAAAATCAAGTATGGTATCTAATAACTAATCTGATGAGAGAGTCGAATACGACATCAACATCAGATTTGATACCAAAACATACCATCCGATACCAAGTGCCCAAACTGATACTAAGGGTCAAAAAAGTTAAGTACCTTCTGGAGGGCTCACCAATATCAAGGCCTATCGCGGCTTGCTAAAAAATTGCATTTGGTGCCAGGGTAGGCTCTACTACTCCGCCTCATGTTGAGAAAGCGGGTGTAGGACTTGGAGGTAGGATCGATTCCTCCATCTCAGTATCTGCCACAACGGCGGGAGTAGGACTCGGCAGCGGAGCCAGTTCCTCCATCTCAATCTCTGTAACTGGGGCAAGAGTAGGACTCGACAACGGAGCCGGTTCCTCTCTATCCTGCCCAGCGGTGGACTCGGCCATGACCACTCCTTCAGCTACCCCAGACTGGTTATCTCCACCCATCGTCAAGTCCTCCTCGATGTCCCCAACAGTATTATCTGGGACGTCATCCGAGGGAGACGAGTCCCAATCCACCTCTTCCTCGAGAGGATCCTTCGCAGCTTTCCCCTCCTAAAGTTTGGCATCAACCTCTTCACCAGTGGCCGCAGCCGGTTCCTTCATATTCTACGAGGGCCCCGTTTGATGTGTATCTGCAAACAAAATATGATCATTACCGCCATCAATATATGTAAATCATGTATAAATAAAATTACTTAGAACGATCGTCGGAGGTTGTTCAGCATTCACTGACGCCATCCGATCATTGAAGTCATCCTCCGCATAGTCAAATACGGCGGAAGCATCAGCTCGGACAACATCGTTTTGGTCTCCCTCGATCGGAGACTCCACAATGGGTGGTATACGCTCTTCAGAAGAGCTGTCGACTTCCTTCTCGATAAGTACATCCGAGTCTCATTTCAAAGACCTGGGTTTCCTCTTCTTCGTACCCTGTAGACAAAAGGGAACGCAAGTAAAAGGATGTGAACCACTATATGGTAGAATTAATAATAATTCATTTACCATTTCGGGAGACGGTTCCGTCGGCCTATCTGTAGGAAGAGATATTGTGGCACCGGATTTGGAATCCAGAACTTTCTTCTACCTCTTCGACGCAGAAGACCCCGATCCCGTTGGGGTACGCCTCTTTAATTGGCTACCTGTGGACTCCTCTGAAGGACCATCCGTCCTGGCAACCGAAGCAGCTACCGGTGCTGGAGCAGCTGCCGGTACTGGAGCATCTGGCGGGCGATATGCTCGGGCTTTTACGATCACGACGTCGGACGCCTCAAGCTGAGTTCCAATAATGAAGCTCGTCTTCCTATTATAGCCGAAAGATAGACTGTTTGCCGAACAATAGAGCTTGACGGCAGAATACATGATATGCGGCCTGGGGTTCAGAAGTGGAGCCATTAATCGTACCCCGTATACCCAGTATTATATTACTGCCAAGCCCATGCTCCACCTAATAGGCTCCTAATATCCCCCAAGCTGGTACTCGGGTTGTCCAGCATCGCCTGGTTGTAGCCGAATTGACGAGCAAAACGACTCGACAAATACGGCTCCAGGAAGCAATGGTTCATGTTCCAATATACCAAATGCGAGGGGCGGATGTATTCCACCCAGTGAAACCCCCAATCCGGAAGAGTGACAACATCTAGGCCCGTATTCTCCAACTCTTTGTCAGCTTCAAAGCCCAAAAAATATGGGCCACCTTTAGAAATGTCCCATCCTTGGAGATGGGACAAAATCTTTCGACAAACGGGGACACCAGTAGACAGCCACTTTCTTCTGCAATAGCAACGGATAAAGGCATCTCCGACAACATGCCCCTCCTCTGGGCCAGGACCCATCACATTAGGGTGATATAGTATCAACCACCCCATCAAATAGTGATAGAGCAGCTCCACTCGAGAAAAGTTCCCGTTTCTTCCTTTCATAGCCAGGACCTCCATGGTAAACTTTCACAGACCCCACTACAGGTTGCACACCATCGCAGACAACAAAGCCAAACGACGGCCGAATACCAGCTTCACATCAGGCAATATAAGGTTCCTGGTCACCCTCTCCACGGAGCCTGAACCACCAGGGAGCATATAGTCTTGAAGCCATTGTTTCACTTAACAAAATGCCAAAAAAAGGAAATTGGCCTTTGAAAATAAAACGAGAAAAAGTACAAGGAGTACAAATTTGATTCTGGGAAAGTATTGCTATGGAAGTCTGATTCGTAAATGATCACTTTGTTCCTTGGACCATATGATGATGATGAAGATCACTGCTTGAAGTAGAACAACTGGAAGAACTAAGTCACCAGAAAGGTATCGACGCACTTGGGCACTGATGGCGAGGCCGAATGCTTTCCTGCTTTGCTTTACTCTGTTCTGGAAGAAAGGTTGAAGAAGAATGCTCTGGAGAATCAAAATCTCTAAGTTCTGATCTCTGTATTCTCTCCTGTCTCTGTGTGTGTTATGAGAAAAATAAGTCTATTTATAGACTTGGGCTTTTGTGCATAAAAACTCAGCAAAAGTTCCATCTTTACGCTAACAACTGCCACCCACGACTGAAACCATCCTCTGTATATGTTGACACGTGTCTCATCATTTCAGTAAGAATAGGATGCATGTACACACGTTCTTCGAGAAGAATGGCATGAAAGCCACGTAAGCAAACCACGTTCCAAACTGGTGGAGGAGAATAGGGCGTAAAAATAGCCCCAATATACTCTGAGCGTAAAGCAGTAGATTAGGCATAAAATAGCCCTGACATAGACTTTCCGCGTAAAGTGGTTTTTAAATAACCTTGAGCATAAAAGCAGCTCAAATAGACTTTACGCACACGTCGACTGTTGAGCGTAAAGGCTCGTATAATCTTCGTGCGTAAAAGAAGCCATAGTGTGAGCGTAAAGTAGCTCAATCCACACACTAAACGACAACATTGGTCTCTGTGTAAAAAATAAATCCCTTTGAATTCTGTGATATATGCCATCATTAATATCTCCATGTCAGAGTTTGCATTAAATGCGAGATTTGACAGCTTTGTCCAGCGTAAAATTGGCTGATCTGTCCTTGGCGTAAAACCATGGGTATAGACCCGAGCGTAAAATGATCTGCCTGATTTAGGCGTAAAGTGATTAGCCTTGTCTTGGGCGTAAAGTATTTAGCCTCTCTGCGGCGTAAAGTGGCTCAATTGGAGTGGAATGATCTATCACTTTGACTCTTTCTTTGAAGCACTTTTTACGCTCCTACAAGACCCCCTTCAAAGTTTTCAAATATCTCCAAAATTTGAAACACTTTGAACAGAAGCGTAAAAGTTAAAATTTGATCAGTCAGCGTAAAATTCGGGATACGCAACCGTCATCCGCGTAAAAGCGGAGATATCCAACAGTCGGTGCAATTTTCAATAGTGTCGGTCAACACTTAACCGTCACAATAAATTTCTTTCTCGAGACTTTCGAATGCCTTTTCGTTTCCCCGAGTTTACATTAATAATGAGCAGTTTCCAACGAGGAATATGAAGAGTTGATTTAATTGTATAAATAAGAAGAAATTCTTCACTCTTGTCATTCATCCTTATAGTAACATGGCGCCAAAGAATGAGATTACTAACAAGGAGGCTTCGAGCTCCAGGCTTGATTTTGAGCGAGCATGCAACCTTTTAGAGTGCTTTGGACTGACTCCTGCAGTCTTTAGTCGCATCGATGGTGGTCCCCCAACTGCGTACGAAGGGCCAGGAGATGCAGAAGTATTTCTTAATCTGATGCGTCGCTCCGGGATTCACAATATGCACGAACTAAGTACCTCCCTTCGTCAGCCCGACGAGGGAGAGAAAAAATGATGTTTTTATGTATTGCGAATCTTTTATCTGTAGGGGGCCACTCCCCCCTTTTTATAAATAAAGTCTGATGTTAATCTCATCTGTTGGTACATAGAACTGTTCAACACTTATTTTGACTGCTTCTATGGTTGTTCATTCCCAAGAAACAAACCGACACGTGGCGTCTATCTTGTGGTCACGAGAGCTTTTTAATAGGATCTTTTCCCGAAATAGACTCCCAACGGTTTCTTCAGTCTTTATAAATAGCCGAGAATGTTTCATATATTCTCATTCTCATTCCTCTGAAGATAATTTTTTGCAATGTTGTTCTCCAACAAATGACAATGGCGATGCTTTCCAATAGCGTTTCTTTGTACGCCCAATCATCAGACGTAGATTCATCCACTATTAGAGCCAAACCATTTGACTTAAGTGGTAAGTCCGATCGTAAGCAAATATCTGTCTTCGAATGTTTTTGTTGAAAACAGCTATTCATGAGCGTAAATTCTTGACGAGCGTAAAAATCTTTGCTGAAGCACTGGCGTAAAAGCCTTACTGAATCACTGGCGTAAAAGCCTTGCTGAAGCACTGGCGTAAAAGCCTTGCTGAAGCACTGGCGTAAAAGCCTTGCTGAAGTACTGGCGTAAAAGCCTTGTTGAATCACTGGCGTAAAAAGCTTCGTTGAATCACTGGCGTAAAAAGCCTCGCTGAATAGTGATACACCTGAAGCACTGGCGTAAAAAGCCTTGTCATCTGTTTTTAGTTAGCGTTTAATACGCATATGATGATACTTCTGTTTAAAACACTTCTTCTTTGTTGTTTTCTGCAGAAGTTTGGCTGAACAGTTTTTCCAGGACTGGCATTGGTGACTTTGACGTTGTGAAGAGCGTTCTTCTGACATCAACATCAGGGAGCTCATGCGCTTTTGATGCGCAAATCAGACAACTCAGAACTCTTTGTGGGATAGAAGGGTCTTCCTCTGTTGGTAGGAAGAGCCTTTATATACGGAGAGTTGGATGGTGGAGTCAAATCTACCCCGAGAAATCGGGTAGTAGAGTTCCTTTCACGGTAGAACTAGGAATCGTATCCCAATGCTAGATACATTCCTATCTCCTCTGGAAGGCCGCCCCTAATCCACCAGTTGTATTGGCAGCAACACGCCTTTGGGCTGCCATACCCTGGGGTTCTCCTCTCGTCTGAGAGAGAAGACCAGAGTTTGATTCCTACTGTTCTGGTCGCCACTGAGGCTCAGACAGCAAGGAATTGACACCAACAACGAATCCGACAAAGAAGATCCGAAGAAGAAATAAATCTCCATTAGGTTATCGTTGTGTGTATAGAATGAAAATCCAAGATGTAATAGATTTCCATTATGATTTGTAAGAAAGTCTAAGAAATGTAATAGACTTTTATGATATGAGAATGGAAATGATAATTCTTCTATGCTCAATGATTTGTATCTATCTAGATGAAATATGGACATTATAGATAATAAAATCTTGCTTTCTGTTTCTAGAGTATACAATACTATCAGAGGTAATATGGACATGATAGTATGTAAGAACTCAAAAAAATTATATTAATATCAATGCAGAGGTCAAAAATGGAAATAATAGATAGGAAAAGTAGGTGGATTTAGTATTTATCCAGAGGTTAAGAAAACATGATAAACAATGAATCCCACTTTTTAATCAATTGATAAAATAGAAGATTTAAAATCCCTCTACCAGGAGATAAGAAATCAGCTTAACCAAACCTTGGTAGCTGGGGAATAAGGAGACAGATGTCATGAGCATATAAGTCCATCTTAATTTATGAATGAATCATAATTTTCGGGAAAAGAAAACATTGATTCGATTCCATAATTAAATGAATGAACCCGATAGAACGAACGGACAGGTCTTTTCGGGAATGAAAAGTTGTTCTCAATCTCAAAGACCGGTTCATCAACAGTCCTCTTCTATAAATAGGCGAGAACTCTCTGTAATCATTTCATTCTTATTTCTACTCCTCAATTGAAAATGTCTTCCGAGGATGTACAGCAAAAGAATGAAGTCTCCAGGAAAATTGAGGACGTCACTGAGATGTGTCCCGTTGAGCCAACAGTGGCAGGCCCAACTCAAGTAGGCAACAGCTCTTCTACGCCCAAGCCACAACAAGATATCCTTGCGTTCTTAGTAGAGTCAGGAAAAACTCCTGAAGAAGAAGCGCTGAGGATGGACGCCTGCAAGTTTTTTATGAACTCAGGCGACAATGCCTTCGAGACATTAACTGACTATGTATTCAATAAGGGAGGCAGTGGTCCTCGTCCTTGACCTTTTGTTTTGAACAAAAATAGTAATACAAGAAACTTTATTTTCATTCTGTCTCCCCCTTTTTTTTATACATAGTATTTCTTAAGAAATTTGCCATTGATTGGCATCATGAGTAGATCTCCATTGGCCTTTGATAACCGATAGGCGCCATTGGAAAATACGGACTCAATTACATAAGGGCCTTTCCATTTTGCTTGGAATTTCCCTTTACTTTTATGAGTCATCACCATCGGTCTCCGAACGGCTAATACAAGTTCGCCAACCTTGAATACCCTCTCTTTAACTTTACGATTGAAAGTTCGAGATATGCGGGCATGATATAGTTCAATATATATGTTGTTGTGCTTGAAGACGCTTCTCATCCAATCCTTCAAGTTCTTGGAGTCGTAAGCGATCATTATTCTCTGTAGTTAGCTCATTAGCAATGGCTATTCGTAGAGATGGGATCTGGATTTTCAATGGGAGGAGCGCTTCACATCCATAAACCAATAAGAATGGTGTAAAACCAGTAGGAGTCCGGACTGTTGTTCGATATGCCCATAAACACTCTCCAAGTTTCTCATTCCAATCACGTTTATTAGAAGAGACAAACTTTTTGAGAAGTTTAATGATCGTCTTATTGAAAGCTTCGGCTAAACCATTAGCAGCTGGATTATAAGCCGTAGAAGCCAAATTCTGAATTCGGTTCTTATCACAGAATCGATAAAATGCCTGACTGGCAAATTGTGGACCATTGTCATGAATTATCCGTCGAGGAATCCCGAAGCGGTAAATGACATGGTGCTTGATGAAGCTGATCACGTTAGATGTTTTCACTTCGCAAAGGGGAACTGCTTCTGCCCACTTAAAAAAGTAATCTGTTATAGCTAATATAAACCGATGTCCTTTAACAGAAGGAGGATTAATCGGACCAATAATATCCATGCCCCAAGCTTCAAAGGGCCAAGAAGCTGCTGTAGGATGTAAGAACTCCGATGGTTGATGAATAAAATCAGCATGAATTTGACATGCTTTATACCTTCTGGCATAATCCACAGCATCTGCTATCATATATAGATGGCCAATAATACCCCATTCTTCGAATGCGGTCTTGTAATTTTGGACCCGGTTGATGAGCACCACAGACACCATCATGAGCTTCACAAAGCATTTGCTTAGCTTCATTCTCAAAGAGACAACGCAGCAAAAGTCCATCATATGAACGACGATATAACATATGTAGAGACGAATCATAATAAAATCGAAATGATCGTCTCTTGATTGATGCAGCTTCTTTTGGATCTTCAGGTAAAATCCCATGGACTGCATAATCAATGAATGGAGTTCTCCAATCCTTCTGCTGGGAATTTGACTCTGTAGTATAACTTTGTTCAATATACAAATTATTCTTGACACAGAACAAGTCTCGATCCAACAAAGTAATTGTATTTTGCCTTCGGATTGGAACAGCCAGGTCTGCAGCTAAACTAGCAAGAGCATCAGCTTCCACATTCTGAGAGCGTGGTATAAACTCAATGAAGAATCCTTTGAATAAAAGGACCAGTTCAACTACCACTTGATGATAAGGAATGAGATCTGGATTTCTGACCTCATAAGTCCCTCTAACTTGATTAACAATCAATTGAGAATCTCCATAAGCTTCTAGGAACTCAATATCCAGTTGTTTTGCTACTTGGAGACCGATCAATAGAGTATTATATTCTGCTACATTATTGGAGCATGGCTCATTGAGAGAATAGGCACGGTATATGACCATTTTGTCAGGAGAAACCAAGACGATTCCTACCCCAGAGACAATATTGCCTTTAGGTCCTACTCGTGATGCCCCATCAAAATATAATTGCCATATGTCATTCTTCAAAGTCAGGTTACAATCCACGACTTCATCTGGAATGTCCTCATATAATTTTGATGTTTCAGGTATAGGGTGAGCAGCTAAGAAATCGGCTAATGCTTGACCCTTTATTGATTTTTGAGGTACATAAACCATGTCATAAGGAGTAAGCAACATCGCCCAGGTGGCCAACCTAGAGTTAAGAATGCTAGGTTTTCTCATCAATACCCGAATAGGATTTATTCTGGAGATGACATGAATAGTCTGTCCTGTCATATAATGTCTTATTTTTTGGACGGCAAAAACCAAAGCTAGACATTCCTTTTCCACAGGAGTATACCTGTGTTCAGCTCCGACCATCATTCTGCTCAGATAATATATTGCTTGCTCATGACCCATATCACTTTTCTGTGCAAGAAGAGCGCCAAGTGAATGATCCAAGGCTCGAACATATAGCAAAAATGGCCTTCCTACCACCGGAGGTACCAGAACAGGTGGGTTTGTAAGGTATTGCTTAATGTCATTGAAGGCTTTCTGACACGCTTCATCCCAAACAAAAGATACGCCTTTCTTTAATAGACGGAAGAAAGGTTGACATCTCCCAGAAAGATTAGATATAAATCTTCTAATATAAGCAATACGACCCTGAAAGCCACGGAGTTCTTTCAGATTACGTGGAGGACGCATTTCAAGAATTACTTTAACCTTATCAGGATCAACGTGGATACCCTAAGAAGTAATGACAAATCCTAAAAATTTGCCACTGGAAACCCCTAAAAAGACTTAGTAGGGTTCATTTTCAATTGATGCTGGCGCATCAATTCAAATACTGTCCTCAAGTCCTGAATGTGATCATCCTTTGATCGACTTTTAACAGCAATGTCATCTACATAGCATTCAACTATCTTCCGTAGATGTTCTTAGAAGATGTTGCTCGTAGCCCGTTGATACGTGGCACCGACGTTTTTAAGACCAAACGGCATAACCGTATAGCAGTAGACCCCAAGGGGTATACGAAAAGCGGTATGCTTCTCATCTTCTGGATGTATCTTAATCTGATTGTACCCTGAGAATCCATCCATAAAAGACATGCGTTCAAAACCACATGTATTGTCTATCATGACATCAGTAATTGGAAGTGGAAATTCGTCTTTTGGACAAGCTGCATTAAGATCTCGATAATCTATACAAACTCGGACTTTTCCGTTCTTCTTCATGACATGAACAATATTGGCAACCCAATCTGGGTGTTGCTCTTCACGAACAAATTCATATGTGATCAACTTTTTGACTTCTGCTTCAATTGCATCCATCATATCTGGTCTAAAGCGCCGTTGCTGTTGTTTTACAGGCTTGACGTTAGGTAAAATATTGAGTTTATGAGTAGCAACTTTAGGATCTAGGCCTGGCATATCCTCATAACTCCATACAAAAATGTCAATATATTCTTTGATAAGTTTTATCAACTGTTCCTTTTCATCTTCGGAAAGATTCTTACTGATGAATATTGGTTTGGACGTAGTTCCATCTCCAATATCAATCTGGATAACCTCATCCTCTGTAGGTGGCTGTCGCTGTTCAAAACGAAGTTCCCACTGAGTATCCATCTGTTGAACCCAAGGATCATTCTCAAATAGTTCAGATTCATCATCAGTTTGAACCATATTGACTGAAAATACTTATCCAGATTCATCATATGAGGAACGAGACATATCAGTTTCAATGAATTGAACTTCTTCTGAATCCGATGATTATGAAGAGCTAGAAGAGAATTCTTCTTGTATATCGTCATTAAACATGTGGGACGGATCATATCCCAACCCATGACGAGTCTTTTGGTAAAACGGATCACCACATAATGGTAGTCGTCTACCCTTGCCTTGATTGAGACCTTGCATAGTCTTCAAATCATATCCCATGTTCTGGATAATCTTGATAAATTGTTGACTATACTTGTCAATTCGGATTCTTCCCTTGTCTTTATCTTTCAGCTCATCTGCCTGAGCAACACGGATATTTCTAGCCAGGCCAAACACAATTTGGCGCTTGTTTTTCTTATCAGACGGAACCACGAAATAAGATTCTTCGTGACGTCTAAAAGTTATGCAAGCTTGTAATAAAGCGGCCACAGGTAGAAGATAAGGAGAAGATGTTAGGAACCTTTGAGCATAAGGTCCAACATCTACATGAGGAGGAAAAGAATTTTCTTTATGATCGATGTATAAAGTTTCTTCTGGCTCAATGTCGTCTTTATATTGATGACTTTGATTATCAGAAGATAAAGTCATTCTTTCGATAAACTTGACAGCCATATACTCGAAAAGGAAATCTTCATTGATATCAAAAAGTACAGAATGATCAATATTTACATCATTTACAATTTGACTGCTACGCTTCGGATTAATCATCAGTAGGCCATTATCCGCCTTCTGCATAGTTTTGCCAAGATTGACAATCAATGGTGGTTCTGGATCATTCGTACAAGAAGTACGCCCTTTGACCTTTATCATAAAAGGTTGAACTTGGCTCTTAGCAGGAATATTTGTTGATTCCTCAGATGAAGTTTGAGTTCTTTCTTTAACCTTGATTATCAGAGGTTGATCATTGACAGATTGGGATTGGATTCGTCCCTTGACTATGATCTTCAAAGGTTGCTCCTCTGGCGGATCTTCATTAATAGACTGATCCTCAGTAGGTGATTGATCTTCAGCCATGTCTGATATCTCTTTCACATGCTCTTGTTTATAAAGCCTTGAATCAGAAAAATAGGCTTCGACACCCTTGAAAGGATTGATATCAGCAAACTCAGTCTACACAACTCCTTGGGAATCCACAGACTTGAAGCATTGGTGGAGAGTTGAAGGCACAATATTGTGCTCATGAATCCACGGTCTCCCCCAAAAGGATATTATAGGAGACGTCTGAGTTGATAACATAGAAAGTTACCATAGTTCGAAGATCACCAATCTGAATCTGCAGACGAATCTTCCCCAGTGGCTTGCTCTTGCCAGAGTTGAAACCGACTATCGTAGTACTAGTGTAAGTCAAATCACTAGTAGGAATCCTCAGGGGTCTTAGCATACTCTGAAGAATTATGCTAATTGAGGACCCAGGATCAATGTAAATCCTGTCAATTTTAGTGGATCCAATATACCCAGTGTAGCACAAAGGTCTGTCATGCTTGTTATGCTTCAACAGCATATCTTCTTGTGTAAAGGTGATGTTGGGAATTGCTTCCATCACACTATGACATTGTGGGCATGACACTGGTATACTATCAGGAGTCTTGAGTTGAGCCAAGCATGAATCTGCTTGAAGTAAAGCTTCACTCAAAGTCTCTCTGCTTTCTCTGGAAAGGCGAAGCAACTCAAATATAGATAGTCTAGCCGGAGTATTGGCCAACTGAGCTAGAATATCAAACTTGTAAGGCTTCATCACCACCCCCTGACTGGAAGCAGACTTCAATGGGACGTCGAAGCGTACTGCTTTCTGTTTCCCCTTTTCAACCACCGAAGGTTTAGCAGGAACAGGAGAAGGTTGGGTTGGTAGTGTTTCCACTACATCTTCTGCTTCTTTGGAGGATCCCTCATAGTCTTTGTGGTACTCTTTTCCAGATCTTGTACCAGCAAAAGTTTCTTCTTCAGACTCAGGAGAAAGAAGTACCATATTACAGGATTTAGTCTTTCTTTCCTTAGCCTTCTTCTTGTGAGGGTTGTTATGAGGAACTTCAGAACCCAATCCAACAGTGGAGTTTTGATTTTGAATTTGTAAAGGAAGTCATATTCCTTTATCATAATTCAAACCTTCTGCCTTTTGAAAGTCATAACCCATCTTCTTCATGAGAAGGACAGATTGCTGACTATACAAGTGAGTGGGCAGCGGACTTTTGGCAAGTGTTTCAACAGAGGAAGAGGAAGAAATCTCTGTAACTATAGGAGAATACAGCATAGATGTCTCTATAGCTACGGGAGGAGAAGGATTCGGGATACGAGGAAAAATTCCTGTCGGAGCTTTTTCATAAGCAGCAAAGACTTGTTGTGCCTGATATAAAGGAACACTGTTCATGGCTAACCACTGCTGATGAGTAAGCTTGAGCTTGGTAGGAGGAGCTAGACTTGGAGGACAGATGTTCAGTCCTTTCAGTCTATCTTCTAAAGGAAGGCCATCCCATAGATGATCCAAGTCATCAGAATCTGGAATAACATGGGAAATCATGTTGCAGGTTTTGACTTTCTTACCCTTCTTGGATTTTGAAGTTTTATCTTCATTTTCCAACTCAGGCACTAAGTCAGGATGTACCCACATGATTTCACCATTCTTTAGTGTGAGCGGCAGCAATCCTGTATTTTCTTCTCTGGCAGGCGGGATATTCACGATCTTCATCGTCGCCTTCGGAATTGGAATAATTCCATCTGGGACTTGCTGTGGAGGAAAATCTCCGAACTGAAGAGAAACCATATTGGTCGTAACCGTATGGTCATCATTGGTTAAAGCAATAGCACCACCATTTATCAGCTCTTGGATTTTCTTTTTCAAGACATAGCAAGCACTGGTAGGATGATTAATGTATCTATGATAGATACTATATTTGGGATTGTCAGTCAGATTCACCTCATTAGGCCTCTTTGGCTCCGGAATCTGAAGTTTACCACTCTTCACCAGACATTGAAATATCCCTGGGATATCACTTTCGTCAAAGGAGTATTCTTCCTTTGGCCTGGAAGATTCTTGATTATTCGGCATCGTTTTGTTCTTGGAAAGATTGACCATAAGAGTATCTTTTCTCTTCACATTACGATTGCCAGGATTATTACTAGGATTACTTTTCTTCCCTTTATCTTCTGAAGCGAAAATCATCCCATGCTCTCGAGCCAACCTACCATTGGTCTCGACAGAAACTGCTGCTATGATAAACGAAGCCCAATCTGAGAATTGGGAACCCGTAAAAACAGCGATGGATGGTCGCAGATTCATCTTGCATGTATCAATCAACGCCGAATCTGGCATACCAGGAGGCATCTTTAAAGTAGCCTGTCGGAAATGTTCGATGAACGTCTGAGTATCTTCTTTCTCCTTTTGTTTGATTTCTATCAAGGAGGACATGTTCATGTCCATACCTCCTTCATAGAAACGGAAGAGAAACATTGCCTTGAATTCGTCAAAAGACGAAATAGAATTATCGGGTAAACTACGATACCAGTCATAAGCTGAACCCGTCAGGCACCCGATGAACACTCGAGTGAGAAGAGCATCATTTTTCTGCAAGTGTACAGTCATAATATCAAAGTAATTGATATATTGTCTGGGAGATGCTTTTCCATCGAACAAAACCATAGATTGTGGCTTAAATTTCGGTGGAAAGGGTACATCATTCCAATGAAGAGGATAAGGTTGCTTGATCCCTAACCTCTGGAGCTGATCTTTGTGCCTCAAAACTTCAAACTGTGCTTTGAGCTCACGCACTGCTTGAATGGCTTCACTGGTTTGGGGTAGCACATTTGATTGAATGGTTGTTGGATGTACCGTAACCCCCACTAGAGGTGGTTCATCTTCAGGAATGATGGGATCTGGAGATGCAGAATTTTGATTAACAGCAGGCTCTTGAATATTCAAAGGTATTTCAGCCCCTTGACTATCTTGAGTTTGTGCTGTTACTGGTATCGGTGTTACTACTGCCGGTTGAGCAGTTTGCTGATTCAAAATTATCTGATGCATGCTTTGCACCATGTTAAGCATGTCTTTCAGTGATTGCTCCACGGCAGTGAGACGTTGTTCCGTATTAGTAGATGACGTCTCTGGTTTATCTCCCACAGCGTATGATTCAACCTCTCTTGAAGATATAGAGAGATTAGTATAGAAGTATGAATCTACACTATCGGTGTCAGACTCAAAAGATTGAGTACCCCCAGCTTCTGAATCAGAAGTCTGCAATTGTCTTTGTCTTCTTGATCTAGTATTCTGATATACACCTTCAAAGAAATCAAGAAGTCTGTTGAACTGGAGTTTGGGACATATTCCGTCTTGGATGTCGTCCTCTGTTAGTATGAGATGCCATGTTGACTGATGCATATGACAGCTCATGTTCTTGGTCTTCAGCTTGATGTTGAGGCGAATTAAAACTTAATCAATCAAAAACTGACCGTTTTGAAGCCGAACAACAACAGTTGATCACAACCTGGTGATATTCACAATGATGTTTTTCTTGGGGGAATATCACCGGAGATTGTGTATTCTTACGCTTTTGCATTAGCAATTCACGTAAGTCAGAAGGAGTGGAGGGAGTAGTCTTCTTTATTACATTAGGGGTAGAAAAACGTTTAGTACCCTGTGTATAAAGAAGATTACTGGCAGCATTCGCAGAACCAAATTGAACATTTCTACGCGTTTGGAGTTGTGTGCGTAAATCTTGAGATTTTTTAGCACGAAGGACTCCATTTTCATTGCATGTAATTTATAGATTTGGTACTTTGCGTAGGGCAGTATAAGAAGGCTGTTGGTGTAAAACTGAAGTTTTACCAACATTATTTTTACGCTGTACACGTTTATGTACATTCACATTAGATGTAAAAACATCATTGCGAATTTTATCTATACTGTCAAAGACAGAAGATTTACCTTTACGCGTAGAGCGTAAAAATTGGTTATCTACCACGTCACAGACGGGAGATTTTGTTTTACGCGAGGAGCGTAATTTATTTGGGCCTACCACGTCACCGACGGGAGACTGATTCTTACCCTCAGAAGCATTAACATTAGAGTCTGCCCCATTACAAATGGGAGACTCATGCTTATACCTTGAGCGTAAAACTTGGTTCTTACGCAATGGGCGTGAAACCTGATTATCTTCACCGTGACAGACGAAAGATAAATCGCCACACGTAGAGTGCGACACTGAAGTAAGGACTGCCTCGTTACAAACGGGAGCCCCTACGACAGGAGTGGGAAGAATTCCCTTATCATCAGAAGCAACAGAGAGATCAGAAGTCACTTTGGATTTAGGAATCCAAACTTTTTGTGCTTTGCGAGACTTTTGAACATTGGAGCAGCGAGAACCACCCCCAGTTCGGAGCATTTCTTCATAGGCAGTCTGGTCGAAGTGTACAACCAGAGTCTTCTTGGTCGAACCGACCGAAACATCATCATATTGAGCAATTGCCTCCTCGTCAGAGGAGAAGGTCGTCCACAGCAGAGTCGTCATTTTTGTTTCACTTAACAAAATGCCAAAAATGGGAAATTGGCCTTTGAAAATAAAACAAGAAAAAGTACAAGGAGTACAAATTTGATTCTGGGAAAGTATTGCTATGGAAGTCTGATTCGTAAATGATCACTTTGTTCCTTGGACCATATGATGATGATGAAGATCACTGCTTGAAGTAGAACAACTGGAAGAACTAAGTCACCAGAAAGGTATCGACGCACTTGGGCACTGATGGCGAGGCCGAATACTTTTATGCTTTGCTTCACTCTGTTCTGAAAGAAAGGTTGAAGAAGAATGCTCTGGAGAATCAAAATCTCTAAGTTCTGATCTCTGTATTCTCTCCTGTCTCTGTGTGTGTGTGTGTTATGAGAAAAATAAGTCTATTTATAGACTTGGGCTTTTGTGCGTAAAAACTCAGCAAAAGTTCCATCTTTACGCTAACAACTGCCACCCACGACTGAAACCATCCTCTGTATATGTTAACACGTGCCCCATCATTTCAGTAAGAATAGGATGCATGTATACACGTTCTTCGAGAAGAATGGCATGAAAGCCACGTAAGCAAACCACGTTCCAAACTGGTGGAGGAGAATAGGGCGTAAAAATAGCCCCAATGTACTCTGAGCGTAAAGCAGTTGATTAGGCGTAAAATAGCCCTGACATAGACTTCCCGCATAAAGTGGTTGTTAAATAACCTTGAGCGTAAAAGCAGCTCAAATAGACTTTACGCACACGTCGACTGTTGAGCGTAAAGGCTCGTATAATCTTCGTGTGTAAAAGAAGCCATAGTGTGAGCGTAAAGTAGCTCAATCCACACACTAAACGACAACATTGGTCTCTGTGTAAAAACAAATCCCTTTGAATTCTGTGATATATGCCATCATTAATATCTCCATGTCAGAGTTTGCATTAAATGCGAGATTTGACAGCTTTGTCCAGCGTAAAAGTGGCTGATCTGTCCTTGGCGTAAAACCATGGATATAGACTCGAGCGTAAAATGATCTGCCTGCTTTAGGCGTAAAGTGATTAGCCTTGTCTTGGGCGTAAAGTATTTAGCCTCTCTGCGGCGTAAAGTGGCTCAATTGGAGTGGAATGATCTATCACTTTAACTCTTTCTTTGAAGCACTTTTTACGCTCCTACAGCCATATCATTAGATAGGTAGCTAGCACAGCTTTTGGAGACATCCTGTGCGTGCAATGCCAAAACCTATTATATATGTTATCAGCCGACTTCTGGTACTCATCCTCTCGCGGATTCCTCTCGTCTGCTTCCCTCATTTTGGTGACGATTTCATTACTTGTGAAACCCTGATGGGTAGCAAAGCGAACCTTCATCGGGTCACTGGTATCCTGAGTGAAGACATAATCCCTCCAAACAGTCACGTGGGTGGATGCCCTAGTCATATCCCTCCGCTGAGTTATATAATGATGGCACAACACTTCTTTGAAGACCATCATCATATGTGGGTTCTTTTCTTCCAAAACGGATAGCTCCTCATTCATGGGAAAATACTTTTCATATACCTCAATCCCCCAAGGAAGTCTCGATACCTCGAACATCTCATGGAGCGATAATCCCAGTTCCCCTACGGGCATATAAAATTCCTAGTATGATGGTTGTACAGCTCCAGAAGGGCCAGAAACATAGGCCAGTTCAACTCTACCCCAGCTTGGGTAGCCCGTATGGTAGAGTTCAAACTGATCTCTTTGAGCTCGTCCTTGTACTTTGACAAGATTTAAAGCGTCAGATCGTCCCACTTTGGCACGTAATGACACCAACCCTCAACCAAAATTTCTCCTTCGGATACAAAATCTTGGCCGCCAACATCTGGTTGGCAAAAGTTGAGGCACTGAAGGCGAAGATCTGGTTGGGAACATCACTCTTTATGCTCCCGGGATGCAAAATCTGCAGAGAGAAAGACGGTCCACCTCGCACAATGGTGATGGTGTCTTTCTGGTTAGAAACGGAATCGATCCTGAAAGACCCCAAAATTGCCCTTCCTTGAGAAGGGGTAAGATGCCACTCCATTCTTCTCTTGGAAGCTAAGAAACTGAAGGCGGTTAGCAGCAATTGACGCTCGATCTTCGGTACATACATCCAGAGACCTTTCGCCTCAAAGAACCAGTCTTCCTTGATCTTCAGCAACTTCCCTTCATAAGAAGCCAGTCTATCCCCAAATAAAAATTAGGGCTTCAAGTAAGTTTTGGTGGCACTCCCAGCAGCATGAATTAGGCCACTCTCCATCATGGCCTAGAAATAAGTAGGTTGGTTCCTGATCAGTGCTATTCTTTTCGACGGATGGTTCAACATAATTGCAGCCTTTGTCGGGTTGACCACTTCCTCATTGAAATCCAGACCCATCTGGCAGAGGGAGTATTCGAATAAAATCTCATTCAACCTCGGCAAAGTCATAGACATTGCGAGAAGACAAAAGGAAAAAAGAGTTAGCAAAAACTTGGCCCTTTAGATAAGAGACAAAAGGTATGCGCAGCTTGGCATCAATGCATCTGAACTTCTGTGCATCAGCGAAGATCAAAGTCACATCATAAGGACAAAGTCCATGCGCATTGACTGAGTTCTACCTCAGTGCATCTCCAAGACCGAAGTCCATGTGCGTTGGTGTGAAAGCTTCGGTGCATCTCCAAGATCAAAGTCCATGCACCCAAGCAGAGCATGCGCCTATAGTTTCTACTATCCATGCTTCTTGTTCAAAGTATTCCAAAACTTGTCCAAAGTTTTGAAAACTTTGAAGGGGGTCTTGTAGAAGCATAGAATTTCAGGCGCATCAAGAGACTGAAATCCCTATGTGCCACAAACAGTATACGCCGAAGACGTAGGACAAATGTTAGCGCATCATAGAAGACAACGAAAGAAAGTGCATGAAAATAGGATTTTTTTATTTATATAAAAATTTATTACATAAATTTTCATTACATTGAAAGTCTACTACAAAAGCTTATTCAAATCTCTATGGATAGGCACATGACTACGACGTCTCAGCATAGGCGCATCTCCTCCTCGTCGCAAGAGAATCACTTTCTTGTCAACGAGCGAATCACTTTCTCGTCAACACATAGGTGCATTTTTTGCCATGTGGCTCTTCCATCATAACAAAAGTTGGGGCATGATGATCCCAAACTCTGCATTCAACTTGGCACTCGATGTCGTCTCGTAGAAGAATGCTGCCAGTAAGGTACTTGAGCACGAACTGCTCTGATTGTAGCTAACTCGGTGCATCTCGGTCTTGTAAAGGAGTTTGTCGTTAAAATCAAAGCTTGTTTGAACGAAGAGATCCACAACCCGCAACATGCCATCTTGCCAAGGAGGAGGATTGGTCGATTTCATTCTCAAAAGGCAAAGTTCTGTGAAATGAGAGCAAGCAAACTCTCTTCACCGCTGCTATTTATAGGCCAGGGCAACCAAACCCATGCGCCAAGCTGCAGCTCTCCCTGAAATTAATGTGATGAGTCTAACATTAATGGCAATGAATTTGCCATCTCAAATTCACGTAAGTCAAATTCATTAATTCAAGCCTTGAAACGCTCAAACAAAGTTGACTGAAGATGATGCGCCTTACAACTGAAGCGCTCCTCAGTGCCATGCACCTCGCATCTGATGCGCTCAGTGGTGTACGCACCCCACAAACAAATACGCCTACCTGAGCACGTCACTCATCAAAGCATTTAATGCTAAATAACAGAAGTCGTCAACACACGTCTCGAGGACTGAAAAGTTAAAAACTTTCACAAAAATCAAAGAGATGCCAACGTCAGCACAATCATTACTTATTTTATCGGCTACAACTGTGCTCTGTAACGTGACCAACTAAATACTAGCATGTGCCACCGTGGCCATGCACTTGAACTTTGTATGCGTCTCTATAGCCATGCGCCCAGACTTGTTATTTCCCTAAAACGTTATATGCCAAACTCTACTCATGCGCCAGATCCTAGGCGCATCTAAATAAATCATCCTGCAACAAATTAAAGATCTTTGAGCTCTCATACATGTTCCACTTGTCATTGACTCAGTTCTGCCTACAAATGGGTGCTAACCACCCAAGATCTCAGCAACAAATGAATCTCAACAACTGCCACATGTCAGCTCCTCCACAGCTCAACAATGTAGTTTCAAACAGATTCAGTTCAAAGCTTCCTGGTACAGCGCCCCTGATCCCAACAAAGCCATACGCATAGCGTTCCTACGTAAAAAATCTCCATGTGCGCATGAACGGATCATTCCATCGCCTATAAATAGAAGGATCATTCCTTCACTCAATCTTCTTTACATCATCGAATTCTTTAAGCTCTTCAACAACTTCTCCTCGAAGTAACTCAGATATTCAGAGGACTCGAAATTGTCGTCAAATCGTCAACGGAGCAAAGAATCAATCCTCCATCGCCATGGTTCCCAAAAAAACAAAAGTGTACTCCAAGGATTCCATCAAAATTCTACATTGTACTCTATTTTATTTGTGATTTATATAAGTTTCTTCAGTTACTTTTTTAATGGCAAACATCAGTGGTGTTCAAAAATATACTACGGTGTCAGTCGACCCTGAAGCAACTTATCTTCCGACGCATAAGCAATGGGGAAGGGACATCCTTGTGGCTAGATCCGTGGGTGGAGGCACCGTAGCATGCGGGACTAGATTGGAGGGGAGGGAGCTTTTTGGCAGCTTCCGACCTTGCGTGTAGCATTTGCTTCCCTATAATTTCTTTTTGATTTTGGAGAATATATATTTTATTTTATTAGGTATAGAGGTTGTTAGAATCATTAAATTAATGTTTTAATTTCTGAGATCGCAAGGTTCAAAACTATAGGTGAAATATGTTACATTAGGTTACATATGGTCACTAGGATCCCCAGATAGCCCCAAATATTTTATTTTATTATTTTAGAATTTTCTAAATTTTTGGGAATTTTTAGATAATTTAAACCTATAGAAATTATTTTTTCATAGGATTTAGGATTTACTGTGGGGTCACATAGAGATATTTTAAGACCAAATTTTTTTATTTAGGCTCTAAACACCTAGAAATATTTTTTAAAATTTTTTAGGATTTTTCTGGATTTCTTTTAGAATTTATTTGAATTTATTTGGCGTTAAAATAATTTTTTCATATTTTTTTGCAATTAAAATAATTATTTACACAGTCAGTAACCCAGTCAGCCTGGTCGGCCCACAGGTCAAACGCACCGCCTCTCTCTCTCCTATATATGTTCATTAAATCCAGAAAACCCCATTATTTTCCAGCCGATTTTTAGAGAGTTGATCTTGGGGATCCTTCGACTTCGCGCAGCAATTTGGATCAACTCTGACGTCCTTTTCTAGTGCTACTTTTTTGTTAGAACCGTATCGAGGTTAGCTTCCCAAATATGCAATTTATTTTATGTAATTTTATGTATGAATTTTTGAAGAATTATTTGAGTACCGGTTGTCCAAAAATTGAGGTGTCGTAATATTTTTGAGATTTTTGGTGACCCTGAACTCCATTTTGCGAGCCGTTTGAAGTTTTGGAAAGCTGACAAGCAGATCAAAAGTAGAAGTTTTCCAGAAATTAATACATTAATAGAGTATTTTATTTAATTTGTCGAATTCAGATTTGATCAATGATTCACCAATTTGGTCACGGTTAGCCATAGTGGCGATAAATTTTGACAAAATCATGATTTTGTGGCATCATCGATTCTAGTGCACTCGTAACGCTTAAATCTCAACCAATTTTACACTCAAATCATTGGGTTCGTATCGGTTGACTATTTGGTCAACGGTATGTCTTAATTTGTGTGCCATGGATCCCGATTTTAGAACCGTGACTTTCTTTAGCCAAAAAATGCATTTAGTTTTTATTTTACATTATTATGAGATTAAATTAGGATTTTAGATAATTTATTTCAGAATTTAGATTAAATTAGGAAACATATTTTTCCACTTTCTATGGTTTCAAAAGTGGGATTTTTAGATCTAACTTGTTATTATTTATGTGACTTGGGTAGATCGGGCTTATAAAGTCTTGAGATTGTGACTTCATCATCTTACGGAGCAGGCAAGTATCACTATGACCTATGTTGCCTTTATTTTATGCTGCATGTTTTTTTTCCTTTAGCTGTTAGTTTTATCTTTCCATTATTGGTGCACGAGTTGTTATCGTGACCATACATGTTCATTTAATACTTTCGTTCAATGTTCAATGTCCAAGTTCAAAGTTAATGTCAATGATCATGTTTATTTGTGAGCGAGTCGGGAGGAGGAATACAACTAGTATGCATGTGGTCTTCGCAATGTTCAAATCCATAATGTCAATGTTTATAGCGGTCGTTGCACCTCATGTACCGATTGTCATATGTCCTAACCCATCCACATGCGAAAAACTTGTATTCTAAAATACACAGTAGACGTGACTTGATCATTATTTCTATATTGTTTAGTGTTTATCTTCCATCGAGTCTGTTTCATACTGTTATCATGTCATAGTAGTACTCTTCTCATCATATCGTGTCATGTCTATAGTTTATTTTCCTTATTATTATTTTCATGCTTGTATATTATATTTTGTAATATAGTGTTATGGTGATGTAAACCCTGGAACCCTAATAATTATTTTCTATATAATTATAAAGATTTGAATAATTTTGTACTTATAAATATTTTACTAATTATTGATGAGGAAATTTAGGTGAGTTAATGGGACATCGAGGAAGAGGGTCTTTTCTAAAATAAGAATTTAGGAAGGGGGTGGATGCATAATAAGGTTCAAATATGAATTTGAATCAAATTCAAAAAGAACAGAACTAATCATATTCGAAAACCAGGATTATCATAACCTGAGCTTATAAATATATGAGGTCGACCAATGATTTCCCCGCCTTCTCTCCAACAAACACTAAAGTTTCTTCTCTCATCTTTTCATCTTCACATCCGAAGCGCAAGGGAGTGCCTGCGGGAGAACTTGGTTAGGGGAAGTCGAGAATAATTGGTTCCTTCTCGTTCCAAGCCTTGTTGCATCTGGGTATTTCCTAAAATTCAGCAGGTAAGATCCTCTCCTTCTTATTCATTAGTAGATTCATTTTTTGAACAAGAAAATAGAGTGATCACCAGGTGTTTATGTTTAGTATTCAATTAGAATTTTGATGTTAGTAGAAATTTTATTCATCCAGATTATAATAGGGAGGATGATTTAACCTTATGACAAGATTTAAATCATATATATATATATATATATATATATATATATATATATATATATATAATACGCAATATATATGGGGCAGAGAGCTCGCGCTCGTGCGCCGGTCGGAGCGCCCCTGTTCGTCACCCCCCCCCCCCCCCCCCCCCCCCCCCCGCTCGTGCTCGAGCTCTGGCCGGAACGCCCCTGCTCGCCACCCCCCCTTCGTCTTCGTGGTCGGGTGGCCGGCCTGGCAGGCTGCGCCCCAGGGCGCGCTCCCTCCGCTCTTCGTCGGCTAGCCGACCCCTGGTTGGCCGCCCCACCTCCTCCTGTGGGGATCAGCTTTCCCCCTCACCGGAGCGTGTCCCTACCTCCTCCCCCCCATCTCCTCCTCGGCGCCGTCGCCACCCCCGGCGGTCTCGACGCCACCGGCCGGAGCACGGGAAGCCTTCTCTCCCTCCCTCCAGCCTTGATTCTCCTCCTGCCCCCTCCCACCTAGGCCCTCCGTCGGAGACGACTCTGGAGCCTCCTGGCTTCCCCCCCTCCATCCTTGCGGCTCACCCCCTCCGTCGCTCCTTCAGCCTCGCCACCGGCCCCTTCGCCGGCAGCGAACGGTTTTCTCTCCCTGCAGTGGCCCGCTCCTGTCCTCCTCTAGCACCTTCCGGCTTCCCCGGTCACCTTCTGTCCCCCGGCCAGAGGCGGGTCAGGCGGTGCGTCCTCCCTCCCCCAACCACCGCCGCAGACCACGCTGGTACTCCTCCCCCTCCTCCTGTCTCGGCCCCCCCATGACGCTCCTTTGCGCCCGCGCTCCTCTCTCGGCGGCGGCGCCCACCCCCAGCGAGGCCCCCTCGTGGGCCGTAGTGGCCGCGAAGCCGCCGGCTAGGTTCAGTTTCCCCCCCCCCCCCCCCCCCCCCCGTGGCGACCTCGGCCCCCTCTACGGCGTCAGGCGGCCGTGCGGCGTCCTATGGCTGCTTCTCGCCGTCGCCGCCCCCCTCCACGCCTCACGCATCCCTGGCTGGATCTGCCTCTCTCCCAGCCACCGAATCTGGAGCGGCTGCCTCCGGCTCCCCGACGTCGCCCCTCCCGAGCGCTGCATTTCCCCCTCCCTCCTCAACTCTCCGGCGTTCGCTCCGTCTGCAGTAGGCCCCTCCCACTGTCGCCCGGAGGTCGAGCTCCCTGCTCCCTGCTCCCTCCCCACTTCCCCCCACCCTCCCCGCCGGAGGCCATCTCTCGGCGTACCCCCCCAACCCCTTCGTCCCGCGCCCTCTCCGCCTGGAGGACGACCCCAGCTCCCTCCCCTCGGAGGTCGAGCCCTCCCTCCGCCCGCCCCTCCTTCCTCCGGGCGGGCGCACCACGTTGGAGGTGCATCCCGCCGATCTAGCACCGCGCGCTCGCCTGCTCGGGCCGCGCGCTCTGTCCCCTTGGGCAGAGTGCCCATCCTCGGGCAGTGCTCCGCCTGGGGATGCACGCCCAGCCTCGAGACGCGAAACCCCCCTAACCTTGGGCTGTGTGCCCAAGGGGCAGTACCCCACTCCCACGTTCTTTTTTCAATTTTCAAAATTTCGTTTGGAATTTTTGAAATTACAGTTTTTGCTATTTCGAAATTTCGAAATTTCAGTTTTTGAAAATTTGAAATTTCGATTTCGAACCTCTTCTATTTACTACTTTGTAATTCAGGGCTCGTTTTGTGTCTTCCAGTCCTGCACCCGCTTGTAAAGCTCGTTCTGAGCTACCCTTTATTTTAATAAAATACCTTTTATTATATATATATATATATATATATATATATATATATATATATATATATATATATATATATATATATATATATATTGGTTGTCTGTGTTGCAGAAATAGGGAACTAGTGTGCACCTGTGTAGGGATGGGGAGTTGCATTATGCCACAGTAGTAGGTAAAGTAATAGGGTATACCTGTGTGCAGGGTTGAAAGGGAGATCATTGTAAACATTTCAGTCGAGTACACGTATGTGTGCGCTAAGAGGGATACCTGAGAAATACCATTAGGAGATAAAAATGGTAGAAATTGTGGTCTATAGACAAATGCAGTAGATATAGATAGGGGAGTAGGAACTGTAGGTAATTGGCTACCTGCAGCGCGGGATATTGCACATGTACAATCGAAAAGTGCGAATTCTAGCAGTAATAAACAGATGCAGAAGTGTGCAGACTGCTATGTCGTGTATGGGCAAGAAATAGATAGGAGGGATGTGCAGTTGCACGCCAAGTATCAGACCTTGTCTAATATAGGCGAGTATCAGGAAATTAGGTGAGGGTGTATAAAAATTATAGGGGCAAATTTGTGCACATAGCCGCAGGAAAAAAGAAGGGTTCCTGTAATGAAGTTTGTAGGGGTAAGATACAATCCCAACCATAGGGAAACAGTATGTGTATCAGGGTATATTTGATACCAGAGTACAAGAAACTGTGCACATTGCTAGGTGCACAGGTACAGGAAACATATATAGGGGTACGGGTGACAGAACCAAGCAGTAGCAGGGTGCTGCTATCATGCTAAGGCAGCAGATAGTGGATTCTATAGGATATACTGAAGTTAGAAGTACCATATTGAGTATCGGGGGCTAAGCATGTAGCAGTAAGAGGTAGCTGGGGTTATCTTGTTACACCTGTCCAAATATAGAATAATACTAGGATGAAGTAGGATAACATGGTATGTAGGGTTTGGAAGAAGGGAAGTTTGCAGTAGATGCATAAAAAGTATCAAGATTGGGGTAAGCCTGTGTACACAAGTGTAGTTTAGATACATGTGTATCTGTTGGTACTCAGGTATCAGGTTGAGAGATATATGTAAGTAACAATTGAGTGCAGCTAACCTAAGCTAAGGGAACCATGTACACTACCAGTCCTGCCTATACCAAATAGGATATCAATAGGTTACAACAGTAAGTAATCATGGGTTTTAGAAGACATGATTAATAAGTTACCTTAGAGTAGCATTAGACAAGAGGGTAACAGCAATAAGTTCTATGCAGCAAAAACTGAAATGCACACATGTGTAGATAGAAGTATTAGTCTTAAGGTGATAAATTATGTAGGTAGGTATACATATCTATATGTGCAGGTTGATGGCAGTGGAGTAAAGTAAAATAGAGTAGTTGAATTAGCAACAGTAGATGGGTAAGAGCAGGGTACAGGGATTGTGCCTAAAAGTGTGTGTGCCAAGTAGAGGTGTCTAGGGGTACTCTAGGTGTTTAAACTAAATAGGTAGATAGATAAGGTTTATGTTGAGGTAATTTATTTAATGACATTGTAACTTCATAAAATATATAGGTGACTGAGACTGGAATTTGAATAAGGCACCAAACCTGTATCATCAGTTTATGACACCAGGCGAGTACATTTATTATTTGTTTCCAATATTGTTAATTACTATATTTTATTGTTTAGTTGTATGATATCTGATTCTTGACATGCTCGTTATACGGATAGCACATCATAGATTTCTTTTCATATCTTATTATCCTTCTTACATGTTGTATCGGGGCGGGGAAGTACCGAGTAGATGTGTGATCAGAAATGTAGAACGTGCTTTACTTTATTTTATTTCATGCTATTTAGACCGTAAGGATGCAAATCCTATGTAGATCGTACGATGTAGTGTTCCAGCCAATAACATATCGAAAGGAGTACTTCAACACACTTAGATAGCTATGTTCCTTGTTTCACTCTTTATATGTCTCCATATGATTCATGTCTATTGTTCATTATATTGCCATGTTATAGTTATTTCTCTCATCATGTATTTTATGACTAACTGTTGTTTTATAGTCGTTATCATATACTTGGAACTGCACTTAATGAAGTGTACTCGTTCCATCCTGACTGGGTATATATTCTAGGTGACTACGATGAAGATGGCTGCCCTACTCATTATGGTCCACATGGAGGAAATATAGTTGAGCCTGACCTTACATTACAAGAGGAGTTTGTAGCACCTGACCCAGCTGCCAATGCTTAGTTAGATTAGATTTAGTTTAGAAGTCGGATTTGTCTCCGGATTTAGTTGACATTTCGCTATTTGATATTTTACTAGACATGAAGTTTCTGGAGTTATCTATTTTAAGGATTCATGACCTTATATTTCTTTTTCTCTGTGCCATCTAATTAGAGCTGTGATTGAGTATTGGTTTGGTTCTATGTTATTGTCCTCCCAAGTGGAGTGAATATATATCTTGCATGGGTTGTTCATCATATTGTGATTATATAATATTTTACCGCCGATATTACGGCATAGGCTAGACATGCCCACGATTCATGCCCAAATTCTCGATGCGGGTCGTGACAGGTGATCTTACTCCAATCTTGACTGAATAACTATTTTTTAGCTTTAGACGACGTGATCTGGGTCTATGGTGAGTATGTTGGCAACACTGACGTCACGGGCATCCCTGATTCCAGTACTGATACGAATTATCATATTTTCATTATTATCCATTCACATTAGTTAGTAGTTATAGTTATGGATTCTAGTTTATCTATTTTATTTTCTGCTACCGATTTGTTCCCGAGACTATCTGAATTGTAGTGGATTATTTGACGACTTTTTTAGTTTATTATTTGAGACTGTTAGTTTTTTGTGAACATTGGTGACTTAGCTTGGATGTTATATGCGTATTGTTCTTGTTGTGGATCATTGTTATCATAGACAATGTACTACCGTCGATGCTGTGACATAGGCTGGACTTGGCCACGCACTCGTATCCCAAAAGTGGGAGCAAGTCGTGACAAGTTTTTATGGTGGCCCATGCAAGCCAAATTTCACAAAAAAGTGCGAACTCGTAGTAGTATATAAGTTAGTCATACAACTACAAGCCTGCGGATAGAGTTGAAGTTAGATATTATAATAATTTTAGAAAATGTTAATATCATCCACAAATAGGATTTCTAATCCTATGAGTTTGTTTTATCATTGGGTTCTTTTGTCTCTTGTTTGCATCATGTTTGATTTCGTCCATGATTTTCTCGATATGTTTGCATCTACTGTTCTAACCATGTCTTTTTCGTCTCTTTCAGTTAGCAATAGTTGATCATAGTTAGTTAGACACTTATTCATTTAGCTTACTTTTATTTTTTTATTTTCTAACCATTATCTCTCCATGATCTAACCTAAGTGTTATTGTTAGATTGCTTGTAAGGTTATATATTATATTATGTTATTTGTGACATTTGATTTTTTAGGACAATTTTTTTAAGGGGGGTAGTTTGTAGCATTTGCTTTCCTATAATTTATTTTTTATTTTTGGAGAATTTTTTATTTTATTTTATTAGGTATAGAGGTGGTTAGAATCATTAAATCAATGTTTTAATTTTTGAGATCGCAAGGGTTCGTGCCTAAGCCTATAGGTAAAATATGTTACATTAGGTTAGATATGGTCACTAGGGTCCCTAGATAGCCCCAAATATTTTATTTTATTATTTTAGAATTTTTTGTAATTTTTAGATAATTTAAACCTATATAAATTATTTTCCCATAGGCTTTTGATATTTTCTATGGGATCATATGGAGATATTTTGAGACCAAACTTTTTATTTAGGCTCTAGACAACTAGAAATATTTTCTAGAAGTTTTTAGGATTTTTCTGGATTTATTTTGGAATTTATTTGAATTTATTCGGAGTTATAATGAATTTTTTGCAATTAAAATAATTATTTACACAATTAGCAACCTAGTCAGCCTATCTAGGCAGCCTAGGCAGCCCAAAGATCAGCCGCACTGCCTCTCTCTCTCTCATATATATATATTCATTAAATCCAGAAAATTCTATTATTTTCTAGCCGATTTTTAGAGAGTTGATCTTGGGGATCTTTCGACTTCGCGAAGCGATTGCGATCAACTCTGACGTCCTTTTCCAGTGTCGTTATTTTGTTAGAACCATATCGAAGTTAGCTTCCTGAATAAGCAATTTGCTTTTTATAATTTTATGTATGAATTTCTAGAGAATTATTTGAGTACCGATTGTCCAAAAATTGTCGCGTCGCATTGTTTTTGAGATTTCGGGTGATCCCAACTTCGTTGCAATCCGTTGAAGCTTTGGGAAGCTGACAAGCAGATCTATAACATATAATTTTTCCAAAAATTAATACATTAATCTAGTATTTTATTTAATTCGTTGAACTCAAATTTTAATCAGTGATTCTCCAATTTGGTAATTTTGACCAAATCGTGATTTTGTGGCACCGTCGATTCTAGTACACTCGTAACGCTGAAATCTCAACCAATTTTACACTCAAATCATTGGGTTCTTATCGGTTGATTATTTAGTCAACGGTATGCCTCGATTTGCATGCCATGGATCCCGATTTTGGAATCGTAACTTTCTTTAGCCAAAAAATTGTGTTTAGTTTTTATTTTAGATTATTATGAGAATAAATTCAGATTTTAGATATTTTATTTCAGAATTAAGTTAAATAACTTAGGAACCATATTTTTCCATTTTCTATAGTTTTAAAAGTAGGATTTTTTTTTATCTAACATGTCATTATTTATGTGACAGGATAGATCGGGCTTACAACGTCTTGAGTTTGTGACTTCATCATCTGGCGAAGCAGACAAGTATCACTATGACCTATGTTGCCTTTATTTATGTTGCATGTTGTTCTTTTCTTTTAACTATTAGTTTTATCTTTCTATTATTCGTGCATGAGAGTTATACTTGTTATCATGACCATACATGTTCACTTAATACTTTCGTTTAATGTTCAATATTCAAGTACAAAGTTAATGTCTATGATCATGTTTATTTGTGAACGAGTCTGGAGGAAGAATACAATTAGTATGCATATGGTCTACGTAATGTTCAAATTCACAATATCAATGTTGATAGCAATCGTTCCACCTCACGTACCGACTGTCATATGTCCTAACCCGTCCACATGAGAAAAACTTGTACTCTAAAACACACAGTACATGTGACTTGATTATTATTTCTATATTGTTTACTGCTTGTCTTCAATCGAGTCTATTTCATACTGTTATCATCTCATAATAGTAATCTTCTCATCATATCGTGTCATGTCTATAGTTTATTTTTATTAGTTTATTTTCCTTATTATTATTTCTTCATGTTGGTATATTATATTGTGTAATTTAGTGTTATGGTAATCTTGCTCCAATCCTGACCGGATAACTATTTTTCAGCTTTAGACGACGTGATCTATCCTGATTCTATGGTGAGTATGTTGGCAACATTGACGTCACTGGCGTGCCCGATTCCAGCACTCATGTAAATTATTATATTCCTTTATTATGCATTCACATTAGTTAGTAGTTATAGCTATGGTTCTAGTTTATCTATTTTATTTCCTGCTACCGGGTTTGTTCCCGAGACTATCTAAGTTGTAATGGATTATTTAACGACTTTCTTTAGTTTATTATTTGAGATTGTTAAAAAAAATTGAACATTGGTGCTTAGTTGTGGATGTTACATGTGTATTGTTCTTGTTGTGGACCATTGTTATCATAGACAATGTACTACAACCAATTCTGTGGTATAGGCTGGACTTGGCCTCGCACTCGTATCCCAAACGTAGGAGCGGGTCGTGACACTGCGTGTGTCGGAGATTATCTATGAAGGTACCTGGAGAATTGAAGGGCATAGCTTGCCGGTCCAGGCTATTGAGGTATTACGGTAGGTTCCCATAGATGTGCAGAGTGAGGAAGAAGTCTGGATATGGAAGGATAATGCTACTAGTAGATTTATTTACAAAAGCGTATATGATCAAATTCGGGACACTCATGAGACGATGGAGTTTGCTGACATTATCTGGAGGAAAGGTGTTGCCAGGAAGATGCAGTATTGTCTATACAAACTGATGTTAGGAAGACTGCTGACAGGGGACTGATTAGCTAAATTTGGCATCTAGATGGAGGACTTGGGGTGTGTATTATGTGGGCACTCAAACGAGTCCATGGGACAACTATTTTTTGATTGCCTAAACTCTTGGGAGATTTGGCATCAGCAAGAACTATTGCTGCAAATGCAAGGAACCTATGATCATGATATTGTATGAGAGGATCAGGGGACAACGAAGTTGAGGAGCGACATGGTTTTAGGTGGCCTGCACCCGACTTGCATCTGCCGTTTGGCATGTCTGGAGGGAGAGGAATAGATGTATTTTTGAGAGGCTTTGTACTTCTAATAGTAGAATACTTCACAATATTAAGTATGATGTAAATGGAATGGGGGGGACTCCCTTGTGAGTCTCGTCCTGGTTGTATCTGATTTGAGAAACAATAAAATTACCTTCTTCCAAAATATATATATATATTTAGAAAATACGAAATTTATTGAAACAACAAAAGGATGCGCCGGGAGATAGCCCGAGCATGTACAAAACCTCCACGACGGGAGGATGCCAAGACGACGAAGAAGAAGCTGGCGTCAGGGAAACCGACGCAACAAAAGTATCGGCCAACCGACTCAAAAAAGAAAAAGAAAGAAGAAAGGTGGCAAAGAAGGGTTGCGAAAGCCCCATGATCGGAGCACAGACGATGGGAGGGCCAGACCTTCACCACGGATCCCATACTACACCGGTTCCAAAGCTCTCTTGCGAATGGCGGCAAGGTATGCCTCCAGGGAGGCGTGCTCAGTGCACCGAATGCCTTGAGCTGCGTCGATAGCTTGTTCTACCTCCATCATTCGAGGAAGAGGTCTGAGATCCGGTTGATCCATCATGGATCTAATGGTGGTATATTCCTTGATCGCCTCCGCTGGTGAGCGGGCCCCCGCAATTCGCTCGAAGTAAACTTGCAGAAAGTTCGAAGATTCCCTAATCGCTATAAGGCCATCCTCGATGAGGGTTGTCGCTGGGGTTAGACCTGGTGAACCACCGGAGACATCAGCTTCGACTATGTTCTCTTCGACAATGTCTGGGACAAGTCTGACAGCGTCGTCGTTAGGTTCCTGATTGGTATCTGAGGTGATGTGCTCCGTGTGATCTTCGGTAATGTCCTGAGCGAGGACGTCGAATTTGTTAGTGTGGATCAGTAAAGGGGATTTGATGTGAGCGTTGGAGCTCTTCTTGAGGACATTGTGGGGAACGGAGGTTCCTTCTACCAGGGAGTTGGCTCCCGCTCCGGCGTAGGGCGCTGGTGGAGTTACCGAGGCTTCAGCTACAGGGAGGATGAATGTAGGGATGAGGACGGATGGTTCGGCACTGGAGGGATTGGGGGGGTAAGAAAGGGGGTTGACGTAAATCCTTGGGCTGTCTGGGTGCTGCCTGCTGGGTGGATCTCTTCTTTAGCTCAGGGTAAGCTTTCGTACAATGATCGGTGAGGTGCCCTCTCCTGTGGCAGTGATTAGAGAAGCTGGTGTTGTTGTCGAGGATAATGGGCTGGATGAGCGTCTTACTACCAAGAGAGATCTGGATTTGGCTGGGGAGATCTTTAGAGAGGTCAAGCTCCATGCATATTTTGGCATAGTTACCCTTAGAAAGGGTACGGGTTTCCTCCGCCATAGCCACGTACGTCCTGAAAGATTTGGCAATCTGCTTCAAGGCTGCTGGGGCAAAGCAGATCAGGGGAAGGTTTGGGAGGGTAACCCAGGCGAAGACTACGGCAGAATCTACTTGCCGCGTCGAAATCGGGAGACCATTTAGCGATCGTGTATGGGATATTGTCGATCCTGCTTGTTCCTCTAATCCGGACTGACATGAAGTCTGATTCCGAAGAGAGATGGATGTAAATGTGTTTGGAGTCTAAGGGGCCACCTTAAATCCTGATAAAATGCCCCAACTGTCAATCTCGGCCTGGACCCGCGACAATTTTGGGCATCCGGATGAAAACATTAGGACAAATGTGTGATTAAAGGTTTCTGACAGAAAGATGATTTCGTCCGGGGAGAAGGGCACGTGTACGATGTCAGGAAGTTCGATCTCGGGGGCTGGTGCGAAGAGGGCTCGGGCTTGGCGAAGTTTGTCTGCAAATGACCCCGAAGTGGGAGTCGATCCAGCCTGGTGGGGGTGGGGCTCCGAAAGCGCCCGCGCGGTGGGAAGTGCGGGGGAAGGCGATCTCTGGAAAAAGAGTAGCCTCGACCGAAGGCTGACCCGAGGGAGGCGCAGAGGCTAGCCGGGATGGCCCTCCTAAGGACGCACAAGAGGAGGTGTGGGTCCCCAAATACCCTGCCCCAAAAGATGTGGGCACCTGAGATGGGCAGAGATGTGGCACCACGACTGCGGGCGCGCCTTCCATGAGGATGGCGCTGGGCCAGTTCGCGCCGTGGAGGCAGAGTGCCGCAGAGGGCGCCACGCTTCCGAGCGCCCTTACTGGTGCGTCAAGGAAAGCGCCTGCGAGAGGAGCTAGGCCAGGCAAAGATGTAGGCATCACGGCGGCATCAGTCGCGCCCCCCAGGGGTATGGCGCCATAAGAAGTCGTGCCAAGATGGGCGACCGTAGATGGCGCCTGACCCGAATGCGCCCCGTGGCCGGCGAACGGGAGGCACGCACATTGCGGCGCGTTCCCAGATGGAGTCAGGTCGACGACAGTATTTGCGCCTACCGGAGGGTAGGCGGTGATAGCAGTCATGCCTAGGAAGCCATGAATCTCGATGGGCTCTGAAGCCGCGAGTCCGAAAGGTGCACCTAAAAAGGTGCCCAGAGATGGCGCTCAGTCCACTGGCACCAACCGCTTCAACGTGGATGGCGCCTGAGTAAACACACCACCGAAGGGTGCCAAAAATCCATGGGTGCTGGTTACCGCATGGGGAAGTGAGCCCCCAATAGCCTGGCAGACAACTGTTCGGGGAACACTGCTCGAGGAGGGGAGGGAAGCTGACAGTTCCTTGGGAATTGAGTCGGTCTGACACAGGGGGATGGTCTACAGTCGGTCGCGAGCGCCGAGTGGGGGAAGCCCCCTGACGCATTCGTGGCCACCGAAGACGACGTGGCTGACCTTAACCAAGGCCGGTAGGAGGAGGGGTCCTTAGCCCTAGGTTGGGGATGAAGCATTTCGCTGGAGTGACCTGGTCGCACCAGCACAGTCGACCAAGGGTGGGGAGGTGGGTTGGCCGCCGGCGCGAGTGGGGCAAAGAGAGCCGCGGCGTATGAGAGGAGGAGCACGTCCGAGACATCGAGGCGATGGGGGTAGCCTACCGCCGGGACGTCGACTATGATCCGGAGTAGCGGGAGAGGAGGGGGCCTCACTAGCAGCCGGCGAGGGCCGGCCGGATGCTAGGGGAAGCATCTTCCAGGAATCGTCCGTGAGCAGCTCCCTTCGGGTGGAACATGATATATATATATATATATATATATATATATATATATATATATAGAAATGAACAAATCTGAAGTAATCAGGAGATGATGAATTTTATTTCTTTCCTTTGAAGATTGCTACTGAACATAAAGAGGTTTTGTAGAATAATATGAATAAAGTACAAAGAGAGAGAAAGAGAAGATGAGAGGAGGTTAATATATGTAGGAGGAAGGCATATGTTACAACCACTTTATAAATTCGAATTAGTGAAAATGTAAATGACTTTATCGTCCATATATAAATAATTTTCTTTTGCTAAGAATGTACATAATCCAAATATTTGCGATATTTGGATAACGTAATAGTATAGATATATGCAAATAATCTCAATCGTATAATTGACTGTTCTAAACTTATTTCAATCATGGTTTTTTAAATAATATACAAAAATGATTATAATCGTGATGTTTAAAATAAAAATAAATTTGTGATGTTATTCATTTTTTTATTTTGTTGAAGTGTCTGGAGTTTCGCACTGGATTTTGTGTATGCTGTTTTACATGTTTTTTTGACCTACTTTCTCCAACTTCTATCCTTTTTATAAATGAAAAAAATAAACCAAACTCGAGTGGCTCTTGTGGTTAACGAGGAGAGGTATAAGACCCCGGCTGGGTGGCGGAAGATCAGAGGATCGAGCCATGGGGGCATATTATTCCTTCCATTTATTTGGTGAGAGTTGGGGACAGTGGGCACAATAGGCATCGAAATTCTTTCATTTTCATAAAGAGGTTTTGTAGAATAATATGAATAAAGTACAAAGAGAGAGAAAGAGAAGATGAGAGGAGGTTAATATATGTAGGAGGAAGGCATATGTTACAACCACTTTATAAATTCGAATTAGTGAAAATGTAAATGACTTTATCGTCCATATATAAATAATTTTCTTTTGCTAAGAATGTACATAATCCAAATATTTGCGATATTTGGATAACGTAATAGTATAGATATATGCAAATAATCTCAATCGTATAATTGACTGTTCTAAACTTATTTCAATCATGGTTTTTTAAATAATATACAAAAATGATTATAATCGTGATGTTTAAAATAAAAATAAATTTGTGATGTTATTCATTTTTTTATTTTGTTGAAGTGTCTGGAGTTTCGCACTGGATTTTGTGTATGCTGTTTTACATGTTTTTTTGACCTACTTTCTCCAACTTCTATCCTTTTTATAAATGAAAAAAATAAACCAAACTCGAGTGGCTCTTGTGGTTAACGAGGAGAGGTATAAGACCCCGGCTGGGTGGCGGAAGATCAGAGGATCGAGCCATGGGGGCATATTATTCCTTCCATTTATTTGGTGGGAGTTGGGGACAGTGGGCACAATAGGCATCGAAATTCTTTCATTTTTGTAAATGAAAGAAAAATACACTCAGACACTCAGCGATGATCTTATAGCTATCCTCGATAACCACACGTCACTGAGTTTGAATTATGCATTTCTTTTTCATTTCCTAAAGAATATGCGAAATGCATTTCTGGTGCCTGTGCAATTTTCCAAAACTACTTCTATACAATGCAATTTTTCCTAAAATATATTGTTGTATATAGAATTTTCTGTTAACTATTCCCATTCTCATTGAGACGGATCAGAAATTACTAAGTATTAGGTTTGGTAGATCTGAACGGGAGAGGGGTAATTGTCACGACCTGCACCCACTTTTCGGATATGAGCCTATATCGAAGTCCAGCCTACGTCGCAGTGTCTACGGTAAAACGCTGTCAATAATCTCACAAGTCGCATTGCATTTGAAGCTGTTGCTGCTGTAGCTCTATCAACTATAGCACTTTCTCCATCGTCGTCTCGCTAGGGCCAGTACTCTTTGAGCTCGACGTACTATCCACGGTTTGGGTTATTGTGTCGAAATTGTTCTTATTTTTCTTAGTCATTCCTACAAAACAGAGTAAATCCGTTAGTATTTTTTAAAAATATCTACGGGCTTACCTGTATGGAACGTTTATTTCACGCAGCATGTCGACAAGCAATCAATCGAGCAATCGTAACGAACATTCCAACAATAAAACATCTTTAAAAAATCCGAGGAAACATAACTGTGCTCCGATAGTCGATGCATAGCCGCATCGGTCCATCCTTCTTCTTCACAAACAGTACGGGAGCTCCCCACGGAGAGATGCTAGGGCGAATAAATCTGTGGTCTAGCAACTCTTGTAATTGCACCTTCAGTTCCTTCAGTTCTGCTGGAGCCATTCGGTAAGGCGCCTTTGATATCGGCCGTGTATTCGGAAAGGTATCGATGCTGAATTCTATTTCTCGATCCGGCGGTATCCCGGGCATCTCATCAGGGAAAGCGTCGGGAAAATCTGCCACAACATCGGTCTGCATTGTGTCTGGAATATCCTTCCTCATGTCTCGAACTGATGCCAAGTATCCCGCATAGCAGGAACGTAACATACGCCTCGCCGAGATTGCCGAAACCATCATTGCCGTCTTCGAGACAGTACCGCACGAATATGAGAACTTTGTCTCGCCAGGAAGACGAAACACTACTCTCTTCTCCGTGCACTCAATTGTTGCATGACAAGTGCCCAACCAATCCATGCCCAGGATTATGTCGTACTCTTTGAGGTCTAGTACGACGGCTTCCAAGGGTAGATTTCTTCCTTCGATGCAAATGTGTCCATTCCTACAAATAAAGTTCACAAGCATATCGACTCCCGATGGAGTGCTAACGCTAATGTCCATATCTAGTGATTGCATGGTTATTTTATTTTCTTTCGCATAATCAGCAGATATAAAACTATGCGTTGCACCCGAATTCTAGAATTCTAGAATCACATGGCAATCTATATCTCATCCACAGAATAACAACGATATAACTAAGATCAATGAAGGTCAATAAAACTGAATAATAGAGAATAATATAAACTGAATGTTTCCAAGTTATTAAGAATTCAAGTCACGTCCGGTGGATACAAATCCACTACAATAGACGGAAGTAAAATAAAGACATGAAATAAATATCTGATTCCAAACTACTAATCATCAACAATACCCTCAGTTGTGGTAGTACTGTGGTCTGATGCTGGCTCAAACCTGCTCGTCTGCACCTGGATCAACCCCGACTAAACCTGAAGAGATCATCATGTCCTCAGAGGACTAGCAAGATACATAAAAACATGCCTACTACTATGACAGTAACATGTATGGAAGATAAGAACAGTACAAGAAGAACATCTAAGATACAACATGTCATATGGAAATGTAATACTAGACTTGGTTATCAATCAATCGAATAACTCCTATAGATTGTAGTACAATACAAGATACTCCCAATCTATAGTATGTCTCGATCGTAGTACAATACAAGATACTTCCAATCGAGGATAGCCAATCCTAGAATCAATCTCCTCTCCTAAAGGAATACGAAGTCAAGTAAAATTCTATAAACTGTAGTACAATAAAAGATACTCCCAATCCGTAGAATATCACAAGTCAAGTCAATCAATCAATCAATATCAAGTCAAGTCAAGGAAACATGGCTGACAACTCTATCACAAAACATGGTGTACATAAAGAAGACCAATAAATAAGCAAAGGAAAAGAATAATATCCTATACGTGCACATAAATCTAATAAACAAGTGAAGCATTAGATGATAACCAAGTACAATATGAAAAGAAAACACAATAGGAAAGAAAAACATGTAAATAATGTAAAGTTTCAGCAATGTCTACTTGCATGTAGTCCTGAGCTGTGGATGTGGGTCAAGAATCCGTATTGAGGTCCAAGTTGCCTGTTTTGATGAATTAAAATTTCAATATGCAATTGGATTCAAAGATTAACAATTACTTAAATATTAGTCTTCTTGGTCCATTTCCTCACCCCCTTGGTTTAGATTTTTTATAGGCTATAGTTGGGTTCACTACTATACCTGTATAGTCTTCCTCTCTTACTCCTACCCAGTCCATGGTATTTCCTGTTCTACTTCTTCCTGAATATACTGTTAAGCACTATGCTCTACCCACTACTTCCTTATGGTGCCAACAATATATTCTCTGAGTTCTAATATGGCTATCTCAATAGTTATATGAGATACTGATGTTAACAACCCTTCCTATATGTTACTCAAGATACTAAACCTGTGTATAGGAAAAATCCCTACAGACCTTTCTATTTGTTGTCCTGGCCTTCTTGCCCATGGCACATACTTGGGTCGATACCTCATGTGTCAACTGTTCCATGATAACTTGTGTACCCTTCTCATAGTAGTTGCCTAATGTGTTCAATTTAATTCTTAGCTTGATGGGATACTGGCAGTACTGATACCTTTCTTTAGTTTTTTTCCAAAACCCTATGGTGTCCTTCCTCTGTTCTGCTTGCTAACAGAGGCTAACTTTATTTACAACCTAGTTTATTAATTTGTACTACCTAAATCCTCATAGCCAATTTTCCTTAATGGTGTTCCCTAGACATCTATACAATAGTTTAACAAATGGCAGTGTCCACTCACAGACACTCTTTCTCCTATCAATACTCCTCTGATCTGATATGGGTTAACCTAATGAGTCCCTTTACTGTTATACTCGACTACCCCCTTCATTTGAGTTGTCGGCTATAGGTCAGCCATGCAACTCCTATATTGGCAGGTTTGATACTCACTTTGGTAAGGGCATCATCCTTACCACTAACCTCTGAACCAGGTTCTAGTACGAGGCCCAAACTTCCTGCCAATTTGAACAAAAGATGATGCATTACACTATCGACCTCTCCTCTTATACTCAGGATGCCTAGTTAACTTAGTATTCCTGATACCCGTGTATAAGTATCCTTTGTCCTTCTTAGTTTCTCCGTGCCCTTTAGGATTTGTCTAAGGTTTCTTGGTAACCCAGTTAAACATTGGGTACTCTGATACAGTGCACTCCTAATATGTTGTTTCGACCGCAACACCCATAGAGTCGTTACCTTTACCAACCACACTCAGATTTTTTTTGCTAAATATCCATATCAGTTAACTGACATTAGAAATCTAATTTCCTGATACTGTCTATTGCATCCATATCCTATACTCTATTTAATTAATCTACTCTGCATACCTGGGTATGTTTCCAGGTAGCAAAGTGATATATATACCACCAGTTTAGTTCATATTGTTATATTCATTCATTGCCCCTTGGTACCCCTTTCCTCATGTTCTAACCTACTAACTGTAGTTGGTATTACCCCTAGATCATGAGCATTAAATGCCTACACTCAATTATAGGTTCTTCTTCACAAATCCTTACAGATGGTAACTTTTAATGTAGATATGTTCATATAACACTAATACTACTCCTATTACTGTCTTTTGGACGTATGGATACTAAGGAGATCCCTTGGAATTTTTCTAAAAAGAGGGTACATTAAGACTCCCTATTGGGTTGTAATACATAAATCGAGATGTTAATGTTTACTTGCTCGATGCCTTATCCATAGCACTCTTGTGTTTTGACACACAAATACATCCATAAGTTCTTTATTAGGCATAAATTCGAATACCTCATCGATCTCACACTATTTCTTATTAAAAATAGGACATCCAAATTAAAAGATAGGAAGTTTACCTGTTAGAGGTCGGGGTTGTAACTCGCTTGCTCTCCAGGCTAACCTTCTACTTCTCGCACTGGGAAGGGGTGAAAATTAGGGTTCAAAGAGAAAAGGGATGGCTGCTCCTCTCCATATGTATATTGGAAAAGTTTAGATCTTAATCAAAGGGAGATTTGATAAAGGGAAATTGGTTTTGAAATAGATTTGAATTGATCTAAATCAATTGAAAGATTTGGAGGGAAATCCCTTTATCTAATCTGTTTTAAACCAAGCATTGTCATCTCAAAAGGGATCGGCCAGGTTTGATACAAATGACACATTTGTGTTTAGGTCCCTGGTGGATTTGTTTTTGCAAAACTTAATATCATCCTTAGCTAAATGATATAGTGCTATAATTGAGAAATGAAATATGTGCTAAATAAGATAGTAAATAATAAAAGAGGAAATCGGGCTCGTGGACTTACAAATCAATCCCCTTACAAAAATTTCGTCCTCGAAATTTGAGGAGAATGAAATCAAGAAGGGTATACTTGTATTACTATAAAATATCTAGCATGGTCATTCTATAATAAAGTAACCCTATCCAAAATAAGCAACTAGCATACTAATCATAAAAATTCAACCTATTCTTTAAATTATATCCTAAAATTACGATAAGTTACCGTTAGTCGCTCCTTGTAGTGCTGGCGTCTGTTGTATGGCCTGTGCGAATTGTGTTGCCTGATCGGGAAGTGGTCCTCGAGGATTCCCTCCTAATGCCATAGGTCGACGCTTTGGGAAATCTCGAAACTAATGTTGATGCGAACCGCAGTTTAAATATTGGCCTAGTCTCCAACAACGATCGCTCTGGCTATGCCCCTTCTTGTTGCAATACTAACACGTTGGAAGCTCTCGATTCGGGTATGGGACGGCTCCTGGTTGCTGATGATACTGCTGCGGTGACGTCTTCTTTGGAATATTGGGACGTTTTGCCACTCCCGATTGGCTGCTGCCTCCTTCATAAGCATCTCGGTCTCTTTTCAGCTTTCGCTCCAGCTTTTTCTCTACTACTTGTGCGACCTTTAAGATCCCCTCGTAGGTAGTGGCTTGACTGGTGGCGATGGCTAGGCGAATCTCGTGGGATAATCCCTTCTTGAACTTCCGAGCCTTGCTTGCAGGGGTCATGCTCTCTACGAAGCGGCTGAGGCGAGAAAACTCTGTGGTGTACTCGTCGATGGTGAGGTTGCCCTGCTCCAGACTCTCGAACTGACTCTCCAATGCCTATCGAGCTACGTCGGGGTAGAACTTCTTCTTAAATAGCTCCTTGAACTCTTCTCAAGTCACGTCGGGTGCGACAAGTCAGGGCTCATCTCTATACCATGTGCGGGCAATGTCGTAAAGCTGCATGCTGGCTGATTCGATCTTCAGGTCTTCAGGAACTCGAGCCATCCGAAGATATCGATCCACGTTCTCTAACCACTCATCCACGTAGAGAATCCTTTCCATCCCAATGAATTCCCTGGGCCTAAGGTCCATGAAATTCTTGGAAGTTCCAGGGCGCAGTCGGGGAGCATCTCTAGTCTGAAGAGCCTATCTCAAAGTGTCGCAAAAGATGTTGGCTTGTGCCATCTGGGAAGTGATGAGCTGCTGAAAGATCCCCAGGAGTGTAATATTGTCTAGTGCAGGTGGCGGAGGCAGAACAAGTATTAGATACATAGCAGGTGCTGGATGCATAACTGGTGTTGGATCCATGGTAGGTACTGGATACATTGCTGGTGCTAGGTGCATAGTAGGTACTGGATACATCGCTGGTGCTGGATGCATCGTGGGAGCTGTCACGCCCCGAGTCGACAAACCGTTCGTCCCCAGTGTTATTATGCCGAATAGATCGTCCTCGCTAAGACGTGATGCCGTACGAGTCTGGAATTGCACTCGTACAAGGCAAGAACGTTACGTTGATTATTATATTGAAACACCAAGCTGAAACTTCATAAATCACATCAGAATATAAGATGCGGTATAGAAAGATAGAAATATGCTTTTTCATTCATATCTTGCAACGAAGTGCAAGTCGTAATTATATTGGATGCCGTTGCGGCTACATTGATTGAAAACAAAAGAAACATACTCGACAAGCTGCCTGAACTAACACTTGTCATTCCATACATTCGTCCCTTTACACATAAGACTTCGATTGAATTGGCTTCAAAATACTTCAAGATAGGAAGAGCTTCAAAATGCCTCTCCGTACTTCAGCTTCAGTTTAGAGCTCCCATCGCACCTGGAGAATTTGGGGGAGGGGATTAGCACACTTGCTAAGTGGACGAGACGAACCTACTCATCTAAACTGACTCTGATTGTTAAGGTAGGCATGCTTTAGAGTTTTCTTTCTTATTTAGAACTAAATGAATTCAGTTCATATCGATAGCCATCTTTGAAGTAATAAAGCATACAGTAAAACATAGCGATTTATCACATTTCTTACCACGGCCGTGCTCGTCCCTGCATAAAATACAGATAATATTTACTACCTGCATAGGTGAGCATGAGCTATCTTATATATGCGGTCATTGATGCTTTGCACCACGAAGGACTTTTATATGGCATTACGACGTGCCTGTCAGCTTGGGTTGCAAGCCCTGCTGCAGGTTCCGCAATGCTTCACGCCGAAGCACGAATTTGTTTATTCCCCTAGGTCGATTCGGTTCCGATGCCCCGGATACCGCATCGAGGAAAGTTCAACTTGTGCACAAGCTGTCCATGACCATGCCAATGCGTGAACTGTTTAATATGTGCAGACAGATTTGTATAGCGCAGACAGTATTGAGTGACATTATCATTTCTTCCAACTCATACAATGATTTATTTTCCCCAAAGCCGTACTCCCGATTTAGCATCCCGTAGGCACCAAATTATCCGAGGCATCATAACCCACGATCGACGTTTCATATTTTTTTGCAGCACGTAAAATAGTCTATCTTTTTACTAGAACCTTAAACTTTCTCGTTTATGTGCGAAACTTATATTTTTAGAGTAAATTACTCTAAATCGATACGTTTTTCCCGAGTTCTTGACCTTAATGGATTGGCATGCATTTAACTTGGCATCTTCGATTTGAATGAATTCGAGGCAAAGGAAATTTCGTTTGCAGGACAGAGTAGAAAAGAAGGGGACGAATCACCCACCAAGTTCTTTAATTGTGCTGACCATCGAAGCGATTCGCAACGTTCAAGCTTTAGTTACGCGAGCTCCTGCAATGGCACCAACACTTAGTTAGGATTCCTTCTTTATTCCTTCGCTTCGAAATTCGTAGATTGCATTCAGAAAATGTCGCGAAAGCACTTCATCAAAACTAAGCGGCAAAAGCTCCAAGAAAACCATACAGCGGTCCGGTCCCGTCGAAAGGAGACGCAGCCCGCTGCATCTAAGACTTATTCCAACAGAAGTCGTTCCATTAGTTGGATCGATTCTCGTATCATCCGTCTAAATCGATTTGATCGATGCCGCAAGGTGTTATCGTTTACCAAGCTCAGCGATCGAGTCAGATGGCCATCTAAGTTTCCGACCGATCTGACTCGGTGCAAGCATATTATGAAGTCCGTCGCCTATCGAAAGCGGGGCACTATATAATATACCACTAAGAAAAAGTTTCGTCCCAAAACTTAAGAACAAGGGTCTGACCTTAAATTAGGCAAACAATGAAGGGTACTTCTTCATCTCCGCCTCCGTTTCCCACGTCGACTCTTCAACTGAATGGTTCCGCCAAAGCACGTGGACCAAGGACATCGACCGATTTCGTAATACCTTCTCCTTATGGTCCAAAATTTGAATAGGCTCCTCCGAGTAAGACAAGTCAGTACGTAGCTCCAACTGATCGAAGCTAACCACGTGACTTGGATCGTGCACATAATTTCGAAGTTGTGAGATGTGGAAAACATCGTGCACATCAGCCAAGACAGGAGGTAGTGCGATCCGATAAGCAACCGTTGTAACTCGCTCGATGATCTCGAAAGGGCCTACAAATCTCGGGCTCAGTTTGCCTTTAACGCCGAACCGCATCACACCACGCATAGGCGTTACTTTCAGAAATACATGGTCTCCAACCAAAAATTCTAACGGTCGTCGACGAAGATCTGCATAGCTCTTTTGTCGACTTTGCACGATACAGAGTCTATCTCGGATCAAGCGGACCTTTTCGACGGCCTGCTCCACCAGTTCCGGTCCAAGCACTTGTCGCTCTCCGACTTCGTCCCAGCATATTGGTGAACAACACTTCCTCCCTTAGAGCGCTTCATATGGAGCCATCTGAATGCTCGACTGATAACTGTTGTTATACGCAAACTCCACAAGCGACAAATACGTATCCCAACTAGTCTTTAGATCGATCGAACATAGACGCAACATATCCTCTAAGATTTGATTTACCCTCTCCGTCTGACAGTCTGTCTGGGGGTGGTACACAGAACTAAAATTTAGTTTGGTCCCCATCGCCGCTTGTAGGCTCGTCCAAAAATACGATAGGAATCGCCTGTCTCTGTCCGAAATTATTGAGGTCGGTATCCCGTGCAGTCGAACAATCTTGTCGATACAGATTTGTGCTATCCGATCGACGCTCCATCCTATTTTAATTGCGATGAAGTGAGCCGACTTGGTCAATCTATCGACAATGACCCAAATCGCATCATTCCCCTGCAGTGTCTTCGAAAATCCGACAATGAAATCCATCGAGATGTTGTCCCACTTCCACTCGGGAATGACGAGGTTCTGCAGCTCTCCGCCTGGCCTTTGGTGTTCCGCCTTTACTTGCTGACACGCCATGCAATGCGACACGAAAGTAGCCACGTCTTTCTTCATGTCGTGCGACCAAAAGTTTGTGCGCAAGTTTTTGTACATCTTGGTGCTTCTAGGATGTAATGAGTACTTTGCATAATGTGTCTCTGTCAAAATTTCTTTTCTGTGCTCGACAGTTTCAGAAATGTAGAGCCTTCCTTTTAATCGCATTGTCCCGTCTCCATCTTCTGCAAAGTCAGTCGCCCTTCCTGTGGAAATCAGCTCGCGTATCTTCTTCATGAATGAATCATCTTTCTGTGCGGTCTTTATGTTGCTAAGCAGGCTCGACCCTAGCTTCAACTGAGCCAGGTGCAGGTGTCGATACTCAATTCTGAGTTCGATACCTATCGCTTCAAGGTCTCGCCATTTCTCATTATTTATGGCCAGTGATCCCATAAACATTCTGCTATGTGTGTCGGCTACAGCATTTTCCTTGCCCGACGTATAATCGATCGTTAGCTCGTAATCTTTTATGAGTTCGAGCCAACGTCGCTGTCGTAAGTTGAGTTTTTGCTGCGTAAACAAGTACTTCAGGCTTTTATGATGTGTGTAGATTCTGCAAGCCACACCATAGAGGTAGTGCCGCCAGAGTTTCAATGCAAACACGATCGCCGCCAATTCTAGGTCATGCGTTGGATAGTTTTTCTCGTGCTTCTTTAACTGCCATGAAGCGTAGGAGATGACTTTATCTCTCTGCATGAGTACGCACCCGAGGCCAGTTTCCGATACGTCGCTAAATATCTGAAAGCCTTCTGGACCATCTGGAAGTGCAAGGATTGGAGCTGAGACGACCCGTTTCTTCAACTCTTGAAAGCTGGATTCACAGTCGTCACTCCATTCAAATACTACTCCCTTCTGGGTGTGGTGAGTCAGAGGCGACGCTAGTTTTGAGAAGCTCCGCACGAATATTGGGTAGTAGCCCGCTAAGCCCAGGAAACTCCGAATATCGATCGTGGTAGGTCGTTTCCAATCTACCACCGCTTCAATCTTCTTTGGGTCCACCGTGACACCTTCGACAGAGATTACATGTCCGAAGAATGTCATACTACTCATCCAGAACTCGTATTTATTCTGCTTGGCATATAATTTATTTTCACGCAGTCTGCAATACAGTCTTCAAGTATTCTGTATGCTCTTCTCAATTCTTTGAGTAGATAAGGATATCGTCGATGAACACGACTATAAATTTATTGATTTGAGGTCGGAAGACTCGGTTTATCAGATTCATAAAAGCGGCTGGGGCATTCGTCAAACCGAACGGCATGACTAGGAATTCGTAATGACCATATCGAGTACGGAAGGCAGACTTCGATACGTCGTCGAACTTAATCTTCAACTGATGATAGCCTGAACGAAGATCGATTTTTGAAAATATTGATGCGCCTTGTAGTTGGTCAAATAAGTCGTTGATTCGTGGCAAAGGATACTTGTTCTGCACGGTCGCCTTGTTGAGTTTCCGATAGTCGATGCATAGCCGCATCGATCCATCATTCTTCTTCACAAACAGTACGAGAGCTCCCCACGGAGAGATGCTAGGGTGAATAAATCTGTGGTCTAGCAACTCTTGTAATTGCACCTTCAGTTCCTTCAGTTCTGCTGGAGCCATTCGGTAAGGCGCCTTTGATATCGGCCGTGTATTCGGAAAGGTATCGATGCTGAAATCTATTTCTCGATCCGGCGGCATCCCGGGCATCTCGTCAGGGAAAGCGTCGGGAAAATCTGCCACAACATCAGTCTGTATTGTGTCTGGAATATCCTTCCTCGTGTCTCGAACTGATGCCAAGTATCCCGTACAGCAGGAACGTAACATACGCCTCGTCGAGATTGCCGAAACCATCATTGCCGTCTTCGAGACCGTAATGCACGAATATGAGAACTTTGTCTCGCCAGGAAGATGAAACACTACTCTCTTCTCCGTGCACTCAATTGTTGCATGACAAGTGCCCAACCAATCCATGCCCAGGATTATGTCGTACTCTTTGAGGTCTAGTACGACGGCTTCCAATGGTAGATTTCTTCATTCGATGCAAATGTGTCCATTCCTACAAATAAAGTTCACAAGCATATCGACTCCCGATGGAGTGCTAATGCTAATGTCCATATCTAGTGATTGCATGGTTATTTTATTTTCTTTCGCATAATCAGCAGATATAAAACTATGCGTTGCACCCGAATCGAATAGAACCCAAGCAGGTATATTTTTGTAGAGTAATATACCTGTTACAACAGTATCGGACGCGAACACCTCGTCCCGAGTTAATGCATAAACTCGGCCTTGAGCTCCATGGCGTTGATTCTGCGGGTTCATAGGAACCGCATTTGCGCCTTATAGTGTAGGTGCTTTATATTGATTCGGAACGTTCCTTGGTGGGTGGTGTTGATTTGGAACATTTCTCGAACATTGTGGCTTTGAATGGCCCTTCTCGCCACACCCGTAACATGTTCTGTAGAAACAATCGCTCGGGCGATGCCCAGGCTTGCCGCAGATATTGTAGTGTAATCCTGGATACGGACGCCGATTCTCGGATGTATTTGGACGCTTGTGTACTCCCGGTCCTCCAGCGTCATTAGGATGCTTGTTGAAATTGTTGTGGACGATAGGCACGGCCCTTTGTGACATACAGCCAAAGATTCGCTCGCTATCAAGTGCGGCTTTGTAGGATTCACGATAAGTTCGGCATCGCTGGTTCATGACGTCCCTACGCAATTCGTCGTTGAGGCCTTGTTGAAAATGCTCGCACCATTCTTCTTTGTTGGGTAGGAAGGCGCCGACAAATTTTACAAGTTTTGAGAAGCTTGCATCATAATCTTTAATAGTCATATTTTCTTAGCTCAATATCATAAACTCATCCCCCTTCTGTCGACGGATGGCGCGAGGAACGTACTGCTCAAAAAAGGCTGCCTTGAACATTTTCCAGGAAATTTTAGTGTTGGGATCAATTTTACAGATTTCCTGTTTCTTCACCGCCCACCAGTCGTGTGCTCTCAGTTGTTGCTGTAGCGCCGCATAGGCCACCCTCTGGGACCCTTCGATGCAAAGAAGATCAAATAAGTCCTCTATTTCTGCGAGCCATCCCACTATCACATCGGGCTCTGCTCGGCCATTGAACTTCGGCAGGTTCATATTGCGGAACTCCTTTGCTTTGAATAGGAAAGAAGAGTTTATCATTTGTGGTTGGACTTCTTCCTCGACTTCATCTTGAAGATCTTGCCTCTCTTCGGATACCACGACCGTTGCTTTGGTATTGCCACCCCATCTTGCTTACGATCTGCGTTAGGTCGACCATTTGCTTCTGCTGCGCATCAAATTGGGCTTTGATTTGCATTTGAAGCTGTTGCTGCTGTAGCTCCATCAACTGTAGCACTTTCTCCATCGTCGTCTCGCTAGGGCTAGTACTCTTTGAGCTCGACGTACTATCCACGGTTTGGGTTGTTGTGCCGAAATTGTTCTTATTTTTCTTAGTCATTCCTACAAAACAGAGTAAATCCGTTAGTATTTTTTAAAAATATCTACGGGCTTACCTGTATGGAACTTTTATTTCATGCAGCATGTCGACAAGCATTCAATCGAGCAATCACAACGAACATTCCAACAATAAAACATCTTTCAAAAATCCGAGAAACATAACTGTGCTCTGATACCAATTTGTCACACCCTGAGTCGACAAACCGTTCGTCCCCGGTGTTATTATGCCGAATCGATCGTCCTCACTAAGGCATGATGTCGTACGAGTCTGGAATTGCACTCGTACAAGGTAAGAACGTTACGTTGATTATTATATTGAAACACCAAGCTGAAACTTCACAAATCACATCAGAATATAAGACGCAGTATAGGAAGATAGAAATATGTTTTTTTTCATTTATAGCTTGCAACGAAGTGCAAGTCGTAATTACATTGGATGCCGTTGCGGCTACATTGATTGAAAACAAAAGAAACATACTCGACAAGCTGCCTGAACAAACACTCGTCGTTCCATACATTCGCCCCTTTATACATAAGTCTTTGATTGGATTGGCTTCAAAATATTTCAGGATAGGAAGAGCTTCAAAACGTCGCTCCGTACTTCAGCTTCAGTTTAGAGCTCCCGCCGCACCTGGGGAATTTGGGGGAGGGGATTAGCACACTTGCTAAGTGGACGAGACGAACCCACTCATCTAAACTGACTCTGATTGTTAAGGTAGGCATGCTTTAGAGTTTTCTTTCTTATTTAGAATTAAATAAATTCAGTTCATATCGATAGCCATCTTTGAAGTAATAAAGCATACATTAAAATATAGCAATTTATCACATTTCTTACCACGATCGTGCTTGTCCCTGCATAAAACACAGATAATATTTACTACCTGCAAAAGACAATAGGTGAGCATGAGCTATCTTATATGTGCGGTCATTGATGCTATGTACCACAAGGGACTTTTATATGGCATTACGACGTGCCTGTCAGCTTCGGTAGCAAGCCCTGCTGCAGGTTCCGTAATGCCTCGCGCTGAAGCACGAATTTGTTTATTCCCCCTAGGTCGATTCAGTTCCGATGCCTCGGATACTGCATCGAAGAAAGTTCAACTTGTGCACAAGCTGTCCATGACCATACCAATGCGTGAACTGTGTAATATGTGCAGACAGATTTGTATAGCGCGGATAGTATTGAGTGACATTATCATTTCTCCTAACTCATGCAATGATTTATTTTCTCCAAAGTTGTACTCCCGATTTAGCTCCCGTAGGCACCAAATTGTCCGAGGCTTCATAACCCACGATCGACGTTTCATTTTTTTTTTTTTGCAGCACATGAAATAGTTTATCTTTTTACTAGAACCTTAAACTTTCTCGTTTATGTGCGAAACTTATATTTTTAGAGTAAATTACTCTAAATCGATACGTTTTTCTCGAGTTCTTGACCTTAGTAGATTGGCATGCATTTAACTTGGCATCGTCGATTTGAATGAATTACGGGACAGAGTAGAAAAGAAGGGGCCGAATCACCCACCAAGTTCTTTGATTGTGCCGACCGTCGAAGCGCTTCGCAACGTTCAAGCTTTAGTTATGCGAGCTCCTACAATGGCACCAACACTTAGTTAGGATTCCTTCTTTATTTCTTCGCTTCGAAATTCGTAGATTGCATTCAGAAAACGTCGCGAAAGCACTTCATCAAATCCGAGCGGCAAAAGTTCCAAGAAAACCATACAGCGGTCCGATCCCGTCGAAGGGACTCTTGTATAGAGCTCACTCGCCGAGACGCAGCCCGCTGCATCTAGGACTTATTCCAACAGAAGTCGTCCCATTAGTTGGATCGATTCTCGTAACATCCGTCTAAATCGATTTGATCGATGCCGCAAGGTGTTATCGTTTACCAAGCTTAGCGATCGAGTCAAATGGCCATCTAAGTTTCCGACCAATCTGACTCGGTGCAAGCATATTAAGAAGTTCGTCGCCTATCGAAAGCGGGGCACTACAGGAGCTGGATACATCGCTGGTGCTGGATGCATGGTGGGAGCTAGATGTAGAACATATGCTGGATGGAGAACATGTGCTGGTGGTGGAGCAGGTACTGGATGCGAAACTTGTACTGGTGGTGGGACAGATGTTGGGGGCAGAACGGGTGCTAGGGGTAGAGTCTGCGGAGGAAATTGTGAGGATGGTGGAATGTCGTCTCTGCAAAATCTCAAGGACTGCTCCCAGATGAGTAAGATGTCCTCTCTACGTCAGTGGGATGTTCAGGGGAGTGTTGTTCCTGTTTTGAGAATCCATTTAACTGCAACAAAGGAAAACATTTAGCCGTTGAAGAATTTCAAGTAGGATGTAAGTCAAGAATTCAATAAAATCAATTGTAGAGATCAATAATGTGTCAAGACATGTGGATAAGATCCTAAGAGTCTTATCCTATTTGCAGGCTCACGCCAGTACGGTAATGTAATCGAAGTGATTAACGTAGACCTGCATGGACCACCAAAAAAAACTTGTCACGACCCACACCCACTTTTCGGATACGGGCCTATTTCCAAGTCCAAACTACGTTGCAGTGTCGATGGTAGAACGATGTCTATAATCTCACAAGTCGCAGAATTCTAGAATCACATGGCAATCTTTATCTTATCCACAAAATAACAATGATACAACTAAGATCAATAAATGTCAATAAAACTGAATAATAGAGAATAATATAAACTGAATGTTTCCAAGTTATCAAGAATTCAAGTCACGTCCGGTGGATACAAATCCACTACCAATAGACGGAAGTAAAATAAAGACATGAAATAAATATCTGAGTCCAAACTACGCTAATCATCAACAATATCCTCAGCTGTGGTAGTTCCGTGGTCTGATGCTGGCTCAAACCTGCTTATCTGCACCTGGATCAACCTCGGCTCAACCTGAAGAGATCATCAGGTCCTCAGAGGACTAGCAAGATACATAAAAACATACCTACTACTATGACAGTAACATATATGGAAGATAAGAATAGTGCAAGAAGAACATCTAAGATACAACATGTCATATGGAAATATAATACTATACTTGGCTATCAATCAATCGAATAACTCCTATAGATTGTAGTACAATGCAAGATACTCTCAATCTATAGTATGTCTTGATCGTAGTACAATACAAGATACTCCCAATCGAAGATAGCCAATCCTAGAATCAATCTCATCTCCTAAAGTAATCGAGGTCAAGTAAAATTCTATAAACTGTAGTACAATAAAAGATACTCCCAATCCATAGAATATCACAAGTCAAGTTAGTCAATTAATCAATATCAAGTCAAGTCAAGGAAACATAGCTGACAACTCTATCACAAAATACGGTGTACATAAAGAAGACCAATAAATAAGCAAAGGAAAAGAATAATATCCTATACGTGCACGTAAATATAATAAAAAAGTGAAGCATTAGATGATAAACAAGTACAATATGAAAAAAATACAATAGGAAAGGAAAACATGTAAATACTGTAAAGTTTCGACAAGGTATACTTGCATGTAGTCCTGAGCTGTGGATATGGGTCAAGAATCCGTATCGAGGTCCCAGTAGCCTATTTTGATGAATTAAAATGTCAATATGCAATTGGATTCAAAGATTAACAATTACTTAAATATTAGTCTTCTTGGTCCATTTCCTCACCCCCTTGGTTTAGATTTTTATAGGCTATAGTTCGGTTCACTACCATACCTGTATAGTCTTCCTCTCTTACTCCTACCCAGTCCATGGTATTTCCTATTCTAATTCTTCCTGAATATACTGTTAAGCACTATGCTCTACCCACTACTTCCTTATGGTGCCAACAATAAATTCTCCGAGTTCTAATATGGCTATCTCAATAGTTATATGAGATACTGCTGTTAACAACCCTTCCTATATGTTACTCAAGATATTAGACCTGTATATAGGATAAATCCCTACAGACCTTTCTATTTGCTGTCCTGGTCTTCTTGTCTATGACACATACTTGGGTCGATACCTCATGTGTCAACTGTTCCATGATAACCTGTGTACCCTTCTCATAGTAGTTGCCTAATGTTTTCAATTTAATGCTTAGCTCGATGGGATACTGGCAGTACTGTTACCATTTCTTAGTTTTTTCCCAAACCCCATGGTGTTCTTCCTCTGTTCTGCTTGCTAACAGAGGCTAACTTTATTTACAACCTAGTTTATTAATCTGTACTTGTTTGCAAAGAACAAATGTTTTATTACAAACTAAGAAAAAGAGTACAGGAGTACAATTGATTTCTGGAGAAGTACAACTATAGGAATCTGATCAGAAGACGATCACTTTATCCCTTGGACGATGTGATATCTAAGACACGAGCCTCTGGAGAATGCAGCAGCACTTTAGCAGGAGATGATGATCCCTCTTGATGATTTTAGAATGATTTAAAACTCTATTTATAGAGTTCTTGAAATAACTGTTTAGTAGTTATTCTGGATTACGCGCGCTTCAGATTGCGCGCCTCTTGTTCACTTGCGTAAATGGTTACACTAACTGCTGTGGACGCGTGACATCGTTTGATTAAGATGTGCGTTGTCATGGGCAGTGTAGTGGACATGTTCTGTGAAGTTAGTGGCTTGCATGCCATGTCACTCTGTTTGGAACACCATTTGAACACTTTACGCGTGCTTCATCAGGTTGCGCGAGGGCACAATGCAACAACCTATGCGAGCGGTTTGCACCAACTGCCATAGACGTGTGGTATCATTTGATTGAGATGCGCGTGGTCGTGGGCAGTGTAGTGGGCACGGTCTACGAAGTTGATGGCTTGCGTGCCACGTCATCCTGTTTGAAACTAAGAATTGATCAAGTGGCACCACTTTGTCAGGCTGCACATAGGCGCAACTTAACGACTAGCGCCTTTTGACTAGGTCTTCTGTGTTGTGCTGATTAATCCCTGCGCCATTCAGTGACTTGCGCCAACCAGCTGTCAGCATTAATTACATGCTGACAAAGTCTTCTCGAGCGTCGCGTTGCACGGGATTCGAAGGAATTTTCCTTAATCTCCGTGCTGTCAGTTGTCAGGTAATGATGATATCGTTACAGCTTCTCGAGGAAGTGCGCCACGTGTCACTCTGCGCACCCTGACTCCAGCGCAACCTGGCAATGGCACGATCTGAAGCTGTACAACTTGATTACCCGGCGCAACTTGATGAAATACTTTTAATTATGCTAGTTTTGTTTGGATTGCGCCAGTCAATGCTCAACCGTCATAATAAATTTCTTCTTGGAAACATTCGATCTCCTCTTCGTCTTCCCGAGTTGCATTGATGATGTTTGGTTTTCCATGGGGAATACGAAGCGTTGGTTGGTTAAATATATATATAGAGATGTCCTTGTACTCATTCCTCACTTTTGTACTTCCATGGCACCCAAGAAGAAGGAGATGGCGACCAGCGTTAATGCCGAAGTAAAAGTTCAGGAGACAAGGTCTGACACTTCGCCTACAGTCTTGTCCGAGGTTGACCAATTGTTGCGGGCAAATAATCTCTTAGAATGCTTTGGATTGACCCAGCAGTCTTCGATCGTCCGAACAGTGGTCCTTCGACCTCTTTTGAAGAGCGCGGTGACGCAGAAGCGTTTCTTCGTCTGATGCGTCGTTCAGGGATTCGTGACTTGCGCGAGTTAGGCACTTCTCTTCGCCAAGCTGGTGAAGAAGACAAGAAAAAGTAATGGTTTCTGTAGGGGGCGCCACTTTTTCTTTTGTCTTTTACGCAACTTACTTTGTAGGGGTTTGTTTTCCCATATGTAATAAATAAAAATTTTATTTCTGGCACTTTTCTGCAAATATTTTTGTGTGATCTGTTTAGTGGCGCGTGCCAATGCACCCTGTTGACCAATTCAAACATTTGTTGCTTTCTAAAGAACATGTGGCAGCTTTCGTGTGGCTTGAGCACTGTAGAAGCATGGAAAAGAACAGAGAAAAGCCCATGTGGCTCCAACAGAAGGCTCCTTATGCAGCTCAGAAATCCATTAATGACTTATGCGGTTCAAAGTCTTTTAGAGCCTCATGCGGCTCGGGTAGCCCTATGCGGTTCAGAAAAGAGCCACATGGCCTTGAACAGTTCTCCTCTACAGCCAGCCATAAAGTCGCCTCCCAATTAATTTCTCTGACGACAGCTCTGGCACAATGAATGACAGCTCTGACATAAAAGCTGGAATGATGATGGCGTGCTCCTTGGGAAAAGAAAAAAATCTTTCTGACAGGATCCGTCAAGTCCCAAGCACCCCTATGCGGCTGCCCGCTTCATGCGGCTGCCCGCTTCATGCGGCTGCTCGCTTCATACGGCTGCTTGCTTCATGCGGCTGTCCACTTCATGTGGCTGCTCGCTTCATGCGGCTGCTCTCTTCATGCGGCTGCCCACTTCATGCGGCTGCTCGCTTCATGCGGCTGCCCACTTCATGCGGCTGCTCGCTTCATGCGGCAGCCCACTTCATGCGGCTGCCTCCTTCATGCGGCCGCCTCCTTCACGAAGCTGCTGTCCCCATGCGACGGTTACCTTCATGCGGCTAGGACTTGGGGGTCACCCGTATGCGGTTCACTTAGACCGCACTCATGCGGCTCTGTCAGACGCCCCGCTCGTGACGGTTGAGACACGTGGCGATCCTCATGACAAGTTGAGACACGTGGCTGTCTTATCTCCTCGGAGTTATAGCTGCTCGCAAATCCTGACAACCAGATTTAGTGCAATCACCATTATTACTCAAATCAAATCAGATTTGTTATGATTAAGTAAATGGGACACGTGGCGAGAGATCCAAGCTTGTCATAACAAATTATGAAGATTCATTGCAATCAGCATTAATTGCCCATACAGATTTGGCGCAATCAAGAATCAATTGCCCAGATGTAATGCATTCAAGATTAATGGCCCAGATGATTGGCCGCCGACTTTTCAAGGAGGGAATCATTGCAAACCCTAATGATCACACCCCATTCCTATAAATAGCAAGGTGCCATTCCCTTGCAGAAGGATCGGATCCAGAGAAACAAAAAAAATATAGCAAAGTGCCATTCCCTTGCAAAAGAGATCCTCTCCACCCGGCTGGATACACAGAGAGACTAAAGGCGCGCACAGAATAGTCTTCCCATCCAGAAAGCATTTCTTCATCAGAGCCAAGGCTACGTCTGATCGTCCAAGGAGTAAGGCAGAGCGGCCGTCGCTTTCCCGAGCCTCTACCGCCACCCCCCAGAATCAAAACTAAACAATCGTACTTAGACTGCTGTACCTAGGTTTTCGTCCCTAAGCTTTCTTTGTACGAGCGAGTTTGTATTGTGAAGTAAAAGTCCAGTCCTCCCATATAATTGTTCTGTTCTTTTATAATCAATGGCAAACACGATGGCGACTCTGCTGGGGACTAACTTCTCCACGGCTGAGGAGTTGGTGGCACAATCAGACGCAGCCAAACTTGGCTCCACTCAACAAATGCTGGTCGCCCGGTTCGACCAACAGGTATTTGAAGAAATGCTCTCTGACGGGAGCGCTGGCCCGGTCCAGCGGCGAGCCCGCACGAAGAAGGCCAGCAGGGAGTGGAGACCCAAATTATTTGCTCCTCCCCAAGCTCTCGAGGAAGTACTCTCTGTTGCCCGAGACAGCGGAGAAGTCTCGCGTGCGGCCCCACTTCAGACCACAGAGGACTCTGCTGTCCCCAAGTCCGATAGAAGAAAATATTATCATGCCGGACTTGCAGGGGCAAAGAGGAACTCTGTACAATCCAAGCCGCATAAGGGCGCCAGCCGCATGGAGGCTCATGCGGCCGCAACTGTCAACCGCATGGGGAAAACTCATGCGGCCACAAAAGTCAGCCGCATGCAGAAAGCCCATGCAGCCAGAAATTCCAGCCGCATGCAGACAGCCTGCACGGCCACAACTTCTAGCCGTATACAGAAAGTTTATGCAGCCACAAAAGATAGCCGCATGCAGACAGCCTGCACGGCTACACATACCAGCCGCATGCAGACAGCCTGCATGGCCACGACTTCTAGCCGCATACAGAAAGTTCATGCGGCCACAAAGGATAGTCGTATGTAGATAGCCTGCACGGCTACACATACCAGCCGCATGCAGATAGCCTGCACGGCCACGATTTTTAGCCACATACAGAAAGTTCATGCGGCCACAAAGGATAGCCGTATGCAGATAGCCTGCACGACTACACATACCAGCCGCATGCAGACAGCCTGCACGGCCACGACTTCTAGCCACATACAGAAAGTTCATGCGGCCACAAAGGATAGCCGCATGCAGACAGCCTGCACGGCTACACATACCACCCGCATACCATCTACTCCATGCGGCTCGCGGTCAGTCTTTGACTGCCTCTCATACGGCCCTGACCATGAAGGCTCTCTGGAGCATATGCCAGACTCTGTTGTGACCAGCTTGGACTCTTCCTACTACGCACTCTCAGGTGCTAGAAGGAAGAAGTCTCGGGCAGCGCGGGCTCGACGAGCTCAGTCGGCTGTCCCAACTTCTGACTACCAGGGCATCCCGATGACTATTACTCGGGCCCCTGATGGGAAGTTGTACAGAACTACCCGTGTCCAGCCCCCGGCGGCCAACGAACGGGATAGTTATCAAGAATCTCCTAACAAGGATCAGGGGCGAGTACTCACGCTACCCCCACATCAGGGAGCAGGAAGGAGGCCAACGCACTCATCAACCCACAAAGCAGGTGACCCGTGCAACGTGATTCTTCACAAGCGCAAGGAAAGAGACGAAGATTTGACGTGCAAAGAGTCCTGTCAAGGACATCAATGCACCCAAGTCATTGTCAACTGCTGCTGCAACAAGGCAGCAGTACAAAAAGACCGGCGGTCCGTCTTCCAAAGGTTGCAACGCCCAAGCTCAGAAGACGGGGCACTTCTCGTCGCCTCTTGCAATTCTGCTCTAAAGATTCCTGGCAGCGGTAGAGGGAAGAAAACAAATGTCTCCAGCCCGAAAATTTCAACCGACGTAACCAAGAAACTTTCTTCTAAACGGTTGTCCACCACCGTTACAGGAGGAGTTTACCAAGGTACCCGCTCAAAGACAAAATCTGCCACACTTGGAGGCATCGGAGCCGAGGGTAGCACTCCTCCAAACATCCACGATAATCCGGTGTTCCAAGAAGACAATCCAGGGGAAACGGTTCACCCAACAGATGCAGCAGACCCCAACGTCCCCGAGGACGTCCCCAACTCCCAAGACGAGGCGAGCTCTGAAGCTGGGGGTACCACCCTTTCTGAGTCCGAACCAGAGGAGAACATTCCCACATACCCGGACGACTTCTCTGTACAAGGGTATGACTCAGAGGGCACGTCCTCTACCGTTCCTTCCATCTCTCCTTATGTGAGGACGGTGTTTACGACGGACAGCAACCAAGAAGGCCCCAGTGATCGCTAACGCATCGACACTCTGGAGGCCATACTACATGCTTTGGTCAAGTCTGTGGACGAGATCAAAGCAGCCCTTCCAACTATGCAAGAAAGAACGCCTGGCCAAACAAGCTTGGGTCCCGCGGTCAATGCGAAATCGAACTTAGCTGCACCAAACCCGGGCGATAATCCTCCTGAAATATCGGCTCCTACCACTGCAGACGAAGACAGGGAGGCAAGAAGAGAGGTCCAGGAGCTCCGGGCCATGTTCTATGCCCGAGAAAACTGCTAAGACCTCAGGATACGACAACCGTATCCCGCTGTGTGGAGAGATGTTCCCTTCCCACCAAAATATAAACCATTCCACATCAATCCATATGATGGAAAGACATCTACAAGCAGGTACATCACCTACTTCGAAGTCACAACCGACCATCTGCCTCATGACGACGCCATCCTTACGCGACTGTTCATCGGAGCATTGGAAGGGGTCGCCTTCGACTAGTACCACAACTTGTCGGACAATTGCATCCACTCCTTCACCGGCTTCAAACATATGTTCCTGGAGAGGTTCTATGAAGTAGGACAAGACATGACAATGTCCACCCTCATGGACGTCGTTCTGGGAGAAAAGGAGCTGACAAGGAACTATATCGAGCGGTTTTGCCAAACCGCGATGAAGTTGCCTTCCGGTAACCCGGATTCCTCCTTAATTAAAATTTGCCAAAAGAGGTTGCTTCCCACAATCAGCCTCTCGATGGGCGAAAGTCAATTCAAGGATTGGAAGACGTTCATCATCAGTGCTACTAGCGCAGAAGACAAGGTGAAGAAAGCCCGCCAACTGGGATTGCACATCTTGGAAGGGGAAGACAAGGGCAAACGCCCTAACGTCAACAACAACAATGGTGGTAACTCCTCCAGCAACCGAGACAACAAGGGCAAGCAGGCTATGGTGGCCGATACAGCCCTAAAGCCCGAATCAAAGCCAGCAGAAAAGCAGTGGCCTCAGATGACCTACTCCTTCGAGGATGGCCATGTTAAACCCATCTTAGACATGCTCATCCAAGGAGGACGAATTCATCTCCCTCCTCCCAGGCGTGAGCCTCGTCCTGCAGACTTGGAGAACCCTAAATACTGCCACTATCATCGCTATGTCCACCATGCTACACATGATTGCTACCAACTGAAGCGATATATCCAGCATCTCATCGATTCTAAGGCCATGGCCATTGATTTCGAAGAGGTGACTGTAGCAGCCAACATGTTGTCAGTACAATTCGGCAACTTCCCTCCGACAAGGACTCAAGACGGAGTAGTACCTGTCCCCCGAGCAAGGATGGAGGTTGCTAACCTTCCACCTCCCCGAGACCAAGCTGCTGGTCTAGTACCCCTTACCACATCACGAGGGAAGATCATGTGGGTCCATCCGGACTTGGTACCTGAGGTGACTCAGTCCGCGCCTCCCTCCACCAGCAAGAAAAAGAATGGAAAAGTCAAATCATGCCGCCTGATCTCGACAGAGGTCGAAGAAGCTACTGCTGTTGTTACCCGCTCCGGCACACAAACCCATTCTCCACTGGGTAACTCAGCTGAGGACCATCAGCCGACAGCCGCTGATGCTTCCGGACCTTCGCAGCCTTCGACGACCGACAAGCCTAGGCCGAAGGAGACTCGCTTCGACAAATCGCTCCGAAGGGAGACGCCTCATAGGCTGGAGAGGCCGTACAACTTTGACATCCTGGCACAATTGGCCAACACACCGGCCAAACTATCGCTATACGAACTCCTGAGACTCTTCAAGGATGTTCGTATCGCACTAAGCGAGGCACTCCAGAATGCCGACGCATATCTAGCTCAGTCCAATCTCACTGGGGAAAGCTCACCTGCAGATCTCCAGGACAGCGCTTGCACAGGGTCAATGCCGAACATTATCTTCACTCCGCAAGATATGCTCATTAAGACCAACCTGTACGATCGCCCTCTGTACTATACTGGGTACATCGGCGATATCAAGGTGGATCCGATGCATATTGATCCCGGTTCTTCCATAAGCATCATCCCGAAAAGCTTACTACACCATCTGCGCATCCCAATGCATCGCCTGACGCCGACAAGCACCGCCATCAGCGGTTTCAATTCGGGCAGGAGTTACCCGATCGGGAAGATTCGTTTAAAGTGCCAAATTGGCGAGCTTCAGTCAGAAGTGACCCGTTATATCATAGATACGGACACTTCCTACAATATTCTCCTCGGGCGTCCTTGGATACACGATTACATGATCGTGCCCTCCATACTGCACCAATGCTCCAAGTACGTCGACAAGCACGGCTTCGTGAGAACAGAATTTGCCGACATCGATCCCTTCAAAGGGGTCGAATCCTACTACTCAGACTCATGCTTGTATGAGAAATCGAAGAAGCATCTCGCCGAAGGAGATACTCAAGCTCAAACTGAAGCAGCATCTGGATCAGAAGAACCTCTGACGATCCACCTCCAAGCCCGTAAGCCTGGCATAACTGCGCCCCTTACAGCCACTCTGCGTAAGGACGCAATTAGCCTCTCTGCACAGGAGAAACACATGGTAATCCGACTACCAAGGTCTGGCCAAGTGCCAAGACCCACGACAGAGCCACTGACAATCAGGCTGTCTAAAGCTAGCCAGCAACAAGCAGAGGAGCTCAATCCCTCTGTCAAGCCAATGACGATCCGTCTTCCCAGGATGAATCGGCAGCCGAGCGCTAAGCCAGGGACTGCTAAACAGCCAACAACTCCCCGTCCAGCACCGACCACCAAGCTGGGGGTGGCTAGTACACCAACGACCCCACGTTCTGCTCCACCCATGGAGCCCCTGATGATTAAGCTGCCTAAGTCACCCTCTCAGTCCTCATTTACACAGGGGGTAGCTGAAGAAGAGTCAGAACTGGCCAAGTATGTGGCTGCTTACACTGATGCACCATCCGCAGATGATGTAATCCCACTGGAAAGGATACCTTACTTCATCAATAAAGGGCTGTCTTTGAACTACCTCGAGCTTAATAAGCTTTGTACAATGTATGCTATGGAATACGGTATAGGCACTCACCTACACATGCAGGTGACAAATGTCTACACTGCAAACCCACTTACTCCAGTGGAAGACGCTTACCGCATAGTCGAGGGAGAAGACCATCCAATCATCTTCGGCCGGAAGAATGATCCACAACCCTTCAGGGTAGAAGAAGTTGATCTCGAACCCGACACCGAAAGATTGCCCCTTTATCTGTATAGTCCCCGATCCAAGTACCTTATGCAAAAACAAGGGTATGATCTGGAAACTACACCAGGCTTGAACTACGGCACTGGACGGCGATTACCCTTACAATCGTCGGTCCCGACTGGAAAACCACGAGATTACTACAACAAAACCAGATGTGGGCTAGGTTATGTTACACCGGCAACAACCCCTGAAAGCTCAGACGAGGAATGCGACTGGCATTCACACTCAGCCGGATCACCTACTTCTGATTCAGATGTCAGCATCGAAGACATGCTCAGGCAAGTCTGGTCCGTCAATATGGCATTTGCCGACGCCTACGAAGAAGATGAAGACATTCCCGAACTTCTTGCACTAGAGCCATGGGCACAACAACTAAATGCGCAGTGGGAGAAGCGGTTCGAACAAAGAGAGCCTCCCACCGAGGATGAGGTTGTACAAGTCGATCTCTATGATGAGTCCTCTCCAAAGCCCATCTTCGTCAGCAAGAATCTGACAGACGAAGAGCGAGAATCACTACTGCAACTCGTCAAAGAATACATCGACGTGTTCGCCTGGAGCTACGAAGATATGCCAGGACTAAACCCTGAGATTGCACTTCATAAACTCAACGTCCGTCCGGACGCAAGACCAGTCAAACAACAACAGCGACAATTTTGTCCCGACGTCATGAATGCCATTAAAGCTGAGGTCAACAAACTGATAGCCAGCGGCTTCATCCGTGAGGAACAGCATCCTGACTGGGTCGCCAACAAAGTACCTGTCCTCAAGAAAAGTGGAAAGATTCGAATCTGTATCGACTTTCGCAATCTGAACGAGGCGTGTCCTAAAGATGAGTTCCCTCTCCCTATTACGGACATTATGATTGACAACACCTGCGGCTTCGAGCGCATGTCATTCATGGATGGTTTCTCGGGATACAACCAAATCAAGATATCTGTCGACGACGAGAAGCACACATCATTCCGAACACCGATTGGCACATACTATTACACAGTCATGCCTTTCGGTTTAAAGAACGCTGGCGCCACTTATCAAATAGCTATGAGCGTCATCTTTAGAAACCACTTGCGCAAGACTGTGGAATGCTACGTCGACGACATCGCCGTCAAAAGCCGCTCTAAGGAAGATCATCTGCATGATCTGATGATAGTATTTGACCTAATACGAGCGCACAATTTGAAAATGAATCCCACAAAATCCTTCTTGGGCGTATCCAGCGGGAAGTTCTTGGGTTTCATCATCACCTCCCAGGGTATCCACGTAGACCCTGAGAAGACGAAGGCAATCATGGAGATGGGTCCCCCGAGAAATCTTCGTGAACTCCGAGGCCTTCAAGGGAGGCTAGCCTACATCAGAAGATTTATCTCCAACCTCTCCGGACGATGCCAGCCTTTCACCCACCTCATGAAGAAGGGCGTTTCATTCGTATGGGATGAAGAATGCCAGCGTGCCTTCGACAGCATTAAAGAATACCTGACGAACCCTCCGGTCCTGGTAGCCCCGATTGCTGGAAGACCATTCTTGCTCTATGTACGAGCAATGGAACATTCTCTCGGTGCTCTGCTAGCACAAAACAACGATGCAGGCCATGAGCAAGTCATATATTACCTCAGCTGAATGATGATGGGGCCGGAGCATCGATACACTGCCGTAGAGAAAGAGTGCCTTGCTCTGGTTTTCGCCATTCAGAAGATGCGACACTACGTCACAGGATAAACCATCTACGTCATATCAAGAGTCAACCCCCTCAGGGTCCTCATGACTAAACCAGGCGCACTCAGCTCTTGTCTCGCTACCTGGGCGATATTATTGTCCCCCTACCACATGATCTTCGTTCCGCAAAAGGCTGTTAAAGGTCAAGCTCTGGCAGATTTTTTAGCAGCTCATCCAGGTTCGGAGTCAACCAAAATAGACGAAGAGATTCTAGACGAGGTCGCTAATTCAAATGTGGCCTCCCATGATACCATATGGTGAATGTTCTTCGACGGCGCTTCTAGAACTGGGCCCAAGGGCAACATCGTCGCTGGAGTCGGAATAGTGCTAATTTCTCCTACCGGGTTGGTGATCAATCGAGCTTATTCCCTCACGGAGCCCTATTCAAACAATGTGGCCGAGTACAATGCTTTAGTCATTGGCCTCCGACTTGCAAAAGAGCTGGGGGTAGAACACCTTGAAGCATACGGTTATTCGCAGCTAATCGTCAACCAGATCCGGGGTTCATACGAAGTTCGCCATGAAGACATGATCCCCTATCACCAAAATAGCGATTGACATCATCTCGTCCTTAGAAGGGTTCTTCACAGAACACGTTACCAGGCTCCAGAACATTGAAGCCGATGCCCTAGCGGACCTTGCCGCTTCCTTAGCAGTTCCGAATCATGCTCATCATCTGGTTGACATCATAGGCCGTGAGTTGGTCTGTCCCAGGAATAATGTTCAATGTGTTGAGAGTTACTCCACGCGGACAGTCGACGAAGCACCAGACTGGAGACAACCATTCATCGATTCCGTAGTCTACGACATCCTGCCAGAGAATCCGAAGGAGGCCACTTCTATCAGAAGACGTTCCCTCAGATTCTTCTACGATACAGAGACAAAAATGCTATATCGGCGATCATACGATGGATTACTGCTTCGATGTCTGTCGAATATAGAAGCTAAAGAAGCCGTGCGTGAAGCTCATGATGGCATCTGCGGGGCCCATCAGCCTGGCCCGAAACTATAAGATCGCCTTCGCCGAATGGGTTACTACTGGCCCACAATGGTCGCAGACGCAATAGACTATGCACGAAAATGCAAAGCCTGTCAAGTTCACGTAGATTTCATCCACCAGCCATCCGAGTTTTTACATCCGACGGTGGCATCCTGGCCCTTCGAAGCATGGGGAATGGACATCATTGGTCCGATCACTCCACCTTCGTCCAGAGGATATCGTTTCATAATCGTAATCACAGATTACTTCTCCAAATGGGCGGAGGCTGTTCCGCTTGCAGAAGTAAAGACTTCAAACGTGATCAACTTCCTCAAGCATCACGTCATTTATCGCTTTGGACTGCCCCAAAGGATCATCCATGATAATGGTCCGCAGTTCGCAAGCCACGCCTTCTATCGGTTTTGCGATAAACACCGAATCCAGAATATTGCTTCAACACCATACAATCCAACGGCTAATGGTCTGGCTGAAGCATTCAACAAAACAATCATCAAGCTTCTCAAAAAGTTCGTGTCATCAAACAAACACGACTGGAATAAAAAGCTCGGCGAATGCTTGTGGGCATACCGTACTACAGTACGGACGGCCACTGGGAACACGCCATTCTCTCTGGTATATGGGAGTGAGGCAGTTCTCCCACTAGAGACTCAAATCCCCTTGCTCCGCGTCGCTCTCACCTATTGGTTGACAACAGATGATAATCACCATCGCCGACTGCAAGAGTTGGAGGCCTTGGATGAGAAGCGCCTATTAGCTCAACAACGAATCGAGCTGTACCAGGCACGCATCTCCGGAGCCTTCAACAAGAAGGTTAAAATCAGAACATTCCAAGTGGGCGACCTCGTTCTGGCGGTTCGGAGGCCGATGGTTATGACTCACAAAATCGCCGGCAAGTTCCAGCCAAAGTGGGAAGGCCCGTTCATCATCGATGCTGTTTTCTCTAATGGAGCTTACCGCCTCGCAAAACAAAATGGAGACTTGCTCATGTTGTCCATCAATGGCAAGTTCCTAAAGAAGTATTATGTCTGAAACGACATCTGTTAGGGTGTTGAGTTATGTACCCGCTGGTACCGCTGAACTCACATCCCGCCTACAAATCTGTCACAGCAATGAGTTACGTACCCCCTGGTACCGCTGAACTCACATCTCAAAAATAAATCTTCCGAAGCAATGAGTTACGTACCCCCTGGTACCGCTGAACTCACATCCCGACTACAAATCTTCCAGAATGACGAGTCATGTACCCGCTCGTACCGCTGAACTCACATGCCGACTCCAAATCTCCCAGATTGTCGAGTTATGTACCGGCAGGTACAGCTGAACTTACACTCTGATCACTACAGATGAATCTATACCACGTCTTTTAGGTAGTAAGTCATGTATGATTATACCCCTGAACTTTCTTCCCAAAAAGAGCTCACTCCTTATGATCCAATACCCGCACTTTTAGTGCACAAAAAGGGTAACAGATCCACAGATTTTCTGAAACAACCACGTCGATGTTACCTCTGAGTTGTTTCACTTCCACCAAAAATAAACCGCCCCCTCACATAGAACTTCCATGTCCTCATTACCTCTGAGTTGTCCTATGTTCCCTTCATGGAGCCCACTCCTGCCATGTCCTCATTACCTCTGAGTGGGAAGGCTCCATCGAAGAAAATCTCATATTTACCACGTCCTTACTACCTCTGAGTAAGTATGTTGGTTCCCTCCCAACTTATTATCCGTATCCAGAACCAGGGTACGCCAAGGATAGTAGGTCCACAAAAAGTCTCCCATTGGGGCAACTATTACAAGCAAAGAATAGAGCGAATGTATTCCGGTCATTCAAAAATGATTACATTCACATGACTACATCTCATGAGCAAGCCAGCAAAGTTCTATGTCATTTCATTCAGACAAAAAGGAAAAAGATTACATTGATGTCCAAAAGAAGCAAAACACAAACTGCAGCTAAAGACAGACAGAAATATTAAGACAAAAGACGGACATTTATGAGGGCCCACGAATCCTAGTTGCGGGGGCGCATATACCAATCCCTCAATCATTTTGCATATGAAGGATCTACTTGAGCAAAATCTTCGCCCGGGGTAGGAAGGTCAGAACTCCCAGTACTACCGCCGTCAAACTGGGGCTCCTCCTTTACAGCAATGGACGCCAGCTCTCCTTTTTGTTCCTCTGTTGTTGGTATTACCTCCTCCTTAACAAACGATGACTCTTGTTTGAGAGGAGACAGCAGCTCTCCCTTCACAATGATCTCAGCCTTCGGCAGGGATGCTACAGGAATCAAAAATAAAAAGAAACATAGTTAGATGGTCAGAGCCTTATGCGGCCCAATCCAGACGAACTCATGCGGCCCTGTTTGAGAGGGCTTCATGCGGCTCGACTCAGAGGGACTTATGCGGCTCTGTTCGAAGGGTCATTATGCGGTTCAGTTGGTGAAGCGTCTATGCGGCCACTAGACAACTCCCATGCGGCTCGAACATGGAGTATACCCCCATGCGGCTCGGACATGGGACGTACATGCGGCCCATACAAATTGAACAGTTCGAAGAAAATGAGGAACGCATTAAAGGCTTGTGCATAAAGCATGCAACAGAGCCGTCTTTGGTATGGTTTCAAAATATGTGATCCACCCAAACCCTTACCAGCAATGGGGGGTGAACGTCGGGGTGAACTTCAGGCGCCGCGGCTGATGAAGAAGCCACTCCCTTACCCTTTGCCGCAGTCGCAGCCTTGGAAGACTTGGGGGCCATTGTCGATGATGATCGGAGAAAGAAGACGAAGGCAGAAATCTAGGGCAGGAAGAGTTGAAGGCAGAAAAAAAGTAAAGAAGCCTCTCTACCCAAAAGACGCTCTTATTTATAGGCAGAAAGGGGGGGACGCTTCGATCCGCGTGCTGCAAAACTGACCCTTCAGTCATCGAAGCAAATCCGAGGCAAATCCGAACCGACCCTTAGGATCCTGCTCCAAAAGGCGGCTTCAAATCTAAAGCAAATCAAGGGCAATAAATGAGGTACACACGTGGCAAGGAGACGTGGCAGAGAGCATATGCGGCCAGACAGGCCATGCGGCCAGAAACAGCCCATGCGGCTAGCAAGGCCATGCGGCCAGAACATCTCATGCGGCTAAGAAGTCCATGCAGTTAGAATACCCTATGCGGCCAGAAGATCTTATACATAGCCATGCTTCTTATTCAAAGTATTTCAATTTTGCAAATTGAAAACCTTGAAGGGGGTCTTGTAGAAGCATGGAAAAGAACAGAGAAAAGCCCATGTGACTCCAACAGAAGGCTCCTTATGCGGCTCAGAAATCCAGTAATGACTTATGCGGTTCAAAGTCTTTTAGAGCCTCATGCGGCTCGGGTAGCCCTATGCGGCTCAGAAAAGAGCCACGTGGCCTTGAACAGTTCTCCTCAACAGCCGGCCATAAAGCCGCCTTCCAATTAATTACTGTGACGACAGCTCTGGCACAATGAATGACAGCTCTGACATAAAAGCTGGAATGATGATGGCGTGCTCCTTGGGAAAAGAAGAAAATCTTTCTGACAGGATCCGTCAAGTCCCAAGCACCCCTATGCGGCTGCCCGCTTCATGCGGCTGCCCACTTCATGCGACTGCCTCCTTCATACGGCCGCCTCCTTCACGAAGCTGTTGTCCCCATGCGGCGGTTACCTTCATACGGCTAGGACTTGGGGGTCACCCGTATGCGGTTCACTTAGACCGCACTCATGCGGCTCTGTCAGATGCCCCGCTCATGACGGTTGAGACACGTGGCGATCCTCATGACAAGTTGAGACACGTGGCTGTCTTATCTCCTCGGAGTTATGGCTGCTCGCAAATCCTGACAACCAGATTTAGTACAATCACCATTATTACTCAAATCAAATCAGATTTGTTGTGATTAAGTAAATAGGACACGTGGCGGGAGATCCAAGCTTATTATAACAAATTATGAAGATTCATTGCAATCAGCATTAATTGCCCATACAGATTTGGCGCAATCAAGAATCAATTGCCCAGATATAATGCAATCAAGATTAATGGCCCAGATGATTGGCCGCTGACTTTTCAAGGAGGGAATCATTGCAAACCCTAATGATCACACCCCACTCCTATAAATAGCAAGGTGTCATTCCCTTGCAGAAGGATCGGATCCAGAGAAACAAAAAAAATATAGCAAGGTGCCATTCCCTTGCAAAAGAGATCCTCTCCACCCGGCTGGACACACAGAGAGACTAAAGGCGCGCACAGAAGAGTCTTCCCATCCAGAGAGCATTTCTTTATCAGAGCCAAGGCTACGTTTGATCGTCCAAGGAGTAAGGCAGTGTGGCCGTCGCTTTCCCGAGCCTCTACCGCCACCCCCCAGAATCAAAACTAAACAATCGTACTTAGACTGTTGTACCTAGATTTTCATCCCTAGGCTTTCTTTGTACGAGCGAGTTTGTATTGTGAAGTAAAAGTCCAATCCTCCCATATAATTGTTCTGTTCTTTTATAATCAATGGCAAACAAGCACCTTTTGTTTAGGTCTTTCCTGAGATAGGTTCCTAGAATGACGTGCCCGTTCATATCTTTTAAGCTCCTTAAATAGCTGATGGGAGAAATCGAAAGAAGTGTCCATGAATTTTTTTTCTTTTCGTTTCTTCTTTCTGTTGATGGCAATGGTTCTTTGTAGAAACCCTTCAACGGTCAAGAGCTCAACATTCGTGAGCCTTTCTGTGCCACCAAAATTCGATGTTGTTCTTCTGTATACCGCGTCTTCGGATGTTGGTTTGCTGTGCTTTACATCATCGACGATCTTCTACCCGAATATAGATGATTTTGATGGTAAGTTCCAATAAAGAAAACCAGTGGTTTCTATACATGAGAGTCATTCATGAATTTTGTTTAACTTGCGCCGCTTTATACTAAGACTGTTTTGAAGACAAGCGCTGATTTGTAGAAATGAGGCGCGTGTTGTAGACGTGCGTCTGAAATTCTGAGAAGAAATGTGTACTGCAATCCAGTGCCTGACTTCGGTCAGAGGCACATGTTGTAGATGTGCGCCTGAAATTCTGAGAATAGGTGCGTATTGCAGTCCAGTGCCTAACTTCGATCAGAGGCGCATGTTGTAGACGTGTGCCTGAAATTCTGAGAAGAGACGCGTACTGCAATCCAATGCCTGACTTCGATCAGAGGCGCATGTTTTATCATAGGCACCTATAGGCCGACTCTGATGATGTGCGCAAGTTGATCAAAGGCGCACAGTTTGATAAATTTTGCTAATTTTTTTCTTTCTTTGTTGATATTTGCAGAAATCTGGTTGGCAGGATTCTTCAGAACTGGCATTGGCGACTTGGATGCTGTAAGGGGCATTCTTCTGACACTCACATCAGACATCTCATGCGATTCTGACGCTCAAATCAGACAGCTCAGGACTCTCCATGTTCTAGAAGGGTCTTCCTCAGATAGTAGGAAGGGCCTTTATACATGAGAGTTGGACGGTGGAGAGACAGAATTAGGAATCGTATCACGAGGGTGATCTCATTCCTAATTCTCATGACGAGTCGTCTCTTCTCCACCAGTTGTATTGACAACAGCTTATCTTTGAGCTGCTGTACTTTGGGGTTCTCTTCTCGTCTTTCTGAGAGAGAATACCAGAGTTAGTTCCATTATCTGGATCGTTGCTTCAGGTCGAGACGACAAGGAACTGGCATTAACAAGAAGATCCAAAGATGTAATAGACCTTCTTTTGTTAGAATGAAAATCCGAGATGTAATAGATTTCCATTAAGATGTATCTAGAATGAAAATCAGAGATGTAATAGATTTTCATTAAGATGTAACTATGTTTTTAAAGAAGGAATAAAGAATAATTTTCTCTTCTTTATGATTTGATTTAATGTGATGATATAGAAAGTAGAATCCAGAGGTAATGTGGACGTGAATTTATTTTTTTCTATAAATGATCTTCAAGTCCACTGGGACTTAAAAACATAATATTGTGTCAAAAAGGACAATACCTGGATTTATCATAAAGAAAAGATATCTTTTAAAACAGTTGGGTTTCAAAAGACGGAATTGATGATTTTGATAGACTTCACAAGAATTTATTATAAATGTAGGCCCATTCCCGCAATGAAGTAGAGATGAAAAGACGGGTAAATCAGCATGACTTTTCAAAGAAAGGTCGCTTCAATTCTAAAGAATAAATGAAGATCTTTTCACAAGATGAACGAACATGCCTTTTCAAGAAAAGGTTGTTTCGATTCGCGAGACAGAATGTTTAGCCCCCTCTTTTTTTGTCTATAAATAATATGGAACTTTTCTAAGAGCATCATTCACCCCTTTTCCTTCTTTTACAAATGTCTTCAGAAGAAATGCCTGGGGAGACGGGAGTTATCCTAAAGATCGAAGCCAACCTCGACACTCCTTCCGATGAGCCTCCGCTGCCTATTCAGCCAGAAGTCAGAGAAAGTTCGGCTGTCCCTGGATAGAAATGGGACATTTTTGCCGAACAAGTGGATCCTGGGAGTACTGCTGAAGAAGAAGAAGCTCTGAGGAAGGTTGCCTGTGAACTGCTGGTGTCATCGGACAATAATGTCTTTGAGCTTCTTGCGAAATATGTTTTCAATCAAGAGGGCTCCGGTCCTCGTTAATTTTATGTATTTTTTTTGTCTAAATTTATGCAAATAAGGAATTTTATTTACATTCTGAGTCTCTGTGTTGATATACACATATTCTTTTCTCTTCAAACATAATATTTCTTGAGAAATTTTCCAATAATGGGCATCATGGCGACTCGACCATCCATACCAGTCAATTGATATGCTCCATTGGAGAAAACTTTACTTACAACATAAGGTCCTTCCCACTTTGCTTCGAATTTGCCTTTGCTCATGTGCGTTATAGTCATAGGACGTCTAACGGTTAGAACTAATTCTCCTTTCTAAAATGTTCGGACTTTGACTTTACGGTTGAAGGCTTTTGATAGACGAGCTTGGTCTAACTCAATATGTTGTTGATCTAGGAGCCGTTTTTCGTCAAGCGCTTCAAGCTCCTGAAGTCTCAAGCGATCATTGTTTTCAGTTGTTAGTTCATTGGCAATGGCAATCCTTAAGGAAGGGATCTGGATTTCTAATGGTAAGACAGCCTCGCATCCGTACACCAAAGAGAAAGGTGTGCAGCATGTAGGAGTACATATAGTAGTACGGTAAGCCTATAGACATTCTCCAAGCTTCTCACTCCAGTTTCGTTTATTGGTAGAAACAAACTTCTTGAGAAGTTTGATGATGGTTTTGTTAAATGCTTCTGCCAACCCATTAGCTGCAGGATTGTAAGCCGTAGAAGCAATATTATTGATCATGTTGTCATTGCAGAATCGAGTAAATTTCTGACTGATGAATTGTGGCCCATTATCGTGAATGATTCGTCGAGGAACACCGAACCTGTAAATCACGTAATGTTTGATAAAGTTGATTATGCTGCTTGTCTTGACCTCAGTTAGAGGTATAGCTTCAGCCCATTTTGAGAAATAATCAGTTATGGCTAATATGAACCGATCTCCTCAAGATGAGGGAGGATTGATAGGACCAATGACATCCATTCCCCAAGCTTCAAACGGCCAGGATGCTGTCGTCGGGTGAAGGAATTCTGACGGTTGATGAATGAAGTCAGCGTAGATTTGACATGCTCGGCACTTTCTTGCATACTCGATTGCATCAGATACCATCGAGGGACAATAATAACCCATTCGGCGAATACGATCCTGCAATTTAGGACCAGGTTGATGTGCACCACAAACACCGTCATGAGCTTCACGAAGTATTTGTTTTGCTTCTTCCCCCGTAAGACAACGTAGGAGTAAGCCGTCGAATGTTCGTCGGTAGAGTGTCTTTGTAGTATGATTGTAGTAAAGTCTAAGTGACCGTCGTCGAATTGTTGTGGCCTCCTTAGGGTCTTCAGGTAGGATATCATGGACTATAAAGTCTATGAAAGGAGTTCGCCAGTCCTCATCGATGGCACAAATTTCAACCGAATTGTTGAATTCCATGTCTGGGTTGTTAACTTCCATATTTAAGTTATTCTGGACACAAAACAACTCTCTATTAGTGATGACGATCATTTGTTGTCTTCTGACGGGAATTGCTAATACTGTTGCAAGATTGGCAAGAGCATCATCTTCTGTATTACATGCTCGACGTACGTGCTCGATAAAGAAGCCTTTGAATGAAGTAGCCATCCTGATCGCCGCATCATAATATAGAACCAAATCTTGATGTCGAACTTCGTATGTGCCTCTAACTTGATTGACAATCAGTTTGAAGTCTCCGTAAACTTTAATATATTCAATATCTAATTGTTTATCCAATTGGAGACCGATGAGCAGAGCGTTGTATTCAGCCACATTGTTGGAACATGATTCATCTAAAGAATAAGCTCTTTGGATAGCTAATCCTTCTGGTGAGACGAGAACGACTCCAACTCCAGCAACAATAGCACCTTTTGGCCCAATTCGGGATGCACCATCAAAGAATAGATGCAAATAAGAATTTCTTTTGAGATCATATTGGATTCCAAGGTTTCATCTGGAATATCATCATAGATTTTAGATGTTTCAGGAACTAGATAAGCTACTAGAAAGTCAGCAAGAGCTTGACCTTTAACAGACTTTTGAGAAACATAAACCATATCATATTATGCTAACAATATGGCCCATGTCACAAGCCAAGAATTGAGGGTACTAGGCTTCTTCATCAGGACCCTGAGAGGATTAACTCTAGAAATAACATGAATAGTTTAGCCAGTGATATAATGTCTCATCTTTTAAACAGTAAACATCAAAGCTAGACATTCTTTTTCTACTGGAGTGTATCGGTGCTCAACTCCAATCATCATGCGGCTAAGGTAGTAGATAGTCTGCTCATGACCTTCTTTATTTTTCTGAGCTAATAAAGCACCTAAAGAGTGGTCCATTGCTCGAACATACATCAGGAAAGGTATTCCTGACACTTGAGGCACTAGAACTGGAGGGTTCATCAAGTACTATTTTATGTCTTCAAATGCCTGTTGACATTCTTCAGTCCAAATAAAAGACACACCTTTCTTCATGAGTTGAGTGAACGGTCTACAGCGTCCGGAGAGATTTGAGATGAATCTCCTGATGTACGCAAGCCGTCCCTGGAATCCTCGTAGCTCTTTTAGGTTGCGTGGATGATGCATCTCTTGAATGGTTTTGATTTTCTCAGGGTCAATGTGTATACCTTTAGAGGTAATAATGAATCCAAGAAATTTGCCACTAGAGACTCCCAGGAATGACTTGGTGGGATTCATCTTGAGTTGATGCTGGCACATTAGATCGAAAATAGTTCTCAAATCTTGAATATGGTCTTCTTTTAAACGACTTTTGACAGCAATGTCGTCAACATAACATTCAACATTCTTTCGTAAATGATCACGAAAGATGGTACTTATGGCTCACTGATAAGTTGCACCAGTATTCTTAAGACCAAATGGCATGACAGTGTAGCAATAGACACCAAGAGAAGTACGAAAAGATGTATGTTTCTCAACTTTTGGATGCATCTTGATTTGATTGTATCCTGAAAATCCATCCATAAAGGACATACGTTCAAATCTGCAAGTATTTTCAATCATGACATTAGTGATTGGGAGAGGGAATTCGTCTTTGGGATAAGCTTCATTAAGGTCTCTGAAGTCGATGCATACCCGGACTTTCCCTGTCATCTTCAAAATTGGGACAACATTAGCCACCTAATCTGGATGTTGTTCTTCTCTGATGAAACCTCAGGCGATGAGTTTCTTGACTTCAGCTTCTATGGCATCCATCATGTCTGGTCAAAATCGACGTTGTTGCTGTTTGACTGGCTTCGTATTTGGCAGAATGTTGAGCTTATAGGTGGCGATTTGAGGATCCAACCCCAACATGTCTTCATAGCTCCAAGCGAATACATTAATATATTCCCTAATGAGTTGGATTAGTTCCTGTTTATCCGCTTCAGGGAGGCTTTTGCTGACAAATATCGGTTTTGGGGAATCTTCATCTCCAATATTGACTTAAACCAACTGATCTTCAGTAGGTGGCTCACGTTGCTCAAAGCGAAGCTCCCATTGAGTATCCATCCTTTGTGCCCAAGGATCAGATTCGGAAGCTTCGACAAAGTCTTCGTCATCTTTCGAGAACTTAGCAGTCACTATATTGGAAGATAGAGCCACGCAATGGACGTGCCCTACACTGGTGTCTGAATCCCATGAGATAGAATCAGAAGAGTTAGATCGTTCTTCTTCCTCGGATTCGGAGGCTTCTGGAGTCGGAGTTGGTGAAGTATAACCTAATCCCCGCTTCGTTTTGCCATAGTTTTGTTGTGATTTTCCTTTCGGAGCAGGAATACGAATAGGAGTTCGCCTTCCTTTGTCGCCATTGAGACCAGCTTTAAAATTATAGCCCATCTTTTGAATAACATCTTCTGATTGCTGACTATAACGACGTAGTTGAAGTCTTCCGTTATCGTAATTTTCTTCTTCACTATCGGGCGTGATCTTTTGTTCCATTCCTTTACCCAAAAGTATAGGAAGTTTATCTTTCTTCCTGAAAGAACTAAGAAGAAGGAGTCTTGCATTGGCTCGAGCAATACTTTGTTTCGGGAAGCTTCAACTGCTCCTATGTTAAGTGGTTCGAAGTTATCTAAAAATTTTAAATAACTTCGAGTATAATAAAAGACATCAGTATACTGTAAAGGAGATGCTACTTTATTGATTTGTACATCATCATTTACAACATGATTCTTAGCCTTCACAGAAGGCTTAGTAAGATTGATAACCAGAGGAGGAGAAGGAGAAGGAGGAGGTTTGTTACGACGAAGGTCGATAACAAGAGGCTTAGAAGAGGTGAGCTCCCTTTGTTCTTTTTCCACAGCAGGAGGCTGTTTGTTATGAGAGAAAAGATATATAATTAATGTCTGAGAAGAAGAAGGGCAAATAGTACGTCCTTTGACAGGGATCACGAGAACATCTTTTGTAGTATGCTTCTGATCCTCCTCACTATCCATTACCAATACAACTTTCATGAACTCCTCTTTGTACATCCGAGAGTCCGTAAAATATGCTTCAACCCCTCTGAAAGGATTCAAGTCGGCTACTTCCTTTTGAACTTCTCCATTGGCATCCACATATTTGAAGCATTGATGTAAAGTGGATGGTACAATGTTATGTTCATACAGAAAGGGTCTTCCTAGCAAAGCATTGTAAGAGCCGTGATTGTTGATCACGTAGAAAGTAACCTTCGTATGAAGATTGCCTATTTGAACTTTCAGGCGAATCTTTTCCAAAGGTTCACTTCTCCCAGAATTGAATCCCAGGATTGTCATGATGGTTGTTGAAAGGTTACGCACAGGAATCTTCAATGCATCTAGTAGAGTCTTTGGCATGATGCTGAGCGCAGACCCAAGATCGATCAGGATACCATCAACCTTCATGGTATCAACATATCCCGTGAAGTAGAGGGGTCGATCATGACGATTATCTTCTAACAGCATATCGTCTTGTGTGAAGGTGATGTTTGGCATCAGCTCCATCACACTATGACAATGAAGGCATGTTACAGGCTCTTCCTCTGGTTTCTTGAGAAGTGCCAGACAAGTATCAGCTTGCGTTAAAGCTTCACTCAACGTTTCTCGAGTCTCCCTCGAAAGACGGAGTAGCTCAAATATTGACAATCTTGCCGGAGTATTGGCCAGTTGAGCCAGTATATCAAAGTTATATGGCTTTTCAAGTCCCAAAGTTGGAGCTTTCTTTAATACTTTGTCAAAATAGACAGGCTGTTTTCCTTTGTCGGTTGTCGTCGGTTTGGAAAGAGTTGCCTCTATCTGGGGTGACGAAGCTGACGGGACATTGACAGCAGGAGAAGACGATGCTTGAGGAGCCTCCAGAGCTGGAGCAGGGTCTTCTTGACCTTATGAGTAGTCTCTTAGGTAAGTTTTCCCAGACCTGGTACTAGTCAAGACTTCTTTCTCAGATACGGGCTCAAAGGACACCATATTGCAGTTCTTTGCCTGGATCTTGTTTCTGGAAGATTTCTTGCAGCGAGATGGAGAGTTTGTCCAGTAACCTAAACCAACCCGAGATTGGTTGTGAGAAAGACATAGAGAAAGAGGTACAGGAGACCCCTTTCCATGATTCAAACCAGAGAACTCTTGTAGATCGTATCCCATCTTCGTCATGAGTTCATGAGATTGTGGACTGTACAGATGGAAAGCTGGTTGGTATTTGGCTTCTGATTTTGACAATGTTGTCTTATCAGTGGAAGAAGAAGAAGGATTATCTGCTGCCGGGATGAAGGTAGCAGTTAGAGGTAGAAGACAAGGCTCACCAAATGAAATCACATGATATGATTTATTTTTAGTGGCCTTTTTGGACTTGGAGGAAGAAGATGTTGTTTCAAAGTCTGCCACTAAATCAGGATGTATCCATATGATCTCTCTTTTATCAGTAGACAGAGGAACAAGACCATCTGTCCGTGCTGGTGGAAGATTGACAATCTCCAGAGTAGTTCTCGGAATGGGGACAACGTCGTATTGTACAAGTTGAGCTGGAAAATCTCCAAACTGTAAGGAGACGACATTAGCCATTACAGTTTTCTCGTATTGCTGGAGAGTGATTGCACCAGAATTGACCATCTCTTGTATTTTACCCTTGAGCACATAGCACGCTCGAGTCAGATATCCAATAAACCTGTGGTAAACACAATATTTAGGATGGTCAGTCTTACCAACTTCATCTGGCCTTTTAGGTTCTGGCAGTTGGAGTTTGTTGCTCTTGATGAGGCAATCAAAGAAACTCATGATGTCATCTTCATCGAAAGAGTATTCTTCTTTTGGACGAGGTGCCCGTTATGGTGGTGCTAAAGAGGTAGATATTGGCTGATTTACATTGATGGCCAGGGCTTCTTTGCCTTTGAGGTTAATGGCTAAAGTCTCCTTGCTCTTGCGATTGTTCTGACGGCCATTATTATTTGATGTAGCACGTTCTTCTTTGTCAAGATTAGGCATTTGAATGCCTAATTGCTTGAATTTGTCAGCGCTTTTTTCTGCGGCTTTGGCGTTCGTTATGAAAGAAGACCAATCCTGGAACTGTGTTGATCTTGTCCACATGCTGATTATAGGTAACAAGTTTGATTTGTAACTATCTATAGTCAGAGCATCTGTAGTTCCGAGAGGCATTTTGAGTACTTCACGGCGGAACCGTTCAATGAAACGTTCAGTCATTTTATTATGTCGTTGTTTGATTTTGATGAGAGCAGACATAGTCATGTCGTTGGTTCCCTCATAAAATTGTTCCAAGAACATTTATTTGAAGCCAGCGAAAGAGGTTATGCACCCGTCTTGTAAACTACGATACCAGTCATATGCTGCACCAGCTAAACAGCCAACAAATACTCTAGTAAGAAGAGCATCATTTGGTTGGAGTTGGTCAGTCATTACCTCAAAGTAGTTGAGGTATTGACTTGGAGACGTGCTGCTATCAAACAGCATAATGGTAGGAGGCTTATATTTAGGAGGAAATTGGACCTCTTTCCATTCTATGGGATATGGTTGTTTGATCCCAAGCTTCTGCAGGCCATTCTTCTTTTTGAAAGCTTCAAATTGAGTACGTAAAAGTTTTACGGCCTCATTGGTATCTCATGTTGATTGTGCAGTAGTAGATTGATTCAATGTGTTATGAGGGGGTACCGCATGATAAGTACCACCCCCTGCACCAGATTGACTTGGAATAGCCTGTGCAGGAATAAAAGCAGTATGAGAAGATTGTACCCCCAGATCAATATTGGTGGGAAGTGATGTCGTCACCGGTTCTTGAGTCGGAATTAGATTCGCGATTGGTGGAACTGTATGTTGTGCCATAATCACAGTATGCATGCCTGCCGTTATCTCAGCCATGTTCTTTAAGCTAGCCTCCAAAGCAGCAATTCTCTGCTCTTGACTGAAAGAAGTGGAGGTGTCTTGATCTTCTGTGACGGCATAAGCAGTCACTTCTCTAGCCTTTGAAGATGAGCTAGTGGAAAGAATGGTCCTCTCAGAACTTTCACTGTCAGCGTCAAAGTCACATAAAGAACTATCCCCAGAATAAGTGATAGGGATATCTTTTTGACTGAAGGAATCTTGGTTTGAATCAAGAAGATTCCTTTGACCGATTGTGTCTCGGCTTTTTGATCTAGTATATTGGTATACTCCTTCACCGAATTCATGAATCTGATCTAAGTATTACTGACTAGGATTGCGGGACGCATTACATCTTGGACGTTTTCTACCCCCAGTGCTTCGAGATGCCATGTTGATAGAAGAATAGAGAAGTTTATCTTCGTCTACTAGGATTGGTTCAGGAGTCTGAACATAATTCAAACGGTCAAAGACGGACCGCTTGGCTGACTGAAAGCAGCATTTGATGACAACTTCATGATGGTGGTTACAATAATGTTCGTGTTGTTGGACCACCGCTGGACGGGATAGATTTGCAACCTTCCGCTTCTGTATTAAGATTTCACGGAGGTCGCTAACAGGACAAAAAGAAGTTGCAGGAATGTAGTTCTTGATGATGTTCGGGACATGGTTCATGTTCCTGAGGTGTCCTGTACCTTGAGTGTGCAAGGACGTGCTAAGCTGGTTAGCATAGGTCACAGGATCTTTTACCTCAGCATTCTTCTTCTGTTGTAAGTTAGCAACTGGTGCTTGATGCATCTTGTGATTTCTTGAGGTTGAGCCTAATTGCCACCTGTTGATATAGGTGCACAAGTCTGACAGGGGAGCTGCTTGTGTATCTACTTGAGATACTAGTAGTTTACCTCGTCGGGATCTTGAAATACATAAGGTTGGTAGATCCTGTCCTGATCTCTTTGGAATAGGCATGATGCCCTTTTGCATTGAAGGTTTATTCTGAATGGAACTCATCTTCCAGATAGAGATTTGGATGTCTCTATTAAGGAGAGCAGTGCTTTTCACCCAGTCAACGACTTGAGCAGCATGAGGAAAAGTTAAAGAACCTTTTCCTTGATTTAGTGATTTCTCACTAAGCTTCTGATTTGGTGGAAGAGAGTGCTTCTCTTTACATTGAACTAGTGTACCAGTTCGTGCAGGTTGCGCCGAGGCATGAACCTGTACAAGTTGCGCCGAAGAAGAAAAGGCCAAAGGGCGCTTTCCCTTTTTTGGACAGTAGTGTGTTGAGACAGAGTCTCCTTTGATTTCAGAATCGGAGAAGTAGAGGGATTAGCCAAAAGGCTATTTGCCTTAGGTTGCGCCAAAGTAGTGATGGGCGCGAGTTGCGCAGAGGTAGGAAATTGCGCCGCCGAGGCCTTAGGGGTCCAGACAGAGCGAGTCTTGCTCTTAACAGCAGCAGAAGTGCGCTTGGCACCCCCAGCATTGATCACAGTCTCGTAGGCTGTCTGGTCGACTTTAGCGACCAGAGTCTTCTGCGTCTTGCCGATTGACGCAATATCACATTAAGTTGTCACTTTCTCGTCGGAGGAAAAAGTCGTTCCCAGCAGAGTCGCCATTTTGTTTGTAAAGAACAAAAGTTTTATTATAAACTAAGAAAAAAGTGTACAGGAGTACAATTAATTTCTGGGGAAGTACAACTATATGATTCTTATCAGAATACGATCACTTTATCCCTTGGTCGATGTGATATAGAAGAAACGAGCCTTTGGAGAATGCAGCGGCATTTAGCAGGAGATGATGATCCCTCTTGATGATTTTAGAATGATTTGAAACTCTATTTATAGAGTTTTTGAAATAACTGTTTAGAAGTTATTCTGGATTGCGCGTGCTTCAGATTGCACGCCTTCTGTTTACTTGCGCAAACGATTACACTAACTGCTGTGGACGCGTGGCATCGCTTGATTGAGATGCGCGTGATCGTGGGCAGTGTAGTGGACATGTTCTGCGAAGTTAGTGGCTTGTGTGCCATGTCACTCTGTCTGGAATACCATTTGAACACTTTGTGCGTGCTTCATCAGGTTGTGCGAGGGCGCAATACAACAACCTGTGCGAGCGGTTTGCACCAACTGCCGTAGACACGTGGCATCGTTTGATTGAGATGCACATGGTCGTGGGCAGTGTAGTGGGAACGCTCTACGAAGTTGATGGCTTGCGCGCCACGTCTCCCTGTTTGAAACTAAGAATTGATCAAGTGGCGCCACTTTGTCAGGCTGCGCATAGGCATAACTTAATGACTAGCGCCTTTTGACTAGGTCTTCTGTGTTGTGCTGATTAATCCTTGTGCCATTCAGTGACTTGCACCAACCAGCTGTCAGCATTAATTACATGCTGACAAAGTCTTCTCGAGCGCCGCGTTGTACGGGATTCGAAGGGATTTTCCTTAATGTTCGTCATGTCGGTTGTCAGGTAATAATGATGTCGTTACAGCATCTCGAGGAAGTGCACCACGTGTCACTTCGCGCACCCTGACTCCAGCGCAACCTGGCAATGGTGCAATCTAAAGCTGCTCAACTTGATAACCCGGCTCAACTTGATTTGTTTGGCGCCACCAGATGATTGAGGGCTTTAATAAGTGGCACATTTTAATTTTTAGGCTCTAGAGTACTACCTAAATCCTCATAGCCTATTTTCCTTAATGATGTTACCTAGACATCTATTGTAATGCCTGTGTTCGTATTACGTATTTTGGGATACGTATACGTATTTTATTCTGTATTGCCTGATTCCTTGTTTAGCTCTCGGCTTGGTTTAACTCTCGGTTTGGGTTGGCTTGGTTCGGCCGGCCCAATGCTTGGTTCATCATGGGCCAAGGGTGGAACACCTTAGCCTATGCTTCTCCTTCATTTCCACCACAACCCCCTTCTTTATTATCCCCACCAACCTTCTCTCTCCTCCATAATTCTCATTTACTTCTCCTTCCCCCACCATTACTCTTCTCCACCAACCAAGAGCACCATAGGCAAGTGCAACTTGCTTCCACAAGAGAACTCCTTTTGATGGTTTCATTAGCTTCTCCTCATGATTCTAAACCACATTAGAATTTGTCATTTTTCATTTTGAGGCTTTAATTCATGTAGATCTAGAAATTAGTTATTTTCGGATTTTGGTGGTTTTGATCTATCAAACTTCTTTGTTTTCTAGTTTTGATGGTTCCATGTTGTAGAGAATTTCATTCTACCCAATTTTGATCATTTGAAAGTTGGATTTGGACTTGTTTTGACCAAGATATGGACTGTTGAAGCTTAAATTCAACTTTAGAGTTCTTGCTGTTCTTGCCATTTGGAGAAGACAGTGAACAGTGAGCTAGCTTTTTAGCTTACGCCATTGGGCTGTACGCTGCTCTTTAGCGAGCGTACGCTGACTTGGGTACGCTGCTCTTTAGCGAGCGTACGCTAGCCTTGGTACGCTGCTCTTTAGCGAGCGTACGCTGACTTGGGTACGCTGCTCTTTAGCGAGCGTACGCTAGCCTTGGTACGCTGCTCTTTAGCGAGCGTACGCTAGCCTTGGTACGCTGCTCTTTAGCGAGCGTACGCTAGCCTTGATACGCTGCCTATTGGCAGCGTGTCTTTTTGCGTACGCTAGCTTGAGCGTGCCCTTGTGTACGCTGACCCTTGCGTACGCTTCCCATTGGAAGTGTATGGACCCTTGGTACGCTAGCTTGAGCGTACGCTGACCTGTAGCTTGAGCGTGCCCTTGTGTACGCTGACCCTTACGTACGCTTCCCATTGGAAGTGTATGGACCCTTGGTACGCTAGCTTGAGCGTACGCTGACCTGTAGCTTGAGCGTGCCCTTGTGTACGCTGACCCTTGCGTACGCTTCCCATTGGAAGTGTATGGACCCTTGGTACGCTAGCTTGAGCGTACGCTGACCTGTAGCTTGAGCGTACGCGTGCCTTGGTACGCTAGCTTAAGCGAGCAAGGTGTACGCTGGCCTGAGCATAGTTTGACCTGAGCGTATGGCCTTTGGCTGACTTGGTCTCATGTCAGCGTGTCAGATTTGGTTTTATTTTTCTTAAGCTTGGCTCTCCTATAGCCCTGTATATTGATATTTTATTAGATATTAACGTCCATTTTATATCCTTACGCCTTTTGTCCTGAACTTGAAAATCATGAATTCATTTGTATGTTTGGAATTGATAATTGAACACGACGTGATAGTGGCCCGTAGGGGTGCACTCCTGACATGATAACCTGACATAATTTCTCGAATAGCTGTTGCGACGGCTACCTGACATGACATGACCTGTATAATTGAACCTGACACCATGGGCGATTGTGCTTGTACAAATAATCCAGTCCTGTCTTGCATCATGTCTAGGAGGGGACTCCTGAGTACCACGGTCAGGAGTACCTACTGAAATGGACTAAGGTTAATGACTAGTATAATTCACTAGACATGAAGAGATGTTCCCCAGTTACAGGCGATCTCGTTATCCCGGCCGCAAATGTTTGGACTTGTAGCCTGTCGACGAGTAGGGCACATTTCCAGCCCACTGTCATGTGGGGCACTCTTGATTGTCACTTAAATAATTGAACTCTATTGTCACTCTAAGGCATTGTACTCTCTGAATTGTCACTATAATGATTGCCTGGATAACCTGGATAGCTGCAGGGCCTGTGACTACTTGGAGCATCTCATTGCATCTTGCTAGTAACTAGGATTGTGATAACCCTAGTTAGTTAATGTAGAAAGCCGTAGGCAATGATTGGCCGTGATTGCTTGGATGGAGTCTAGTCTAGTATAGTATTGTCTAGAATTGATTAATTGTAAGATTGTACCAGAATAATTGAATGATTGTCACTCCAGATTGTCACTATAATGATTGTCACTCCAGATTGTCACTATAATGATTGTCACTCCAGAATGTTACTTGACCTGATTTCTTATATTTATCTTGCCGATAAATGGTGAGAGAAACCAAGTTCCGTTCAGACGAAGGGTTACAACCCCGGTCCTTGTTTGGTTTATGGGTTGTAACCTGGCTATCTGAATAGTCCCATGGTTATCTCATCGTATATCATCCTGTCATGTTTTCTTTCCATATGTCCTGTCTTTTAGTGATTCTATACAAGATTGTCTTTTATAATTACCCATCATGCTTTTTCTTAAACTACTGCCTTTTTATTATGTAATTATACTCTTGTGCTAATTGCTGGTTTTAGTTCTTAAGTGAAGCCTCCTTTGTGGCACTTGCTCTTTCTGGGGTCTGATCCAGCTGGTTTTGTATGGCCAGATACCGGAGCAGCACCAAAGGATCTCCCTGCATTTCAGCCCGATGGTGGTCACCAGGCGTAACAGGGCAACGAGTGGGTTTATTTTGCTCTCCCACTCTATTGTAAAATTATTCTTTTGAGGCGTTTAGCCACCGAGCAAGTGTTAGCTCGTTTGCAACTTTATTTACTGTCTGCCTACGGGCTGTAAGCATGATTGGCAACTCGAGGTTGATCATGTATGACTTAAACTCTTGCTAGTCCTTACATTTTGTACGACTAGCTTTATGATCATCTGGATATGTAATGTTTGGGACGCCTTACAATTGTATATTTGGTGATCTGATATCTTGTGATTATTATTAGTTGGTTGAGATTGAGACAATAGGCTATTTTATGACCATTAAGAGACTGATGGATTGTAGTGAACCCTCACATATCTAGACAGCCGTGACCGTATAGCGGTGTGGATTCCATTCCGTTATACGTAGCTGGCTATGTCTGCCCCCGCTCTCCAGTATTCTGGTTCTGGGGCGTGACATGGTTTAAGTGGTGGCCCATGCAGGTCTTGTTAAATCAAGATGTGTGAGGGTTTACCGAATAGATGTCTCAATCGGTACTCGCCCTTGATCTCTGCTCGTATCCTCTTGATTCCTGAAATTCTTGTCCTGATCACATGCTTGTAATCGTTGATCTGTCCTGGTCCTTCCTTATTGTTCCCATGTCGTCTTCTTCAGCGGCATTGAACCTGGACCTGCCGATCAGCAAGGCGGATCACCTCACGTGGACCAGCAGCAACCAGAAGATCAGGCCCAGCACTCAGGAGCAGCCTCCCGAGTCGTACCTACTGGAGGAGAGCCGCCAGTTCAGCCAGTCCAGCCTGCAGATCCTGATGATGGCACTTTGGTGGGTATCATCATATCATTGTTAGCTTCCCAAGATCGTAGAGGCGATGCCTTGGACCAGGCAGTGGAAGATGCTCTGAATAGAAGTGGACCCCGAAGGAACAGTGCAGTCAACAGTTTTAAGCGCCTGAACCCTCCATTCTTCGATGGCAGCGAGGATGCCATTGCTGTCGATGCTTGGCTACAGGATATAGAGGTGATTCTCGAAGCCGCGAAGACTCCAGAAGACGAGAAGGTGGCTGTGGTATGCCTACAGTTATTGGATCTAGCCCGCAGTTGGTGGGCCGCACAAGCAGTGGGATTGGCCACACCTGTCTCCTGGGCAGTGTTCAGCGAGAAGTTCCAGACCAAGTATTATGATGCAGTGGCTCGATATGACTTGCAGACCAGGTTCAATAATCTTAAGCAGATGGGGAGGACGGTCGACGGATATGCGGCCGAGTTTTCCAGACTCAGTCGGTTTGCTCCCACCTTGGTGGCAACCGAGTATGACAGAGCGCAGAGGTTCCAGCAAGGACTTCACCTGGAGACTATATTGGCAGTAGAACAGTTCGAGCATCAGACCTATGATGCGGTGTTGCGAGCAGCAAGGAGGCACGAGTATACCTCCCAGAGAATAGTGGACAGGACCGGAGGTCGGAAGCGGTCCCACCATCAAATGAATCAGTCTTCAGCCCCAGCCCCGGCAGCCAGGGCTTTAACTATTGGAGCTCCGAGGCGAGCGGCCTCAGTGACGTCGGTCCAGCACTCAACCCCGACGTACCCTCAGCAGAAACAGAAGCAAGCACAGTCTTCCGCCGTAGGCTGTTCTTATTGTGGGAAGCCTGGACACGTGGTAGCAGAATGTCGCAAGGCGTTGGGAATGTGTTTATTGTGTGGAGCACCGGATTATAGGGTAGGGTCATGTCCTTTCAGAGTTGATTCAGCATCAACAGTATCTAGTCCCTCGGTTAGGGGACCAGCACCAGTACCAGCTCCAGTCCAGCAGCAACAGCAGTTCCCGTTCCCGAGGCCATTGCCGGCTCAGGCCCAGACTTTCCAGCAACAGAACCCGCGGCAGTTTGCCCTAGCCCAGGCTCAGGTTCAGAATCGACCGAGAGGTATATGTGTCCTCTCGTCTTGCTTTTCTACCGTCATTATGCGGGGTGCATGACGTATTTCATGTATCCTAATTACAACGGTACATCCCGGACCCGAGCCATGTCCTAGATCATTCGAAAAGGTTGGTACCAATAGCCTTAACCTTTTCGTATGAGGAAAGGCCCGTGTCCCTGTTTGACCAAGGGGAGAGACCTCGAGCGCAAGACTATCAGTTAGTTCATGTTGCTTGAGTTCATCGCTCCTTGGGAGAGTCAAACGTGGGAGTGTGAGGATGATATCCGATCACGTTATCCCGACTTGTTTGACTCGTGAGGTATAATGTCTTTCTTATGCCTCCTGCCTTCGATTCCTTGCTTGCATAATTGATTGATTGCCTAGTATAGCTTGCTCGTTATTAATGTAGCTTGTCATTGCTCCTCTAGCCTCTTGATTAAATTTCGAGGACGGAATTCTTTTAAGGTGGGTAGAGTTGTAATGCATGTGTTCGTATTACGTATTTTGGGATACATATACGTATTTTATTCTGTATTGCCTGATTCCTTGTTTAGCTCTCGGCTTGGTTTAACTCTCGGTTTGGGTTGGCTTGGTTCGGTCGGCCCAATGCTTGGTTCATCATGGGCCAAGGGTGGAACACCTTAGCCTATGCTTCTCCTTCATTTCCACCACAACCCCCTTCTTTATTATCCCCACCAACCTTCTCTCTCCTCCATAATTCTCATTTACTTCTCCTTCCCCCACCATTACTCTTCTCCACCAACCAAGAGCACCATAGGCAAGTGCAACTTGCTTCCACAAGAGAACTCCTTTTGATGGTTTCATTAGCTTCTCCTCATGATTCTAAACCACATTAGAACTTGTTATTTTTTATTTTGAGACTTTAATTCTTGTAGATCTAGAAATTAGTTATTTTTGAATTTTGGTGGTTTTGATCTATCAAACTTCTTTGTTTTCTAGTTTTGATGGTTCCATGTTGTAGAGAATTTCATTCTACCCAATTTTGATCATTTGAAAGTTGGATTTGGACTTGTTTTGACCAAGATATGGACTGTTGAAGCTTAAATTCAACTTTAGAGTTCTTGCTGTTCTTGCCATTTGGAGAAGACAGTGAACAGTGAGCTAGCTTTTTAGCTTACGCCACTGGGCTGTACGCTGCTCTTTAGCGAGCGTACGCTGACTAGGGTACGCTGCTCTTTAGCGAGCGTACGCTAGCCTTGGTACGCTGCTCTTTAGCGAGCGTACGCTGACTTGGGTACGCTGCTCTTTAGCGAGCGTACGCTAGCCTTGGTACGCTGCTCTTTAGCGAGCGTACGCTAGCCTTGGGTACGCTGCTCTTTAGCGAGCGTACGCTAGCCTTGGTACGCTGCTCTTTAGCGAGCGTACGCTAGCCTTGGGTACGCTGCTCTTTAGCGAGCGTACGCTAGCCTTGGTACGCTGCTCTTTAGCGAGCGTACGCTAGCCTTGATACGCTGCCTATTGGCAGCGTGTCTTTTTGCGTACGCTAGCTTGAGCGTGCCCTTGTGTACGCTGACCCTTGCGTACGCTTCCCATTGGAAGTGTATGGACCCTTGGTACGCTAGCTTGAGCGTACGCTGACCTGTAGCTTGAGCGTGCCCTTGTGTACGCTGACCCTTACGTACGCTTCCCATTGGAAGTGTATGGACCCTTGGTACGCTAGCTTGAGCGTACGCTGACCTGTAGCTTGAGCGTGCCCTTGTGTACGCTGACCCTTGCGTACGCTTCCCATTGGAAGTGTATGGACCCTTGGTACGCTAGCTTGAGCGTACGCTGACCTGTAGCTTGAGCGTACGCGTGCCTTGGTACGCTAGCTTAAGCGAGCAAGGTGTACGCTGGCCTGAGCATAGTTTGACCTGAGCGTATGGCCTTTGGCTGACTTGGTCTCATGTCAGCGTGTCAGATTTGGTTTTATTTTTCTTAAGCTTGGCTCTCCTATAGCCCTGTATATTGATATTTTATTAGATATTAACGTCCATTTTATATCCTTACGCCTTTTGTCCTGAACTTGAAAATCATGAATTCATTTGTATGTTTGGAATTGATAATTGAACACGACGTGATAGTGGCCCGTAGGGGTGCACTCCTGACATGATAACCTGACATAATTTCTCGAATAGCTGTTGCGACGGCTACCTGACATGACATGACCTGTATAATTGAACCTGACACCATGGGCGATTGTGCTTGTACAAATAATCCAGTCCTGTCTTGCATCATGTCTAGGAGGGGACTCCTGAGTACCACGGTCAGGAGTACCTACTGAAATGGACTAAGGTTAATGACTAGTATAATTCACTAGACATGAAGAGATGTTCCCCAGTTACAGGCGATCTCGTTATCCCGGCCGCAAATGTTTGGACTTGTAGCCTGTCGACGAGTAGGGCACATTTCCAGCCCACTGTCATGTGGGGCACTCTTGATTGTCACTTAAATAATTGAACTCTATTGTCACTCTAAGGCATTGTACTCTCTGAATTGTCACTATAATGATTGCCTGGATAACCTGGATAGCTGCAGGGCCTGTGACTACTTGGAGCATCTCATTGCATCTTGCTAGTAACTAGGATTGTGATAACCCTAGTTAGTTAATGTAGAAAGCCGTAGGCAATGATTGGCCGTGATTGCTTGGATGGAGTCTAGTCTAGTATAGTATTGTCTAGAATTGATTAATTGTAAGATTGTACCAGAATAATTGAATGATTGTCACTCCAGATTGTCACTATAATGATTGTCACTCCAGATTGTCACTATAATGATTGTCACTCCAGAATGTTACTTGACCTGATTTCTTATATTTATCTTGCCGATAAATGGTGAGAGAAACCAAGTTCCGTTCAGACGAAGGGTTACAACCCCGGTCCTTGTTTGGTTTATGGGTTGTAACCTGGCTATCTGAATAGTCCCATGGTTATCTCATCGTATATCATCCTGTCATGTTTTCTTTCCATATGTCCTGTCTTTTAGTGATTCTATACAAGATTGTCTTTTATAATTACCCATCATACTTTTTCTTAAACTACTGCCTTTTTATTATGTAATTATACTCTTGTGCTAATTGCTGGTTTTAGTTCTTAAGTGAAGCCTCCTTTGTGGCACTTGCTCTTTCTGGGGTCTGATCCAGCTGGTTTTGTATGGCCAGATACCGGAGCAGCACCAAAGGATCTCCCTGCATTTCAGCCCGATGGTGGTCACCAGGCGTAACAGGGCAACGAGTGGGTTTATTTTGCTCTCCCACTCTATTGTAAAATTATTCTTTTGAGGCGTTTAGCCACCGAGCAAGTGTTAGCTCGTTTGCAACTTTATTTACTGTCTGCCTACGGGCTGTAAGCATGATTGGCAACTCGAGGTTGATCATGTATGACTTAAACTCTTGCTAGTCCTTACATTTTGTACGACTAGCTTTATGATCATCTGGATATGTAATGTTTGGGACGCCTTACAATTGTATATTTGGTGATCTGATATCTTGTGATTATTATTAGTTGGTTGAGATTGAGACAATAGGCTATTTTATGACCATTAAGAGACTGATGGATTGTAGTGAACCCTCACATATCTAGACAGCCGTGACCGTATAGCGGTGTGGATTCCATTCCGTTATACGTAGCTGGCTATGTCTGCCCCCGCTCTCCAGTATTCTGGTTCTGGGGCGTGACATGGTTTAAGTGGTGGCCCATGCAGGTCTTGTTAAATCAAGATGTGTGAGGGTTTACCGAATAGATGTCTCAATCGGTACTCGTCCTTGATCTCTGCTCGTATCCTCTTGATTCCTGAAATTCTTGTCCTGATCACATGCTTGTAATCGTTGATCTGTCCTGGTCCTTCCTTATTGTTTCCATGTCGTCTTCTTCAGCGGCATTGAACCTGGACCTGCCGATCAGCAAGGCGGATCACCTCACGTGGACCAGCAGCAACCAGAAGATCAGGCCCAGCACTCAGGAGCAGCCTCCCGAGTCGTACCTACTGGAGGAGAGCCGCCAGTTCAGCCAGTCCAGCCTGCAGATCCTGATGATGGCACTTTGGTGGGTATCATCATATCATTGTTAGCTTCCCAAGATCGTAGAGGCGATGCCTTGGACCAGGCAGTGGAAGATGCTCTGAATAGAAGTGGACCCCGAAGGAACAGTGCAGTCAACAGTTTTAAGCGCCTGAACCCTCCATTCTTCGATGGCAGCGAGGATGCCATTGCTGTCGATGCTTGGCTACAGGATATAGAGGTGATTCTCGAAGCCGCGAAGACTCCAGAAGACGAGAAGGTGGCTGTGGTATGCCTACAGTTATTGGATCTAGCCCGCAGTTGGTGGGCCGCACAAGCAGTGGGATTGGCCACACCTGTCTCCTGGGCAGTGTTCAGCGAGAAGTTCCAGACCAAGTATTATGATGCAGTGGCTCGATATGACTTGCAGACCAGGTTCAGTAATCTTAAGCAGATGGGGAGGACGGTCGACGGATATGCGGCCGAGTTTTCCAGACTCAGTCGGTTTGCTCCCACCTTGGTGGCAACCGAGTATGACAGAGCGCAGAGGTTCCAGCAAGGACTTCACCTGGAGACTATATTGGCAGTAGAACAGTTCGAGCATCAGACCTATGATGCGGTGTTGCGAGCAGCAAGGAGGCACGAGTATACCTCCCAGAGAATAGTGGACAGGACCGGAGGTCGGAAGCGGTCCCACCATCAAATGAATCAGTCTTCAGCCCCAGCCCCGGCAGCCAGGGCTTTAACTATTGGAGCTCCGAGGCGAGCGGCCTCAGTGACGTCGGTCCAGCACTCAACCCCGACGTACCCTCAGCAGAAACAGAAGCAAGCACAGTCTTCCGCCGTAGGCTGTTCTTATTGTGGGAAGCCTGGACACGTGGTAGCAGAATGTCGCAAGGCGTTGGGAATGTGTTTATTGTGTGGAGCACCGGATTATAGGGTAGGGTCCTGTCCTTTCAGAGTTGATTCAGCATCAACAGTATCTAGTCCCTCGGTTAGGGGACCAGCACCAGTACCAGCTCCAGTCCAGCAGCAACAGCAGTTCCCGTTCCCGAGGCCATTGCCGGCTCAGGCCCAGACTTTCCAGCAACAGAACCCGCGGCAGTTTGCCCTAGCCCAGGCTCAGGTTCAGAATCGACCGAGAGGTATATGTGTCCTCTCGTCTTGCTTTTCTACCGTCATTATGCGGGATGCATGACGTATTTCATGTATCCTAATTACAACGGTACATCCCGGACCCGAGCCATGTCCTAGATCATTCGAAAAGGTTGGTACCAATAGCCTTAACCTTTTCGTATGAGAAAAGGCCCGTGTCCCTGTTTGACCAAGGGGAGAGACCTCGAGCGCAAGACTATCAGTTAGTTCATGTTGCTTGAGTTCATCGCTCCTTGGGAGAGTCAAACGTGGGAGTGTGAGGATGATATCCGATCACGTTATCCCGACTTGTTTGACTCGTGAGGTATAATGTCTTTCTTATGCCTCCTGCCTTCGATTCCTTGCTTGCATAATTGATTGATTGCCTAGTATAGCTTGCTCGTTATTAATGTAGCTTGTCATTGCTCCTCTAGCCTCTTGATTAAATTTCGAGGACGGAATTCTTTTAAGGTGGGTAGAGTTGTAATGCATGTGTTCGTATTACGTATTTTGGGATACGTATACGTATTTTATTCTGTATTGCCTGATTCCTTGTTTAGCTCTCGGCTTGGTTTAACTCTCGGTTTGGGTTGGCTTGGTTCGGTCGGCCCAATGCTTGGTTCATCATGGGCCAAGGGTGGAACACCTTAGCCTATGCTTCTCCTTCATTTCCACCACAACCCCCTTCTTTATTATCCCCACCAACCTTCTCTCTCCTCCATAATTCTCATTTACTTCTCCTTCCCCCACCATTACTCTTCTCCACCAACCAAGAGCACCATAGGCAAGTGCAACTTGCTTCCACAAGAGAACTCCTTTTGATGGTTTCATTAGCTTCTCCTCATGATTCTAAACCACATTAGAACTTGTTATTTTTTATTTTGAGACTTTAATTCTTGTAGATCTAGAAATTAGTTATTTTTGAATTTTGGTGGTTTTGATCTATCAAACTTCTTTGTTTTCTAGTTTTGATGGTTCCATGTTGTAGAGAATTTCATTCTACCCAATTTTGATCATTTGAAAGTTGGATTTGGACTTGTTTTGACCAAGATATGGACTGTTGAAGCTTAAATTCAACTTTAGAGTTCTTGCTGTTCTTGCCATTTGGAGAAGACAGTGAACAGTGAGCTAGCTTTTTAGCTTACGCCACTGGGCTGTACGCTGCTCTTTAGCGAGCGTACGCTGACTTGGGTACGCTGCTCTTTAGCGAGCGTACGCTAGCCTTGGTACGCTGCTCTTTAGCGAGCGTACGCTGACTTGGGTACGCTGCTCTTTAGCGAGCGTACGCTAGCCTTGGTATGCTGCTCTTTAGCGAGCGTATGCTAGCCTTGGGTACGCTGCTCTTTAGCGAGCGTACGCTAGCCTTGGTACGCTGCTCTTTAGCGAGCGTACGCTAGCCTTGGGTACGCTGCTCTTTAGCGAGCGTACGCTAGCCTTGGTACGCTGCTCTTTAGCGAGCGTACGCTAGCCTTGATACGCTGCCTATTGGCAGCGTGTCTTTTTGCGTATGCTAGCTTGAGCGTGCCCTTGTGTACGCTGACCCTTGCGTATGCTTCCCATTGGAAGTGTATGGACCCTTGGTACGCTAGCTTGAGCGTACGCTGACCTGTAGCTTGAGCGTGCCCTTGTGTACGCTGACCCTTGCGTAGGCTTCCCATTGGAAGTGTATGGACCCTTGGTACGCTAGCTTGAGCGTACGCTGACCTGTAGCTTGAGCGTGCCCTTGTGTACGCTGACCCTTGCGTACGCTTCCCATTGGAAGTGTATGGACCCTTGGTACGCTAGCTTGAGCGTACGCTGACCTGTAGCTTGAGCGTACGCGTGCCTTGGTACGCTAGCTTAAGCGAGCAAGGTGTACGCTGGCCTGAGCATAGTTTGACCTGAGCGTATGGCCTTTGGCTGACTTGGTCTCATGTTAGCGTGTCAGATTTGGTTTTATTTTCCTTAAGCTTGGCTCTCCTATAGCCCTGTATATTGATATTTTATTAGATATTAACGTCCATTTTATATCCTTACGCCTTTTGTCCTGAACTTGAAAATCATGAATTCATTTGTATGTTTGGAATTGATAATTGAACACGACATGATAGTGGCCCGTAGGGGTGCACTCCTGACATGATAACCTGACATAATTTCTCGAATAGCTGTTGCGACGGCTACCTGACATGACATGACCTGTATAATTGATGCTGACACCGTGGGCGATTGTGCTTGTACAAATAATCCAGTCCTGTCTTGCATCATGTCTAGGAGGGGACTCCTGAGTACCACGGTCAGGAGTACCTACTGAAATGGACTAAGGTTAATGACTAGTATAATTCACTAGACATGAAGAGATGTTCCCCAGTTACAGGCGATCCCGTTATCCCGGCCGCAAATGTTTGGACTTGTAGCCTGTCGACGAGTAGGGCACATTTTCAGCCCACTGTCATGTGGGGCACTCTTGATTGTCACTTAAATAATTGAACTCTATTGTCACTCTAAGGCATTGTACTCTCTGAATTGTCACTATAATGATTACCTGGATAACCTGGATAGCTGCAGAGCCTGTGACTACTTGGAGCATCTCATTGCATCTTGCTAGTAACTAGGATTGTGATAACCCTAGTTAGTTAATGTAGAAAGTCGTAGGCAATGATTGGCCGTGATTGCTTGGATGGAGTCTAGTCTAGTATAGTATTGTCTAGAATTGATTAATTGTAAGATTGTACCAGAATGATTGAATGATTGTCACTCCAGATTGTCACTATAATGATTGTCACTCCAGATTGTCACTATAGTGATTGTCACTCCAGAATGTTACTTGACCTGATTTCTTATATTTATCTTGTCGATAAATGGTGAGAGAAACCAAGTTCCGTTCAGACGAAGGGTTACAACCCTGGTCCTTGTTTGGTTTATGGGTTGTAACCTGGCTATCTGAATAGTCCCATGGTTATCTCATCGTATATCATCCTGTCATGTTTTCTTTCCATATGTCATGTCTTTTAGTGATTCTATACAAGATTGTCTTTTATAATTACCCATCATGTTTTTTCTTAAACTACTGCCTTTTTATTATGTAATTATACTCTTGTGCTAATTGCTGGTTTTAGTTCTTAAGTGAAGCCTCCTTTGTGGCACTTGCTCTTTCTGGGGTCTGACCCAGCTGGTTTTGTATGGCCAGATACCGGAGCAGCACCAAAGGATCTCCCTGCATTTCAGCCCGATGGTGGTCACCAGGCGTAACCAGGGCAACGAGTGGGTTTATTTTGCTCTCCCACTCTATTGTAAAATTATTCTTTTGAGGCGTTTAGCCACCGAGCAAGTGTTAGCTCGTTTGCAACTTTATTTACTGTCTGCCTACGGGCTGTAAGCATGATTGGCAACTCGAGGTTGATCATGTATGACTTAAACTCTTGCTAGTCCTTACATTTTGTACGACTAGCTTTATGATCATCTGGATATGTAATGTTTGGGACGCCTTACAATTGTATATTTGGTGATCTGATATCTTGTGATTATTATTAGTTGGTTGAGATTGAGACAATAGGCTATTTTATGACCATTAAGAGACTGATGGATTGTAGTGAACCCTCACATATCTAGACAGCCGTGACCGTATAGCGGTGTGGATTCCATTCCGTTATACGTAGCTGGCTATGTCTGCCCCCGCTCTCCAGTATTCTGGTTCTGGGGCGTGACATCTATACAATAATTTAACAAATGGCAGTGTCCACTCACAGACACTCTTTCTCCTATCAATACTCTTCTGATCTAATATTGGTCAACCTAATGAGTCCCTTTACTGTTATACTCGACTGCCCCCTTCATTTGAGTTGTCGGCTATAGGTCAGCTATGCACCTCCTATATTGGCAGGTCTGATACTCACTTTGGTAAGGGCATCATCCTTACCACTAACCTCTGAACCAGGTTCTAGTACGAGGCCCAAACTTCCTGCCAATTTGAACAAAAGATGATGCATTACACTATCAACCTCTCCTCCTATACTCAGGATACCTAGTTAACTTAGTATTCCTGATACCCGTGTGTATAAGCATCCTTTGTCCTTCTTAGTTTCTCCGTGGCCTTTAGGATTTGTCTAAGGTTTCTTGGTAACCCAGTTAAACATTGGGTACTCTGATACAGTGCACTCCTAATATGTTGTTTCGACTGCAACACCCAAAGAGTCGTGACCCTTACCAACCACACTCAAATTTCTCTTGCTAAATATCCCTATCAGTTAACTGACATTGGAAATCTAATTTCCTGATACTGTCTATTGTATCCCTATCCTATACTCTATTTAATTAATCTACTCTGCATACCTGGGTATGTTTCCAGGTAGCAAAGAGATATCTGTACCACTCGTTTAGTTCATATTGTTATATTCATTCATTGCCCCTTGGTACCCCTTTTCTCGTGTTCTAACCCACTAACTGTAGTTGGTATTACCCCTAGATCATGAGCATTAAATGCCTACACTCAATTATGGGTTCTTCTTCATAAATCCATACAGATGATAACTTTTAATGTAGACATGTTCATATAACACTAATACTACTCCTATTACTGTCTCTTGGACGTATGGATACTAAGGAGATCCCTTGGAATTTTCTAAACAGAGGGTACATTAAGACTCCCTATTGGGTTGTAATACATAAATCGAGATGTTAATGCTTACTTGCTCGATGCCTTATCCATAGCACTCTTGTGTTTTGACACACAAATACATCCATAAGTTCTTTATTAGGCATAAATTCGAATACCTCATCGATCTCACACTATTTCTTATTAAAAATAGGACATCGAAATTAGAAGATAGGAAGTTTACCTGTTGGAGGTCGGTGTTGTAACTCGATTGCTCTCCGGGCTAACATTCAACTTCTCACGCGCTGGGAAGGGGTGAAAACTAGGGTTCGAAGAGAAAAGGGATGGCTGCTCCTCCCCATATATATATATTGGAAAGGTTTAGATCTTAATCAAAGGGAGATTTGATAGAGGGAAATTGGTTTTGAAATAGATTTGAATTGATCTAAATCAATTGAAAGATTTGGAGGGAAATCCATTTATTTAATTTGTTTTAAACCAAGCATTGCCATCTCGAAAGGGATCGGCCAGGTTTGATACAAATGGCACATTTATGTTTAGGTCCCTGGTGGATTTGTTTTTGCAAAACTTAATATCATCCTTAGATAAATGATCTAGTGCTATAATTGAAAATTAAATATGTGCCAAATAAGATAATAAATAATAAAAGAGGAAATTGGGCTCGTGGACTTACAGTAATGGATGGATGGAGCTGGAGTTGATTCTTTTGCTGGAGTACATGAGGGATTTCATACGAGCGATTCATGCTCGAGCCGGAGCCCTTCTCCCTCCCTTCGTTGATTCCTCCATGGTCCAAAGGTCACGTATTTGCATTATTTTGTTGCTCTTCAAGTGCCAATATCCGAAAATTTACTTGTTAAATTTTTTTGATTTTGAAGCACTTATGTTAAAAAGCTAATTCTTGATTTTTTTTTATCGATTTTGATTACTCTCTCAAGTTATATGATCTTTGATATGGGTATCTGGGATTCTTTCTTTTGTTTTTCCTTGTGGACACTTTTCGGTGCCAATTTACATTTTTCTGTTAAAAGTAAAAATCTTGGATTCCTACGTTTACCATTATAAGTGCTAATTTATTGATTTTTTAAATCAATTGGATTATTATTTTTGTTAGGGTCCAGCCTCGACTTGAGGTGTTTGGAAGGACAGTCTGGACATCGTGCAACGTCGATGGGAGCTACGGCGAAGATGATGGGGGATCAGTGGCTGAACCAAGCTCAAATTGAACAAAATGGTATACTACAGTATACTAGATGTATACGGCATACCGGTTGGATAATGGTTCAACAAATTTTGGGTTCCAGAATCGATTTTGTGTGCCAACCAGTACACCAACGGTATGCTAGTTTTCAGCAAACAGATACGGGCCTAGGTCAGCATTAATAAAAGTCCGTGTGATTAAAAATTTGGTTTTAATGCCTTCTTTTAAATGCTAATTCTTGATTTTTATCGATTTTGATTATTATCTCTCAAGTTATATGATCTTTGATTATTTTCTCTCAAGTTATTTTCGGTGCCAATTTCCATTTTTATGTTAAAAAGTAAAAAAAAAATGATTCATTCGTTTAACATTGCAAATTTATTAATTAAAAAAATCAATTTGATTATTATTTTGGAAGCTTTTTTCTTTGGAAACTTGTCAAGTGCCAATTTCTCTATATAGTTTTTAGCACTTCAATTTTGATACCTATAGAATTGTTAATTCCTTTACTATTTCTAGGATTTTTTTGAGTTAGAACCATAAAATTCATTTACTTTTATATTTTCTTTGTTACGATATCGCAAATTGAAGTGCCAATAAAATTCATGTGCCAAGCCCCCAAATTTATGCTAATAATTTCTTCTTTTTTACCTTTCTTTTATTACAGGCCAGTTTGCTGATTGTGTAGTTTAGTAACTTATACAATAATGAAGGAGTATTAACACTTATATGTTGGTATGTTGGACGAACACATGGACACTTATATGATAGCACGATATGGGCAAGCAAACACGTATATGACATTGATGTTGTTATGTTTTCGTGTGTTCTATAGTGTCTCTGTAGCACGTGTCCGATAAGATGCGATCATGCGACATGATGCTGATGTTCATAAGGGTTTTTTTAGGCCATAAGTAGTTAGGATATCAGATGCAGAGGGCTTTCAACAAGAATTTGGTACAGCTTGTCACGCCCCAGTTCCAAAATATACAGGAACTTAAGATGCGAGCATGCTAGCTAATACGATCTAGGATAAGTTCCCAATTTAATGGACTTATCCCCAGACCTACTACGCTGTCAAGGGTACTAAAGGTAACTGATCATCTATATCTCAATCCACAATAATGAAGCGAATATCAAGAATGAACATAATATATTAAAGTTGGCCATCCAGTAATATACATGTCCGAGCAAGCTCGAGAAAGGAATAAGCTCGCAAATAATAGGCTACATAACAGCATTAAACAAATAAAGGTGAAATGTATACAGGAAAGAGTAAATGAAATGCCAGAGAACACACATATATATATACCTAAACACTCGGTGCATCACGCAGCACCTGCCCAACTACTCTGTACTAACCGCTCAGCAAATACCTGGAGAGATCACCAGGTCCTCAGCGGACATAACAAGATACAGAAATACATGCCATAATATGAACTGAATAAAATGAACAACCCGAATCATAACACGGTCCAATATCCAATCATCAATCAGTAAACCATATCTCTAACCAATCATGATCAATGAATGGCATACCAGCCCATGATAAGTTACTGTCCCATGATACGGTCTGACATAGGTACACGAACTAACCATTCTATGTGAATGCATGTTGAAGATGACTTTGGAGCGTATGGGTAGGTAAATAAAGAATTTGTATCGGAACATGGGTCGACATCGGACCACGAGCCGATGTAAACATATATGCACTAGTATACCTCCCGACCGTACCTAGCGCACAACTAGTGGCCGTTGTCGGACATATCCCTAGTGTATGTATGGCCCATAACCGGGTAACCACGCCCATAACTGGGTCACACTGAGGCTAAAATAAAATAACTGTCTATACTATATGCCTACTGATTGTCTTTCCCGCCCCAGGAAATGTACAAGTCATATCCATGACTCAGACAATTCGAGTCTCTAACCTAGACACCATCTAACTCTGTATGTACCAACACACGAACCGCTCACACCGACGATCAGTTGAATGCGTAAGCTCGTGCCAACACAATGAATCCTCACTCACAGTGTCGTGCAATGTCTCGTGTCAAGTCATAGAAGTTATTGGGATAACTTCACAGTTTTTGGGTACATCTACTAACTCTAAGTCATACACGCACGCATCATAACGTTGATGCCATCATCAATAAAACCCAAGTCATCCTTGGATACACACTACCAGTGTCACCAACTAACAACACAAGAATAGATATGAGTAATGTAAATAGAACAAGTATGGCAAGGTATCTTGCCTGGGGTGAAGCAGTAATCTGATAATATCCTGCAGGCAAATCGTTAAGTCCAAGAAAGGTAGCAACATATGAGTCTCCATGAACGTCGTCGGATGCTGAAACAAATGTCACCAACGTTCCCGAAATAAGGAAAATATCTAAGATATACTACCCACAAGTCTAATTCTGGACACGAGGACAAAATGATAATTTTGGGTCAGGATACGGTCTGCCGTTGGACCCACTTGCATCGAAATTCGTGTCAGGATCAAATTCATCAAAATCTAGCAAACTATATGTCCATGAGTCCAAAATAATGATACGATTCTAACGGTATATCCATAAATGGATTCTGATGAGCCGATCTCAAAATGACCCGTTGACCCGGACGTTGGAATCCAGTTTGCACCAAAATGCGTGCCGGAGCCAAAGTCCACTAAATCTAGCAAAGTATATGTCAACGAGTTCAAAATGATCATACAAACCCAATGGTATATCTATAATTGGATTCTGAAGAGCCGATCTCAAAATGACCCGTTGACCCGGATGTTGGAATTCGGTTTGCACAAAAATGTGTGCCAGAGCCAAAGTCTACTAAATCCAGCAAAGTATATGTCAATGAGTCCAGAATGACGATACGAATCCAACAATATATCCAGAATTGGATTCCGATAAGCCGGTCTCAAAATGACCTGTTGACCCGGTCTTGTAGGACCCGATTTGTACCGAAATACGTGTCGGGGACCACGTCCTCCAAATCTAGCAAACTATATATGAATTTGGGGCAGAACGACACCACGAGTCCAGTGGTGGTGTCAAAATTGGAATCTGAAGTCCCGAGTCCAAAATTGGATTATTACAAGTTGGAGATTACGAATTTGGATGGCCAATTTTGGCGTCAAATTTAACCAATCTAACGAGCTCACAATGGAATAAAATTTTAATGACAAATTTGGTTATACCAGATGTGCACAGGAACAGGTGGCATGTCAAACGAAACTACGATGGGGGAGAAACAAATCCACGAAATTGGCTCCACAAAATTATCAAAAATAAACACAATTATTCGTGCAACTTGGCGGCCGATTTTGACCTATCAAATGAAAGAATTAATAGTTAAAAATTTAGGTGGAGATAGAGCTATATACCAAGATTGTGACAGCAAAAAGATTTTGACGATCCAATGGTCGGATCACCCAAAAAATACGCACGAAGTCGTTGTTTTAAGGTACGAATTGTGACTGCACGATTCGTACATCACGGCAGGATTTTTGAAACAAAGTCGGAATCAACTCCCTGCTGCGCAAGGGACCACGAACAGAGAGGGTGGCCACGTGATGGTACTCGCGGACGGTGTGCATCCGGTCGATGGGCTCGACGGCGGCCAGTGGGGTGGTCGGAGCGCTGCCAAAAGCTCGTATCAGCGGCAGTAGCTGCCCCCTGCTGCATTCCTGGCTGGGTGACGCTGTGGCGACCGTTGGCTGTGGATCCCCCTCCTGGTGGTCCCCCTGGATGGTAGGGATGCGATGGTAGCCAGCCCTGGAGGTGGCAGTGGCCACAACAGCAGCAACAATAATAGCTGCTGGTACTTGTTGCAACAGCAGCTAGAACGGTAGCAGTAGTAGCAGTTCAACCGGCCTTGGCTAGGCTTGGCCGGCTGTGGTATGCTGTAAGGGATCTAGGGAGGCTCCCCCATAGTTTGGTCGAGCTTTCCAAGGGTTAGGGGAGCTCCCACGGCAAGTGGCAGCAGCCACGAGAAAAGGGGATGAAGGAGAAGCGAGAAGGTGAAGAAGGTTGGGAGTATAGAAAGAATGGAAGGAGGAAGGAAGAAGGTGAGGGGTGGTTCTTTAGGGTTAGGAGGAGAAGGAGAAGAATGGAGGGGAGAGGAAGAAGAGTGTCAGATGTATGGTGAGGGGGAGAGTTATATGTGTTCAAAAATGGAGGGGATTGAGTGTGATGGTGCATGCATATGAGACAATTAATGAGTGAGGAAAGAGAGTGTGGGTGTGTGCTATAGTCCCCTAGGTATGTTGTTAGAGACATGGGGAATGGGGTAATTTGGTGTAGGATTTGTGTGTGGTGTTTTGTAGAAGGGGAAAGAGTTATACAGGAGGAGGAAAGAAGGTTAATTGAGTGATAGAGTGGTTAAGGTCTTGTTTTAGTCATATGATGAGTTGTATGTGACATGTGAGGGGGTGAATGAGTGGATGATGGAAAAGGTGGCAGCCACCATTTGGCTTGCAAAAATATGGGTTGGTATTAATGGAGAGAGTGTAGTGTAAGCCAAGGGTTATATCATTTTTAAGATTCATGGTCAATGGGGTTGTCCATAGGGTTTTGGAGGTGTAGGCTAGATGTTTGGTATTTTGTAGAGAGTGAGTGGTGTTGTGTGTTTGGGGTGTGTCATGAGAGTCACATGTGGTTTGGGTTGGATTAATTTGGGTTAGGTTTGGTCAATATTGGGCTAGGTATGGTTATGACTACAAATTAAGTCATTTATAATCATTGATAAAATAGTAGCATGGAGGATCTCAATTGGATGGCACACAAGTGACATGTGCGTAGTAGGATCAAAATAGGTCAAAACCATATATTGGGTCGATTATCTTGGACCAATGTTGAGCCCCGAAATTAAATTGGAAGTTAGATCATATTTTTCGATAGATGATCAAATGGCCTAAATTGATCCGAAAGTTGTGCGATATAAAAAGACTACAAGGAAACAAGTTTGAGTGGGACATGATATATCAAAATAAAAAAACTTGTCTAGATCAAAACTCATGAAGGGCGTTTCGAGAGATTGACATCCCTGACGCTCCAAAAATCAAAGTCACAGAAAAGTATATATATTTAATGATCAAAACTAAAAATAATAAAATATTTATTAAAAGTAATTTATTTAAAAAAATTAAAACAAACCCTAAAATCTAGGGGGCTTACAACTAACCCACCTTAGAGAATTCCGTCCTCAAAATTACAATAAGACATAGTATAAAAGGATATAAGATTAATATATAAAGGAGTCAGCACGACTAGTCGTAGATGCTGATGCCACTAGTATATCCTACTTATAAAGCAACAACAACCATGGTCGTTATTCTACTAGTAAGGTTTTTGGGATATCATATTTCCTAAGAGGTGGTATTAGAATTTAGGTATTACAGACTACAAAAATCCAAGGGGACTTAGGTACTATCATAGAATTATTGGTCAATAACTCTACAAGGGATTACTATCAATTCAGTGCTACTCCTATATGGGTGAGGGTTTCAATAAGTCAGAGAAAATTAACCTGGTGGTCATAACTAGAGCGGGGTGGCATAGAGGAATTTATAAGGTCATAGTGAGGAAGCAAGTTTAGGAGAATTGCTAACAGAGGAGTTACAGATCATGGTAAGGAAATTTTGGATAAGTTCTAGGAGAAATTTTTATGGGAATGGGCACGACTTAGGTAGATACTTGATAAAAAAAATTGGAAGGAATTGTGTCTTAGGGTAATATGATCGTTAGGCAGAAGAGGTGTGAAATCAAGGTTTTGGTTTAAATTCAAGGCATGGCTAGGGAAGAATAAGGTCTTCTTAATCATATTTTTAGAATCAAGAAATGGCTAAATCACACAACCGTGATTTACGGGATTAAGAAATAGGAAAGGAAATAATATGGATAGTCTAAAATGATAACTTCCAATCACTTAGAATACTGTGAAAATCTAGCGGACTGAGGTAATTGCACACCAATCCATACCATGGTTTAGCCTAGCTATCAGGTTCCTAGGATAATATATGGTCCCTCAAATACGGCTAGCCAATCTTAATCCAAAATCAACTCATAGTATTCGAAAGTCCTCGGTATCATCCATTTTTCATTAATACACTATATTTCTTCTGAATTGTAATTTTCGTTAACTCAATATCAAGCTGCTCATAATATCCTCTATCCTTGAAAATACACGACATTTAATGTATCATCCACTATGCATAACTCTACTCTAGATCCGACTTATCAATCTATTTAGGATTACTCTACCTCTCTATCTTGAAATCTTTTCTTCTCATCTCATGCCATAATCTTGGTCAAATTCTTACAATACGTCATGGTAAGATTTTTTATATCAACTTCTTTCCTTGTTTCTTTCTATCATAAATTTTGTATCATCTAGCTCCTCGAGATAGTCTCCTCATTCTTTATTGGATCTCAATTTGAAGATCTTGCTTAAGGTATGGTCCTCTCTGTAATCCTCTTTATGTCATCGTAGATAATCATTGTCATAATCCTTGTCTCAATAATTTTTCTTGAAATTTCAATATTATTCATCTTCATTTATTCAGACTAAACGTATTGTTCCTTGTAATTCTCTCTTCTTGTATACCCGCTACTTATCCTAAAACTAACACAAGGTTCCAGTTGTAATTCCTCTAGGGTCTCTAACTAACTTGCATCAACAAAGGGTTTACTAGTCTGCCTCTTGAGGTATGGTTCTAACTCTATTCCTAGATCCTTGGCTACGATTAATCATTAAAGATCATGATCAAGTCTTAAACTTGATCAACCCTGAAACTTTATGTTATACCTTTACAAGCCTTAAGTCATATCTAATAACAGCATAACCAATGATCTACCTTATCTATTCATGAGCAATTATATGCTTCTCACAAACACGCCTAACTATCTGCTTGGAAAAAAAATTCGAGGCTTGGTCAAATAAGTACTTATATCTAATACCTCTTATCATAGTCTAACTCTATTCATCAGTCTTCTAGTTCCTATCTCCAATAGTTCATTCAAGGTTTAACTTAGTCTTACCTATTCCTAGATCACATTTCTCTCTGATAATTAATCTTCCTAGGATGGTTCCTATTATCCAAGAATTTTTTTCCACTATATCATATTCATGAATTCTATATCCTCTACATAAAAATTCCTCAAATTTTAGTGGAACATCACTCCAAAGGTTTTATATCTAGTCATGATCATCACACTTCATTGATTGTATCCTAACGGGGTCCTTGGGCTCTGTTTGCTATTTTCCTTCATGTTAGTACTCTAAAATCCAATGTGTCTTCCTTCAAGTTGTATTTTTACTCATCTCGTCCTTTATGATCAAAGAATTCTTCAAACTCGGTCTAGCTTAGACAATGGTAGCATGGTTTAGTCTAATGATCCTCGTATCTCCTGTTAGGGCTAAGCCTTGTAATATACTCTATTCAACATCCTATCTTCATGGAGTGTCTATACAAGCCTACCCACCTTAGCTAGTCACCTAGTCCTGTCAAGCATGGGTTACTATATCCTTCAAGTAAAACTTTTTAGATTTATAGGCTGAAATTGAATCACTAATTCATGGCTTATTCGATTATCCTTTCTTCAAGTCATATCTTTAAAAAAATCTTTTATAGAATTAGCACTATTCTTATCTTCCTCTAGTCCCAAATCGACCCTTGCATCCTTCTAATCATATCTGGGTCATCTCAATTATTACGGGAAAATTTATCTCATCTAGATATCTATAAATACGTAAACCTCTAATTCAATTATATATGTTCTATTCAAGGGGTCTCTCTTTCAATCAAGGGATTTTCCTATAGAAACTAAACTTCGATAGAAGTGTCATTCATATCATGTCGATCCATCTAGTAGAGTCATTTATCCAACTCCTATATGTCCTAAATAATTATCTACAAGATATTATATCTACCTTAGTCACAATCAATAATAAGATAATGACGAAGTGATCGTCAACACAAGGGTTCGTCCTTCCGAGAGAAGGAAAGACAAGAATTCATAAATAGTAATTCGAGAATGGTATAATTAAGCACAAATACGAATTTTCAAGGGTGATAGTAGAAGTCAAAGGAATTTTCAATTGCAGTAGTGGATTGAGATTCTAATATATTATCCTAATGCAGGCTCATTCGGTAAAATAACGTAACTGAAACGATTTATCTCGACCTGCATGGGCCACCACAAAATATGTCACACCCCAGTTCCCAAATATACAGGAACTTGAGACGCGAGCATGCCAGCTAATACGATCTAGGATAAGTTCCCAATTTAATGGACTTATCCCCAGACGTACTACCCTGTCAAGGGTACTAAAGGTAACTGATCATCTATATCTCAATCCACAGTAATGAAGCGAATATCAAGAATGAACATAATATATTAAAGTTGGCCATACATGTCCAAGCAAGCTCAAGAAAGGAATAAGCTTGCAAATAATAGGCTACATAGCAGCATTAAACAAATAAAGGTGAAATGTATACAGGGAAGAATAAATGAAATGCCAGAGAACACACACATATATATACCTGAACCCTCGGTGCATCATGCAGCACCTGCCCCACTACTCTGTACTAACCGTTCAGCAAATACCTGGAGAAATCACCAGGTCCTCAGCGGGACGTAACAAGATACAGAAATACATGCCATAATATGAACTAAATAAAATGAACAATCTGAATCATAACATAGCCCAATAATCATCAATCAGTAAACCATATCTCTGACCAATCATGATCAATGAATGGCATACCAGCCCATGATAAGTTATTGTCCCATGATACGATCCGACATAGGTACACGAACTAACCATTCTATGTGAATGCATATTGAAGACGACTTCGGAGCGTATGGGTAGGTAAATAAAGAATTTGTGTCGAAACATGGGCCGACGTCGGACCACGAGCCGATGTAAATATACATGCACCCTCCCAACCGTACCTAGCGCACAGCTAGTGGCCGCTGTTGGACATATCCCTAGTGTATGTATGGCCCATAACCGGGTAACCACACCTATAATCGGGTCACACTGAGGCTAAAATAAAATAATTGTCTGTACTATACGCCTACTGATTGTCTTCTCCGCCCCAAGAAATGTACAAGTCGTATCCACGAATCAGACAATTCGTATCTTAATGTGAGTCTCTAACCTAGACACCATCTAACTTTGTATGTACCGACACACAGACCGCTCGCACCAATGATCAGTCGAATGCGTAAGCTTGTGCCAACACAATGAATACTCACTCACAGTGTCGTGTAATGTCTCGTGTCAAGTTATAGAAGTTATTAGGATAACTTCACAGTTTTTGGGTACGTCTACTAACTCTAAGTCACACACGCATGCACTCATAACGTCGATGCCATCATCGATAAAATCCAAGTCATCCTTGGATACACACTATCAGTGTCACCAACTAACAGCACAAGAATAGATATGAGTAATGTATACAGAACTAGTATGGTAAGATATCTTGCCTGGGGTGAAGCAGTAATCCGATAATATCCTACAGACAAATCATAAAGTCCAAGAAAGGTAGCAACATAGGAGTCTCCATGAACGTCACCAGATGCTAAAACAAACATCACCAACGTTCCCGGAATAAGAAAAATAGCTAAGATATACTACCCATAAGTCCAATTCTGGACACAGGGGCAAAATGATAATTTTGGGTCAAGATACGGTCCGTCGTTACCCACTTGCACCGAAATTCATATTAGAATCAAATTTATCAAAATCTAGCAAACTATATGTCCACGAGTCTAAAATGACGATACGAATCCAACGGTATATCCATAATTTGATTCCGATGAGCCAATCTCAAGATAATCCGTTGACCTGGACGTTAGAATCCAGTTTGCACAAAAATACGTGTCGGAGTCAAATCCACTAAATCTAGCAAAGTATATGTCAACAAGTCCAGAATGACGATACAAATCCAATGGTATATCTAGAATTGGATTCCGATGAGCCAATCTTAAAATGACCCGTTGACCCGGACATTGGAATCCGGTTTGTACGAAAATACGTGTCGGAGCCAAAGTCTACTAAATCTAGCAAAGTATATGTTAACGAGTTCAAAATGACAATACGAACCCAACGGTATATCCAGAATTAGATTTTGATGGATCATTCTCAAAATGACCTGTTAACCCGGACTTGTGGGACCCGATTTGTACCGAAATGTGTGTCGGGGCCCACATCCTCTAAATCTAGCAACCTATATATGAATTCAGGGCATAACGATACAATGAGTCCAGTGGTGGTGTCATAATTGGAATTCAAAGTCCTGGATCCAAAATTGGATTTTTACAAGTTGCAGATTACGAATTTGGATGGCCAACTTTGACGTCAAATTCAACCAATCAAACGAGCTCACAATGGAATAGAATTTTAATGACAAGAAGTTGGTTATACCAGCTATGCATAGGAACTAGTGGCATGTCAAACGGAGTTGCGATGGTGAAGAAACAAATCTACGAAGTTGGCTCTACGAAACTGTCAAAAATAAATACAATTATTCGTGCAACTTAGTGGCCGATTTTGACCTATCAAATGAACGAATTAACGGTTGAAGATTTAGGTGGAGGTAGATATATATATATCGAGATTGCAACAGCAAAAAGAGTTTGACGATCCAACTGTTGGATCGCCCATAAAATGCGTACGAAGTCACTGTTTCAAGGCACGAATTCTGACTGCACAATTCGCGCGTCACGGCAGGATTTTCGAAATGAAGTCAGAATCGTCTCCCTGCTGCGCAGGGGACTGCAACCAGAGAGGGTGGCCACACGGTAGTACCCGCGGACGGTGCACGACAGGTCGGAGGGCTCGACGGCGTCCAGCAGGGTGGCCGGAGCGCTGTCGGAAGCTCACATCAGCGACAGCAACTGCCCTGCCTGCTACGTTCCTGGTCGGACGATACTGTAGTGGTCGTCGATGGTGGATCCCCCTTCTGGTGGTCCCCTTGGACGGCAAAAACGCGGCGGTGGCTGGCCTGACGGTGACAGTAGCCACAGCAGCAGTAATAACTGCTGGTACTACAACAGCAGCTAGAATGGCAGTAGTTGTAATATTTCAACCGGCCTTGGCCGGCCTTTGCTAGTTGTGGTAGGCCATAGAGGATCTAGGGGAGGCTCCCCCTAGGTTTTTCAAACTCTCCAAGGGTTGGGGGAGCTCCCACGGCAAGTGAAAGCAGCCACAAGGAAAGGTGATGAAGGAGAAGGGAGAAGGAGGAGAAGGTGAAGAAGTTTAGGAGTTTAGGGAAGAATGGAAAGAGGAAGGAAGAAGGTGAGGGGTGGTTCTTTAAGGTTATGAGGGGGAGGAAAAGAAGAAGAAGAAGAAGAAAAAGAAGAAGAAGAAGAAGGAGAAGGAGAAGAATGGAGGGGAGAAGAAGAAGAAGTGTGTCGAATGTATGGTGAGGAGGAGAGTTGTGTGTGTTCAAAAATGGAGGGGGGTTGAGTGTGATGGTGCATGCATGTGAGACAATTAATGAGTAAGGAAAGAGAGTATGGGTGTGTGCTATAGTCCCTTAGGTATGTTGTTAGAGCCATAGGGAATGGGGTGATTTGGTGTGGGATTTGTGTGTGGTTTTTTATAGGAGGGGAAAGAGATATACAGGAGAAGGAAAGAAGGTTGAGTGATAGAGTGGTTAAGGTCTTATTTTAGTCATATGATGAGTTTTATGTGACATGTGAGGGGGTGAATGAGTGGATGATAGAAAAAGTGGCAACCACCATTTGGCTTGCCCAAATATGGGTTGGTATTAATGGAGAGAGGGTAGTGTGAGCCAAGGGTTATACCATTTTTAAGATTCATGGTCAATGGGGTTGTCCATGGGGTTTGGGAGTGTGTACACTAGATGTTTGGTGTTTTGTAGAGGGTGAGTGGTGTTGTGTGTTTGGTGTGTGTCATGAGAGTCACATGTGGTTTGGGTTGGGTTAATTTGGGTTAGGTTGGGTCAAGATTGGGCTAGGTATGGTTATGACTACAAATTAAGTTATTTATAATCATTGATAAAATAATAGCATGGGGAGCCCAATTGGATGGCACGTAAGTGGCATGCGTAGTAGGCTCAAAATAGGTCGAAACCATATATTAGATCGATTAGCTTGGACCGATGTCGAGTCCCGAAATTAAATTAGAAGTTAGGTCATATTTTTCGGTAGATGATCAAATGGTCTAAATTGACCCGAAAGTTGTGCGATGTAAATAAAGTACAAGGGAACAAGTTTGAGTGAGACATGATATATCAAAATGAATATAAACTTGCCTAGATCAAAACTCATGAAAGGCATTTTGAGAGATTAACACCTCTAACGCTCCAAAAATCAAAGCCACGAAAAAGTATATTTAATGATCAAAACTAAAAATAATAAAATATTTATTGAAAATAATTCATTTAAATTTTTTAAAACAAACCCTGAAATCCAGGGGGCTTACATAGCTAGTTTGGTAAAGTTTCATAATCAGGCCAGTAGCTAGGGAAGGCGTCACGGACAATCATTTTGATAAACCAGATAGCTAAAGCTCCATAACAAAAACTAGGTTTTCAGTCATAATGATTATTTTTCCTACTTCAAGCCTCTACGCTAGTGCTAAATTGAGGTAGATGTGAGAAAGTGAGGGCGTTGCTATTTGACCTAGAAATCTAGTTGTTATTAGCTAGACCTATAATTTTGACCTAGAGGTTTATGTTCATGAAAGTGTAGACCATTATAGATCCTGCATTATGTTGTAAAATAGCTCAGGAAGAAGTGGTCATCCTTCATAGTATGCAGCAATATGACTAAAAGAAAAATAAAGGTTTTCTGAATGTAATAATGCAGCAATTGCTAGCGTTTATCCTGTGCATTGCGTGTGCAGCATATATTTTGTGCTTATGCATCCTGGCTTTCTAGATATCTATGTCAATACACTCTTACAGGGATCCTCACCTACATACATAGGTCATGTTCAATATATAAGAAGAAAGACGCTTATCCTGGCCCAGCTATAGCCACGTGCTTTATAGGCATGTCATGGTCGTGCGAAACACAATTGAGAATTGTAGAAGTAAAATTTCTTTGCAATGCAATGGATCCTTTCCCAAAATTTCTAGAACAGGTTATCGAAGAGATGCATAAATATAGATATTATTAAGATCTAGTCTAAAAAAACATGCATGTGCAGTGTAATATGCTGACATCCTGCATTGATTAAAAATGATAGATGTATTTCAAATCCGGTTCTATGTATGTGCTTATGCAACATAGCTTGCTAGATATCTAATTTTTTTAGCTGAACTCATGATATATCAACCATAAAGGAAACTTACAAGTGAAATGGAGTAAGTGGCACCTACAAGTGACCCTCACTTATAAGTGGAAAAAAAAAAAAAAAGAACACACCCTTATAGTGACATTCTTTTGTTTTCATAATATGCTGTCATTTGCTTGTTGCTGGGAGAACTATGATTGTGATGTTGTTTTCTTCACTGCAGATGTTGGCCAAGTATATGTCTGCATGTTCCCTATATCTTTACATTTACTTTGTTAGTTCTTCATACATCCAAAATGTTGGTGCTCTGTTCTGCTTCCACTAATGATCAAATTCCAATATGTTCAGTAAATGTAAACTATGTACATTATATTGGATCCATGGTCCACTTCGTTTAACATGTCCCTCGTTTGCATTGGAATCTCGAGTAAACTTCCATTTTCACAAAATGGTGGTTTCTCTTTTGAAGAGTGTCATGGAGCGAGATTGATGGCCTTGAAGAGAAAGCTAGAGCCATCGGCGGAAACCAACTCACTGCAAAGGATTTGAAGGTGTTGGGTTTCAACTGGAATTTGGTACATCTAGTTTGGTAGTTTCTTAATCAGGAAGTAGCTGGGAAGGTGTCATGAACAGTCATTTTGATAAACCAGGCAACTAAAGGTCCATAACAAAAACTAGGTTTTGAGTCTTAATAATTCTTTTTCCTACTTCAAGCCTCTACGCTGGTGCCAAATTGAGGTAGATGTGATAAAGTGAGGGCGTTGCCATTTGACCTAGAAATCTAGTTGTTATTAGCTAGACCTACACTTTTGACCATGAGGTTTATGTTCATGAAACTGTGGACCATGATAGATGCTGCATTATGTTGTAAAATAGTTCAAGAAGAAGTGGTCATCCTTCATAGTATGTGCCAATCTGACTAAAAGAAAAACAAAGGTTTTTTGAATGTAATAATACAGAAATCGCTAGCGTTTATCCTGTGCATTACGTGTGCAGCATATAATCGGAGGTCTTCTTCTTTGAAAAGGTTCTGAACATGTGGCATGTAACATATAAAGATGTTTATACTTTTAGAAAAAGGAATTGTGTTATTTTGCCATTTGGTGTTACTCCGGGTTTGTAGCACAGAATTATTCACAATTAGTGGCTCCTAATTCTCTCTTTCACTATCCTAAAATGCTGTATTTTCTGTTAAAGATATTAATGAAGATAAAAAAAAAAAAAAAAAAAAAAAGCTCTATTGTTTTTTGGTTGGTTCTTATTTTGGTTTTGGAGTGTGATATTGTCTGAGACTTCTTTTCTTCTTTCAGGGCAGGGTTTTGTTAAAGGTACTATACATATAGGAGAACTGTAAATTGATGAAGTCACCAAATTTCAGAGCATATGGAGTTGTTATCAAGAGAAGGACAAGAGCAAGAGCTACATTTTAAAAACCGGTAGGAATACCAGATGGCTTTTCGTGCTTGGGTCATTATGGCCAGCCAATCAACCAACCGTTACGAGGTTTTCTTCTTGTTGCTAGGGAGATTACTTCTTCCAACCCTGCGCAGCTTCCTGCTCTGCGAAAACCCTTGGACTATGCACTTGTTTGGAGTTCATATGACTGGAAAGAGGATAGCCATGGTGGATATGTCTATTTCTGGCTTCCATGTGCCCCAGAAGGATATAAAGCCATGCCATATTGTGACCAAGGGACCGGACAAGCCATCACTTGAAGAAGTCAAATGTGTTCGAGCAGATCTTACTGATACATGTGAGGCTCATAATTTGATTTTCATGGTAGAATCAAGTTCTTTAGCTAGTCAGTTCCTGGTTTGGAAGACAAGGCCTCGGGGGATATGGAAAGAAGTATCTCTATAGGGACATTCATCTGTGGTAGCTCACAAGATGATACGCGTATTTTTTGCCTGAAGAACCTGATTCATCCCTTCATGCAATGCAAAATCTGGAACAAATCAATTCACTCATAAAATACTATGGTCCCATGGTCTTCTTTCATCCGGAAGAGATCTATTTGCCTTCATCAGTCTCTTGGTTTTTCGAGAGCGTGCTTACTTGTTCAAAAGAGGAGAGGTGGAGGGAGAGGCCATTGATGTTAAAGGTTCCAACCTTCCTTGCAGGGGTGAAAATGATCAAGAGTACTGGATAAATTTACTTGATAACGAAAGGAGCGCTGATGTCAAGCATGGCAATATGGAGAGTGCTGAACTATATGTTCATGTGAAGCCAGCTCTAGGAGGCATCTTCATTGACATTGCCATGTGGGTTTTTTGCCCGTTCAATGGTCCGGCCACCCTAAAGTTCGAGTTGGCAAGTATCCCTCTGGGCAAGATAGGGCAGCATGTCGGGGACTGGAAGCACTTTACTCTTCGGATAAGCAATTTTATGGGTGAACTCTGGAGTATATACTTCTCTCAGCACAATGGGGGAGAGTGGGTGGATGCGCATGGCTTGGAGTATATATAAGGGAACAGGGCAGTTGTTTATTCCTCAAAGAGCGGGCATGCTAGTTTCCCGCACCCTGGGATCCACCTCCAAGGGTCTCAGAAGCTTGGGATAGGTATAAGGAATGATGTCGCACAGAGTAAGTTTGTTGTCGATTCTAGTTCCAAGTATCAAATTATCGCGACAGAGTATTTAGGAGATGCTGTGACCGAGCCTATTTGGCTGCAGTACATGAGAGAATAGGGTCCGACTATAAGATATAGCTCGAGATCGGAACTGGAAAAGATTCTTAATTACTCTTGCCCATCAATCTCAGGTTTTCAGTGGAGAGCGTCTTCTATAAGCTTCCACTGGAGTTGTATGGGGAGGAAGGGCCGATAGGACCAAAGGAGAAGAACAACTGGGTGGGTGATGAGAGATGGTAGCTTCTTTCGTTTCCATTCCATTCCAAGGGCTCAAGGCCGCTACCACGATTTAGTTGTGAATATATTCAACTCCATTTTGATTATTACAGTTACTAGGGATTATAGTCATGTAACTATGTATGTCATGTTTGCCGTATATTGGTATATATTGTGTACTCTTTCGTCCTTCAGGAAAATTGTACTCCCCTCATCATAATAAGTAATAGATCATGTTGCTCTATAAACTACAAAGGTGAGAAAATTGTAAGACATTCTTTCTTCATCATACCTTCTTCATTCTTAGGTTTTCCAAACTAAAAAACCTATGTTAGTTCATTTGTCCTTATGGAAAGATTAAATTCTGGATATTACTGTTTTGATTGATCAGTACAAGACCAAGAGGGTTTGGTAGATTATGCCATTTTGATGCCAAAGACTCTAAACTACATAAAATTAATTCAGAAATTCTTTTTTGTCCGCGGGGGTGACCGCGCACGTGCCCGCGCGCCCACGTGTCACCCCCCACTGGCCCCCCCTGCACCACCCTGGGCCCACCCCGCCTCCCCGCCAATGGGCGTGGGACACGTGGCCCGCGGGCCAGGACTAAGGTCCAAACCCGCGGGCAACGTAGCACTGCCAAAATTAATTTCCTGTATAGCAACAGGATCAAATGTACCCACCGTATTTCCCACAGTAAGTTGTTTCTTAACCGAAAAAAATTTTAGGGTTTCGATTGATCTTTTGGTAGATTTATTGTGGCTTCATAATTTTAGACTTCGATTTGAAGGATTATTTTTTTTATCCACAATATTTGTTGAAGAAATGGCTTTATGATACATTTTCTTACAAAATTTGGTTGGATTTTGGGATGAAATCTTCATAATTTGGGACTTTTCGTTGTTTTCTTGGAATATCCCTAATTTTCCTTGTTGAGGATCCATTTTAAGAAGTTTTGGAACCTTGTTTAAGCAGCGGACTTGAGCTTATCATCATGTTCTACTTTGATGTGTTCACCTTTCTGAATTAAATGGTAGATTTTGTTAGATTTCAACAGAGAGAATTTGCCTGGTTTGATTCCTTGTGACGATGACAGTATCTGTGACTCAAATTATTTTCTTTGGCAATGTCGACTAGTTGGGTAACTCCTTTGAGGCAATTTTTTTTCTTTGGTTGCCTGGAGTATCAGTACTTGCTAGATTTGATGGCTTCTCCTTTAAAATTGAAATGGATAGAGGTAGCCTACTTGTAGACAATGTTTGATACGATCACGAGTATCATTCATCGGTACGGTTGATGGCTTCCCTTTTTCACTTCGGAATGGCCGGAGGTAGCCAACTTCTAGCTATGGTTTAGACAATGACGAGGGTGGTGAATTCTTCGAGTTAATATATTTCAATTTGGCGATGATGACTAATTAGTTGACTATTTTGAGCCAAATTTTCTTCCCTAGAATCCCTACCGATCGGTTTCCCTTGAGAGTTTCCAACTATTCATAGCCTTATTTTGCAATATGTCGAGTCAGTATACTAACTTTAAAATCATTGACATCTTAAATATACTTGTACTGATACTTTGGGTGCTCTACTGATCCTGCTGGCAGATACTTGACCAATATTAGTTTGCTTTATTTGGGTGAGCTACTGGTACCTTGTTGTTGCCTTATTTGGGTCCTAAATCATTGGCATTTTAAAGATTTTTTTGGGGTGCTTTAGAGAATTTGGGTAGTGTTGTGTTGGCTATAGTTTTGGTTCCATAGAAGAACCAGTGTGGTATGTATGATGTATTGGGTTGGCTATATTTTAAGAGAATTTTGGCAGTATTGCGTTGGCTATGGTTTTTTTTAGAAAATTTGAGTTACAGCCCACTTTATTTATCCATATTCAAGGTATATCCATATTCAAGGTACACCCCACTGCTTTGCCATAAAACACGAACTCCCCCACTTTCGATAGAAATCGTCCATAGCTGACGGCAACCCTTTGACCAATATTTTTTAACGAAAATACCCTCCCTATTTCTTCTTCCAAACTCTTACCCAACCCCACCGACCTCCTCCCTCATCCAGTCAGCAGCCGACCCTCCCTCCTCCGTCCAGCAGCTGACCCCACGCCCCTCCCTCCTCCCGCCGCTGCCAACCCACCTCCTCCCTCCTCTTGGCCCCGCCGTGCCGTCGTCGGCCCCTCCCGCGCGCGCCCTCCCCTACTGCTGCTGCTTCTGCTAGCTGCCACCGTGATGGAGGAGGGGATGCACATGCGGCGGGGGCGAGCGCACAGCGAGGGCGCACGTGCGACGGGGGCGAGCGCATGGTGGCTACAGCATTGTAAAGACGGGGGGGGGGGGGGGGGGGGGGGGGGGGGGGGGGGGGGGTGCGCCGGACAGTAGAAGGGGCACGGCGGCCAGCAGAGGGGAGCGTGCACGACGGGGGTGAGCGCGCAGCGGTGGCACTTGCGACGAGGGCGCGTGTGGTGGGGGCGAGCAAATAGTGGGGGCTCGGCCGCCGCGAGATAGGGTTAGGAGGACGGGGGAGTCGCCGAGGGAGAGGAGGAAGGCAGCGGAGGGGAGGAGGACAGTAGTGATGTGGCCGTTATGGGAGGAGGAGGAGTAGGGATTAGGATTTGGGTTTGGGGAGGGAGAGCGGGAAGATGAAGGGGGAGGGAGCAGCAAAGGGGGGACACAGTAAAGAAGACGATGGTATTTTCGTTAAAAAAATATCGGTCAAAGGGGTTGACCGTCAGCTATGGACAGTTTTCGTCAAAAGTGGCGGTTTGGGGGCTGTCGTGCTTTGTGGTAAAGTAGTGTGGTGCATCTTGAATATGGATAAATAAGTGGAGTGTAACTCAAAAAAAAAAATTTTGTGCTGCTACCATACTTTAGGAGCATAAATTAGCTTGTTTTGTTTATATATATATATATTGTTGTTCCTATACTTTTTTGTATTGTTTTAGTCGTAAAATTGTAGAATAGGTTGTGAATTGTGATTCCTGGGTTTCCTTTAGCTTTTGGTTAGTTATAAATACTAGTAAATTTATGTGCGTTGCATGTTAAAATAAATTTTCCATATGATATTGTTAAAAAATAATTTAAATATATATGAATTAAGATTTGTTATATGTAGTTTTATATTTTAATTAGGATTTTTTTTATTTTAATTAGGATTTGTTTATATTTTAATTAGGATTTATTATGGATATACGTGAATAAAAAATATGGTCTTCTATTATGTGGAAGAAAAGTTAGTTACAAAGTTATCTGTAAGTTTTTTTAAAAATAAATAGTTGAGGATTTAGAACGGCTCAATGACTTAATTTTGAGCCATTTCCAAACCGCATTACATTAGTAGGACTTGGCTGAGGGTCCTCCTTATCCACTTTATCAAATATATTATAAGGATACCTTAATCTATCTATATATAAAATAGAACTCCCTTTTTCTTGCCAGACAACTGAATCGCCCTCTTTAAATAGTCAGTAGATGGCTGATGTGTTGCAGTTGATTAACTCACACACTTCATGCTCGAGTAACAGTTGGATTTGGTGGCCGAACTCTAGTGACCCTTGTGATTACCAGGGAGAGACATAAAATCCTAGCTGGATGGTGGTCGAGCCATAGGACCGTATTATTCCTTCCATTTATAAAAATGGTGGAAGTTGAAAACAGTGGATCAAAAAGACATACAATGCAGCGTGCACAAAGTTCCGTACCGGACATCTCAAAACGAAAAGTTGGATTTAGTATTGGACAAAATGTACTGATTCAATCAGATACATTTGTCATCTAGATTTTAGAAAGAAAAAAATAACTATTTTTCTGAGACCATTTTGTGAAGATTTTTTCCGTTTTGTCTATGCACTTGATGTCTGTTCATGGAGTCAGTTTTATGCGGTGTTATTGTTATTCTTTCTTAACTCCTATTTTAGTTTATTATAAGAGACTTTGTTGTTGGCTTAATTTTTTTTCTTTTGTTTATAAATAACTAATTTTGATCCATTATTTTAGTGGCTAATTTATTTTAGTAATTTATTATCTTACTTATTGTGTGGTAATTAAAAACCAATAAGAATTAGCAAAATCAACAAAAAGGATAACCGCACCCATTTCGAAAGAGACATATCACTTCTCAACTGTCACTTCATTATAAACTAAACATAGGAGAAAGAAACACTTTCCGACTTACTTTAACAATCATTCAAATACCAAAATTTTAGATTTTTCATTTCTAACTTTCACTTCTTTATAGCACCCAAACAAAGAAAGTGAACAAATATAGGTAACACAGAAAGTCGATTTTTGAATTTTCTGCTTCGACACACTTTGTCAAAGCAGACAGGAGCTGGTAACATTGGAAGGATTTTCTTCAAAGTCGGAACTCTCTCTTGCGAATTTACAATTTATTTGTTCTGCTGCAAATTTTCCGACCTACTACAATCTCATGTTAGCCATTAAGAACTTTCTTTTATACCATTTGGCAAATATAGAATCAACTTGGACACGACTCAAATGGATTTTGTGTCGGATTTGGATTTTACATGAACCCTACCCGGTCCAAATCCATTTATCGTTGGAAAATTTCAAAACAGAACGTTCCCCCCGCAAAAACGGAGAATACCCGCTCCTTACTCCAATAAAAATCAGGCCACGTGTCCCTCTAGACAAATTTAGTGACACGTTTCAACCACTCATGTACATATATAAAGCGTCTCCTCGTACTCTCCACCAAAGAAATCAGCAAAAGAAAGAAGAAGAAAAAATACTTGCAAATTTGCAGTGCCATTCTCGTAATTTTCCTTCAACTACGATGTCGAACACCCAGCAGTTGCTGCAGTCCGGCCATGCACGTGGCGAGGGCCAGGTGGGTGTACGCATCTTTGATGTTCTGTTCTTCTACACCGGATCGGGGGAGGAAGGTGATGATATCTGACCGTTGGTTTTTCGGCTTTTTGATTCGTGCAGGCTCAGGCGGACCACTTGATGGGCTCGGCCCACGACTCGGCCTCCCACGCGGCCCAGCATGCCCAGGAGAACAAGGAGCACGCCGCTGGCTTCCTCCAGCAGGTCCTTTTTCCACAAAACCCCCTCTACATTCTCTAAATAAAATAAAAAATTCTTGCCTATTTATATATTTTATAAATTATATCAATAAAAATAAATTTTAAAATTCAGTTGACACAACAATTTTTTCAATGGACCTGTCAAATTGATTTTGAATAATGCTAACCAAAAGCTAATATTCCAAAATATTGAAATAACTGTTTTTGTTTTGTTAGCTTTGGTAAGCCAATGCACAGATTTGCTATTTAATATATATCCATTGTAAGAGATCTCCGTCGGACTCCCTTGAGGAGTGTCAAATTTTGTTCCCCAATCACACTCCAATATGAAAGAGAAGATTTCTTCTGAATGACCAATAATTAAAATCTATTTTAAAATAAATAAAACTATTCGTCCTTCCAAATTGTCCCCAAAAACTATTCCTTCTTATGTGGCAGTTGGTATGGTATGTTGATGTAGCAGCTGACGTAACAAAATTTAACATTAATATTAAAATTAAAATTAATACTAAAATTAAGATTAAAATTAATATTTTTAGAATAATGCTACGTCCCTCCAAATTGTCTCTCTAAACTATTTCTCCTTATGTGATAATTGACGTGACATGTTGATGTGACAATTGACGTGACAATTTAACATCCATTGCTCCTAGAGAAGTTTATAGAGTCTATTTTGGTTCATCTAGGATGTTTGTTCACCCTCCAATAAAGGATTGACACGTGTCAAATTCATTCAACATAAACCACTTTGAAAGTGATTTTGTAGACATTCAAAATGGTTTTGACTAAAGAATTTGACACGTGTCAATTTTTTATTGCAGGGTGAACAAACACCCTAGTTTTGATGGGTGAACAAAAATGGACTCGAAGTTTATATATATATATATATATATATATATATATATATAACATCCAAGTTTTTTAGCTAAAATTTTACTAAAAAATAGATACCGATGGAGATGTTTTAACATCTAACAAAATTTGCGATAAAATCTTGAAATCATATTATATATATATATATATATATATATATATATATATATATATATATATATATATATATATATATATATATATATATATATATATATATTTTTTTTTTCAAATCATATTATATATATATATATATATATATATATATATATATATATATATATATATATATATATATAAACAAAATTTGCGATAAAATCTTAAAATATTCAATGTAAGAATGTCTAGACGTTTATCATTTGTTTCTTTTGGTTGGTTATTTGCTGCATGGGAAGACCGGGGAGCAAGTGATGCAGATGGCTCATGGAGCTGCGGACGTCGTGAAGAATGCCGTGGGCATGGGGAACCCGGACACCTCCAGCGGCACCACCACAACCACCACCAAGCACCATTGATTGAAGTCTAGCTCTGAATCTACACTTGAAGTCTGCGTCAAATAAGCTAGCTAGGTGGACTCCGATTGTCTTGGGGAGTCCTATATATTAATTCTCTATTGTTGCGTCAAATAAGTCTAGCTCTGAATCTACAGTACTTGAATCTACAACCTCCAGTTTATTTTTTCCTTTCAATGTCGTTGCTTGTTTTCAAGCAGGTTCTTCACGTCATAAATGTTGTCACTGAACTAAAATTTTAATTTTTAACTCATGTCAAAGACAAATTTTATGTCACAAATGAAAATGGTACGTTCTGTGATATCCTTAAAGAATTGTAACAAGTTCTATGTGACAAGTAAAAATACTTGCCATTTAAGGTGTATTATATGACAAGTAAAAATTATTGTCACTTAAGGTGTATCCTGTGACTTTTTTTTAAAGAATTGTAACAAGTTCTTTGTGACAAGTAAAATACTTGTCACTTATATTATGTGACAAATAAAAAAAATCTTTGTCACTTAAAATTTTGTGACTTCGTTATAGTATTGTAACAGTAAGTTCTATGTGACAAGTTAACACTTGTCACTTAAGGTATAATTTGTGACTTTCTTAAATAATTGTAACATTAAATTTGTTAGTTACTTGAGGTGTATAATGTTATTAAGAAATATTCTGACGGAATTTATTTATATTATTTTTTTTCTTCACAAACTAATGGTTGTTGAATATTTGATTCCGGAGTAAAAGGTTATGCGATCGAAATACAAGCTATTTGTGACAATTGTGCGCCATATAATATTTATAGTGACGATGTCACGAAAAGATCAGTGACAAGATTTGTTTGTCACAGTTGAAAATGTTTGTGACGCCATAGTGACAAGGTTTGCTAGTCGCAGTTGAAAATATTTTGTCATGCCATGTTTTAGTCGTTATTTTTTCTTTTAGATACGGAGGTATATGTAACAGAAGTAAGTTGTACTCGTCACAAAAGATATGCTACGACAAGTTTTACAACTTTTGTGACAATTTTAAATATGTACAAGTACCAGATTTTCTCTTGTAGTGACTATACAAAAATTTTCCCTGAGATATCAACAACATCAAGGCCCCTAAACAAGGCAAGCTACACAATGTAGCGCTCGGCCGAAGCCGGTACCTCTAGAGCCCCATCATTGCCGCAGTCGGCAGGATCAGCTCCGGACCTCCGGTGCGAGTACGAACAGTCACGAACATGACAGACTTGACAGGCCGCTGCAAACCGATTCAAACCAGCGGCTGACCGCGATCGGGGCCGAGAGCACGGTGACCAGGCGGAAGAAGTTGGCCTTGCTCCGCCTTATGCTCTAGAGGTGCGACCTCATGTGCCTTAAATTATTTAATGCTCGGGAAAATGCTCCTCAAATAACGATCGACGAGAATTTTTTTTAAAAAAAATAAAGGTTTAGCAATGATATACGTTGATTAAAAAAGAACAAAAAATAATTACAAGCGAAAGGCCAAATGTACACCATCTATGGTAGAAAATTTTATTCTAAGGAGAGTCTTCTAATATTTTTCGAATGCAACTCACTGTTTTAAAATTTTCTTCTTTACATTTTAGGAATTTTTTTTTTACAACACATATTCCAAAGAACAAAGTATTACCTAGTACTGTGCATGTCCCATGCATCATTCTTAGCTCCCACTTTTGTCTAGGATTGTGTTTGACCAAAACTATGGAAAACTTTTGGATTTGGTTCTATTTCTTGGAGTTTATTATGTTGATACAAAAGTGTTCACGCACGCATGCGCGCGCACACACACAATGTTGGAGCTTTTCTTTTGTAACATATGAAGAGAGCTTGTGCCTAGTAAAGTTTAGTCCCACATTGGAAAAGCATTATTAGGTATCTCAATATATATAATTGGTATGTATTGTTGAGATATGCACATGGGGTGGTGACCCTAAGGAGAGAACCATGTGGGTGATTTTAGTAGGAGGTAAGGTTAAAACTCCATGGTAAAACATTATAGCTTAGCGACTCGGACTCGGGCTCATGAGACGTAATGTGGCATTTTGTTAGAATTTATTCCACATGTGCATATCTTAGAATTTATTCCTTTGGAGCTAAGTCCCATGGGGCTTAGCGACTCGGACTCGGGCTCATGAGACGTAATGTGGCATTTTGTTGGCGCACTTAGCACGTCAGCATCATCGCTAGGCGCATAGTGTGCTTAAGTTGTGCTCGTTGCGCGAGCCTCTTGTGCAGCCGTTCGCGCACCAGTTCGTGCTGCCCGATCACATCCAGATGGCGCGACCGGATGGCGCGCCAGTGGGCACGCCAGTTGGCGTGCCAATAGGCGCGGCCTGTTGGCACTGTAGTTGGCGCGACCTGTTGGCACTGTAGTTGGCGCGACCTGTTGGCATACGGTTTGTGCGCTGTTTGTGCAGGGTGCGTGCGGTGCGCGTGTTGCGCTAGTACGCGTGGGAGCGGCTGGGCGCTATTGGCGTTGGTGCGCAGCTTGCGCGCGCTGTGCGCCATTTATCTCAGATCGTGTGTATGCACGATTGAGCAGTTACAGCATGTTCGGGACGATTTTTTTCCACATTCCGAACTTGTTGCTAACTGGGCGGTTACAGAGCGGGACTATAAAAGCTTCTCTACTCTCTCTCTCTCTCTCTCTCTCTTAGGGTACAGAAGATACAAGTGTTCAGTACACAAGTTCCTTACGAATCCAGAGAGTTCAAGAGAGAAGAGAAGTGTGCCAGCACCAGCGCCACTTAGCGCAGGAGTCCGTGCCATTCGAGGAGTTAGAAGAGCAGAGTGTTCCAAAGTTCTCCGTCGAACTTGCTGGTTCCTGGAAGCTGTTCGTGTGGGACGAATCAAGCTTTGAGCTTCGGTGATAATTCACCCCAGCAGGCTTTCTTCCTCTCTGATCTAATCAGAACCTTCAGTTCTTGCATTATCCACTTGCAACTCATTCTGAACGAGAAATTCTCTAATCTAATCAGAAAAGTTAGTGGACGTTCGTTGTTGCTGCTGCTACGATTCTTTTGTGTCTTCTTCGAAGTATCACATTAGTTTTCGTCTTTCAGAATCCTCCAAGGATCTTTGTTTTGAACCTACCTTGAAGTGTTGCTACGAAACATTATTCTTACAATCGTTTCATTTCTCAGTTTTCCATCAAAAATTACGTTCCGGGACTAACATTCTCTTGATTGCAAGATGGAAAACTTTCGTGCTTCGCTAATTAATCCTAACTTCACAAAGTTAGAGCAATTTGATGGTGAACACTATCAAATCTGGAAAAGGAAGGTTAGTCTCAATATTCAATTCTCTGACATTGATCATGTGCTTTTTGAGGAGGAACCTACTATTCCAGAAACTGGATCTGCAGCCGTAATTTCTGCTGCTACTAAGAACCAGGCCAAGTGGAGAAGGGACAATAGCATTTGTAGGCTTATGATCCTAAATGCTATGGAAGACTCATTTACATAATCATATTCAAAGAAGACTTGCCAGAGAGATTTGGGAGTCTCTGGAGAAACTATACGAGGATAATAAGAACCGAAGCAAGATATTTTTAGTTGAAAAATATCACAAGTAGTTCTTTGAATATGAGAAGCCAATGCTGTCGCAGGTGAAGGAGTTCCTAAAGCTACGACAGAAGTTGGATGATGAGGCGATGCCCCTTCCCGACAAGTTTGTTGTTGGAGGGATCATCTCTAAGCTCCCCGTTCGGTGGAGCAAGTTCTATGCAAACATGCATAGGAAGAAGTTAGAGATCAGTCTGGAAGATCTCTTGTACGAAGTCTATGTTAAGGACCAAATGAGGGCTCAACTGAAGGTGGACGCACTATCCAAACAATGTTCTAACGCCAATTTGGTTCACACCAAGGAACACAATGAAAAGCATGCGACTTCCTACAGCAAGAAGAAGGACCCTAACAATCTGAAAGTTAAGGGGACTTCCTTCAAGAATTAGAAGGCAAAGTCTCAGATGCCTTGTTTCAAGTGTGGCAAGAAGTGCCACTTCAAGAGTGAATGCAAAGCGAAGACCAAGCAATCAGAATAAGGTAAGCCTAGCAAGGTTTCTATGATCACTAACGTTGTTGCAATGATTGTGCAGGTCATTGCTGTAGGGGCTGACTCTGACTGGTGGGTAGACATTGGTGCCACATGCCATGTCTGCTCAAGCAAGGAGTAGTTCACCACCTATACGCCAACTTCTGAAGTTGTTATGGTGGCGAACCAGGCACAAGCTGAAGTGCTCGGGATCGGGACGGTGCTTTTAAAGCTGACTTCGGGGAAGCCTCTGACGCTTTAGGGTGTGAAGCATGTTCCTACTATCGCAAAGAACCTGATCTCGGGAGGCCTACTCTACAATGCAGGCCTCAGGATGAACATCAATACTGGTCAGATGGTGATGTCCATAAAGGGAACATACTTCGGAAAAGCTTTTTATACCGAAGGAATGTTAAAAATTCAGCTTGTAAATCAGTCCAAAGTTGTTAATGTAATCACTCATTCTGCTTATACTCTTGAGTTGTAGCATAATAGGCTAGGACATGTTCATTGTAAACGAATAAACAGAATGTCTAGTCTAGGACTTATCTCCAAATATGGGGGTAAGGTAAAGAAATGTGAAGTTTGTGCTTAAATGAAGATCACAAGGAAACCCTTTTCTCGGATTAATCGAAGCACAGATCTTCTGGAGTTGGTACACTTCAATATCTGTGACTTCAAACAATTTTCTACAAAGGTCGGGATGAAGTATTTCATAACGTCTTCATCGATGACTTCTTAAAGTACGCTTTTGTATACCTTCTGAAGGCTAAAGAAGTTCAAAGAGTTCAGGGCCGAGTCTGAGTGGCAGACTAGACAATAACTCAAGAGAATAAGAAGTGATCGAGGTGGAGAGTACCGGTCTTATGAATTCGCATCGTTCTGCAAAGAACATAGAATTGTCAACGAGACCACTGCTCCGTACTCTCTTCGATCAAACGGAGTAGCAGAGAGGAAGAACAGAACATTGACAGAAATGATTAACTCAATGCTGTTGACTGCGGGTCTTCCAAAGTGCTACTGGGGAGAAGCTGCATTAACGGCCACTTTTATTCTAAATAGAGTGCCTCATGCAACTTCAGACATTACTCCTCATGAACTCTGGTTCAAGGTCAGACCTAACTTGAATTTCATTCCAGTGTGGGAGTGCCTGGCATATGTGAAGCTTCCAGATCTGAAGATTTAGACGCTTGGGACAAGGACTACAAAGACAATCTTTTGGGTTATGCCGAGAATAGTGATGCTCGGAGATTTTTTGATATTGAGTCAATTCATATCATTAAATCTCGCAACGTAAAATATTTTGAAGATAAATTTGTAAGGCACAAGAATATTGTTCTTGCGAACATTCCGGAGAACAATGAGGGTGCGCAAGAGACTGAAGTTTTCAATGAGAATGTAGTCCAAGAAGATGTTGTTGTTGAAACAACGGTTGAACCAAAACTCGTTGAGCCATCAGCTAAGCGTGTGAGGAGGCCGAAGAACTTCGAAAATGACTTTGTCATCTATCATATGGAAGCAGATCCGCTTACCTATGATGAGGCGATAAAGACCAGAGATGGAGTTTTTTGGAGGGAGGCGATAGACAATGCAATTGATTCCATCACCTCAAATAACACTTGGGTGTTGGTTGATCTTCCTGAAGGAGCAAAATCCATCGGATGCAAATGGATCTTCAAGAAGAAGATGAAAGCAGATGGAACTATTGACAAGTTCAAGGCTAGGTTGGTAGCCAAGGGGTTTTCTCAGAAGCAGGGGATCGACTACTTTGACACATATGCTCCAGTAGCTCGGATAATCACCATCAGAGTGTTGATTGCTCTCGCAGCAATACATAAGATGGTGATACATCAGATGGATGTGAAAATGGCTTTCCTAAATGACGAGCTGACCGAAGATATTTATATACAACAGCCAGAAGGATTTGTCGTCAAGGGTCTTAAAGACAAAGTCTGCAAGTTAGTAAAATCCTTATACGGTCTTAAACAAGCTCCCAAGATGTGGCATAAAAAATTTGACAAGGTTATAAGGTCAAATGGCTACAGGGTCAGCGAGACGGACAAGTGTGTTTTTACAAAGTTCGCTGATAGAAGAGGTGTAATCGTTTGTCTGTACGTGGAAGACATGCTAATCCTAGGTACGGATATAGACTGTGTCACGGAGACAAAGAAGTTCATCTCGAGCTAGTTCAGTATGAAGGACTTGGGGGAAGCTGATGTGATCTTAGGGATCAAGATCATCCGGACAGACACTAGACTAGCGTTGTCACAGTCTCATTATATTGAGAACATGATCATACGTTACGGGTATCAGGATATTTCATGGATCGATACGTCTTACATGTGTGATCTGAAGCTGAAGCCTGATTCGAGGGAAAGCGTCAGGCAGCTGGAGTACGCAAGTATTATCGGGAGTTTGATGTATGCTACTACTGCCACAAGGCCTGACATAGCTTTCGTCATGGAAATGCTAAGTCGTTTCATGAGCAACCCAGGCATTGAGCACTGGAAAGCTGTGAAACGGGTTATGAGATATCTTAAGAAGACTCAGACATATGCAGTGCACTACAGCGGAGATTCACCGATAGTAGAAGGCTTCAGTAATGCCAGCTGGTGCTCAGAGTTGGAGAGCGGGAGGTCCATAGGTGAATTTATTTTTACAATGGATGGAGCTGCTATATCGTGGAAGTCGAAGAAGCAGACTATGCTCTCGCGGCCATCCATAGAATCTGAGTTCTTTGCACTTGATACCGCCACGGAGGAAGCAGAATGGCTTCGAAAGTTCATGTATGATCTTCTAGTGGTTGGGGCACAAATACCGGCAATATCGATATACTGTGATAACCAGGCTTCTGTGACGGTAACATTAAATGACCTCTTCAATGGAAAGAAGAAGACTGTGCGGTTAAAGCACAGGGCAGTACACTATCTCATCAAGAGAGGTGTTATTGCAGTTATTGATGTTTGGAGTCTGGAGAACCTGGCAGATTCGTTCACCAAGGGCTTCAAGCGCCAGCTGGTCAATGACACAGCAAAAAAAAATAGGCTTGAAGGCATTCTAATATTATGTTATTGTAATTCTACCATAAAGTTTTATGCTATTAGTTTAAAGAAAAATCTACTAGGCATCTAGCTTTTGGTTCAAGGAAGGACCATTAACTGGAAAAACATCAGGAACAGTGGGTACATGTCCTCTGCGACATGGAGAGGTTACGGACCTACAACCACTGTTGTCTATTATTATTTTCTGTAGAAAACTGATCCTGTGAGAGGTTGGCTTAAACGCCTTAATGAGTTCTCAGGCATAGTGAATGCCTGGTGTGCTTTACAGGAAGTACGGTAGTGCAGCACTACAAAGAGTGAAACTCCATGCTACAGTAGGGTGACTCCACCATCAGGTTCCCAAAAGGGGTAATACCTCGGCTTTGCAAGCCAAGTCACAGTGGAGTAGCACCGCAAATAGGCAGGTAGCCTAATGATGTATGATAAAATTAAAGAGGGGTAGTCAGCACTACAAAGGAGAGGTGTTCCTCATGTTACAGTGGCACGACACCACAATGAGGTACCCGGATAGGGGTAAAGCCTCGGCCTTGCAAGCCATGTCATTGTGGCGTAACACCGCAAGGGAGCCTAAGGCTTCATGCTAGGTAGTATGGCACTACAAAGAGGCTGTGACCTCATGCTACAGTAGTATGACGCTACGATGAGGTTCCCGATTGTTAGCCCAATGATTACATCGTATTTTTGAATATGGCTAATCAATTAAGTTTAACATAATGATGTCATTAATATTCATATACTCACTATCATGTTGCTACTTAAACTTAGCATTGTCCTAATTGTCCTATATCATATTGCTATGTTTGTATCGTACTGTAACATATTTTGCTCGCCTAACATGTATTTGTAGATATGCAGTAAGCATGATCAAACATGATCAAATTAGGACATAGGCAATTAATGATGGACCAAAGACGACGACATACAAAAAGATTTTTCTGAACCGCCTAGCGACCAATCCGGGGCCTCGTATCGGGGACATAGGTCGACGGGGCAGCGCCCCCCGTCAGGGGTTCAGGGGCAAAGCCCCCGAAAGGTATTCAGATTTCCAGATCTGCTTATCTTTGGATGACTGTTATCAAGGAAAAAGAAGTCTTCAGGTCTGCTCAAGTATCAGAAGAAAGGCGTCATCAAAGGGCTCTTGGTTTTCCTATTTGTTCCAAGTCTGTAATTTTCAATTTATTGAGTCTAGAAGAATGTGTATGTTGAGTCGCACTGTGTCATCTCAACCCCTGGACATATCTTGTAACCTCACTCTCATATTTTAGAATTTTAAATCTATTTTATAAAAAAATAGTTGATTATGTAAATACATTTTATATTCTAGATTTCCTTAGAAATATTTGGTATATTTCTCCTTGGAAATTATTTCAATTTTATTTCAAGTCAACTTGTTGGGCCAGTCTTCGGGCCTAGTGATTGGTCTGTTACAACCTAGCCCATTCAGTTGCATCTATTTGAATATTTTTGAATTGGAGAATATTCCAATTTCGAAATGATAACCATTTCTCCTCATTTGTTTCCCTCCAAACTATTCTGTCATTTCAAATTTCCTCTACAGCCTATTTGAGCTGTGAGGAAGAGAAGCACTCTTCTCATTCCCTTGTGGTTGATTGTTCGAAATTTGAATTAATTCCTAACCGTTTAGCACTGTAGCACCCACTACCAATTCTCCCGCCAATTGCAAACTCTATCTGATTATATAAACCCAATAATCCTCTGTTGGAAATTATTTTAATTTCATTCTTCTTTCCTCCAGCGCCAATTTCATTCTCCACTCCTTCTTCCCAGAGGGTCGGTTATGGCAATGGCGATGGAGATGGTAGTGGCTGTCCACTCCAGCAACTAAGTATCTTTTGGATCGGCAATTGACGAAGAACGGCGGCCACTCGAGGCCAGTCTAGGCAGTGGCGCATTTCTTTTCTCGACGGAGATCGACTGCACACAACAAACTCTCCGGTGATCTTCTTCCAGCGACGATGATCGGCGCTGCGCATCTCATCTCAGGTGAGCGAATCGATTTGTCCTTGAGACACTCCCAATCTCAGTATGTAAACTTGATTTTCTGTTAGAATCATTTCTTGATTGAAGGACGAACTCTTCAATTCAATTCCTTAGATTCATTTCCTTCCGATCGAGTGAATTCGTACAGGAACTTCGTTCGGTTGATCGCTCGGGGCGAGAGACCAGGACATCCTCGGATTGAATTGATCTCGAATTCTCAGTAAGTTTCATCTCTGCCTACTCTGTAATGATGAAGAACTGATGAATTTTTGTAATAATCGATCTCTGGTTGGAATATTTTATCAGAGTAAGAGATTATTTGTGTTCTTGATCGAGTGGGTTTTGGATCCAATTTGAATTGGTAAGGATTTTGTTATTCTTTTGATTTTCGATCCTTTCTTTTTACAAATTTTTCTGAGAGATTTTCGAGAGTTGGAAATGTTTGATGAATTGTCACAGTGGAACCCGAGATCTAATTGGACACAAGGAAGAACTGTGTCCGATTTCCTAAAGACGTACTGTACTCCAGGATACGTTCCCTACATTCAGGTATACTCTGTTCTTTCCCAGAATCTATTGATTATTTTTTTGTTAGAAGTTTGGGAGGATAAACAGAGTTTGTGGTCGGGTGTAGGAATGATCGTGTATCCGTGTCTAGCTTGCGATTCAGGAGGTTGTATCAGTAGCTGAGTCTTGTTGCAGAAGAGTGTTGGGTACTGGACATTGGGGGTAGCTGCCATTACGGATTGCAAGAGGACTAGGTGTTGTTGTTGGGAAAGGAAGCAATATTTGGAACCTCTGTTACATTGCAGTAATCGAATTGCAGACCGTATCCCACCCGAAGCGTGTACGGGCTGTTTGCAGTTGGTGTCGGGCTGTTTTGCGGGTTATTTTCAAATTGTGTTCAAGAGTAGTGGAGAGAGTATTTCCAAGTGTAGGTTTGTTATATTTGACTACTGAATAGTAAGGGTTATGTCGACTGAAGGATAGGCTGTTTGTTGCTTGAGATTTTGAAATTCGATAAGGATGCTGATGGTTGAGTTTTATAGCAAGTTATATAATTATGGTTACTATGTATTTTCTTTTGTTTTTAAGCAAGGTTGGATGAAGCCTAATAAGTAATATTGGAATGATTTTCTCTAAAAATGTTAGCTGCATTTTTGAATAAGATTTAAAATTGTTAAAGCTTAAGTATAAGTGTGGGAGGTGATTAAATTGGACTTTAAATAAGTGATTAGAGGTAAGAAGTTAATAGAGGTATTATGTTTTAAGTTCCTAATTAATTTTGTTGTGGAATATCAAGTATTCCAGTTTTATTTTAGCCAGTAAATATTTTTAAGTTAGTAGAACTGTAATTAGAAGACTTTAAGTATTTATCCATTTTGATAGTTAAAACCATAGAATTATCCTAGATATATTTAGTGACCTATACCTTGTTGTTAGTTAGAATAATTAGTAGACTATTAAATTAATCAACTTGTATCAAATATTACTCAGGAGGATATCCAGCTCTGTTCATTACTTGTACCGTCCCGGAGCAAGGCAAGTACTGTTCTATGGTTTTTGTACATTTACATATATTGTACTCTTTCTTATGACACATCATGGCACGATATCTTGTACCCCTGTATTTTCTGTTATTGTATTTACTTGTGTCGGGTGGGGGAAATATACTAGCTATGTGACCAAACTCCGGTTACCATATTTATGTAGATAGCTTAGGCCTCGCATCGTGCACATGGGTCCTAAGCCGTACCGATATTCATGTACTCCTGTACATGCTCCTGTACTCCCCTTAGCCGGTCACATAGGCTAGTTGTATTTCAAACATTATGTACTTGTCACGTCTTGTACTTCAGGTTCATAGTTACATTTCTATACTTTATTTTCTGTACTTTCATTCATGTACTTTCATGTTCATTTTCTGTATTTCATATTCATGTTCCCCTGTACTCATTTCCATATCATGTTCTTGTTCATTACCTAGAACTGCACTTTGCTCCGCTCCTGACTAGGATATGTTGCATGTGAGATGGAGGCCCTATGTGACACTTACTATGGCCGAGAGCCTATAGATGCAGTAGAGCCAGCTGGAGTTGCTCTGTACTTAGAGGCTGAGGAAGCCTAGCAATTTACCCTTTTAGTAGTCTATATTTCCTTGTATTAAGACTATCAGACTTTACTTTCATTTTGCTGGAAATGTAATAATTCTTAGACTTGTACTGGATTCTGGGATTCGTTTATAGATGCTGTGATTTGTACTTGTTCATGTTTATCTGGTTAGATTTTTCCTAGATTGGTACAGCTTACTTCGTCGTGTCTAACGACGAAGGCTAGACATGTCCGACTCGTGTCCGATTATTCGGGAGCGGGTCGTGACATATTTTTAGTGGTGGTCCATGCAGGTCTATCCTAATAGTACCTAGGTATTAGTGTACTATTGGGGGACTTGATTTAAACTAGGGAAACTTGAATCACAGCATAGGAAATCGGGTACATCGGTTATATATGGATATTATATAAAATATTTACATTTACTGGTAGGTTAGGTTTTTATCAATCACGAAGTTTTTTTTTTTGTTGCAGGATGGTTACTACGAGGAAGACCTCTAATCAGCCTGGAGTTACAGGCAGCTCGGGACAGTCTGCACCAGACGTTCCATTAGATCAGCTTCCGCCACCGGCTCCTATCTTTCCTCCGCTGCCCCCGACGATGACTTTTGACGGCGCTCATGTGATGGCCATGTTCCAGCATTTCATGGAGGCCCAGAACCACCAGGCCATAGTTTCGGGCGACAGTTGTTGATGCGCTCAGGACTCGAGAGTCGACAGCACCAGCACCAGTAGCACCTCCAGCACCGGCAGCACCGAGACCGGGGACGGCCAGGGACTACCAGAACCTCTGTCCGATGGACTTCTGGGGCCACGAGGGGATTGTTTATGTGGATAAGTGGCTGGAGAATGCGGAGAGGATACTGAAGATGGCACGGATCCCGGATGACCTGAAGGTGGAAGTGGCGAGCATACGACACTTTGACCTTGCCAGGGCTTGGTACCGGAAGGAGCCCCAGTTAGCTGAGCCCCAGGTTTCTTGGACAGATTTCAAAACTATGTTTAAGGAGAAGTTTTTCCTCGATGTGGAGAGAGATGAGCTTCGGATGCAGTTCGAGGCGTTGCAGCAGGGGACCATGACAGTGGCAGAGTACACTTCAGAGTTTACTCGACTCAGCAGGTTCATGGAGAACCTAGTCAAAGTACTGGAGGACAGAGCTTGGAGATTCAAGAAGGGCCTTAATGGGGAGCTGCGGCATACAGTGGCTATTAGTCAGGCGATGACGTATACGAGCATCCTCAAGATTGCTCAGGCTGTGGAGAAGGAGGCAGATCCGAAGCTGAAGAGGGACCGGGACATCGACAGCTGCAGCTTCCAAACGCCGGCGAAGAGGACCCAGACTCAGATTCAAGCAAGGCCACAGCAGCCGGCACAACAGCATCACCGTCCAGCTAGAGTATATACACATCAGCCATACAGACAGCAGCAGGCAGTCACTTACGCTTTCTGTTACCGGCCAGGACACCGTTTCGACAAGTGCCGCAAGAGGCTCGGGCTCTGCTTATTTTGTGGATCAGACACTCACCAGATGAGGGATTGCCCACAGGCTGCAGCCCGACTGACATGAGGACCTCGAGGAGCTGGAGGACCACCACCTGCACCACCCAGAGCTCTATCAGCTGCACCTCAGAGGGTTCAGGCTTTACCTACTCAGCAGTAGCATTTTGTACAGCACCAGCAGCAGAGGGGACTACCACAGCAGGGACGTGCTTATGTCATGGCCGCAGTTGAGGAGGATAAGGTAGTTCTAGATGTGATCATAGGTTCTATCCTTTTACATTCATTTCCTGCCATTACATTGTTTGTTTCTGGAGCCACACATAGCTTTGTATCATATGAGTCTCTGCATAGACACGGCTTCACACCTAAGCCCACTAGGAGGAAATATCGAATTATGACAGGAGGAGGGGTAGTGCCAGTTAGTGAGATGGTTGATTGCCCTATCACTATAGTTGGGAGGGAGCTTAGAGCTCGACTTCTAGTGATGCCATTGCCCGGATTTGATATAGTCCTCGGCATCGACTGGATGAGTGAGCAATTTGCTATAATAGACTGCCATGAAGGGAAGGTAATTTTCAGCCCGCGTGGAGTTTCACCGTTCGAGAATAGCAGATGGATTACAGAGAGGCCAGAGGGAGTCTACTTCGGAGCAGTTGCAGAAGATCAGGAGTTGCCGCACCCGCTGATTACAGAGTTTTTCGACGTCTTTTCTGAGGAGTTGCCAGGATTGCCGCCAGATCGAGATGTGAAGTTCAGCATTGACCTTGTGCCCGGATCAGCGCCGAAGTTCCAATATTGTTACAAGATCAACCCGAAGGAAGCTGCAGAGTTGAAGGCCCAGATTGATGAGTTGGAGGGCAAGGGTTTTATTCAGTCCAGTGCTTCACCCTGGGAAGCACCGGTACTCTTCGTGCCCAAGAAGGATGGGACTGTGAGAATGTGTATCGATTACCGTGCACTCAATAACATCACCATCAAGAATAAATACCCTTTTCTACGGATTGATGAGCTGTTTGATCAGCTCAGTAGGGCGAAGGTCTTTTCCAAGATTGACCTTCGGTCGGGGTATCATCAGATGAAGGTTTGGGAGCAGGATATTCCGAAGACAGCTTTCAATACCCGTTACGGCCAGTATGAATTCTTGGTGATGCCGTTCGGACTCACCAATGTCCCAGCAGTGTTTATGAACTTGATGAATAAATTTTTTCACAAGTATTTAGACAAGTTTGTCGTAGTCTTCATTGACGACATTCTGATATATTCAAAGACTGAGGAGGAGCATGTGGAGGACCTGCAGATTATGTTAGAGATTTTGTGAAAGAAGAAGCTGTATGGGAAACTCTCAAAGTATGAGTTTTTCTTGGACAGAGTGGAGTTCTTGGGGCATGTGGTGACTGGAGAGGGGATTTCTGTGGATCCCAAGAAGATTGAAGCTGTAGAAGCATGGGCACCTTCCAAGTCAGTAGCTGAGATTCGTAGTTTTCTGGGGCTAGCAGGTTACTACAGGAAGTTCACGAAAGATTTTGCCAAGATAGCAGAGCCGATGAAGAAGCTTACGCGAAAGGACGAGGAGTTCATCTGGAGCGACGCCTGCCAGTCAGCATTTGAAGAATTGAAGAGAAGACTCACTATAGCGCCAATTCTAGCTTTGCCATCTGGATCGGGAGGATTCGTCATCTAGAGTGATGCATCAGGGAAAGGCTTAGGATGTGTGCTTGAGCAGAACAAGAGGGTTATTGCTTATGCTTCTAGACAGTTGAGGTCTCATGAGAAGAATTATCCTACACATGACTTGGAGCTTGCAGCAGTCATTTTTGCCTTGAAACTATGGAAGCACTACTTGTATGGAGAGAGAGTGGACATCATCACGGACCATAAAAGCCTGAAGTATGTTTTCACTCAGAAGGAGCTGAATATGAGGCAGCGCAGGTGGCTGGAACTCATGAAGGATTTCGACATAAATCTGTAGTACCACCCTGGGAAAGTGAATGTGGTAGCAGATGCTCTCAGTCGATATCCTGAAGCTATATTTCTCACTATGGACCGGCATCTTCTAGAGGATTTTGAGAGTCTGGGGATCAAGATTGTTCTTCCGGGAGTTGGAGGGCAGCTGATGCACATGCAGATACAGTCAGGACTGTTAGAGAAGATCAATGCAGTTTCTAGATGAGGGACTCCGATGTCTCAGAGGCCATGCAGAGGCAGGATTGCTCGACGATTTCACCATTACAGCGGATGGATCCCTGAGGCACGGGAACCAGTTGTGTGTGCCCAAGGATTTGCGGGAGAAGGTTATGCAGGAGGCCCATCAGTCGCAGTATTCTATTCATCCTGGATCTACCAAGATGTATAAGGATATGCGGGAGTATGTTTGGTGGTATGGGATGAAACGAGAAGTTGCCAGATTTATTTCCAGATGCCTTGTGTGCCAGCAAGTTAAGGCTGAGCGCCAGAGACCAGCAGGATTACTCCAGCCTTTACCTATTCCGGAATAGAAATGGAAGTACATCACCATAGACTTCGTCTCTGGTTTATCGCGTACGCCCAGTAGCAAGGATGTTATTTGGGTTATCGTGGACAGACTGACGAAGTCTGCTTATTTTATTCCGTTCAAGGTAGGGATGTCGACCGAGAAGCTTGTAGACCTCTACATACGGCAGATTGTGCGAATTTACGGGGTGCCGGTGAGCATCGTTTCAGACAGGGACAGCCGCTTCACATCACACTTCTGGAGGAGTCTACAGTTGAGCTTGGATTCACAGTTGAAGTTCAGCACTGCCTATCATCCACAGACAGACGGACAGTCCAAGAGGAACATTCAGACACTGGAGGACATGTTGCGAGTTTGTGCACTCGACTTCGGCGGTTCATGGGAGGATCACTTGCATGTAGTAGAGTTTGCCTATAACAACAGTTATCAGGCTAGCATCGAGAAGACACCATTCGAGATGCTATATGGACGGAGATGCCGCACACATTTATCATGGGACGACGTTGGCGAGAGGGCTTTGCTTGGGCCAGAGATGGTGGTAGATTCAGCTGAGAATGTCAGACTGATCAGAGAGTGCCTCAGAGTTACACAGGATTGGCAGAAGCACTGGGCGGACAGCAGCAGACGGCCACTGGAGTTTATAGTTGGGGATAAAGTGTTCCTGAAGATCTCGCCGACTAGAGGCGTCATTCGCTTTGGTAGAGGCGGAAAGCTCAGTCCGAGATTCATCGGGCCTTTTGATGTGACGGTACGGATTGGCGAGGTGGCTTATCGACTAGCGCTTCCAACCAGCTTGGAGGGAGTGCATAATGTTTTTCACGTGTCCCAGTTTCGACGCTACATTCCAGATCCGAGCCATGTGGTGGACTACTGAGAGTTAGAGGTGGGTCCGAGCTTGACCTACGAGGAGCAACCAGTGAAGATCCTAGATCGGAGGGAGAAACAACTGCGGAATCAGATTATACCGCTTGTCCGAGTCATGTGGAAATACCATTCTCCGGGAGAGTCCACGTGGGAGTGCGAGGACGAGATGCGGAAGCGACACCCCAGTTTATTTGTTTGATTGTACTTTGGTACTTTAGAGAATTTTTCATGCAATAAAATTTTATATTGGTGAGAATTGTTTTGAGTTTTGAATTTAATAAATATGATTGTTTTCTTTGGAATTTCGAGGACAAAATTTTTTTGAGGAGGGGATATTTGTAACCTCACTTCTCATATTTTAGAATTTTAATTCTATTTTATAAAAAATAGTTGATTATGTAAATACATTTTATATTCTAGATTTCCTTAGAAATATTTGGTAATTTCTCCTTGGAAATTATTTTAATTTTATTTCAAGTCAATTTGTTGGGCCAGTCTTCGGACCTAGTGATTGGTCTGTTACAACCTAGCCCATTCAGTTGCATCTATTTAAACATTTCTGAATTGGAGAACATTCCAATTTCGAAATGATAACCATTTCTCCTCATTTTTTCTCTCTAAACTATTCTGCCATTTCAAATTTCCTCAACAGCCTATTTGAGCTGTGAGAAAGAGAAGCACTCTTCTCATTCCCTTGTGGCTGATTGCTCGAAATTTGAATTAATTCCTAACCGTTTAGCACTGTAGCACCCACTACCAATTCTCCCGCCAATTGCAAACTCCATCTGATTATATAAACCCAATAATCCTCTGTTGGAAATTATTTCAATTTCATTCTTCTTTCCTCCAGAGCCAATTTCATTCTTCACTCCTTCTTCTTCCCAGAGGGTCGGTTATGGCAATGGCGATGGCGATGGTAGTGGTTGTCCACTCCGGCAACTAAGTATCTTTCGGATCGGCAATTGACGAAGAACGGCGGCCACTCGAGGCCAGTCTAGGCGGTGGCGTGTTTCTTTTCTCGACGGAGATCGACTGTACACAACAAACTCTCCGGTGATCTTCTTCCAGCGACGACGATCGGCGCTGCGCATCTCATCTCAGGTGAGCGGATCGATTTGTCCTTGAGACTCACTCCCAATCTCAGTATGTAAACTTGATTTTCAATTAGAATTATTTCTTGATTGAAGGACGAACTCTTCAATTCAATTCCTTAGATTCATTTCCTTTCGATCGAGTGAATTCGTACAGGAACTTTGTTCGGTTGATCGCTCGGGGCGAGAGACCAGGACATCCTCGGATTGAATTGATCTCGAATTCTCAGTAAGTTTCATCTCTGCCTACTCTGTAATGATGAAGAACTGATGAATTTTTGTAATAATCGATCTCTGGTTGGAATTATTTTATCAGAGTAAGAGATTATTTGTGTTCTTGATGGAGTGGGTTTTGGATCCAATTTGAATTGGTAAGGATTTTGTTATTCTTTTGATTTTCGATCCTTTCTTTTTACAAATTTTTCTGAGAGATTTTCGAGAGTTGTCTTACGTTTTTCCTTGTTCTGGTTGCATTGGAAATGTTTGATGAATTATCACAGTGGAACCCGAGATCTAATTGGACACAAGGAAGAACTGTGTCCGATTTCCTAAAGACGTACTGTACTCCAGGATACGTTCCCTACATTCAGGTATGACTATTCTTTCCCAGAATCTATTGATTATTTTTTGTTAGAAGTTTGGGAGGATAAACAGAGTTTGTGGTCGGTGTAGGAATGATCGTGTGTCCGTGTCTAGCTTGCGATTCAGGAGGTTGTATCAGTAGCCGAGTCTTGTTGCAGAAGAGTGTTGGGTACTGGACGTTGGGGGTAGCTGCCATTACGGATTGCAAGAGGACTAGGTGTTGTTGTTTGGAAAGGAAGCAGTATTTGGAACCTCTGTTACATTGCAGTAATTGAATTGCAGACCGCGTCCCACCCGAAGCGTGTCCGGGCTGTTTGCAGTTGGTGTCGGGCTGCTTTGAGGGTTATTTTCAAATTGTGTTCAAGAGTAGTGGAGAGAGTATTTCCAAGTGTAGGTTTGTTATATTTGACTACTGAATAGTAAGGGTTATGTCGACTGAAGGATAGGCTGTTTGTTGCTTGAGATTTTGAAATTCGATAAGGATGCTGATGGTTGAGTTTTATAGCAAGTTATATAATTATGGTTACTATGTATTTTCTTTTGTTTTTAAGCAAGGTTGGATGAAGACTAATAGTAATATTGGAATGATTTTCTCTAAAAATGTTAGCTGCATTTTTGAATAAGATTTAAAATTGTTAAAGCTTAAGTATAAGTGTGGGAGGTGATTAAATTGGACTTTAAATAAGTGATTATAGGTAAGAAGTCAATAGAGGTATTATGTTTTAAGTTCCTAATTAATTTTGTTGTGGAATAGCAAGTATTCCAGTTTTATTTTAGCCAATAAATATTTTTAAGTTAGTAGAACTGTAATTAGAAGACTTTAAGTATTTATCCATTTTGATAGTTAAAACCATAGAATTATCCTAGATATATTTAGTGACCTATACCTTGTTGTTAGTTAGAATAATTAGTAGACTGTTAAATTAATCAACTTGTATCAAATATTACTCAGGAGGATATCCAGCTCTGTTCATTACCTGTACCGTTCCGGAGCAAGGCAAGTACTGTTCTATGGTTTATGTATATTTACATATCTTGTACTCTTTCTTGTGACACGTTATGGCACGATATCTTGTACCCCTGTATTTCTTGTTCTTGTACTTACTTGTGTCGGGTGGGAAAAATACACTAGCTATGTGACCAAACTCCGGTTACCATATTCGTGTAGATAGCTTAGGCCTCGCATCATGCACGTGGGTCCTAAGCCGTACCGATATTCATGTACTATTGTACATGCTCCTGTACTCCCCTTAGCCGGTCACATAGGCTAGTTGTATTTCAAACATTGTGCACTTGTCATGTCTTGTACTTCAGGTTCATAGTTACATTCATGTGCTTTATTTCTTGTACTTTCATGTTCATTTTCTATATTTCATATTCATGTTCCCTTGTACTCATTTCCATATCATGTTCTTGTTCATTACCTAGAACTGTACTTTGCTCCGCCCCTGACTAGGATATGTTGCAGGTGAGATGGAGGCCCTATGTGACACTTACTATGGCCGAGAGCCTATAGATGCAGTAGAGCCAGCTGGAGTTGCTCTGGACTTAGAGGCTGAGGAAGCCTAGCACTTTACCCTTTTAGTAGTCTATATTTCTTTGTATTGAGACTATCAGACTTTACTTTCATTTTGCTGGAAATGTAATAATTCTTAGACTTGTACTGAATTCTGGGATTCGTTTATAGATGTTGTAATTTGTACTTGTTCATGTTTATCTGGTTAGATTTTCCCTAGATTGGTACAGCTTACTTTGTCGTGTCTAACGACGAAGGCTGGACGTGTCCGACTCATGTCCGATTATTCGGGAGAGAGTCGTGACATATCTCTCCAAGCTCTACCATACAAACAGACCAATTCCTGAACCAAGCCCAAGCTCCACCAAGCCAAACAAAGCCCAAAGGCCCAAAGGCCATTCTGCCACCTAGGAGGCAGAGTTCGGGTCGAACTCTGCCTCCACACAAAGTTCGGGCCCGAACTCTACCCCCACACAGAGTTCGGGCCCGAACTCTGTCTCCTGATTTTCAGCACCCTGATTTTTAGGGCATGATTGGTACAAGCTGTCCAACGTTCAAAAATATCTATTTATACTACTCTAGGAAGGCAGAATTCGGGCCGAACTCTGCCTCCTTAGAGTAGTATAAATAGAGCTTGAATTCTCTCATTTTAAATCATCTCTCACATTCAAATATTCAAGCTTTCTAAGCTCTACTACTCAAAGCCTTATTTTCCATATCTCCTAAGCCACAACTCTCCTTAGCCCAAGGTGCTCAGTGCGATATCAGCTAGAAGTTGTGTGCAAGAGTGAAAGAAAAGTTACTTGGACAATTCCAAGTTTTGCCACCTGCAAATCTGTAAGAAGTTGGCGTGCTCTTCGGAGTAAAGGCACGTAGTTGTACACTATTTCACAAATAGTGGATTTCAATCTTGAGCTAGAGCTCTCAGGCCTGGACTAGTCCTCCACGAGGAAAACCAGGTTAAAACTGTTGTGTCTGCGAATGCTCTTCTGATCTTTATTTACTTCCGTATTTTTCTCTGATTTATTTACTATCTTGATAGTTGTTTTGTGGAGGTGATATAGAGTTAATTTTTTATTTGGTGATTATCGACACAAACTCTATTCACCCCTCCTCTAGAGTTGCCTACACGTTATTTCACCAGTAGGGGTAATGCCTCAGCTTTAGGCCATGTCATAGCGGTGTAACACCGCAAGGGACGCACAAGGCTTCATGCCATGTCTCTTTAATAAAGAACTCACCTATAGTGTATGGACAGAGATAGCAGGCCATCTCTTTAGGATGAACTTGTAGATGCCTAAAATTATACACTGAAACTAGGCTGGCACAGGACCTTTAATGTACAGCCAGAAGCACATGTAACTACATTATGTGAGTGGAAGAATTTCAGCTATGATGCAAAATTCAAGGCTTAGTCCATTCTTGCATTATAGTCTGTTATTTGACCCATACGGGAAGATTTAAGTTGTAAGCGACATCTCTCCTAATACATGATGGACAGTTACTGTAGGGAACATTCAACTCCATATATCGAGAAATGTGGGGGATTGTTGGAGCTTTTCCTTTGTAACATGTGAAGAGAGCTTGCTCTCAACACATGCCTAGTAAAGTTTAGTCCCACATTGGAAAAGCATCATGAGGTATCTCAATATATATACTTGGTATGTGTTGTTGAGATATGCACATGGGGTGGTGACCCTAAGGAGGGAACCATGTGGGTGATTTTACTAGGAGGTAAGGTTAAGACTCCATGGTAAAGTATTAGCTTTTTACTCTTGGAATTTATTCCTTTGGAGCTAAGCCCCGTAGGGGCTTAGTAACTCGGACTCGGACTCGGGCTCATGGGCTCATGAGGCATAATATGGCATTTTGTTGGCGTACTTTACACTTAGCACGTCAGCTGCCAGTTGGCACGGCCTGTTGGCGCTGCAGTTGGCACACGGTTTGCGCGTAGTTTGTGCAAGGTGCGCACAGTACGCGTATTGCGCTAGTGCACACGGGAGCGGTTGGGCGCTATTAGCGCTGGTGCGCAGCTTGCGTACATTATGCGCCATTTAGCTCAGATCGTGTCTGTACACGATTGAACAGTTACAGCATGTTCGGGACGATTTTTTTCCACATCCCGAACTTGTTGCTAACTGGACGGTTACAGAGCGGGACTATAAAAGCTTCTCTGATCTCTCTCTCTCTCAGGGTACAGTAGACACAAGTGTTCAGAATACAAGTTCCTTACGAATCTATAGAGTTCAAGAGAGAAGAGAAGTGTGCCAGCACCAGTGCCACTTAGCGCAGGTGTCCATGCCATCCGAGGAGTCAGAAGAGCGGAGTGTTCCAAAGTTCTCCGTCAAACTTGCTGGTTCCTGAAAGCTGTTTGTGTGGGACGAAGCAAGCTTTGAGGGCCGGTAATAATTCACCACAACAGGCTTTCTTCCTCTCTGATCTAATCAGAACCTTCAGTTCTTCCATTATCCACTTGCAACTCGTTCTGAACGAGAACTTCTTTGATCTAATCAAAAAAGTTAGTGGACGTTCATTGTTGCTGCTGCTACGAATTCTTTTGTCTTCTTCGAAGTAACACATTAGTTTTCATCTTTCAGAATCCTCCAAGGATCTCTGTTTTGCACCTTCCTTGAAGTGTTGCTACGAAACATTGTTCTTACAATCATTTCATTTCTCAATTTTTCATCAAAAATTACGTCCCGGGACTAACACACAACACACTCATATAATGTAGAAATGTATCAAATTTATTGCATACTTGTAACCCAACAGAATCTGATACTATTTTATTATAGACAACAAATCATAATACATATACTGCAATTTTTTGTCGATGTTTTTTCATTTGGAACTAGAAAAATAGTCCCACATTGCTCAAACCAAAAAGTAAGTATCTCATTATATGCTTGTGTTGAGATATTCATGGGGTGTGGTGGGGCACATGGGTGCCATGTGGGGGTGTTTTTCTAGTGGAAACAAGATTAACTTCTCAATGCAGCATTTATGTTTTTTGTCATGCTCATGGGATGATTCCATTAGGAGCTCGGGATCAAGGATGCAAATTGACGCTTTGTTGGCGCACTTAGCACGTCAACTTAGGCGCTTTCTGCATTGTTGATGTGCTCATGCACTCGTTTTATGCACGAGTCGCATGGACGGACGCATGGGCGGGTTATGCACCTTGGTGGAGCAATTTTATCGCGGACATACACCGTAAGAAGATGGAGGTGGATCTTGAATGCCTCTTGTACTGGATTCATGTTGAAGACGAGTTGAAGGCTCAACTCAAAGTGGACACCTTGTCCAAAAAGATGGCCAAGGCCAACTTAGTGCAAACATGAAACTCTAAGGGGAAGCAGAAGGCTCCCTACAATAAGAAGATGAATGTTCACCATCTGAAGGTGAAGTCGGCTCAGTTCAAGCCAAAGTCTAAGGACCATGGGGCTTGTTTCAACTGTGGCAAGCAAGGCCACTTCAAGAAGAAGGACTGCAAGAAAAAACCTAAACAAAAAGAGCAAGGTGAGGCTAATTTTGTTGCTATGATTGCGCAGATTGACTCGACTAGTGTTGACACGGACTGGTAGATAGACACTAGAACATCATACCATGTTCGTACTAAGATGGTTCACCATATACAAACCTATTTCTGAGAAGGTTATAGTAGCGAACCAGACACAAGCTGAAGTTCTGGGGATCGGAACGGTGGTATTGAAACTAACTTCAGGGAAGGCACTAACGCTTCAAGATGTGAAGTATGTACTGGTGATAGCCAAGAACCTAGTCTCAAAAAGTCTGCTCTACAACATAGGCTTGAGGATGGACATTAATGCTGGTCAGGTGATTATGTCTTATAAAGGAATATACTTCAGAAAAGCATTTTGTACCGAAGGGATATGCAAACTTCAACTTGTAACTTCAATGGAAAAAATAAATGTAGTCACTTTTTCTGGTCGTTCTCTTGAGTTGTGGCATAATAGTCTAGGACATGTTCATTGTAAAAGAATTGACAAGATGTCTAGTCTCCAAATGTGGGGGTAAGGAGGTGAAGAAGTGTGAGGTATGTGTGCAGACAAAGATCACTAAAAAATTGTTCAAACGGGTAAACCGAAGTACATATCTTCTATAGTTATTGTACTCAGATATCTATGACTTCAAACAGTTCTCCACAAAGGCCAGGATAAAGTACTTCATTACCTTCATCGACGATTTCTCAAAGTATACATTCGTTTATCTGCTCAAGTCTAAAGATGAAGCATTCGAGAAATTTAAGGACTTCAAGGCTGAAGCCGAGCGTCAAACCGGACAACAACTCAAGAGACTTAGAAGTGATCGAGGTAGAGAGTATATGTCTCATGAATTCGCATCGTTCTTCAGAGAACATGAAATTGTCAATGAGACGACTGCTCTGTACTCCCCTCAATCAAATGGTATTGCAAAAAGGAAGAACTGAACATTAACAGAGATGATAAATTTAATATTGTTAACCGCAGGTCTTCCAAATTACTTCTGGGGTGAAGCTGCGCTTACGGCTACTTTCGTTCTGAATAGAGCTTCGCATGCAACTTTCGATGTCACTCCTCATGCACTCTGGTTCAAGGTCAGACCAAAATTGAATGTTAATTCGAGTGTGGGGGTGTTTGGCGTATATGAAGATTTTGGATTTGAATATTCAGAAGCAGGGAACAATGACTATGAAGACAATCTTCCTGGGTTATGCCGAAAAAAGTGATGCTATGAGGTTTCTTGATGTTGAGTCAAATCATACATTGAATCTCGTAATGTAGAATTCTTTGAAGATAAATTTGCAAGGCACAAGAACATTGTTCTCACGGATATTCCGGAGAATAGTATGGATACACAGGAGGCTGAAGCTCATAACGAAGATGTAGTCTAAGAAAAAGTTGTTGCTGAAACAACGGTTGAACCAGAACTCCCAGAACATGTATCTAAGCGAGTGGGGAGACAAAAGGATTTCAGAGAGAATTTTATCATCCATCATGTGGAAGCAGATCCTCTTACCTATAATAAGGCGATGAAGAACAGAGACGTTGTCTTCTGGAAGAAGGCTATTAATGATGAGTATGACTCGATAACCTCCAACAACACGTGGGTACTATTCGATCTACCTGAAGACGAAGCAAAACCCATTGGATGTAAATGGATCTTCAAGAAAAAGATTAAGGCCGATGGAGCTGTTGACAAGTTCAAGGCAAGACTGGTAGCCATCTGCTCCAGTAGCATGGATGACGACCATCGGAATATTGATTGCTCTGAGTGCAATTCACAAGCTAGTTATTTATCAGATGGATGTTAAAACATCATTTCTGAATGGTGAGTTGACCGAAGAGATTTACATACAATAGCCAAAATAATTTATCTTCAAAGGCCTTGAAGACAAAGTATACAAGTTGGTAAAATCGTTATATGGTCTGAAGCAAGCTCCCAAGATGTGAAATAAGAAGTTTGTCAAAGTCATAATACCAAACAACTATAGGGTCAGCGAGAAGGGCAAGTGTGTGTACACAAAGTTTGCTGACAAGAGAGGAGTTGTCTTTTGTTTGTACGTGGACGATATGTTGATCTTGGGTACAGATTTAGCATGTGTCATGGAGACAAAGAAGTTCTTCTCATCTAAGTTTAGCATGAAGAACTTAGGAGAAACTGATGTTATCCTAGGGATAAAGATCACCTGAACAAAAACTAGAGTGGCATTGTCACAGTCTTATTATATTAAGAATATGCTCACATGCTATGGGTATCAGGATCTTTCAAGGATCAATATGTCATATAGGTGTGACATGAAGCTGAAGCCAAATCCAAGAGAAAGCGTCAAACAGCTGGAGTATTCAAGTGTCATCGGAAGTTTGATATATGTGACTACTGCCACAAGGCCTGACATAACTTTTTTCGTAGGAATGCTGAGTCGATTCACGAGCAATCCAGGTGTGGAGTGTGCTGGAAAGCTGTGAAGAGAGTAATGAGATACCTCAAAAGGACTCAAAAGTATGTACTATACTACTGCGGATATCCAACAATAGTGGAAGGCTTCAGTGATGCAACATGATGCTCAAAAGTAGATAGTAAAAAGTCCATAAGAGGATATATCTTTTCCATGGATAGAACTGCTATATTGTGGAAGTCAAGGAAGCATACTATGCTCCCACACTCTTTTATGGAATCTAAGTTCTATGCACTGGCGGTTGCAGCGGATGAAGCAGAATGGCTTTAGAGCTCATGTATGATATTCCATTGGTTGGTGCGTAGATTCCAGTGGTACCGATATACTGCAACAACTAGACGATTGCAGTGGTGGCATCAAATGACCTCTTCAGTGCCAAGAAAAGTACTGTGTGATTGAGGCATATGATATTGACGATCTTATTAAAAGAGGAGTCATTACCGTAGTTGATGTTCGAAGCCGGAAGAATCTGACGAATCCGTTCACCAAAGGTCTTAAGAGCCAACTGATCGAAGATACAAAAAAGGCTTTAAAATATTCTAATATTATGTCTTTGTAATTCTACCATAAAGTTTTGTGTTATTAGATCAAATAGAAATCTACTAGGCATCTAGCTTTTGGTTCAAGGAAGGACCATTGACTGGGAGAATATCAGGAACAGTGGGTAGTCCTTTAAGACTTTGAGGGGTTACAGACACAGAACCACTGTTGTCTACTATTTGTTCTTTGTATAGAACAAAGTCATGTGGGAGGATGACTTGGAAGCCTTAATGAGTTCTCGAAAATTTAGAATGTCCGGCATGCTTTACAGAAAGTATGTGTAGCATAGCACTATAAAGAAGTGTAGTACTCTATGCCACAGTGGGGTGACACCACCAAGAGGTACCTAGTGAGGAAAGCCTCGGCTTCAGGCCATGTCACAGCGATGTAGCACCACACATAGGCAAGTGGCCTAATGTTGTAGAATGAAGGGTGGTAGGCAGCACTAAAGAGGATGGGCCTCATGTTATAGTGGTGTGACACGACAGAGGTACCTAGAAAGGGTAAAGCCTCGGCTTCGCGAGCCATGTCACTACGACATAACACTACAAGGAAGCGAAAGGCTTCATATTGGATAGGTTGGCACTACAAAGAGGCTGAGCCTCATTCTACAGTAGTATGACACCATGATGAGGTATAGCCTCGACTTTGGGCCATGTCATAGCGGCGGAGCACCGCAAGGAAACGAAAGGCTTCATGCCAAGGCTCTTTAAAAGAACTCACCTAGAGTATTTAGAAAGAGATATAGGCCGTTCCTTAAGAGAAAGCTTGTAGACACCCAATATACATACACTAAAACCAGGCGGGCACAGGGCCTTTAATATACAGCCATAATCACAGTTGATGTCATTATGTGAGTGGGAAGAATTGCAGTTATGGTGCAGAATTTAAGGCTTAGTCCATTCTTGTATTATGCTGCTATTTAACCCATACAGGAAAATTCAAGTCGAAGCGACATCTATCCTAATGTATGATGGACAGTCACTGTAGAAAATGCTCAACCCATATATTGAGATATGTTGAGGATTGTTGATTTTTGTTTGCCTTTGGAACTAGAAAGATAGTCTCACATTGCTCACACCAAAAAGTGAGTATCTCAATATATAGCTTTGCTTGTGTTGAGATGTGCACATGGGGTGTGGTGGGGCACATGAGTGCCATGTGGGGATATTTTTCTAGTAGAAAAAAAAATATTAACTCCTCAATGAAGCATTTATGCTTTTTGTCATGCTCATGGGATTATTCCCTTAGGAGCTAAGCCTCGAAGGGGCTTAACGACTGGAACTCGGACTTAAACTCGGGCTCGCGCTCAAGGGCGCAAAGTGGCGCTTTGTTAGCATACTTTGCACTTAGCACATCAGCATCGACGTACGGTGCTTTGTACGATATTGATGTGCTCGTCTTATACGCGAGTCGCATGGGCTATGCGCGGGAGCATGTGCGGGCTATGTGCGGCTATGCCCGTAGGCACGTTTATGCGTATACGCGCATGCGCCATTGTGGGGCTGCACGCATTCGCTGCTATGCTACTACGCACATGCGGGGCTGCACGCCTGCGCATGCAAGCGCATGGGCTGATGTGCTGTTGGGCGCAAGGGCGCTGTTGGCGCATAACTAGCTGATCGAAAGATTTGAGCGATTATGGAAAGATTGAGTCAATTATTTATATCCATCTTTTGGGAGATTTGAATTTAATTCAGTCAAATCTTTCCATTATTCGCTCCTATATTTTAGCAGTCAGTTGGTGGTAGGACTTCCACCCAACTATATAAATACTATCTTTGTGTCTCATTTGAGGACTTACTCCAAAATTGAGAGACGAAGAGAGTTGTTTGCCTGCTGCCGTTAGAGTCCAGAGGAGTTCGACGAGCTCGTACAAGAGGTGACAGCGAGCGTTCCAAAAGTTCCCTCAGAACTTGCTGGTTCCTGGAAGAAGATCGTGGTAGGGCAAATCTTACTTTGAACGATGGTGATTCTCATCTCTCAAGCAGAGTTATTTTCTTCCTTCCTTCCTTCTTCTTCTTCACCGAGTGACCTTTGTAATGTATGAGAGCAAACTTGTTTGTAAGAAGTCTCTGAAATCCTAGATACTCATAACAGAGAGCAAATTTATTTATGTGGAGTCTTTGCTTCTGACTGTTGCTAGATCAGAATAGAGAGCAAATTTATTTGTAGGAAGTTTATATTTTTTGATCGTTCTTCCATCTAGATCTGTTTCGAAGATAATATTTTTTGACTACACTGACAGTGTATGAAATATAAATTATTTACTCGAGTACAAAGTAAACTAAATACAATATAAACAAGTCTTTCGAAAATGGAGAATTTTTTTGGCTTAATTTTAACTTGATATCCTCAACTATTCAAGTTTTTCAATCTGATACCATAAACGTTAATATCAATCACTACACTTCAACTATTGAATATTTTAATTCTATACCCTTCGTTATTCATGGGTTAATTTCTTAGTTTTAACAAAAATAAATAATAATTTTTGTCCAAATTACCCCTATTCTCTCCCTTAGTGGCATTTGAAGTGATCACGAATTAGGGATGGTATTTTTGTCATTTTAGATATTTTGTTAACATTGTTAGGCTATTAACTTGTGCAATTGTAGTTGAGGTATTAGGTTGTCTAATATTAAAGTTTATGGTAACAAGTTAAAAAAGTAGAATAGTTTAGGGTATCAAGTTGAAACTTACCATTTTTTGTTTGAGATAAGTACATAAATTAGCAACATCCATCTGCATTTAGCATCATATATTATTCTATTGCTTATTATTACAATAATAAGCATGCTTATATAATATGATAGTAAAGAACATCCATTGTGAAGAAAGCAACATAGCCAATATATTTTGGACTCAATGGAGATGGCTAGCTTGAAAACTTCACAATTTTATTAAGAAAAAATATATATTGTTGTTTGCATCTTTTGTAAAGGCCATTAAAACGTGTTTATTATACTTGCTCACATTTTTTGCGGACGCCATTGAGGAAGATAACCAAAAGGTAGCGCAATGTGCAACTATGCTAGCTGGTCTAACATTTAAGTCAGTTTTGTTGGCGATCTAAGACTAGAAGTGTCATTACCCACTTTCAAATAATTGGATACGAGCGTGGCCAACTTCAGCCTACATTGTAGCGTCGGTGGTAGTATATTGTCTATACCTTCGACAATGATATACACAATTCCATTACATACATCAATAATTTCAACACAAGTTATATCAAGAAAATTCTAAATTAATGGCAACTATCTAACTCATTTACAATTTCATTAGACATGAAGAAAAGATAAGATACGAGATAATAAACTAAATGTCCACGGTTGTGATTTGGATAACTCCAAATATGGACACCCTTATCCATATCCATAACAACCTGTATTAGATTCCCTCTTATATATATTATCAATAAGAAAAAGTCACGTACGTATTCGATTACCAATATTTTTCTTTCTCTTCTAATTTTATAACATGTTATCAGCACCACGCTCTAACCAACTGAGGAACTACAGGTTGTCGGGAAAGGCCATCGATTTAAAGACGACAAGGCCGTCGACCGTCGCTCCAAAGACAAGAGAAGAGGAACAAACAAGTGAGTTGACTAGAAAACACACCACAGAAGGTTAGTGTCCTTTTAGAGAAGAAAGATGACTATTCTGAAGTAATATCATTGCTATAAGTGGATCTCTCAAGTTTTTTTTAGTTATTAAGATGTATGATATGCACATACATTTTGGTTAGGTTATAAATTATAGATTAGATCTTGATTAGATTGTACTAGAATAAATTTTAAATTTGATAGATCGAATCAATAAATTATCGAGTAGTTCAATAACTTTTTAAATTTGATTAAATTGTAACTAAAATTTATTATTTAAAGAATGGATTGTATTGTATTTAAACTACTCTATGTTTGGTTTAAATTAAAATAATCGAGAAAAATGATGTTGAACGAATCTCCTCTCATGGTTATTAGTATTTGCTTTCGTTATCAGTATTTTAAATGGTGAGTGGACATTGTTTATTACATTTCTCCATTCCTGTCATGTGTCATGCGTCGAAGTGCCTCATGGTTTTTTCAAACAGTGTAAATGAACCTAACAAAGTCTTATATGCACAAATCCTATATACGCACTTGTTTTGCACTAGTTAGATATTATCTTTGGATATGAAGTCCATTAAGCACAAATAGTTATAGAAGAAGTTCTTCTCCTAAACTATTTATTGTCCGCTTTAGCTTTAGTTTACAATATAATTAAATTATTATTAAGATTAGGAAGATACATCACTTGATTCAAGATAAAGGTTAAATCAACTTTTAAAAAAAAAATCCATCATTTTAGTGATATTTTCTATCGAAGAAAAAAAAGTAGGTGAAACCAGTACAATCTTATATATAGCATAGTCCACCTTCTGTTGGTAGAGATACATCTTTTATGCTTCAAATATCAGTGGATCAACTTTAAACAATGTTGTATTTTTTGCCATTAATTTTTATATAAATAGATCTGAGCACTATAATGTTGTTATATAGCTTAGTCTTCACCTTGCTCTCATGCTTTGCTACTTTAATCACTTGTTATAATATTAGGCAGACCCATCGCATATGAAGGCATGTCAGAGTTTTGTATGTATGTCCTTTCAAACATTAATTCCGTTCCTTGCAAATGAATCGACACCTACATTTACATATAGATAGATCTAGACAAAACTAAAACCAAAGCTATATATATATATTCTTCCAAAATTTTGAAAATTTTGGTGTTCAATACTTGATATTAAATGGTAAGATTTAAAAATAGGTTATGCGCTAGATCTTAGATATCTAATATAGTCAAACAAAATATAATAGATTGTCTCATATGACATGGCATGTGAAACTTGCTAATATTAACAACATATATGCAATACTAAGAGGATAATGTCCAAAGTATGTATTGATATCAGTAGACATATTTTCACTAAAAGAAACCAGGGTGTCTTACAACGGTCGAAAATTATTGCAAAAATAATATAACCTGTTGCAAAATTATTCTACAACAGTTATTGGAACTTATTGTAGATTCCTCTTGCAACAGTTATAGAAGGTTTTTGCAACATTTCTATAAATAGTTGCAAATAACGTATTATGCAACAGATCTCACGTCAATGCATAACGGTTACATAGTGTTGTCAATAATATATTTGGTAACGATTAACAACCCATTATAAATATTGAGTAAAGCACGATGGTTGATAAATGTTGCCTAAAATATTTTATACAACGGTTAAAAATTGTTGCGGATAATAGGTAACGGTCAATATCAAGTACTTTTTTTTTACCTCCAATAGGGCTCGAACTCTCAACCTCCTGGATCGCATGCCTCATCTCTACCACTAGGCTACAGACTCATTTGTATATATATATATACTTATATATAAAATATATATGTAGTTATATCATTTTCATCAATTGAAGCTTTTGGGTCGATGTTAAATATTAATTATCTATTTTATTGTTAGAGAACAATGAACCAATTAATACGAGTAATTCTAATGCTTAAATCCCTATTGTGTATAAACAAATTCAAATTGGACATTGAATTTGCAACGTCTATAAACAAATTGTTGCGAGATCAATATTTTGTAATAGTTGTTTATTCTTTTGATAATGGTTATCATAAACGTTGTTATTAAACAAAAAAAATGGCAACTGGTGGCATAAATCGTTGCACAATCATTACAAATAATAAGCCCACTCACAATAGGTTGCAAAAATTATTGCGCAACTGTTGCTAACAATGAGCCTTTTTATAAGGCTTTATGTAATCGTTGCAAAATATTAATAAATTTGTAATAAATACTTAAAACCCTTGTATAACCGTTGTCCATTCCAATTGCTTTAACAACACTTTCATAAAATTGTTGCTTGACCGTTGTAAAAAAGAAAAACGTTTAGCAAGCGTTTACGAACAGTTGTAAAAAATGTATTAGGCAATGGTTAATCTCTAACCATTGCAAATATATTTAATTTAGAAACGGTTATTTCAACTGTTACATAACTGTTCCAAATTATAGTTTCAGCAACATTCATAAAAGCGTTGCACTAAAACCGTTGCAAAATAGGGGTATTTTTGTATTGTTTATAACACGTGATATTTACACAAATTATCGTTTGTATCTTTAAAATTTTGATTATCTACAAATAATTTTGTTTGCATATATTTTGGAGAACCCATATGGGTGCATACGTGACAGGTGTTCACTGTATGCCCGGGGAACCAAGTCGTCCACAAATTAATTTTTCCAGGTCACATCGGGTTGTTGGCTCCAGAAAGGCCATAATCCTAATATTGATATTACAAACTATTATAGACTTGGAGTTCTATGTTTAGAATTAATTGGTATTGATTAATACCATCTTATTTACAAGTATTGATAATGATATTATCATATCTAGGAAATGAAATTAATGAAAAATGTAGATAAAGACAACTTTTGCCTGATTGATAGTGCTACCACTCACACTATTATTAAAAATATGATATTTTTCTCCAACATTACCTCTTGTGCAAACCCAGCATCCATGATAGCCAGTCATGCTCATATTATTGAATCCGGAAGAGCACAATTGATTTTATCCAACGAAACCCACCTACTTATACAAAATGCCTTACACTCTCATAATTACATAAGAAATTTATTGAGTTTTAAGGACATAAGGGAAAATGAGTGTTATATTGCTATACAATACCTTATACTCTCATAATTACAGAAGAAATTTATTGAGTTTTAAGGACACAAGGGAAAACGAGTATCATATTGAAACCATAGCGAGGAAAAAAAACTTTGTGGAACCTCTAAAATAAGGAACCAGAAGTTTCTATGGCTTATCATTAGGGATCTACTTCAGTCATATTGGGATAGTCAAGTCCTATACCTCTATGAGTCAGCAGTTTATCTCTAGTTCAAGACATATCGCTAGCCATACACCAAAAAATACCCTCAACTTTAAACTTTGACATGATCGTCTGGGCCATCCTGGGACCATAATGATGAATTTTTTATAAACAATTCCAGTAGCCATTCTTGAACAACTCGCAATATATCTAATGGTCATTTTTGTGTTCCATGTTTCCTGGAAAAACTTATTACAAGACCTTCAGTCCTGAAGATTAACTTAGTATCACCTCTTTTCTCTGTAGGGTTCAATGAGATATTTGTAGAGGAATCCATACCTCCAATGGGCCTTTTAGATATTTTATTGTATTAATTGATGCTTCATCAAGTGGTCTCATGTTTGCCTTTTATCATCACGAAACTTAGCCTTTTTTAGTGTATTGGCCCAAATCATAAAGCAACCCATTTTCTTGATCAAACTTTCAATCACTAAGACTAGATAATGCAACTGAATTCACCTTTCAAACCTTTAATATTTTTTGTTTATCCTAAGGAATAGAGGTTGAGCATCATGTTCCTCGCGTGCATACGTAGAATAGTTTGGTAGAATCCATAATCAAAAGACTCCAATTGATAGCTAGACCTTTACTTATACAGTTTAGATTGCCCATCAGTGCTTGTGGTTATGAAATCCTCTATGCTGCATCCTTAATCAAGTTATGTCCAACATCTTTCTCATCTTCAAAAATTGGTTGTGCAGTTTATATCTCTATCCCCTCATATAAGAGAACCAAAATGAGTCTTCAACAACGATTGGGAATTTATGTTGGTTTCGAATCTCATTTGATTATTAAATTTTTAGAACTCTTGATATAAGATATCATTACCGTAAGGTTTACTGACTGCCATTTTGATGTGATAACATTTCAGATGTTAGGGGGAGATATATGTCTCATTCCAGAAGAACGTCATAAATTATCATGGTATATTCCAACTTTATCTCATCTCGACCTCACAACTCTCCAATATGAACAAGAAATTAGAAAAATTATTCACTTACGGTATATTATAATTGAATTATTCGATGCATTTAATGATGCTGCAAAAGTTACTAGGTCATACATACTAGCTATAAATGTACCTGCTAGAATAGAAGTACCAAAAGATCAATACGAAGCAGAAAATGAGTCAATCCTACATCAAAAACGTAGAAAACCTAAAGGTTCTGAAGATCCAGCTTATTGAAAGAAGATACTAAATAATATAATGTACCCTAATGCTCATAAAGAAGCAGCTCTTGAAGTAGCATTCCCCGTAGAGGAAGTTCATGACGGTCTAGAAGATGTCATAAACCAAAGATTCAATTTATTCAAAATAAAGTATATCGTTCTGGTCGAGGATATGCCTCGAATTCTAGAAGAGACTAAGAAAGAGGTATCAGTACCCAACAATATTGAGAAATTTGTGGTTTATGCATACTCATGAGAAATTTGGAATAATTTTCTGTTGTTGTCATGGATGACATTTTTTCGTACAGTAGCCAGTATAATTAAAAAGGGTGATGTAAATGAGGATAACAGTGAACCACGAACAATTTTTGAATGTCAAAAAAGACAAGATTAAGCAAAAATGGAAAGATGTGATTTAAGCGAAATTAGATTCCTTCGTAAAACGTAGAGTGATTGGTCCTATTGTACAAATACCAAAAGGAATAAACCCTGTAGGTTTTAAATGGGGGTACACTACAACAAAAATACCTTTTAATGACGGCTAAAAAGCGTCATTAATTGCAAACCATGACGCTTTTTTTCTCAGCCCAAGAGTTATGAAATCGGGTGTTATAAATGTTTTTAAAAGCGTTATAGATAATTCATCCAAAACCGTCATTAATAGGTTGAATTTCTGCTACGTTTTATTTTCAAAGCGTTATGGATAGTTATGAAAAACCGCTGTATATGGTCGTTGTATCACATTTATAATGCTCTATACTGCATGACATTCCAAACGCTGCTCAATTCAATTCGAAAATAACCACTTTGAACCATATTCACAACAAAGCATTGAAATGTAATATAAAGTACCATTCTCCATTTTATTGTCTCAAAATAGAGTATTTTAGCTACCATTCTATATTTCTCCATTTCATTACATACATCTTCTCAAAATATATAGAGTATCCAATATAGAGTACACTTTAGCTATATCAAACCTATCGACATCAAAAATCTCACAGATACTGTAGCGAAGAAGCACACTTATAACGCTTCAACTTGGTCACATGAAGACTGTCCATAGCACATGTACGTATAGCAAAACCCTGAAAAAGAAAGCAAAACCCTCACTTTTAGAGTCTGTCAATTTTAGAGTCTGTGATTTATATCGAAAAACCGAGAGTATTAGAGTACTTTAATAAAAACCGAAACCGACAAATAAAGTAAAACATCTAGGCATGGCATAGTGGACGTAGTCCCAAAATCAACGATGCAGGCATGCTAATGGAGATGTCATTCCCGAAATAGAAATACTCCCAACTAATATATATCCGCATGTGATTTATATCGAAAAGCTCCCAACAAAAACACCCACAGTACCAAGTTAAACCCATCATGCATAATAGATACCCAACCAACAATTTTAATCCAAATAGCAAAACATCTCCTACATCAAAAAAATCTTTCCCAACCCAACATGTATAATAGGGAAAACCTAAACCAATATCCCATAACAAGTATAGGAAGGAGAACCCAAGCAACAATTTATACAAGAAACCCAAACCAACAATGCATGTATCACAAATAATTCCAACAGCAGCTAGGTAACCCGAAACCCAAAATGATCCAACAGCAAGTAAAGAACCAAACATGATCTAAAGATCATTCGCGCTTCACAAACAAAGACAATCGTAGGATCGTCAAGCCAAAATCGAACCCAACACGTATCAGACGATCGAAACCCTCTTTATGTAGGGATCGAGATCCAACAACATCATCGACAAACAAAATAAATCCAAAAACTGAAATTAATTAAGAGTTTAGAATTTATACCCCAGAATTTGGTGTCGAAATCAGAAGGGAGCCTTCGGACTCGGCTCGCAGGCACGCACAGCGCCTCGCCGGGTCGCGGCTGCAACTGTGGAGAGGCTACATCATCGACACGAAGGTATCCTCACATCCGTGTCCAATATCGACTCGTACAAACACGAGCGTATCTGCACCCAGAATGAACAATCCAACAGTACCAACATACAAACTACGACCAACGACAAGAAACGAAATGAGATATATAAGATGTCTCACATAAGGATAAATCATCATCTGCTGTACTAGCGTGCCATAACACGTATAGGACACGTCCCGACCCAGATCCAGTGTATCCGATACGATCTGCAACACTTTGGTTCATTTGGTCGAACGACCATCACCAAGTGTATCAGAGTACTCTAATAAAAACCAAAACCGACAAATAAAGTAAAACATCCAGGCATGGCATAGTGGACGTAGTCCCAAAATCAACGACACATGCATGCTAATGGAGATGTCAATCCCGAAATAGAAATACTCCCAACTAATATATACCCGCATGTGATTTATATCAAAAAGCTCCCAACAAAAACACCCACAGTACCAAGTTAAACCCATCATGCATAATAGATACCCAACCAACAATTTTAATCCAAATAGCAAAACATCTCCTACAGCAAAGAAATCTTTCCCAACCCAACATGTATAATAAGAAAAACCTAAACCAACATCCCACATCAAGTATAGGAAGGAAAACCCAAGCAACAATTTATACAAGAAACCCAAACCAACAATACATGCATCACAAATAATTCCAACAGCAGCTAGGTAACCCGAAATCGAAAATAATCCAACAGCAAGTAAAGAACCGAACAAAGATCATTCGTGCTTCACAAACAAAGACAATCGTAGGATCGTCAAGCCAAAATCGAATCCAATACGTATCAGTCGATCGAAATCCTTTTTATGTAGGGATCGAGATCTAACAACATCATCGACAAACAAAATAAACCCAGAAACTGAAATCAATCAAGAGTTTAGAATTTATACCCCAAAATTTAGTGTCAGAATCCGAAGGGAGGCTTCGGACTCGGCTCGCAGGCATGCACAACACCTCGTCGGGTCGCGGCTGCAACTGTGTAGAGGCTACATCATCGACACGAAGGTATCCTCACATCCGTGTCCAATATCGACTCGTACAAACACAAGCGTATCTGCACCCAGAATGAACAACCCAACAGTACCAATATACAAACTATGACCAACGACAAGAAACGAAATAAGATATATAAGATGTCTCAGATAAGGATCAATCATCATCTGCTGTACTAGCGTGCCATAACACGTATAGGACACGTCCCGACACGGAGCCAATGTATCCGATACGATCTGTAACGCTTTGGTTCATTTGGTCGAACGACCATCACCAAGAGTATCAGAGTACTCTAATAAAAACCGAAACCGACAAATAAAGTAAAACATCCAGGCATGGCATAGTGGACGTAGTCCCAAAATCAACGACGCATGCATGCTAATGGAGATGTCAATCCCGAAATAGAAATACTCCCAACTAATATATAACCGCATGTGATTTATATCGAAAAGCTCCCAACAAAAACACCCACAGTACCAAGTTAAACCCATCATGCATATAGATACCCAACCAACAATTTTAATCCAAATAGCAAAACATCTCCTACAGCAAAGAAATCTTTCCCAACCCAACATGTATAATAAGGAAAACCTAAACCAACATCCCACAGCAAGTATAGGAAGGAGAACCCAAGCAACAATTTATACAAAAAACCCAAACCAACAATACATGCATCACAAATAATTCCAACAGCAGCTAGGTAACCCGAAACCGAAAATGATCCAACAGCAAGTAAAGGATCGAACATGATCTAAAGATCATTCGCGCTTCACAAACAAATACAATCGTAGGATCGTCAAGCCAAAATCGAACCCAACACGTATCAGTCGATCGAAACCTTTTTTATGTAGGGATCGAGATCCAACAACATCATCGACAAACAAAATAAACCCAGAAACTGAAATCAATCAAGAGTTTAGAATTTATACCCCAGAATTTAGTGTCAAAATCCGAAGGGAGGCTTTGGACTTGGCACGCACAGCACCTCGTCGGGTCGTGGCTGTGACTATGGAGAGGCTTCGGACTCGGCTCCCTAAATGCAATTACACTCCCTTGAACAAGAACAAACAGAAAAAAAATTAAAGAACACAAGCATTTGGTACTTACAATTATTTCATCGAACATGAAGCGCACATAGAACAATTTCCAACAAAATCTTTTTTAGGGAAAAAATCCAAATCAAAATCACTCACTTAATTAAGAAAAGTCAACGATGATGCAGCCATTTTCGAATCATCGTCGACGTGGATGGAGACGTCGGGAAACCCTAAAAGAACCCTAATTTTGGAGAGATGGATGCATGTATGGTTGTCAAAAATTAGAAGATTTTACTAAAATCATGTCGAGGCAGAATTTAGGGCATAAAATAAGCAATGATCGAGATTTTAGGACAAACCGGTGGTGAAGGCTACGCCGGTGACAACCTTCCCTCTGCGGTGGAGTCTGTAACCGTGGGAGGCGAGGAACGGGCTGAGGGAAGTTGGGGAGCGGGGAGCGGGCTGAGGGGAGTTGGGGAGCGGGGAGTGGGCTGAGGGGAGTTGGGGAGCGGAAGGAGAAGGAGAAGGAGAAAGAGAGAGGGTTTAAAATTTTTCTTAAGTGCAGGAGAATTGCGGGGGAGTCAAGGTTTCGACTTAAATTTTTGTACTTTTTTTATAACGCTTGTATCACTGGAGCACTATCAATAACGTTTTTAATGTAAACCGTCATAGATTCTAGTCTTACTGAACTTTGATGACGCATCCACATCAGCCGTCATGACCACTTATCAAGCGTCATTAATAGGTCTTTTTGTTGTAGTGGTATATAAGAAAAATAAATAAAAAAAATAAGATCCAAAGATATAAAGCATGATTAGTTGCTCAAGGATTTTCACAAAGATGAGGAATATGTTTTGAAGAAACATATTCCCGGACCATGGATATCATTACATTTAGATATATGATAAGTGTCACTATTTTCGAAAAACTGGATATGAGACTCATGGATGTGATGATAGTATGCCTGTATGGTAACCTAGATAGTGATACATACATGAAAAATCCATAAAAGATTTAAAATTCTAGAAATCAAATCTACTAATACACACAATATTAAATTAAAATAAGCCCTATATGAACTAAAACAACTTAGAAGAATGTGGCACAATAGGCGCAGTGAGTACCTGTCTAGGGAAGGATATAATAATGAGTATATATGTCTGTGCATATTCATTAAGAAATTCTTGAATGGATTCGTCATAGTAGCCATTTTGTTGATGACATAAACTTGATAGGATTCTCCAAAAAAAGATAGAAAATGCCGCTAGCTATCTTAAAAGAGAATTTGAAATAAAAGACTTGGTAAAATAACATTTTGTCTCGGCCTGAAAATCGAGCATAGTAAAAATAGAATTTTGCTCCATCAAGCCAAATATGCTAAAAATCATCAGAAGAGGTTTAACATGAGTAATTGTCACTTACACAGCACACCTATGGTGGTTAGGTCATTGGAAATTGACCAAGACTCATTTCGACTGAAAAAAATAAATGAAGATCTCTTAGGTCCTGAAGTACCATATTTATATACAATAGATGCACTTCTTTATTTAGCAAAATGCACTAGACCCGACATATCTTTTTTTGCGAATCTATTGACTAGTTATGGTGTCACGAACCGCTCCCGAATAATCGGGTACGACTCTGACCACGCCGGGCCTATGTTGTTGTGGACAACGGTAATCAGACGTCTAAACCGTAAAAGTCATCGGAAGTACATCATATCAATCGTACATCACGCATCTATATCACATGTCCTATCAATACAATCACCACAACATCCACTATTGTGGTTATTACATGCTTTTTATAATAGATATCCGAAAACAAATCCAGTAGGTAAAGGCAACTGTATGGCTTAATGTTTGAGAACTAAGGGTATAGTTTTGGGGTCTAGATTATGTATGCTTGACAGTCGCTCCTCAGTACCACTTCTCACCCAATTATACTCAACCAAGTCACTCTTCTGTCTTGTAGAAGACAACATATATATGAGAAATACATATTTAGTAATGATTTCTCTTATAGAATTGTTGACCCAATAACACCATGGTAGTATATAGATTTCTTACATAATCTATGACTACGGTCATAAATACCTAACCTTCTATATATATTCTTGGAAACATACCTTTCTATGAATCTTGTAAATATATCATGACTACACTTTTTGCTGCCAACTTGATCCTATAAGTTGGGTAGTGTCTTGAGCTAGTGCACTCTAGCCTTAGAATGTGACGTCAAACTAGGATCCCATTGGTAACCGTGCCCACATCCTTCGAGAAATTTGGTACAACTAGTCGTATTTGATTTTTTTGCAGTAAACACTTTCATCCCTTTTCTTCCTATCTTATTTTTAATTTTGAGTACAAAATTCTTTTAAGGTTGGTATAATGTAACGCCCCCAGATTTTTAATTTTATTATTATTATTTATTGGCCTAAATCATGATTTTTGTATTTTTTATATATTTTAAAATCATATTTATATATTTATATATATAGCCTTAGTCACAATTGAGTTTTGAGATGCATGTTGACTAGAAATTATGACATGGCTAATGAAGTCGTGTGCCGTGACTAGCATATTAGCCATGGTAAGGATGGCCTAGCCATATTTATGTCCCTTGTATGAAAATAAATCAAGTTATGGCTTAAACCATATATTTGGCTTAATTAATTATTTTTAGAGGTTTTTAACTTTTTAGGAGACATGGTTGTACCAAACTAGCTCCAATTTGACCCGAACCAAACCAAAACCCATGTAGTGCATCTAAATCTCTCTTTCTCTTTCTCTCTCTCTTGATATATATATATATATATATATATATATATATATATATATATATATATATATATATATATATATATATATATATATATATATATATATATGTTAACAACCGTTGATGTTGTTTAAGTCATCTAATCAAATCAACGGTTAAGATTAGATGACTTAAACAACATCCAACGGTAGATAACATGGGGATGTTTGGGGATGCATAAAATCGGGGATGTGGATCCTTCCTTATATATATATATATATATATATATATATATATATATATATATATATATATATATATATATTTTAAAAATATATATATATATATATATATATATATATATATATATATATATATTTTTAAAATATATATATATATATATATATATATATATATATATATATATATATATATATATATATATATATATATTTTAAATATATATATATATATATATATATATATATATATTTTTTATATATATATATATATATATATATATATATATATATATATATATATATATATATATTGCAAATGACCTCTAGCCTAGTGGTTAAGAGAGATGTATATATATTGACCACTTGGACCGCATGCATCTCTCTTAACCACTAGGCTAGAGGTCATTTGCAATATATATATATATATATATATATATATATATATATATATATATATATATATATATATATATATATATATATATATATATATATATATATATATATATATATATATATATATATATATAGTTTATATATATATAAAGTGCATATATGGGTCATCCTAGTTGGCAAATACCTAACTACCCAAAATCCAACCTAAACAAAACCCAAAACCTACCTAACCCGACCCTAGAGAGCATCCATACATGGCCGACCCAAAATCTAACCTAAAAAAAACCAAAACTACCTAACCCGAACAATAGAGAGCATCTATACATGGTCGACTACTCCCCACATCAGCCCCCACCTTGTGGCCGACCCTTACATACATGGGAAATCCTTCTATATGTGTAAATCCATTAAAAATGCCCATATATATCACCTGTCACAAAACCCTAACAAACCACCACCACCTCTCTTGATCGACCCTCCTCTCTCTCTCCCATGAAAATTTAGCAGCCCCCAAGCCCTATCAACCTATCCACCATCATCTCCATCACAAAAAAGCTTCTCCTCCAACCCAAAATCATCATTTCCATCATCCTTTCACCCAATATCCACCAAAAATTCATAAAAACTTCATATTTGCCACCAGACCCATCCAAACTCCATTGCCATCACCTTCAACTCATCAAGCAAGGAGAAGAAAGCCAAGCACAAGCAAAAAGTTATTTTTTTTGGACAAGAGGAAGTACCGACATCCAATCTTTCGATGATTTTCGGTAAAGATTCTAACTTTAATTCTCAAACCTCCATGGCCTAATTCTTTTAGAATTCTAAAAAATTATTGTTCTAAAACTCATATATTGCATCATTTTTGCTATATTACCATCCATATAGATTGCATGCTAGGTGGTTGATAGATTGGCTTACGGTATGACTAGTTTGAGACTTCTTCCGTATTATTTCTTGAGAGTTTGTTACTAATTCTTAAAACTGAATTTCTATGAGTTTTATTACTATAAATAAATTATTTTAAAATTAATTTATGGTATTTTAATATAAAAATTGAACCCTATAAATATGGACAATTAGACTAGATTTTTGGCTAAATTGTTGACATATATTGGCTCATAAATAGGGACTGATCTTGGTATATAAAAAGAATACTATTTTCTGAGTTTTAGTCAGGTTTTCATCTATTTTTATGTGATATTTGACAGTTATAGGTCATAGCCATGGTTTGGTAGTAATTCAGATAAGTTTCAGAAAAGACTAGTAGGTATAATTTAGACATAACAATAAATTGTACCCAAATTTTCAAATCTGGAATTCATAGGTTAAAATTTGTACAAATCATGTTTAAATTATATTTTTGTAATTTTTATATGATTTATATGCATGTCCTTGAGTTATGGACTTGACCTTGATTTTCGGAGATCAAAAACTATAAAACTTGGTCTATAAATCTTAGAAGCATGTAGACTTATTGTGTAGGAAACCCATGTGTCCTACGTGTAATTAGAATATTAGTAATAGTTTTTTTACTATATGTGAACTCTTGATAGGCTTTGGTTTTGCAGATTCAGCGGGGACTTGAACGACATGCAAGTATACCTTGCCCATTATACAATATTTTCATACATTTTCTATATTGTTGTTTCCTTTCAGTCATACTTGATTACATGTTGCTTATGTTCATGCCATATATTGTTATTTTTCTTGTTTTACGTACTTATTCTTCATGTGTCACTATTTATTTCTTGTGAGTATTATGACGGTATTGCTAGTCCTTTGACTCTTCCATTGAGTTGACCTGGCCTGGATTGATTGACTTGACCTGGAATGACTAATTGACATGACTTGAGTTGACTTGATTGGACACATGTTTAGTTTATTGAGCCGGAGAGGACAATCACTAGGCACGTGTGCTATATGATAGTATTATATTGGCCGATAGTTCGGATGAGCTTCAATTGTGTTGATGATTATATTGGCCATTAATTTCGTGCTACGGTTGTGATACTCCGTTGGTCGTTAATCTCGGAGGAGACGTGATTGTGTTTATTCGGTTGGCCTTTAGTTTCGGATGAGTTACGGTTGTGATGGACCAGTATCTATTAGTCCAAGTGTTGAATATTGTCCTTAATGTTGTGGTTTCATATAGTTTGTTTAGAAGTAGAGTGCCCTATTTCGGTCATTTCCTTTACGCATGTTTATTTGTTGTTACATTCGGTATGTATATTATGTATCTTGCTATGTCCTCTAATGACCTGATGATCTTTCCAGGTTATTGATGAGATCTGACAAAGGCATAGTGGAGCTACATCTTCAGGATCTTCAGGTATCGTTAGTGATGCCTTCTATTATATTCTTCCTTGGTCATATCTTTTCATAATTCATAGTATAGTTAATGTTGTGGATGTTATTATGCTTACATGACACTTGTTCTAAAATTCACAGCTTATACGTATTTGAGTCGGAGTAGAGTCTGATGAAAATACGTAGCTGACATGTTTACGTATCATAGTCCTACGTATTTTACGACTGGCGTGACAACAATAGCATCTTTATATTTAACACAAGATTTCAACACCAAATAGGTAGAATTTCATCTACGTGGTGCATGCTTAAAAAATCTCATGAATGTCAAATTATATTGTTCACCTAACGTTTTAAACTCTTGTTGTCTACTTAGAGAAGTATCCAAACTAACCAGTTTGACATGATCTAATATTTTCTAAATTTTCTTGAAAAGATGAAGACATTCTTGTACAATTAAATTAACAATATGACAAATACATCTTATATGAAAAATTGTCATATTAGGAACATAAATTGAGTTCTTAAAATATTAATACAAGAAGTATTTTTACTAGCATTATAAAAAAATAAAAAAACTTTATTATGAATATCACAATCACGTAAACTTGCAGATGATGTCATCGATTGCAGATCCAATATGCAAAAATTCCAATGAACTTAGACAAATAATTTATTTTTTTAAAATCCATTTTGCATCTAAATAATGTGTTGTTATATGAATAAAAGGATAATTATTTTTACTAGTCCATATATCAGAAGTTAAAGAAAATTTACTAATATTACAAAACTATCTTTCGAAGCTGTTTTGTTTTCAAAAAAATTAACAGCTTATGCTTTAATAGTAGATCTAGAAACTTTAGTAAAATAAGGATTTAGAGTAGTACTTGCATAGTCATAATATGATTTACTCTCACCAAATGTAAAATGTTTTCATCACAAATAACATATTTCGTTAGATTGGTTTTATTATGGGCAACAGAATAAGTAAAGTTTTCTATTGAAGGTTCTTGAGGACCGTTGCTTAACTGTATTTGTCTAGCAAGTAATATGCCATTGTCATAACAACTTTCATAGTGCATTTTCAAACATCCCATGCCGTTATTTTTTATTTAATTTTTTTTTACCTTTCATGTAATATGCACCTCTAGGTATTAGTTTTTGGTCTTTCAGATCTAAAATTTATTTTCCTTCACTATCGATGACAAATAACTTATCAAAATATTCCCATAAAACTATTTTTTTCCTAATTGAAACATTAGTGTTAATACTTCTAACTTCTGAAGGTGACATTTGGGTCGGTGGTACAAAATCAGGTTATACAAAATTATTATCATAATCAAAAGAGAAAATTTGAGTGGCACCCCACTTTGTTTACGCTTATTTAAGGTGCACCCCACCACTTTATACTATTGTAATTCACCCTCCACTTTTGACGAATTTCGTCCAAAACCAGCGGTCAACGCGTTTGACCGATAATTTTGGATAAAAATACCCTCCGAAACCCAAGCCTAAATCATGCCCCCCTCCCGCTCCGCTGCCGCATCCCCGCTTCGCCGCTGCCGCGCTCATCACCACCACCACCACCACCACCACCACCACCACCACCACTACCACCACCTTCATCATCACCATCACCACCACAGTCACCTTCACCATCACCATCACCATCACCTCCACCACCATCATCTTTACCAACACCACCACCGCCGCCCCCCCTCCGTCGCGTCCTAGCTCCGTCCCCCCCTCTCCGCTGCCACGCCCCCCGTTGTCGTCACCAACACCACCTTCACCATCACCTCCACCACCATCATCTTTACCACCACCACCACCACCACCGCTTCTCCCCCCTTTCCGACCTCGCCGCTGCTCCCCACCCCCTCCCCGACCTCGTCGTTGCCCCCCTTCCCGACCTCGCCGTGGCGAGGTCGGGGAGGAGGACGGAGCAGCGGCGAGGTCGGAGAGGGGGAAGCAGTGGCGAGGTCGGGGAGCTGGGGTGGGGAGCAGCAGCGAGGTCGAGGAGGGGGGCGGAGCAACGACGAGGTCGGAGAGGGGGAGAGCAGTGGCGAGGTCGGGGAGCTGGGGTGGAGAGCAGCGGCGAGGTCGGGGAGGGGGCAGAGCAACGACGAGGTCGGGAAGGGGGGAGCAGCGGCGAGGTCGGGAAGGGGGATGGGGAGCAGCGACGAGGTCGGAGAGGGGGCGGAGCAGCGACGAGGTCGGGGAAGTGGAGGGGAGCAGCGACGAGGTCGGGGAGGGGGGTGGCAGCGGCGAGGTCGGGGGGGTGGGAAGCAGTAGTGAGATCGGGGAGGGGACGGAGCAGCAGCGAGGGGGTGGCAGTGGCGAGGTCGGGGAGGGGGGCGACAGCGGCAAGAGACACGGGGAAGAAGACAACAGATCGGGGGTTTTTTTGTCAAAAAATTGGGTCAACCCAGTTGACCGTCCATATTGGACGAAATCCGTCAAAAGTGAGAGGTGAATTACAATAGTGTAAAGTGGTGGGGTGCACCTTAAATAAGCGTAAACAAAGTGGGGTGCCATTCAAATTTTCTCTAATCAAAACTGTTGTAATAATTGTAGCACCATTCTGACTAAAAAATAGGGGTGGTTAGAAAGAGTAGCATCATTATGATCCATATTCAAAAAGAAATAAATTTTCTATATTTAAAAAAGAGGGAAAAAAATTCTAACTAAAAAAAAGAGGGAATAAAATTAACTAAAAAATTTCTAATATTGAAAAACAATTTTTAATATTAAAAAATAATTAAACCTCAACTTGATTTCCTATAAAGTCAGATGTAGAATTGTTGCATCTTTGTAGTGGTCGATCAAGTTGAAGCCTCATGGAAGTTGCACTTCAGTCTCCAGAAAGTTGTCTCCAGAAAGTTACACTTCGCTAGCTTGATGTATTGGAAAAGAGGGAAGAAAATTTGTTTGCTTGTAAGCTTTGGAAGAAAGGAAATTTTTTATTATGATAGATTTGGAAGAATTATGTCATATTTATAAAAAAAATCGGATGTCAAATTATTTTCAATATCCTTGAAATATAGTTGTTATAATATTTTGGTCATTTTCAACAAAATGAACAAAATAGCCTTAAAACTGTAAAAAAAATAATTATAATACTGGGGGTATTTTGATAAAAATACCATCCCTTAGGCTAGTATGGATGTTGGAGGGGGTAATTTACCAAAGGGGAAATTTATCAAATGCCCAAAAATCGCAAAAGTTTTATGAAAAACCCATCGCAAAATAACATTTTATCGCGTGCCCAGAATTAGTAAAAAAATATATAAAAGGGTGCGGAATAACCTTTTTGCTCTTCTAATTTATTGAAAACACCCACTAAACCTACTCTTCAAAAAAAATGTTTCGATTCTTCCTCTTCTTTCATACGCTGCTCACTTTCGAATCTAGGTTTTCTCCTCCAAAATCTTCAAACCTTACTTCAAAAATCCGTCAGTGACTCTCCATTCACAATCTTCACACCATGTCATCATCATAAGTTCCCACTTCATCATCAGCAGCAGCATCAACTGGAACCCCACTTTATCATCATCATCAGTATGAACTGGAACCCCAGTTAGAGAAAAGAGAGCTGATGTAAAGAGAATTAAGAGCTTTTTGTCATTCTCCGTGTTAAAATAACGGAGAATTGACATTCTCCGTGTTAAAAACACGGAGAATGGCCTTTTCTCGTGTTAAATTGACGAAGAATTATCATTCTCTGTATTAAAATACGGAGAATGGCCATTCTCCATGTTAAAATGCAGGAGAATGGTCATTCTCCGTGTTAAAATAATAGAGAATTGTCATTCTCCGTGCTAAAATCACGGAGAATGGCCATTCTTCGTATTAAAATTACAGAGAATTTTTATTCTCTGTGTTAAAATGACGGAGAATAGCCTGCAGGAGAATAGTCATTATACTGAGCCCTAGGTTAATCCCATTAATTTGGGCTTAGGACTTGGTAAAATGAACATATTAAATGATATTCATTATACTGAGCCCTAGGTTCATCCCATTAATTTGGGCTTAGGACTTAGTAAAATGAACCTATTAAATGAGATTCATTATGCTGAGCCCTAGGTTCATTCCATTAATTTGGGAGTCTTTAACCGACGGCCACGTGGCCTGTGGTTTGGACCACACTTACCCTATATAAGGGAGAGTTTTTATGAAGAGTCACATCTTCCTCTCTTAGCATTCCCAACACCATGCTTGACCCAGACTTAGCTTCGAACGGCCGTCGTTGGCCTTGCACAAGTTGGTTGTTGGTTGTGGATCCCTTCGTTCAAAAAAGCTGTGTCTTTATACAAGAGCTGCTGATGAGTGTCGAGATGTACCGGAATGCCCACCATGAGGAGTTAGAACCTGAGCGACGTCTTGGAGGTCCTGACGACAGGGGGTTGATTGCCAACCCGAAGAGCCACAGGTTGTGCTCTGTCTTGCTCAATAGCAGTTGCGCGCCTTTGTTAGGCTGGAAGAGCCTCAGGAGCTGCAGCGAGCCAATAACTACTTCAGGAAGTGGTCTGCTCTGACGAGAAAATGGCTCACTGCACATTTCGGGGGTTCTGTGGGCGCAGACCTTGATGGCGACTGTATTCACATCTTCTATCCGTAGTCTCTTGCCGGAAGGGTAGAAGTTGTAGAGCTATTCAGTGTAGAGCAACAATTGCTTAGTTCTCACAAAAGAGTCCTACGATCATACTGTGAAGACTAACCCTATTTTAGATCTTTAGGAGTTCTTTCCATATAATCACAAAGAATCTGTAATAGATTCTTGTAGGTGTGATTTTTAATAAAAGAACTTTTTGTGATATTTTTTGTTGTATGTTCTGTTAAAATCTTTTCTGTTGTATCTTCTACAAGACCCCCTTCAAAGTGTTAGAATACAGAAGAATGACCATTCTCCGTATTAAAATCACGGAGAATGACCATTTCCCGTTGTAAAATCACAAAGAATAACCATTCTCCGTGTTAAAATCATGAGAAATAGTCATTCCCCGTTGTAAAATCACGGAGAATGGCCATTCACCGTGTTAAAATCACGGATAATGGCTATTTTCATGTTAACATGCAGGAGAATAGTCATTCTCCGTGTTAAAATTACGGAGAATGGCCATTCTCCGTTGTAAATCACGTAAAAATTCTTCGTATTAGAATGCAGGAGAATGGCCATTCTCCATGTTAAAATCACGAAGAATGACCATTCCCCGTGATAAGATCACGGAGAGTGGCTATTCCCGTGTTAACATACAGAAGAATAATCATTCTCCGTGTTAAAATCACAGAAAATGGTCGTTCTCAGTTGTAAAATCACGTATAATGGTCATTCCCCGTGTTAGAATGCAGGAGAATGGCCATTCCCCGTGTTAAAATTACGGAGAATAACCATTTCTCGTATTAAGATCACGGAGAATGATATTTTTTTTCCTTCTTTAAAAAAATTGATTGATATCATACTTTTCATTCTTGTTTGTTTTATATCAGTGCAAACAACCGAGAAGCTCAAAGAGACAAATAAAAGGCTCAGGAATGAGAAAAGTAAGCTTCAGAAACAAATTGAATCGTTACAGAATGAAGCCATTAAAAAGGACCTAATCGTCGAAAAACTTTAAATCTCTCCACGATGATGATGATGATGATGAGCGATGATCGGAGTTCGACTGAAGAAAAGCACAGTGAACTCCGAACAATCTTTGCGATCTCTACTGAAGATGAGAGCAATGGAATTCAGATCTCTCGTGAAGAAGAAGAAGACAAAAATTGTAATCAAAGTCTGAGTTTGTGAATTCAAATACATATATATGACCAAATTTGTGCGAAGGGCTAGCTATGGTATTATCAAAATGGCAATTTTATAATAGAGCATCTAAAGGGAATCTTGAAATATTTAACGTAAAAATACATAATGTTGGGTATTTCATAAAACCCGTCCTGCGGGTGGGTTTTTCATAAACACCCACCCCGAAAGTGGGTATCTCAGCAATTTCCAGTTTACCAAAATACCCCTTTAATAGTATAATAATGTTTATATTAGGGGTATTCACGTAAATTACCTCCAACAATGTATATATATATATATATATATATATATATATATATATATATATATATATATATATATATATATAAAGGGGCTTCAAAACGGCTCAAGATTGAGCCGTCTAAGCCGTGTATATCATCAATCATTTTTTTTCAAAAAAATAAAATTATGTAAAAAATTGTTAAAGAAAGTTTAAATTTATTATATATATGCAAAATGGGGAATCAAACTCAACCAAACAAGAGAAAAATATTCCACATTAACCACATGAGCTAGAAACAATATTTGACTATAATTGGATAATATTCTTATTATACATTATCAAACATGCAAAGCACGTGCATTTACTAGTATATATAATGATGCTTCTTGTCACTCCTATTTTTGTTATACTTATTTCCAGTGTACGTATACGGATTTTGACCCGTATTTTATTTTACTGTATTTTTGTACAGTAGAAACTCTATAAAATAATACACTTAGGACCACCAAAATTTATTAATTAAAAGAGTTATTAATTAATCGATAAATTAATAATTATTAATTTATATATTAATTAATATTTTATTAATTTATAGTAAAATACTTACGTAGTTTACAAACACCTTTCAAGCTTCCACTTAATTATTGTATACAATGCATGTGTATATCAAATGAAGGGCCCAATTTGAAAGAAACCTTCAATCTCCCACCTTATTATGCTTCTTGTGTTCAGTGTATCACTTTATGGACATTAAAAATATTTTCAAGAAACCTTCAATTCTTGAGTCATTTTTCAAGAAACCTTCATAAATCATTCATGTAATATGCTATATATAAGGAATTATTAATTTATATTTTATATGGGGTCTGAAGAAATTATCAAAAATGTATTATCTTATAATTTTAGCGAATTATTAATTTAGCACCCTATCCCCGAGTCGGGACCGGCCAAAAATATTATCTTAGAGAGTTTATTAAATAATCGAGTATTAATTTATAGAGTTTCTACTGTATTTCTTTATGGCTTGCCTTGATGTATCTTGACTAGGGTTGACCTTGGGTTGGTTTGGTCCAACTTGACTTGCTTTGGATGGCTTGGTTTGGTTTATTTTGATGGTTGGTTCAACATGTTGAACCATCCCCTCTTTTTATAAAACCCAACCACCCCTTCTCTCTCTTCATTACTTTCATTCATTTCTTCACCTTCTTCTCTATTACTCTCCCACCAACCTAGAGAGCTTAGGCAAGTGTAATCTTGCTTCACGATGGATCTTAGATTTTATTGTTCTATTATCTTTCCCTCTTGATTCTAAGCCTCTTTAGAACTTGGAGTTCTTGGCTTAGATGAAGGGATCTTTATAGATCTAAGTTTGTATCATTTTCGGTTTTCTTAGGTTTTAATCTATCAAACTTTATTATTTTCATGTTTTTATTATTCTATGTTGTAGAGAATTCGATTTTACTCAAAATGGACCTTTGAAAAGTTAGATTTTGACTTGTTTTGAGAAAGTTATGGTCAAAGCAAGTTTTGGACATCTTTTATGTTCATTTGTCCTGGTTCTGGCAGGGACGATGAATAGTGCTGCATAGTGCCGCATAGTGCCAGTTCGCATGGCTGTATAGTGCCGTATAGTGCCAGTTCGTATGGCTGCATAGTGCCTGACCGCATAGTGCCAGTCCGCATGGCTGTATAGTATCGCATAGTGCCAGTCCGTATGGCTGCATAGTGCCATATAGTGCCAGTCCGCATGGCTGTATAGTGCCTGACCGCATAGTGCCAGTCCGCATAGCTGCATAGTGCTTGGCCGCATAGTGCCAGTCCGCATAGATGCATAGTACCTGGCCGCATAGTACCACATAGTACCTATTTTGGCTGTTTTATGTCCTATTTGGCTGAATTGTGGCCAGAATTTCTTCCAAGTCCCAACATGAAAGTTGTAGATCTTTTACTTGGCTTCAAGAATATGTTACTAGCTATTTTATGCAAGTTTCTCTCATTCATGATAATGTAAGGATAGAACACGATAGTGGCCTATTAAGGCGCACTCTTAACAAGTAACATGACATGATAACTCTTAAATAGTGACCCGTCGTGGTGCACTCTTGACAAGTAACTTGACATAATAATTCTTGATGGTGGTCCGTTGTGACGCACTCTTGACTTGATAAGTAACCTAACATGATAATTATGATATGCTGTTGCGACGGCTAATCTTGACTTGCTAAGTAACTCTTGTATTGACACCGTGGATGTTTGTGCTTGTATAAGCTACATGTCTCGTCTTGCATCATGTCTAGGACATGGATTCCTGGTTACCACGGTCAGGAATTCATACTGAATCTGACTAGGATAATGACTAGATTGATCAAGTAGTCCATGAAGAGATTTCCCAGCTACATGCAGTCCCTTTATCTGGGCGCTTTAATTGGACTTATAGCCTGCCATCGAGTAGGGTACATTTCCAGCACACTGTCATATGTTACACCCCCAAGTCACCTAATCCAATTCTCTCAACTTGCAACTGGATAACCTGGATTAAGTCTGCAGGGCTTGTGGCTGTTGGAACATCTCAATGCATCTTGTTAGTAACTAGGCTTGTGATAACCCTAGTTAGTTAAAGTGTCAAGTTGTACTTATTGTTTGGCCATGAATGTTGGATGGAGTCCAATCCAGTCTAGTCTTGTCTAGATCCAGATATGGCTAATTCAGGACATGCTTGTTCATGCTTTACTTTTGGTAATAAATGATTAGGGACTTAGTTCCGTTCAGGTGAAGGGTTACAACCCCGGTCCTTATTTGGTTTACGAATTGTAACCTGGCTTCCGGATTAGTTCTTCGTCCTCTCGTCATTTATTGCCCTATTCATATTTTATGTCTACTTGTTATTATTCTTGTTTATGTTTTTGACATGCTGGTTTTAGTTTTTAAGTGAAGCCTCCCTTGTGGCACTTGTTCTTTCTGGGGTCTGACCCAGCTGGTTTTGTATGGTCAGATTTTGGAGCAGCACCCGAGGATCTCCCCGTCTTCCAGCCAGATGGTGAACACTAGAAGAAATCCTGGCAACGAGTGGGTTTATTTTGCTCTCCCACTCTAATTGTAAAATTATTCTTTTGAGGCGTTTAGCCGCCGAACAAGTGTTAGCTCGTGTTGAATACCTTACTTACTGTCTGCCTACGGGCTGTAACATGATTAACAAATCCTAGGGTTGATCATGTATGACTGAAACTCTTGCTAGTCCTCGTATTTTGTACGACTAGCTTCATTATCATCTGTATATGAAATGTATGGGATGCCTTACTATTGAATATCTGATGGTCTAACATCTTGTAACTATTATTATTTGCTTGAGATTGAGACAGTAGGCTTGTTCTTGACCATAAGAGACTGATGGCTTATAGATAAACTCTCATACATCTAGACAGCCGTGACCGTATATTGAGGTGGATTACACTTCTATATACGTAGCTGGCTGTGTCTGTCCCCCGCTCTCCAGTATTCTGGCTTGTTGGGCGTGGCACTTCAAAACGGCTCAAAAGTGAGTCGTCTAAGCCATATGTAAAAACCAAGAAATTTATTCTACTATATAATTTCGTGTAGATGTTAATCTAATCTAATAAAAATCCCATTTAGAAGTTGCTAATATAATGAAAATTTAATCTTTTGTTAAGGAAAATATTTTAGATCTGAATGCAACCTTAAGAAAAAAATTTACTAAAATAATATAAGTTATATCCAATGCAAGTTTGATAAAACTTTATGTAGTCTATATACCTTAATCAAGTGTATTAAAAATTTAATCTAATTTAAAAGTTAAGTTAATCTAATAAAAGTTTAATTCAATTTAAAAGTTAATTTGATCTAATCTAATTAAAATTTAATCTGCTGTTTAAAATATTTATAATCTAAATGAGAGAGTTAATTTATTCTACAAGCTGTTGCTCTTCTAGCTACATATGACGTACAGTTCTGAAAATGAGATAGTTAAAAAAAAACTTTTACCTTTATGTGTTGCTACGTACTACACCGTTGCTAAACTTCCAGTTCAAAATAAGTAAGTCAATTTTTTAAAGTAAAGTTTTCCTTTAGGATTTTCATCATACAATTGGTGGGCATATCAAAATCTCAAAAAAATTGTGGGAGGAATTCAAAACAAAATGAGAAAAAGGTAAAAAGATGGGAACCATATTTCGATGTTCACCCGCTATACATGTGACATTCTTCTACTCACTACCAAAATTTGTCGATTTAGCGACGACCAGATCCGTCGCCAGTCCGACGGGAATTTTTATTAGCGATCGATCACTGACGGGTTTTGGCCAAAAAAATCCGTCGGCAATCAGCTCGTCGCTAATAACGGTCCGTCGCTACGTAGTCGTCAGGCGACGGACTTGCGACGGCATTTCGACTTCACAATACGAAGCATAAGCGACTACTTTCCGACGGACTGTCGTCCATTTCAAGTATTAAATACTGAACTGTTTAGACAATAGCGACGTAAAGTTCCATCGGTAAACCGTCGTAATAGCGTATCAGATTGTATCGTTCCGTCGCTAATCCGTCGACCGCCGTCGATAACAAAGGACGGATTAGCGACGGTTTGCTGACGGAAAATCCGTCGACCAGGTTCTGTAAGAGGCAGGCATTTCCAGCACCATGGCGACGGATGAGTCGTCGCTATTCCGTCGACAACTGTCGCTAACAAAAGACGGTTTAGCGACGGAATAAGGACGACTTTTCCGTCGACCATGTTCTGGAACTTCTTGGTTTTCCAGAACAAGGGCGACGGAAAAGTCGTCGCTATTCCGTTGAACTATATACCATCAGAACTATGCCGACGGATATTCTGTCGACCATCCGTCGCTACCTGGAAACATTTTCAAATCTCCAGTTAGCGACGGATTTGCCGTCGAACAGTAGTCGAAAACTGGTAATATCCGTCGCGCAACGGTCATTAGTCCGTCGCTAACTGAGAATATTTTGAAAAAAAATTACAGAGCTTTTCCTGTTTGCAAAAATATGCATAAACCAAACCAATATATAATGCACACCAATTATCCAACAATCACGTAGACCAAATATATAATGCACACCAATTATCCAAGAATCACATAGGCCAAATATGCACATACGAATTTAATGCACACCAATTATCCAAGAATCATATAGACCAAACCAAATTATTATAAAATAGACATCAATTATCCTGAAGAGTAACCTAATATCCGTCGTTATAATCCGATCATAGCACAAATATTCCAAAATTCCCACAAATATTCCAAAATTCTCACAAATATTCCAAAATTTCCACAAATATTCCAAAACACATAGGAAAATCGACTTTGGCCTCAACAAAGACCACAAGTCAAATAATGAATCCTCGCAGCCAGGGATCATAGTTGCGTTGAGGCGTGTACCATTCTATCAGCCACTTTGCATACGAAGGCTCAATCTGGTTGAGGTCTTCTGTACGGACATGAGAGTCGGTCCCGATGCTACTACTCTCTGACGGTGGCTCCTCCTTAACTTCAAGCTTGGGAGCAATCTCTTCCCTGATGGTCATCGGTTCTTCCTTGACCTCGACCTTTGGTAACACCTTCTCTTTAACAGTCACCGGCTCTTGTTTGACGACGGGGACTTCCTCCGTGTCGACCTCCAAGGGTTTCTTGCTTCGACCCCTTCCTCGACTAGCAGCACCACCTCGACTAGTCCTAGGAGCCATCTTTCTGACAACAGAAATTTTCATATAGGGTAAAGAAATTTACTCAAATTATAAAAGTTGTGACGTTGGTTTTTTGCATTCATCATCATTAGAGGGAGCAGCACTGGAAAAGTTGTGACATTAGTAGCATGAGAGAGTAAAAATCTGTATCACAAGACTAACAGAATTACTATGTAATCATGTACTCACCAATAACCGGATGTAACTGGAGTCGTTGGGCCTATCGTGCAGTAATTGGTGGATCCGCTGGTATAGGCCGGATGTACTTAGTATCTAGTGTATCAGATTAGTATCGGTCTATCGGTTTGGTATAGGACGTATCATATTGGTATTGGCCTTAATAAATTGGTATCGTCCTATATCCAATATGTACATGTATCGGTCGAATAGCTAGGATTCATATTGGCCTTATCGATTTGGTATCGGTCATATCCGATAGGTATCGGCCGTGTTGGATTAGTATAGACCATTTCGGATTAGTATCGTGGAAGGTTTAGTAACAACTGTACAGCTAGAAGAGAGAAATCCAAGGTAATCTAGCCTTAGAAGAGAGAAATCCAAGTACAGTTGTTACTAAACCTTCCACGATACTAATCCGAAATGGTATATAATAATCCAACACGGCCGATACCTATCGGATATGACCGATACCAAATCGATAAGGCCAATATGAATCCAAGCTATACGGCCGATACATATCGGATAGGACGATACCAATTCGCTAAGACCAATACCAACTGATACGGCCCATACCAAAATGATAGATCGATACTAATCCGATACGGTCAATACTTATAAGTACCTACGGTCCAGGAGGTTGATCCGCTAGTACATTCATGTACGATCAACGAAGTAACGATCCATTTTAATTTGGATGTGAAAATCTGTATCGTAAGACAAAATAAACATAATCAGTTCTATTTCACATGCTTAATTGCCAAGTATGGGAACGAATGGCTCAGAACACAACCCAAAATTCATTCTAGCATACATTAGTGTGAATCATCTATGTTCTGTACATATGGTGTAGTATATGTTCTTATCGTATCTAGTATCTGAAGGATATAACAGAATCAAGATGAACTCACATAATGTAATACTAAGACATCATCTACTACTATATAAGATATAGTGATAGGTTGTCGTATCATCATTGCCGAGGGATGAGGGTCGGAGGACAGTCAACTTTATCTACGGATACATAGTTTCTGCCTCGCCAGTCGAATGGCTGCAGGGACTATGTCCTGATCACCATGTCGTAGTCCAATACAATCCAGAGATTGACACAGTACTAATTTATATATGTAGTCCAATACAAATAGTCTAATACAAAAACAACCCAATACAAATAGTCCAATACAAATAAGTACTAATAGCTAATGAGAACCACGCAGCTCACGCAAACGCTCAGTGATACGATCACGCAACCACCTCGAAAAAGCAAGATTTTTGGCGTGAGGAGAGATGTCGTCCCTTGCAAGTGCTGCATGAATAGAACTCCCGATCTCACTAGCTACCGGTGCTGGATGAATAGAACTCCCGGTCTCACTAGCAACCGGTGCCACTTTTTCCTTAACTGTAGGAGGAGCCACCTCAGTATTCACTGTTTCCCTCAAACGACGTGCCGTTCCTCGGGTCATGGGTGCCATTTGGTAAGATCGATAGTCACAAATAATATAATTGTAACATAAGCAAGCTAACTAAAGGAACCATCATGTAATTTGAGTACATTTTCGAAAGCCGATAAAGTATAAAAAAATTGACTTTTTGCCAAGTGTGAGAACGGATGGCTCAGAACACAACCTAAGATTTATTCTAGCATACATTAGTGTGAGTCATCTATGTTCTGTACATATGGTGTAGTATATGTTCTTATCGTATCTAGTATCTGAAGAATGTAACAGAATCAAGATGAACTCACATAATGTAATACTAAGACATCATCTACTACTATATAAGATATAGTGATAGGTTATCGTATCATCATTGCCGAGGGATGAGGGTCGGAGGACAGTCAACTTTATCTACGGCTACATAGTTTCTACCTCGCCAGTCGAATGGTTGCAGGGACTATGTCCTGATCACCATGTCGTACCATAGATTAATAAAAATAGAGCTGGAACTGGAACCAAAATACAGTACTACTTCACCATGTCGTACCATTTTACTCTATCTCTCTCTCTCTCCTCCCCCCCTCCAGCGCTCTCACTCTCTCCGGCGCTCTCACACTACTAATTCCTATGTGTTTTAAGTGTGAGAACGGATGGCTCAGAACACAACCCAAAATTCATTCTAGCATACATTAGTGTGAATCATCTATATTCTGTATACATATCGTGTAGTATATGTTCTTATCGTATCTAGTATCTGAAGGATATAACAGAATCAAGATAAACTCACATAATGTAATACTAAGACATCATCTACTACTATATAAGATATAGTGATAGGTTGTCGTATCATTATTGCCGAGGGATGAGGGTCGGAGGACAGTCAACTTTATCTACGGCTACATAGTTTCTGCCTCGCCAGTCGAATGGCTGCAGGAACTATGTCCTGATCACCATGTCGTACCGTAGATTAATGCAAATGGAGCTGGAAATATCCGTCGCTAACCGGTTACTAGTCCGTCGCTAACTGAGATTGTCACATACACATATGTATATCACAGCTAGATGTATAGATATATACATCTATATAGAAGCACACAACTGATAGAACTCGTACTGTCCTTGAGACAGTGAACATATACACCATGAATCCAAACCCCATATTCACATTTACTAATCCAAACACCACCAAACTAATGGATAACAACCAATATGGATAACACATTATTTAGCCAATATATAAACTCAGATGAATTTGAGAAGCAAAGCCCCCGTCGCCCCCGACCAAAGCCCGCCGCCCCAAGCCCGCCGCCCAGTAGTTCGATTGCATATATATATATGAAGAGTGCTTATGGCTGTGCGTCGGTTGTATATACCTCCGACGCCTCCGCCCCAAGCCAGCCGCCCAGCCCCCGACGCCGCCGCCCCAAGCCCGCCGCCCAGCCCACGACGCCCCCGCCCCAAGCCCGTCGCCCAGCCCCCGATGCCCCGCCCAGCCCCCGACGCCCCAGCCCAAGCCCGCCGCCCAGCCCCCGACGCCCCCGCCCCAAGCCCACCGCCCAGCCCCCGATCCAAGCCAGCCGTGTAGAAGCATGGAAAATAATGAAGAAAGATCCATGCGGCCAGAGAACCCCATGCGGCTCAGATAGCCCATGCGGCTCAAAGATTCATGCGGCACAAGGGACTATGCGGCTCAAGACGTTCCATGCGGCTCAAAAGAGAAGACACGTGGCTTGCAAACAGTTCTCCCCTCCGCCCTATACTGCATTAATGGCTTTGACGGCTGGCCGCTCTGACAAAACGACAGGTCTGACACAAGGAGGCAATTATGACTCTGTCATAATGACAGAATCCTAGGAAATCAAAGAAAATCTCTGGCACAATCCCTGAAATCCAGAAAATACCACGCAGCCTAGACACGTGGACAGTCATATGCGGCTCGAGCGGAGACCCCCCCATGCGGCTCAGGCTGAAGTTGTCCTATGCGGCCCAGGTCGAAGCAGCCCTATGCGGATAAAGCAGACGCAGCCATATGCGGCTCACAAGGATCATCTCCATGCGGCTCACTACCCATTGTATGGTCCAGATTATCATGCAGTTCGAAGACTCGGGGGCCACTCCCCAAGCTGCCCTGACACGTGGCCAGGCTTATGCGGCTCAAACTTTATGCGGCCCAATCCTTATGCGGCCCAGTGACTCCCAGGACGCGTGTCATAAAGCCAATCAATTTTTTAGATTTACTGCAATCAAAGATTGGGTCAAATTCTAATAATCTGGGACACGTGGCAGGAGAATGAATTAAATTTATTCATTCAGATTCGCAGACATCATCAAATCATCATCATGGAGATTTATTCCAATCAGCATTAATTACTGATAGGATTTGATGCAATCTACACTAGATGGCCCAGATTCATCACACTCAAGATTAATGGCCCAGATTGATCAATCTACAGGCTGTCGCCACTTTAAGGGGCAATCATTGCAAACCCTAATGATTGCATTCCCTTCTTATAAATAGCAAGGTGTCATTCCCTTGCAACAGGACCCCTTTTCGAGATCAGAGAGCACCAGAATACTTGGAGAGAAAAAGCAGAGAGAGAGCAAAGAGAGCATTTCTTCAACGCCAAGCAATCTTCTGGAGTCAAGGCTGCGTACTGATCATCCAAGGAGTAAGGCAGAGCTGCCGTCGCTTTCCCGAGCCTCTATCGTCACCCTCCAGAATCTAAAATAAACAATTGTACTTAGACTGCTGTACCTAGGTTTTCGTCCCTAGGCTTTCTTTGTACAAGCGAGTTTGTAACGTGAAGTAAAAGTATAGTCCTCCGATAATTGTTCTGCTCTTTTATATTTCATGGCAAACACGATGGCGACTCTGTTGGGGACAAACTTCTCCACGGCTGAGGAGTTGGTGACACAATCGGATGCAGCCAAGCTTGGCTCCACGCAACAGAAGATGGTCGTCCGTTTCGACCAACATGCGTTTGAAGAAATGCTCTCTGAAGGAAGTGCTGGCCCGATCCAGAAGCGAACCTGCATAAAGAAAGCTCGCTGCAAGTGGAGGCCAAAATCATTTGCTCCTCCGCAGGCTTTGGACGGGGTACTCTCTGCTACCCAAGACGGCGAAGGCGATTCTCATACGGCTCCACTTCGAGCCGTAGAGCACTCTGCTGTCCCCAAGTCCGGCAAAGGAAAGACTACGATGCTGGACTTGCAGGGACAAAGAGTAAGTCCAGCCCCAAGAAGAAGCCGAGCACTCCTGTGGCTAAATCTGCCAACCACATGCAAGAGGCTCATGCGAATGAATCTACCAACCGCATAAAGAAAGGCTATGCGGCCAGATCATCCAGCCGCATAAAGAAAACTCATGCGGCTGAGATTCCCAGTCGCATGAAGAACACCTATGCGGCTACGTCTGTCAGCCGCATGAAGACTACTGATGACAGCCGCCTGACGCCTACTCCACGCGGCTCTGTCTTCGATCGCCTCTCTTATGGTCCTGATCTCTTGTGCTCCCAAGAAGATATGTCTGACTCTCTCCAGTATCACTTAGACTCTTTCTACTATGTGCCCTTACGCACTAGAGCGAAGAAGTCTAAGACAGCGCAAGCCTGGCGAGTTCGGTACGCTGATCTGATCTCTGACCATCAGAGCGTCCCGCATACTGTTACGCGGGCCTCGGATGGGAAGTTATACAGAACCACTCGAGTCCAGCCCCGGCGGTAGACGGACAGAGAGGTTCGCAAAAGTCTCCCAAAATCCTGGGAGCAAACATGGTCGATCCAGACCCATCTGACTTGCGTGAGGCCGTTCTCCACAAACGCAAGGAAAGGGAAAATGCATCGGGGTACAAAGAGTCCTCCCACGGGCGTCACTGCACCCAAGTCATCGTCAACTGCTGCTGCAATAACGCGACAATGCGAGAAGACCGGCAGTCCGTCTTCCAAAGACTGCAACAGCCATCTTCAAAAGGCGAGGCACTTTCCGTCGTCTCCTGCAACTCTGCTCAGAAAGTCCCCGTCGACGGGAAAGAGAAGAAGACCAGCGCTCCTAGTCCGAAGATATCAACCACTATGACTAAGAGACTGTTGTCTAAGCGGGCGCCCACCACCGGAGTCTTCCAAGGCACCCATTCTAAAACGAAATCTGCTACAGTGGGAGATTCGTCATCCACAACACAGGGGGTTGCTGGAACTGGGGGTAGCACTCCTCCAAACCTCCACAATAATCCGATATTCCAAAAAGATGAGCCGGGGGAGACAACTCTCCCATCAGATGCAGCAAACCTCGACGTCCCCGAGGACGTCCACAACTCCCAAGACGAGACGAACTCGGAGACTGGGGGTACTGTTCCTTCCGAGTCTGAACCAGAAGAGAACATACCCACATATCCCGATGACTTCTCACTACAGGGGTACGATTCGGAGGGCGCTTCCTCCACCGCTCCGTCTATCTCTCCTCATGTGAAGACGGTATTCATGACAGACAGCAGCCAAGGTGGTTCCAGCGATCGCCAATGCATCGACACTCTCGAAGCGATATTGTTTGCCTTGGTCAAGTCTGTAGACGAGATCAAAGCGGCCCTTCCAACTCTGCAAGGAGGGACGTCTGGACAAACAAGCACGGGACCTACGGTCAATGCAGACTCGAATTCGGCGACACCGAACCTGGGCAACGATCCTCCTGAAACAACGGCCCCCACCGCCGTAGACGAAGCCCGCGAAGCGAGAAGAGAGGTCCAGGAGCTCCGAGCCATGTTCCACGTTCGAGAAAATTCTCAAGACCTCAGAATACGGCAACCATACCCTGCTGCCTGGAGGGATGTTCCATTCCCACCAAGATATAAGCCATTCAATATCAATCCTTATGATAGCAAAACCTCGGCAAGTCGGTACATCACTTACTTCGAGGTCACCACCGACCATCTGCCCCATGATGATGCCATTCTCACACGATTACTCATCGGGGCATTGGAAGGGGTCGCCTTCGACTGGTACCACAATCTGCCGGATAACTGCATCCACTCCTTCGCCGGCTTCAAGCGCATGTTCTTGGAGAGATTCTACGAAGTAGGACAGGACATCACAATGTCCACCCTCATGGACGTCGTCCAAGGAGAGAAGGAGCTGACAAGGAACTACATTGAGCGGTTTTGCCAAACCGCAATGAAGCTGCCGTCTGGAAATCCGGATTCCTCTCTGATTGAAATTTGCCAAAAGAGATTGCTCCCAACAATCAGTCTCTGGATGGGCAAAATTTAATTCAAGGGCTGGAAGACGTTTATCATCAGCGCCACAAGCGCCGAAGAACGGTTGAAGAAGGCTCGCCAATTGGGATTGCACATCTCGGACGGAGAGAACAAGGGCAAGCGTCCCAACAACGACAATGGGGATAGCCCCTCCAACAATCGGAACAGCAGGGGTAAGCAGGCTATGGTGGCCGATACAGCACAGAAACCTGAGCCAAAGCCGGCAGACAAACAATGGCCGCAAATTACTTACTCCTTCGAAGACGGTCACGTCAAACCCATCTTGGACATGCTCATATAAGGAGACAGAATTCAGCTTCCTCCACCAAGACAAGAACCGCGGCCGGCAGAGATGGAGAACCCAAAGTACTGCCATTATCACCGCTACGTCCACCACGCTACACACGACTGCTACCAGCTAAAACGGTACATCCAAAACCTCATCGATTCGAATACTCTGGCTATCGATTTCGAAGAGGTAACCGTGGCAGCCAACATGGTGTCAGTATAATTCGGCAGCTTCCCTCCGACGAAAACCCAAGACGGTGTGGTCCCCATCCCTCTGGCGACAATGGAGATTGCTAATCTTTCACCTCCCCGAGATCAGGCTGCTGGTCTAGTACCCCTCACCACATCACGAGGGGAGGTCATGTGGGTCCATCCAGAAGTGACTCAGCCCACACCATCTTCCATTTACAAGAAGAAGAGTAGAAAAGTCAGGTCTTGCCGCACAATCTCGGCAGATATCGAAGAAGCTACAGCCGTAGTCACTCGGTCTGGGGCACAATCCCAGCCTGTGGCTGACAACCCGCCTGAAGATCATCAGCCCACCACAACTAAGGCTCCGGGACCGGCTCAGCCTCCGACGACCGACAAGCCTAGGCCGAGGAAGACTCGCTTTGAAAAATCCCTCCGAAAAGGGACATCACAAGGGTTGGAGAAGCCCTACAACTTCGACATCTTAGCACAATTGGCCAACACACCGGCCAAGTTGTCATTATATGAGCTTCTGAGACTCTCCAATGATGTTCGTGCGGCTTTGAGCGATGCACTCCAAAATGCCGACGCATACCTGGCTCAGGTCAACCTCACGGGAGAAAACCCGCATGCAGATCTCCAAGACAGTGCCTGCACGGGAGCGATGCCCAACATTGTCTTCACTCCGCAGGACATGCTCATCAAAACCAACTTGCATGATCGCCCGCTATACTACACTGGATACATCGGCGACGTAAAGGTGGATCGAATGCACATTGATCCTGGCTCTTCCATAAGCATTATCCCGAAGTGTCACGCCCCGCTCCCACGGGAGCGATCATCCTCGCTAAGGCGTGATGCCGCACGGGCCTAGGTTGTGCCCGTACAAGGCCAAGTCCAGAAACGGTCGATTTGAGCTAGGCCACAGAGTCGCACAGAGTGTCCCCATTTGCAGCAAAAAGTAAACGAACACAAAATTGAAGTGAATTCAAACTCTTTATTGATTTTCAAAAAGTTTACAAGCGGTGCTAGGCCGATATTACAAATCGCTCAAGCTCTCTCTCTCTGAAACATAAAAGGCGTGCCAAGTGGCTTACAACATGGAATGATTCATGGCGATGTTCCGATACATTATGTCCTGTATAGGGTGCTTCAGCTTCTTACAACGTCTCAAGGCCCCGGAGTTGGCTCCGTGCCTTAACACGTTCGATGGAAGCTCCACACCCGCCGGCGTCTCCTGCATCCTGCAAGCAGACTGTGGGGTTATCAGTACATTGTTATGTACTGGTGGGGAGGCTAGCTCGCCCACAATGCTATCATTACCAAACACGTTCCATTTACTTTTGTGCATCTCTATCATTCATTGTCTTTCTAATCTTGCCTTAGGATCAATTTCATGGCATATGTCATAACCTATTCCGTGTTGCCGAATTCAAGTGTCGCATGGAAATACATGCACAACTTACCCATACTTACCGTCCGGTCTTCCCTGTTCAACGTAAACCAAGTTATTCAACAATTCATATAAAATAACTTAACGTAGTTCATGCAATCATTCAATGTAAAGTGCGTGTCCTTGCCTCGGGTTCTAGCATGTCGTAGGCATGTTTTCTAACTCGTTTGCTCGAAGTACTCTTGATCGTTTTGTGTGTTATATTCAAGCCTATTCAGAAGGTGCTTTGTACAGTTAACTTAGACTACTTTGATTTCAATGCAAGGACTTGCACGTGGATTGCCACCAGCAAAGCCCACTTAAATCTATATGCACCGGTCGCTGGCATCACAAGCCATTTTGGACACTTCCAACCGTAGTATTTCTCAACTTAGCGTAGGGTGGACTGGCACACACCCCGTTAGTCTCTTGAAATACCTCAGCACTTACGTCCCCCGGGTGGCCAAGTCTGTACCCAGGCATGCCCGTAAGCCTCGACTTGGTTCCGCCTAGGCCGGCCACGATCCTCCCTTTGATCATGCCGCGGAATCCGTATCACCCGTGCACGGGTCCGTCCACGACCATTTCGTATTTTATCGTCATAGGCTAACCCTTAGCCACAATGCGTTATCGACCAGGTTGGCGTCCGTGCAGCGCGGGTAGCGAGCTCCGTTGCACGTGCCCGTCACACCTGTCGCTAACCATTTCTTTCCTTCTTATCTTTTATTTATTCTTTCTTTTCTTTCTTTCACTTGTCCGTTTGTTCATCGATTCATTCACGTATTCATTCTTTCATTCGTTGATTCATTTATTCACTTATTCGTTCATTCTTTCATCCATACGTTATGCAACTCTACGTGCGGGAGTCGCCTTGGCGACCCATCGGTCCCGTAGTCTTTCAATGTTGCTAAACTCTACTCGGAACGACTATGTTGATAGTCTTCCCATTTCATTGTTGTAAACCATTCATTGTTTCATTGTTGAACGCATCCTGAACGTAAGCTTGTGCCTTAGCACGAGCGTGGAGCGCGGTGCGAGAGTTCTCGTATTTTTATGTTCCTTTCCATATTCTATACAAGCATACAAGATGGGATTTAATCCCTTAGCTAGGTGCGTTGGGTCATTTATTAGCATGCGCGGTGTTATCGCCTAGCAATTTCAGTGATAGTGTCCGTATTATTATGTGTCTAGGCTAAGCAAAGACGAGTTCATCGGAGCCACCCACCTTAGCGATGTTCGCATCGGCTGAGCGATACTCTGAGCGCGCCTTTGAAAGTCTAAGTCTGGATTCATCTTGACGGCCAATGTATGCTTTGTATCGATTCTTCTTCAGGTCGATGCCAACTCTTCGGGTCGACGGCTCGTTCGAGTCGTTGCACTTGCCATTTGAATCGGCGTTCCACTAGGACGGAGCGGGTCATTACATAATACACCACTCAAAATAAGTCTCGTCCTCGAGACTTCCTGAGTGCAGGTCATCATTCCATTCCTTAACTCGTGGCGTCGTGTTTCTTAGACAATACTATCGAACGGCTCTATCGTTCGATGGCATCGAACCATACTCGATACCTTTCTAAGTTCCGTGTCGCGTACGTTTGGTCGATTTTATTGAACGACTTTTTATTCATCTTTAGAGTTGATGGCACTTATTCAATCGTCGCATTTCTTCGACTTGGTTGCTATTTCGACGTATCATGGTACTGAAACGGTCGTACGAGGTGCGTTGTTATTTATCAAACTCGAGAGTCGTAGGCTGAGGCAAACTCACTCCATCATCCATGCGCATCGTAACATCCACTCGCAGCTGCATTCGAGTTCATCACATTGCTGAGTTTGGATCATGCACATATTCAAGGCGTCCCCCGAATACGTACATTTCAACCAAGCTTAGCGATTAGCGAAGTCGGACAAGCTACTCGTGATAGTTTTGATTTGCCGATCGTTTGCTAACTTCGATTTAAAATCGAACTCATGTGTGCATCACATATCGTTTATCTCGGCCCTCGAGATGATTCGATTCGCTATACCAACTTTACTTTGCGTATCATCCATTTCTATCATTTTCTTCGTTTGGGCCAATCTTGCCGTCGTTCACGTACACTCCCAGTTCCCCGTCCTACTCTAAGTCTTGTTTCTCCAAGTCTATCGTCCATCCAAACGATACTGTAAATGCCATCGCACAGGTTCAATCACTCGGCATAGGGTCGTCCGCCTATCCGCTAGGTCAGCTCACAAGGTCATAGTTACAAGTCAAGTCCGTGGCTCGTCGTACAAGGTCGTTGCACGACGCTCGCCCCAAATCCTTTGGTCGAACCATTTGTTCGCTTGTACGGGAGTTTCTACCCAAGTTCGTTTTGCTCAAATTTCTAAACATCGAGCATGATCACATAATTCGCATCAAGACTTACGTTGCATATATTGAATTCCATTCAATCACCAGTTCTAACCAATTCATGTATTCGATCACGAGGTCATCCAGGTCGACAATAAATTGCGTCCCAATCTCACGCGAGTCCGATTATCCATGGCGGTTCATGAATCACCATGCAACGCTCCTGCAGAATAATCATTCTCATCGGGGCGTAACTCTTGTTTGAGTTTTAGACTAACCCATTCTCGATACGCGAATTGGACCTACTCAATCCTCAAGTTCAATTATTCAAACACACAAATTCATTCTCGAGTCCACCTTCACGTTAAACCATAAGTCGAAGTAATCAGATTGCCACGCCATCCAAGTTCAATCACTCCCGCTGTATGAATCACCATATCAGCGCTCACGCGGAGTGATCGTCATAATTCGGTACGACGCATGTGCGAGGCTGGAGTTACGCTCGCATAAGACAAGAATGTCAACGTTGTGGTTGTCAACGAAGCGAATCCAAGCATTCATATTTTCATCCAAGCCAAATCAATTCGATAGTCTGACCGTCATATGTTCAACTAGAAAATCCTCGAGCCAAATCTATCTTTTCCTCGACACATTTTTAACATCCCAAGTATAGCATCCAACGGAACAATGACATTTGCACGATCGTCATTCGCCGAGTCAGAGTACCCCCGAGTTATCGCATATCGATCTTTGATACGCCTCAATACCATCGACGATATGCGTTACCTGACGATCTTCCTTTGTAACCGATTTTGAGTCGTGCGTTGATGCTGTTGTCCGAGTTGGATATTCCACAATTTCCCTCGATATTCAAGATCAATTTTGATCGCTATTCCTCAAGCTAGTTTCAAGATCGTTATTCCAACTCAAGTCATAATTTATTTGAATCAATCCGAAATCGTGCGCGTGATCCTCTAAGTTTTCCTCGATCAAGACCATTTATTTTCATTCATCGTTCCGAATTGTTTTCTAACTTGCGTTGTCCATTGACAAGTTGTCCGAACGATATCTCGTTCGGGACATTCGAAGTCACGACCAACTAAGCGTGATGCGTTCTAAGGCTTTGCGCGATCGCATCGCCTCGCCGACATACTCGTTCTATCCGTAAATCTTTTAGTCTCGCTCGAGCAATTTCTATGACGTCCATACACTACTCAGGGTTCGAGCCACTCAACTAGTCGTCGACACTCATTCTTATTCTTCTCCGAACTTATCACATACACCACTCGGGTTCAAGCCATCCTATTTAATCTACAATCACATTCGCATCACGCGCTAAGACATCCTTCAGATTCGTTCGACGAATCTCTAGCGTAATCGCATCACGTCGCCTCGATGTACTAAGTCGTTCGCACTTATCCTCAAAATCCAATAAATCTTCCGTATACGCCTAAGCGTTAGTTTGATAGCATTCCTATCGATATACACACTAAGTGTATCTCCGTTCCCGACCGAGCGGTACTTGATATCGCTCGCAACTCGATTGCACTAGAAGTCGAGGTGCACGACACGCGGCACAACTTAGCCAAAAGGCCGTATGCATAGCTATCTCGTGCGGACTATATTCGAGTTCGCATGCTCACTTATTCTCGTTCGAGCGATAATCGATATCACTCGCAACTCGTTTGCACCAGAAGGTCTAGGTGCACGATACTCTGCACCACTTAGCCAAAAGGCTGCGTGCATAACCATTTCGTTCGAACTATACTTTGGCCTCGTGTATTCGTTTGCTGTCAGCGTAAGCTCATTCAAGCATGTACTGCGTTTGCTAACTCTTAGCATCGGTTCCTTCCAACTCAAGTACGTCGTGGTTCGACACAAAGGCCTTCGCCTATCGATCCATTCAACCGAGTACTTGTACGAGCTTTTGAAAATATTAGACTTATTGTATGGAACATCCCAAGGCACAACGAGAGAGAGCGTACCCTTCTTTTGTTTCAACGAGCTTTCAAAACTGAGAGAATCGAAATAAAGTCCAAGGACGTAAAGCCGTGCTCTGATACCAATCTGTCACGCCCTGCTCCCGCGGGAGCGATCGTCCTCGCTAAGGCGTGATGCCGCACGGGCCTAGGTTGCGCCCGTACAAGGCCAAGTCCAGAAACGGTCGATTTGAGCTAGGCCACAGAGTCGCACAGAGTGTCCCCATTTGCAACGGAAAGTAAACGAACACAAAATTGAAGTGAATTCAAACTCTTTATTGATTTTCAAGAAGTTTACAAGCGGCGCTAGGCCGATATTACAAATCGCTCAAGCTCTCTCTCTCTCTGAAACATAAAAGGCGTGCCAAGTGGCTTACAACATGAAATGATTCATGGCGATGTTCCGATACATTATGTCCTGTATAGGGTGCTTCAGCTTCTTACAACGTCCCAAGGCCCCGGAGTTGGCTCCGCGCCTTAACACGTTCGATGGAAGCTCCGCACCCGCCGACGTCTCCTGCATCCTGCAAGCAGACTGTGGGGTTATCAGTACATTGTTATGCACTGGTGGGGAGGCTAGCTCGCCCACAATGCTATCATTACCAAACACGTTCCATTTACTTTTGTGCATCTCTATCATTCATTGTCTTTCTAATCTTGCCTTAGGATCAATTTCATGGCATACGTCATAACCTATCCCGTGTTGCCGAATTCAAGTGTCGCATGGAAATACATACACGACTTACCCATACTTACCGTCCGGCCTTCCCTGTTCAACGTAAACCAAGTTAGTCAACAATTCATATGAAATAACTTAACGTAGTTCATGCAAGCATTCAATATAAAGTGCGTGTCCTTGCCTCGGGTTCTAGCATGTCGTAGGCACGTTTTCTAACTCGTTTGCTCGAAGTACTCTTGATCGTTTTGTGTGTTATATTCAAGCCTATTCAGAAGGTGCTTTGTACAGTTAACTTAGACTACTTTGATTTCAATGCAAGGACTTGCACGTGGATTGCCACCAGCAAAGCCCACTTAAATCTATATGCACCGGTCGCTGGCATCACAAGCCATTTTGGACACTTCCAACCGTGGTATTTTTCAACTTAGCGTAGGGTGGACTGGCACACACCCCGTTAGTATCTTGAAATACCTCAGCACTTACGTCCCCCGGGTGGCCAAGTCTGCACCCAGGCATGCCCGTAAGCCTCGACTTGGTTCCGCCTAGGCCGGCCACGATCCTCCCTTTGATCATGCCGCGGAATCCGTATCACCCGTGCACGGGTCCGTCCACGACCATTTCGTATTTTATCGTCATAGGCTAACCCTTAGCCACAATGCGTTATCGACCAGGTTGGCGTCCGTGCAGCGTGGGTTGCGAGCTCCGTTGCACGTGCCCGTCACACCTGTCGCTAACCATTTCTTTCCTTCTTATCTTTTATTCATTCTTTCTTTTCTTTCTTTCACTTGTCCGTTTGTTCATCGATTCATTCACGTATTCATTCTTTCATTCGTTGATTCATTTATTCACTTATTCGTTCATTCTTTTATCCATACGTTATGCAACTCCCCGTGCGGGAGTTGCCTTGGCGACCCATCGGTCCCGTAGTCTTTCAATGTTGCTAAACTCTACTCGGAACGACTATGTTGATAGTCTCCCCGTTTCATTGTTGTAAACCATTTATTATTTCATTGTTGAACGCATCCTGAACGTAAGCTTGTGCCTTAGCACGAGCGTGGAGCACGGTGCGAGAGTTCTCGTATTTTCTATGTTCGTTTCCATATTCTATACAAGCATACAAGATGGGATTTAATCCCTTAGCTAGGTGCGTTGGGTCATTTATTAGCATACGCGATGTTATCGCCTAGTAATTTCAGTGATAGTGTCCGTATTATTATGTGTCTAGGCTAAGCAAAGACGAGTTCATCGGAGCCACCCACCTTAGCAATGTTCGCATCGGCCGAGCGATACTCCGAGCGCGCCTTTGAAAGTCTAAGTCTGGATTCATCTTGACGGCCAATGTAAGCCTTGCATCGATTCTTCTTCAGGTCGATGCCAACTCTTCGGGTCGACGGCTCGTTCGAGTCGTTGCACTTGCCGTTTGAATCGGCGTTCCGCTAGGGCGGAGCGGGTCATTACACGAAGGGTCTGCTACATCATCTCCGCATCCCAATGCATCGTCTGACACCTACAAGCGCCGCCATCAGCGGTTTCAATTCGGGCAGGAGCTACCCAATTGGGAAGATTCGTCTGAAGTGTCAAATTGGCGATCTCTAATCCGAAGTCACCTGCTACGTCATAGATGCAGACACTTCGTACAACATCCTCTTGGGGCGCCCGTGGATACACGACTATATGATCGTGCCTTCCACGCTGCACCAATGCTTCAAATATGTCGACAAGCACGGCTTCGTAAGGACGAAATTTGCTGATATCGATCCCTTCAAAGGGGTCGAATCCTACTACTCAGACTCCTGTCTGTACGAACAGTCGAAGAAACATCTTGGTGAAGGAGAGGTGCAAGCTCGTACCGAGACAGCCACAGGATCAGAAGAACCTCTGACGATCCATCTCCAAGCTCGCAAACCTGGCAAGTCTGCACCCCTTACCGCCACTCTGCGTAAGGACGCAATCAGCCTCTCAGTACAAGAAGAGCAGATGATAATCCGGCTGCCAAGGTCTGGCCAAGTACCAAGACCCATAACAGAGCCATTGACAATCAGGCTGCCAAGAATCGGCTAGCTGTAAACGGAGAAGCTTAATCCCTCCGACAAGCCAATGACGATACGCCTTCCCAAGAAGGGTCGTCACCCCGATTTAAGGTCTGGAACTTCTAGCGAACCAACTACTCCCCGCCCAGCATCGAATACCAAGCTGGGGGTCGCCAGTCTGCCAACAACTCCACGCTCTGCTCCATCAGCTGAACCTCTGACGATCAAGCTGCCCAGGTCGTCCTCTCAGTCTTCATTTACGCAGGGGTAGCCGAAGAGGAACCGGAGCTAGCCAAGTGTGTGGCTGTCCACACTGATGTTCCCTCCGCAGATGATGTAATCCCCCTAGAAAAGATACCTTACTTCATCAATAAAGGGCTATCTTTGAACTACCTCGAGCTTAATAAGCTTTGTACGATGTATGCTATGGAACACGGTATAGGCACTCACCTACACACACATGTGACAAATGTGTACACCGCAATCCAGCTTACTCCAGTGGAAGACGCTTACCGCATAATCAAGGGGGGACCATCCAATCATCTTCGGCCGGAAGGACGATCCGCATCCCTTCACCATAGAAGAAGTCGACCTTGGGCCAGACACCGGAAGATTGCCTCTGTATCTTTATAGTCCCTAATCCAAATATCTCATGCAGAAACAGGGGTATGATCTAGAGACGACGCCAGGCTTGAACTATGGCACTTGACGACGATTACCTTTGAAGCTACCGGTTTCGGCAGGCAAACCACGAGACTACTATAGCAAGACTCGATGTGGATTAGGGTATGTAACACCCACGACGACCCCCGAGAGTTCAGATGAAGAATGTGACTGGCATTCACATTCGACCGGGTCACCAACTTCTGACTCTGATACCAGTACCGGAGACATATTCAGGCAAGTCTTGTCAGTCAACATGGCATTCGCCGACGCTTATGAAGAAGATGAAGACATCCCTGAAATCCTTGAGCTAGAGCCGTGGGCCCAACAGCTGGATGCACAATGGGAAAAGCGGTTCGAACAGAGGGAACCCCCTACTGAAGATGAGGTCATACAAGTGGATCTCGGCAGCGAATCTTCTCCAAAACCGATCTTCGTCAGTAAAAGCCTAACAGACGAAGAGCGAGAATCGCTGCTGGAGCTTGTCAAAGAATATATTGATGTGTTCGCCTGGAGCTATGAAGACATGTCAGGGTTAAATCCTGATATTGCTCTTCACAAGCTCAACATTCGGCCAGATGCAAAGCCAGTCAAGCAACAACAGCGACGCTTCCGCCCGGGCATCATGGATGCGATCGAAGTCGAAGTCAACAAACTGATAGCCAGCGGCTTCATTCGTGAGGAACAACATCCGGATTGGGTTGCCAACATAGTACCAGTCCTCAAGAAGAATGGGAAGATTTAAATCTGCATCGACTTCCGCAATCTGAACGAGGCATGCCCCAAAGATAAATTTCCCCTTCCTATCACAGACATCATGATTGACAACACCTGCAGCTTCGAATGTATGTCATTCATGGATGGTTTCTCGGGGTACAACCAAATTAAGATGTCTCCTGACGACGAAAAGCATACATCATTCCGAACACCGATCGGCACATACTGTTACACAGTCATGCCTTTCGGTTTGAAGAATGCCGGCGCCACATATCAAAGAGCTATGAGCATCATCTTCAGAGACCACTTACGCAAGATGGTGGAATGCTATGTGGATGACATTGCCGTCAAGAGTCGCTGTAAGGGAGACCATCTGCAGGATCTGAGGACGGTATTCGACCTGATGCGAGCACACAATTTGAAAATGAACCCTACGAAGTCCTTCCTGGGCGTATCCAGCGGGAAGTTCTTGGGTTTCATCATCACCGCCCAGGGTATCCATGTAGACCCTGAGAAGACAAAGGCAATCATGGAGATGGGTCCCCCGAAAAATCTCCGCGAACTCAGAGGCCTTCAAGGGAGGCTAGCTTACATCAGGAGATTCATTTCTAACCTCTCTGGGCAATGTCGACCATTCACCCACCTCATGAAGAAAGGCGTCTCATTCGTATGGGACGAAGAATGTCAGCGGGCCTTCGACAACATCAAAGAATATTTGTCGAATCCTCCAGTCATGGTGGCCCCGGTTGCTGGAAAACCATTCCTGCTCTACGTATGAGCAATGGAGCATTCTCTCGAGGCTCTGCTGGCACAAAACAATGATGCAGGCCATGAGCAAGCCATATATTACCTCAGTCGAATGATGATTGGGCCAGAGCATCGATATACTGCTGTAGAGAAGGAATGCCTTGCCCTGGTGTTCGCCATTCAGAAGACGCGGCACTATGTCACTAGACAAACAATACATGTGATCTCACGAGTCAACCCTCTCAGGGTCCTCATGACTAAACCAGGGGCACTCAGCTCTCGCCTCGCTACGTGGGCTATATTGCTGTCCTCTTATCATATGATCTTCGTCCCGCAAAAGGCTGTCAAAGGTCAAGCCCTGGCAGACTTTTTGGCAGCCCATCCGGGCTCGGAGTCCTCTAGAATATATGAAGAGATCCCAGATGAGGTCGTCGACTCACATGCAACCTCTCACGATGATATATGGCAAATGTTCTTCGACGGTGCTTCAAGAACGGGACCCAAAGGCAACATCGTCGTCGGAGTCGGGGTGGTGCTAGTCTCTCCTTCCGGATTGGTGATTAACCGCGCTTATTCTCTCACAGAACCCTGCTCTAACAATGTGGCCGAATACAACGCTTTGGTCATTGGCCTCCAACTTGCAAGAGAGCTGGGGGTAGAATATCTTGAAGCATACGACGATTCTCAGTTAATCGTCAACCAGATCCGGGGTTCATACGAGGTCCGCCATGAAGACATGATCCCCTATCACCAAATAGCGATCGACATCATCTCGTCGTTCGAGGGGTTCTTCATCGAGCATGTTCCCAGACTCCGAAATATCGAAGCCGATGCCTTAGCAGGTCTGGCCGCTTCCCTAACAGTGCCAAATCATACTCAACAATCGGTGGATGTGATAGGCCACGAACTGGTCTGCCCCAAGAACAACGTTCAATTCGTGGCAAGCTATTCCGTTTAGGCGATTGATGATGCCCCAGATTGGAAACAACCATTCATCGACTTCGTCGTCTACGATATCCTGTCCGAGAACCCAAAGGAAGCCACCTCCATCAGACGGCGTTCCCTCAGATTCTTCTACGATACAGAGACAAAAATGCTGTATCGCCGATCCTATGATGGATTATTGCTTCGATGTCTGTCAAACACAGAAGCCAAAGAAGCCGTGCGAGAAGCTCATGACGGTGTATGCGGGGCCCATCAGCCTGTCCCTAAACTGCAAGACCGTCTTCGTCGGATGGGCTACTACTGGCCCACGATGGTAGCAGATGCGATAGACTATGCAAGAAGGTACAAAGCCTGCCAAGTCCACGCGGACTTCATTCACCAGCCATCCGAATTTCTACATCCGACAGTGGCATCCTGTCCCTTCGAAGCATGGGGAATGGACATCATCGGTCCAATTACTCCACATTTCTCCCGTGGACATCGCTTCATACTTACGATCACGGATTACTTCTCCAAATGGGCGGAAGCTGTCCCGCTTACAGAGGTCAAAACTTCGAATGTGATCAGCTTCCTCAAGCATCACGTCGTCTATCGCTTTGGACTGCCCCGGAGGATCATCCACGATAACGGTCCGCAGTTTGCAAGCCACGCCTTCTATCGGTTCTGCGATAAGCACCACATCCAGAATATTGCTTCGACACCGTATAACCCGGCAGCAAATGGGTTGGCAGAGGCATTCAACAAAGCAATCATCAAACTTCTCAAGAAGTTTGTCTCTTTCAACAAACGCGACTGGAACGAGAAGCTCGGTGAATATTTATGGGCGTACCATACTACAGTCCGAACAGCTACCGGGAACACACCATTCTCCCTGGTGTACGGGAGTGAGGCATTTCTCCCATTAGAGACTCAAATACCCTCGCTCCGCGTCGCCCTCACTTATCAATTGACGACGGATGATAACTACCGACGCCGACTACAAGAGTTAGAGGCCTTAGACGAAAAGCGCCTCCTCGCTCAGCAAAGAATCGAGCTATACCAAGCTCGCATCTCCGGAGCCTTCAACAAGAAGGTCAAAATCAGAATATTCCAAGTAGGCGATCTCGTTCTGGCAGTCCGGAGGCCGATGGTCATGACACACAAGACCACCGACAAGTTCCAGCCAAAATGGGAAGGTCTATTTATCATCGAGGCTGTATTCTCCAACGGTGCTTACCGCCTCGCAAAGCAAAATGGAGACTTGCTTATGTTGCCCGTCAACGGCAAGTTCCTGAAGAAATATTATGTCTAAACGACAATTCCAAAGATCATTGAGTCATGTGCCCGCTGGTACCGCTGAACTCACACTCATAATTCTCCAGATCATTGAGTCATGTGCCCGCTGGTACCGCTGAACTCACCCTCACAATTTTCTAGATTTTCGAGTCACGTACCCGCTGGTGCCGCTGAACTCACTTTCACAGTATTCCAGATTATTGAGTCATGTACCCGCTGGTACCGCTGAACTTACATCCATAACATCCCAGATTATCGAGTCATGTACCCGCTGGTGCCACTGAACTCACACTTTCACAATATCGAGTCATGTACCCACTGGTGCCTCTGAACTCACATCCCGGTCACTCTTTCAGATAGTAAGTCATGTATGATCATACCTTTTGTCACGCCCCAGAACCAGAATATTGGAGAGCGGGGGCAGACATAGCCAGCTACGTATATGAAATGGAATTCATCTCGCTATACGGTCACGGCTGTCTAGATACATGAGGGTTTATCTACAAGCCAACAGTCTCTTAAGGTCATGAACAAGCCTAGTGTCTCAATCACAAGCAAGTAAGTAAAAGTCACAAGATGTATGATCATTAAATATACAATAGTAAGGCGTCCCAAACATTACATATTCAGTTGATCATGAAGCTAGTCGTTACAAAATGTCAGGACTAGCAAGAGTTTAGTCATACATGATCAACCCTAGGATCTGTTAATCATGTTACAGCCCGTAGGCAGACAGTAAGTAAAAGTGCAATCGAGCTAACACGTGCTCGTCGGCTAAACGCCTTAAAAGAATAATTTTACAATAAAGTGGGAGGACAAAAAGAAACCCACTCGTTGCCAGGGTTACGCCTGGTGGTCACCATCTGGCTAGAAGTTAGGTGGATCCTCTGGAGCTGTTCTGATATCTGGCCATACAAAACCAGCTGGGTCAGACCCCAGTAAGAGCAAGTGCCACAATGGAGGCTTCACTTAGAAACTAAAACCAGCATATAGTAAGGAAAATTAAAGTTAAATTATCAGAAATAACAACAATAATTGAGTACGAGGAAACCATTCAAGTAGCCAGACTACAACCCTTAAACCAAACAAGGACCGGGGTTGCAATCCTTCACCTGAATGGAAATCCATCTCAAATACTATGGATAAGGTAATAAGACAATAAACGAAGAGAAGACACAGAACTGCTCCGGGAGCCAGGTTACAACCCTTAAACCAAACAAGGACCGGGGTTGTAACCCTTCGCCTGAACAGAACTGGACTCCTGATCTTTATTGTTAAGGCCATTATAGATAATCATGTTGCTGAAGTAAGATAAAACATGACAAGCATGGCACGGGGTACAAGTAAGGCAATAACCGAAGGAAAGGCACAGAACTGCTCCGGGAGCCAGGTTACAACCCTTAAACCAAACAAGGACCGGGGTTGTAACCCTTCGCCTGAACAGAACTGGTCCCCCGATCGTTATTGTTAAGGCAAGCATCAATAATCGTGTCTTGTCACGATCTTGCACATGATCAGGATAAGACTAAGCTAGAATAACTTCATCCAAGCAATCACGGCCAATCAAGAGTACGGCTTGATACTTTAACTAGCTAGGGTTATCACAGGCCTAGTTACTAGCAGATGCAATGAGATTATTTCAACAGCCACAAGCCCTGCAGACTATCCAAGTTATCCAGGTCGAATGTCCGTTTATGAAGGGTGCACCACATGACTGTGTGCTGGAAGTGTGCCCTACTCGTCGGTAGGCTACAAGTCCACTTAATGCACCCAGATAACGGGATTGCCTGTAGCTGGGAATCTCTTCATGTCTACTGAATTATTCTAGTTTATTACTCTTAGTTAATTACAGTAGGTATCCCTGACCGTGGTACTCAGGGGTCCCCTCCTAGACATGATGCAAGACAATACTGGTTTATTGTGCAAACGCAATCATCCACGGTATCCAGGTTAGTCATTCTTGTCAGGTCATGTCATGTTAGCCGTCGCAACCGCAATTCGAGATAACCATGTCAGGTATGCTTGTCCTGCCATGCCGTGTTCAATTATTATTAACAAACCTATTAAATAAATTCATGATTATCAAGTTATCACGCCCCAGAACCAGAATACTGGAGAGCGGGGGCAGACATAGCCAGCTACGTATATTGAAATAGAATACATCTCAACTATACGGTCACGGCTGTCTAGATATGAGGGTTTACTACAAGCCAGCAGTCTCTTAAGGTCAAGCCTATTGTCTCAATCTCAAGCAATTAACAGAGTTACAAGATATTAGAGCATCAAATATATATATATATAAGGCGTCCCAAATATTACATATTGGATGATCATGAAGCTAGTCGTACAAAATGATAGGACTAGCAAGAGTTCAGTCATACATGATCAACCCTAGGATTTGTTAATCATGTTTACAGCCCGTAGGCAGACAGTAAGTAAATGTGCATCGAGCTAACAGGTGCTCGTCGGCTAAACGCCTCAAAAGAATAAATTTACATATAAGTGGGTGAAACAAAAAGGGAAAACCCACTCGTAGCCCCGGTTCCTTCTAGTGTTCACCATTGGGCTGGAAGCTTGGTAGATCCTCGGGAGCTGCTCCGAAATCTGGCCACACAAAACCAGCTGGGTCAAACCCCAGAAAGAGCAAGTGCCACAAGGAGGCCACAAATAAGAACAAAAGCCAGCATATCAAAATCATAAAGAATTAAAGGAAATTACGAGTAATAGAAGTACACAGAGCGATAAACGACTAGGGACGTGGAACCATTCCGGGAGCCAGGTTATAATCCTTAAAACCAGACAAGGACCGGGATTGTAACCCTTCGCCTGAATAGCTCACTGTCTCTACTCATTTATCGTTAAGACAAGTAAAACAAACATGCTCAGGAGATAGCAGGTACTGGAGCTAGACAAGACTTAGACAAGGCTGGACACCATCCATTCGCAATCGGCCAAACAAATACTACGGCTTACTACTTTAACTAACTAGGGTTACCACAAACCTAATTACTAACAAGATGCAAGTGAGAATTCCAGTCCCAAGCCCTGCAGACTATCCAGTTATCCTTCCGCGGGTTGAGAGTTATAGGTGGGTACATTGCCCGGGAGACAAATGTACCCTTAGGTGACTTAGAGGGTGCAACACATGACAGTGGACTGGAAATGTGCTCTACTCGTCGGCAAGCTACAAGTCCATTAAAGCGCCCAGATAACGAGATTGCCTGTGACTGGGAATTCTCCATGTTCTAGTTTGATCTAATAATTAGCCTAATCCAATTTAGCATGAGTCCCTGGCCGTGGTACCCAGGAAGTTACGTCCTAGACATGATGCAAGACAAGACAAGTGGATTGTACAAGCAAGCAAGCAGGAACACCCACGGTGTCAAGTTGATTATACGAGTCAAGTTACAAGTTACAAGTCAAGTCAAGTCAGGAGTGCGCCGCCACGGGCCACTATCAAGTTATCAAGATAAATCATGTCAGGGTGCTTGTTAGGAGTGCACCACTACGGGTCACTGTCGTGTTATGCTAGGTCCTTGTCATACCATGCCATGTACAATAGACATTCCAAACATATTAAGTAAAATCAAGTTCATGACAAAAGGCGTAAGGATATAAAATGGACGTAAAATATCTAATACAATATCAATATATATAGGACTATAGAAGAGCCAGGCTTAAAGAAAATAAAACCAAATCTCCAAGTGCCAATGGTTTGCGCAAGGGGTCAGGGGGTTGGTTTGCGCAGGAGTCAAGTGCGCCAGGAGGCCAACTGCGCAGGGTGAGCTGCGCAGGGTACCAACTGCGCAGGAGTGAGCTGCACAGGGTACCAACTGTGCAGGAGTGGATGGCGCAGCAGATGGATTGCGTACAGGAGGATTGCGCAGGGGGTGGATTGCGCAATGGTCGATTGTGCAGGGGTTACTTTGCGCATGGCTGGCTTGCGCATGGCTAGCTTGCGCCAGCGCAATCCAGCACAGCACAAAGTACTGGCCAAGTGATTGCGCAATCGGCCATGCGCTAAGGAGCACAGGCCGGGGGTGCACAATCGGCCATGCGCTAAAAAGCGCAAGGCAGAGGGCTGTTCTACCTGGCCGAGAGCAAGTCCAAGAACATCAAGAACTTCAATTCTTCATAACTTAGCCAAATTAAAACCAAATCTAGATTTTCAAAGTTCTAACTTGAGTAAAATCGAATTCTCTTCCACATGGAAGCATCAAAATATGCAAAAATTAAAGTTTAATAGATCAAAACCAAGGAATTCCGAAAATAATCAAAACTTAGATCTAGAACAATGGAGACTCCAAATCACAAAATTTCAAGTTGTAATGTTGATCTACATGTCCTAATCTATCAAATGGACAAATAAAATTGGGTACTTATTTGTTGGCAAGGTGCACTTGCCTATGGGTTGGGGAGTTGTGTGTGGAGGAAGGAGAAGAAGAAAATTAATGGAGAATAAAGAGGAGAGAGAAAGTTTGGTAGAGATATAATGAGGGGGTTGTGGTGTATTGAGAGAGGAGTGTAGATTAAAGTGTTCCACTCATGATGAACCAAACCAAACCAACTTCCACAAAATAAAACCAAGCCATGGTCCAAACCCATTTACGGGAAACCAAAATCCGCAAGTCGAGAAAATAAAATACGTACCAAAAATCAAATTACGAGTACAAATACGAAATACAGGAAATGAGGGTGACAACTCTACCCACCTTCAAAGAATTTTGTCCTCGGAATTTAATCAAGGAGCTAGAGATTGCCACGACAAGCTATACTAAGCACAGACAAGCTACACTAAGCAGTTCAATCATACAATCATACAATGCAAGCAAGGAAGGGAAAGCGTAAGGCACAAGGAAGACATTATACCTTACGAGTCAAACAGGTAGGGATATCGCGATCGGATGTCGTCCTCACGCTCCCACGTTGACTCACCTAGGGAGTGATGACCCCAAGCAACACGGACTAAGTTAATAGTCTTGTTCTTGAGCATCTTTTCCCTCCGGTCCAAAATAGACACGGGCCTCTCCTCATACGAAAGGTTGGTACCAACAACCAATTCCGAATGATCTAGGATATGGCTCGGGTCCGGGATATACCGTCGTAATTGGGACACATGGAATACATCATGTACCTCACTTAGCGACGGCGGAAGAGCGAGACGATAGGACACATCGCCTACTCGCTCCAGAATATCGAACGGCCCTATATACCTAGGACTAAGCTTTCCCCGTACGCCAAAACGAATGACACCACGGGTAGGCGAGATCCTAAGGAATACATGGTCGCCGACGGCAAATTCTAAGGGACGTCGATGAGCATCGGCCCAATGGCGCTGGCGATCCTGAGCAACTCGGAGGTGATCTCTGACTTTCCTGACCACTTCAACCGTCTGAGAAATCAGTTCTGGACCGAGCATCTGCCTCTCTCCGACATCGTCCCATGCTAACGGGGATCTGCACTTCCTACCATACAGAGCCTGGAAGGATGCTATCTGGATACTGGCCTGGAAACTATTGTTGTACGAGAATTCCACCAGGTGCAGGTGATCCTCCCACGAACCACCGAAGTCAAGGGTACACGACCGCAACATATCTTCGAGAGTTTGTATAGTACGCTCTGACTGTCCATCTGTCTGCGGATGATACGCTGAGCTGAACTTGAGACGAGTCCCCAAACTTTGATGAAGACTGCGCCAGAAGTGCGATGTGAATCTCGTATCCCTGTCTGATACTATGCTGACTGGCACTCCGTGAAGTCTGACGATCTGCCTGAGATACATCTCTGCTAGCTGTGCCGTCGACTGTCCAACTCTAAATGGAAGAAAGTGTGCCACCTTGGTAAGCCTGTCCACAATGACCCAAATAGCATCTCTGCCTGTCGGAGATCTGGGTAACCCAGTCACGAAATCCATGGTTATGCGTTCCCATTTTCATTCTGGGATCGATAAAGGTTGAAGAAGTCCAGCTGACCTCTGATGTTCAGCCTTGACTTGTTGGCAAACCAAACATCGAGAGACATACCGGGCTATCTCCCTCTTCATACCATTCCACCAAAAGTGTTGACGAATATCTCTGTACATCTTCGTGCCGCCTGGGTGAATGGAGTACTGCGAACTGTGAGCCTCTGCCATGACTTTCTGTCTGATATCTCCACTGGGTACACAAAGACGCGTGCCGTGTCGAAGTGTACCATCCTCATGAATACATAACTCTGGCCTTCTTCCTGCCTCGCACTCTGCTCTGAGCCGCTGAATCTTGGAATCTGCTAACTGTGCTGTCCGGATCCTCTCAACTATGGTGGACTGAATCTGTAGGCTGGCCATCAAGGCTACATTGGAAGGAAGAACCACTTCTATACCCATCTTCTGAAGATCTGCCAATAGCTCTGGTTGTGCCGTCAGGAAATAAACTTCGGCTCTCCGGCTCAACGCATCTGCTACAACGTTGGCCTTCCCTGGATGATACTGCAAATCCACATCGTAGTCCACCAGTAGCTCGAGCCATCTTCTCTGCCGCATATTAAGATCCTTCTGGGTGAAAACATACTTCAGGCTCTTATGATCAGTAAATATCTCCACTCTGTCTCCGTACAAGTAGTGCCTCCCCAACTTAAGTACAAATACTACTGCTGCTAGCTCCAAGTCGTGGGTCAGATAATTCTTTTCATGATCACGGAGTTGACGTGACGCATAAGCAATTACCTTCCCATGCTGCATCAAAACACATCCCAATCCTCTGCCTGAAGCGTCGCAATAAACTGTGAATCCTCCGGTCCCATCTGGAAGGGTGAGAATGGGAGCCGTTATCAAACCTCGCTTCAACTTCTTAAATGATTCCTGACATTCTGCTGTCCAAACGAACGGCACATCCTTGCGGGTCAACTGGGTCATCGGCGCTGAAATCCTTGCAAAATCAGAGACGAACCGCCGGTAGTAGCCGGCCAATCCAAGAAAGCTGCGAACTTCTGCCACTGAGCTGGGTACTGGCCATGCCTCGATAGCCACAATCTTCTGGGGATCCACTTCCACTCCTCCTCGGGTAATGATGTGACCCAAGTATGAAATGCGATCGAGCCAGAACTCGCATTTACTGAACTTGGCGTACAACTGGTGCTCCCTAAGAATCTGGAGGACAATTCTGAGATGCTGCTCGTGCTCTGCTTCACTCTTGCTGTAGACCAGGATGTCATCAAGGAACACTATCACAAACTGATCCAAGTAAGGCATAAAAATACGGTTCATGAGGTCCATGAACACTGTCGGCGCATTGGTCGCTCCAAAGGGCATAACTAGAAACTCCCAATGCCCGTACCTAGATCTGAACGCCGTCTTCGGGATGTCCTGCTCTCTGACTCTGATCTGGTGGTATCCTGACCGCAAGTCTATCTTCGAGAAAACTGAAGCCCCCTTGAGTTGATCAAACAAGTCATCTATCCTCGGGAGAGGGTATCTGTTCTTGATTGTCACTGAGTTCAAGGTACGATAATCAACACATAGCCTGGACGTACCATCCTTCTTTTTCACAAGAAGCATCGGGGCTCCCCAAGGCGATCCACTTGCACGAATGAATCCCTTGGTCCTGAGTTCTTCAATCATCTTGTACAAAATCTCCAACTCTGAAGGCGCCATTCTGTAGACTCGCTCTGATACTGGTGCTGTCCCGGGAATCAAGTCAATAGTGAACTCGATCTCCCGCTCTGGTGGCATCCCTGGAAGTTCCTCTGGGAAGACATCTGGAAACTCTTCAACTATCCGGGGCAACTGCACTGCTGCTACTGCCATCCGCAATACTGGACGAGATGGCTCTACTGTGCCTCTAGAAAATGAAAACTCTGGCTCTCCGGGAATACTAAAGACAACTCTGCCAACATGGCAGTCTATCCTAGCATAATGGTTCCTCAACCAATCCATGCCTAGGACTACATCATAGTCTGCCATAGGAAACTCTATGAGCCTAGCGGGGAACTCTCTACCGCTAACTACGATCCGACACGAGGAAAACACTCGATCTACTCCCACAAGACCATTACCAGTAAGTATATTGAGCCTCACTGATAATGACTCGGGCTCCAATCCTATCCGTGTCGCGAATCGTGCAGACATGAATGAATGCGATGCACCAGAATCAAATAATACAGATGCTGGAAAGGTGTTGACGAGAATAGTACCTGCCACTACCTCACCTGGTATAACTTCTTCTTCCATGGTCATCATCATAGCCTGACCTCTAGCTGCGGGTCCTCTCTGCTGGAAACCCCTCTGTCGGTTCTGTGCTGGTGCCTGGGTGAACTGCTGCTGGTTCTGCTGCTGAAAGGCCTGGGCCTGGGGCAACAATGGCCTCGGGTACTGTTGTTGCTGCTGCTGCTGGACTGGAACTGGGGCTGGTCCTCTTACCGAAGAACTAGAAAGGTTGGATGATGATGGACCTCCCCTATTCGGGCAGGTCCCTATCTTATGATCTGCTCCTCCGCAAGCCAGGCATAATCCCTGCACCCTACGACACTCTGCCACTACATGGCCCGGCTTCCCGCAATGAGAACATCCCACCGCGGAAGACTGCTTCTGCTTCTGCTGCTGCGGGTACGTCGGGGTTGAATGCTGAACCGACGTCACTGAGGCCGCCCGCCTCGGAGTTCCAATGGTCAATCCCCTAGCTGCCGGGGCTGGAGCGGATGATTGGTGCATCTGGTTGTGGGACCGCTTCCTGCCTCCGGTCCTGTCCATAATTCTCCGGGAGGTATACTCATGCCTCCTAGCTGCCTTCAACACTGTATCGAACGTATGGTGCTCGAACTGCTCCACAGCCAATAATATCTCTAAGTGCAGTCCTTGCTGGAACCGCTGAGCCCTATCGAACTCGGTCGCCACCAAAGTGGGGGCGAACCTACTCAGCCTGGAAAACTCGGTCGCATAGCCATCGACCGTCCTGCCTCCTTGCTTCAAGTTGGTGAATCTGGTCTGCAGGTCATACCGTGCCACCGCATCGAAGTACTTTGTCTGGAACCTCTCTCTGAACGTCGCCCAAGTGACTGGTGCCGCTAACCCCATGGCCTGAGCTGCCCACCAATCGCGAGCCAAGTCTAACAACTGTAGGCGTACCACCGCCACCTTCTCATTTTCAGGTGTCCTAGCTGCTTCTAGAACCACCTCGGTATCCTGAAGCCAAGCGTCCGCGGCAATCGCATCTTCACTGCCGTCAAAGAAGGGAGGGTTCAAGCGCTTGAAACTGTTGGCCGCCTGATTCCCTTGGGGACCTCCTCGGTTTAGTGCATCATGAACTTCCTGGTGCAAGACGTCGCCTCGACGATCTTGGGATGCAAGCAGTTCTCTGATAAGCCCTACCAAAGGTCCCTCATCCTGTCTAGCTGGTTGAGCGGGCGGAGCTGCCTGAACTGGAGGTTCTGAGCCTCCGGGAAGCATAACTCGGGAGGCTACTCCAGAGTGCTGAGCTTGATCTTCCTGGCGCTGGAGTGCTTGTCGAGCTTCCTCTGGCTGGTTGGCAGGTCCGGAAGGAATGCCGCTGAAAAAGACGACATAGGGAACAATAAGGAAAGGACCAGGACAGATCAATGATACAAGCAATGTGATCAGGTCGAGATTCTCAGGGATCTGAAGATACGAGCAGAGATCAAGGACGAATATTGATTGAGACATCTATTCGGTAAACCCTCACATTTCTTGAATGCCAAGACCTGCATGGGCCACCACTTAAACCATGTCACGCCCCAGAACCAGAATACTGGAGAGCGGGGGCAGACATAGCCAGCTACGTATATTGAAATAGAATACATCTCAACTATACGGTCACGGCTGTCTAGATATGAGGGTTTACTACAAGCCAGCAGTCTCTTAAGGTCAAGCCTATTGTCTCAATCTCAAGCAATTAACAGAGTTACAAGATATTAGAGCATCAAATATATATATATAAGGCGTCCCAAATATTACATATTGGATGATCATGAAGCTAGTCGTACAAAATGATAGGACTAGCAAGAGTTCAGTCATACATGATCAACCCTAGGATTTGTTAATCATGTTTACAGCCCGTAGGCAGACAGTAAGTAAATGTGCATCGAGCTAATAGGTGCTCGTCGGCTAAACGCCTCAAAAGAATAAATTTACATATAAGTGGGTGAAACAAAAAGGGAAAACCCACTCGTAGCCCCGGTTCCTTCTAGTGTTCACCATTGGGCTGGAAGCTTGGTAGATCCTCGGGAGCTGCTCCGAAATTTGGCCACACAAAACCAGCTGGGTCAAACCCCAGAAAGAGCAAGTGCCACAAGGAGGCCACAAATAAGAACAAAAGCCAGCATATCAAAATCATAAAGAATAAAAGGAAAGTACGAGTAATAGAAGTACACAGAGCGATAAACGACTAGGGACGTGGAACCATTCCGGGAGCCAGGTTATAATCCTTAAAACCAGACAAGGATCGGGATTGTAACCCTTCGCCTGAATAGCTCACTGTCTCTACTTATTTATCGTTAAGACAAGTAAAACAAACATGCTCAGGAGATAGCAGGTACTGGAGCTAGACAAGACTTAGACAAGGCTGGACACCATCCATTCACAATCGTCCAAACAAATACTACGGCTTACTACTTTAACTAACTAGGGTTACCACAAACCTAATTACTAACAAGATGCAAGTGAGAATTCCAGTCCCAAGCCCTGCAGACTATCCAGTTATCCTTTCGCGGGTTGAGAGTTATAGGTGGGTACATTGCCCGGGAGACAAATGTACCCTTAGGTGACTTAGAGGGTGCAACACATGACAGTGTGCTGGAAATGTGCTCTACTCGTCGGCAAGCTACAAGTCCATTAAAGCACCCAGATAACGAGATTGCCTGTGACTGGGAATTCTCCATGTTCTAGTTTGATCTAATAATTAGCCTAATCCAATTTAGCACGAGTCCCTGGCCGTGGTACCCAGGAAGTCACGTCCTAGACATAATGCAAGACAAGACAAGTGGATTGTACAAGCAAGCAAGCAGGAACACCCACGGTGTCAAGTTGATTATACGAGTCAAGTTACAAGTTACAAGTCAAGTCAAGTCAGGAGTGCGCCGCCACGGGCCACTATCAAGTTATCAAGATAAATCATGTCAGGGTGCTTGTTAGGAGTGCACCACTACGGGTCACTGTCATGTCAGGTTGGTCATGTCAGGAGTGCACCACTACGGGTCACTGTCGTGTTATGCTAGGTCCTTGTCATACCATGCCATGTACAATAGACATTCCAAACATATTAAGTAAAATCAAGTTCATGACAAAAGGCGTAAGGATATAAAATGGGCGTAAAATATCTAATACAATATCAATATATATAGGACTATAGAAGAGCCGGACTTAAAGAAAATAAAACCAAATCTCCAAGTGCCAATGGTTTGCGCAAGGGGTCAGGGGGTTGGTTTGCGCAGGAGTCAAGTGCGCCAGGAGGCCAACTGTGCAGGGTGAGCTGCGCAGGGTACCAACTGCGCAGGAGTGAGCTGCGCAGGGTACCAACTGTGCAGGAGTGGATGGCGCAGCAGATGGATTGCGCACAGGAGGATTGCGCAGGGGGTGGATTGCGCAATGGTCGATTGCGCAGGGGTTACTTTGCGCATGGCTGGCTTGCGCATGGCTAGCTTGCGCCAGCGCAATCCAGCACAGCACAAAGCACTGGCCAAGTGATTGCGCAATCGGCCATGCGCTAAGGAGCACAGGCCGGGGGTGCGCAATCGGCCATGCGCTAAAAAGCGCAAGGCAGAGGGCTGTTCTACCTGGCCGAGAGCAAGTCCAAGAACACCAAGAACTTCAATTCTTCATAACTTAGCCAAATTAAAACCAAATCTAGATTTTCAAAGTTCTAACTTGAGTAAAATCGAATTCTCTTCCACATGGAAGCATCAAAATATGCAAAAATTAAAGTTTAATAGATCAAAACCAAGGAATTCCGAAAATAATCAAAACTTAGATCTAGAATAATGGAGACTCCAAATCACAAAATTTCAAGTTCTAATGTTGATCTACATGTCCTAATCTATCAAATGGACAAATAAAATTGGGTGCTTATTTGTTGGCAAGGTGCACTTGCCTATGGGTTGGGGAGTTGTGTGTGGAGGAAGGAGAAGAAGAAAATTAATGGAGAATAAAGAGGAGAGAGAAAGTTTGGTGGAGATATAATGAGGGGGGTTGTGGTGTGTTGAGAGAGGAGTGTAGGTTAAAGTGTTCCACTCATGATGAACCAAACCAAACCAACTTCCACAAAATAAAACCAAGCCATGGTCCAAACCCATTTACGGGAAACCAAAATCCGCAAGTCGAGAAAATAAAATACGTACCAAAAATCAAATTACGAGTACAAATACGAAATACAGGAAATGAGGGTGACACAAGTTCATGACAAAAGGCGTAAGGATATAAAATGGGCGTAAGATATCTAATAAATTATCAATATACAGGACTATAGAAGAGCCAAGCTTAAGGAAAATAAAACCAAACTGACATGCTGACCTAAGACCAAGTCAGCCAAAGGTCATACGCTCAGGTCAAGCCACGCTCAGGCCAACCTACGCTCAGGCTAGGGTAGGTCATATGCTTCCAAAAGGCAGCGTATGGGGTCCATACGACTCCTTGTCAAGCAAGCGAGCGTATGCGAGTCATACGCTCCCAAAAGGCAGCGTATGGGGTCCATACGACTCCTTGTCAAGCAAGCGAGCGTATGCGAGTCATACGCTCCCAAAAGGCAGCGTATGGGGTCCATACGACTCCTTGTCAAGCAAGCGAGCGTATGCGAGTCATACGCTCCCAAAAGGCAGCGTATGGGGTCCACTGTGCTGCGTTAAAGAGCGCGTACAGCTCAGTGACGCAAGCTAAAAAGCTCGCGCACTGCTCACTGTCTTCTCCAAATCAGCAGGAACTCCAAGGTTGAACCCAAAGCTCCAAAAGCCCATAACTTGGTCAAAACAAGTCCAAATCCAACCTTTCAAAGGTCAAAATTGGGTAGAATAAAATTCTCTACCACATGGAACCATCAGAACTTGAAAATAAGGAAGTTTAATAGATCAAAACCATGAAAATCCGAAAATGACTAAATTCTAGATCTACAAAAATCCAAGCTTCAAAGTCGAAAATGACAAGTTCTAATGTGGATTAGAAACTTGCAAAGAAGAGGTTAGAATAATAAAATGGGGGGGGTTCCTCATGAAGCAAGATTGCACTTGCCTAGGCTAGGGTTTTCTTGGTTGGTGGTGGAGAGTAATGAAGAAGAAAGGAAATAATGAGGAGAGAGAATGGGAAGAGGTTAATAAATGGGGTTGGTTGTGGTAGGTAGGGGGTTCACTCTTGGTTCATGATGAACCAAGGCTAATCAAGCCTAGCCGAACCAACCCAAGCCAACCCAAACCAAGATGAACCATGGCCTAATACGAGATAAAATACGTACACGTATTCTTAAATACGTAATACTAACAACATGCATTACACCTCTGAACTTTCTTTCTGGAAGAGATCCTCCCTCATGATCTAATACCCGCACTCCCAGTGCACAAAAAGGGTAATCGATCCACAAATTGACAAAATGGCCATGTCCTCATTACCTCTGAGTCATTTCACTTCCGCCAAAAATAAATCACCCCCTACATAGAACTTCCATGTCCTCATTACCTCTGAGTCGTTCTATGTACCCTCTCTTCATTGAGCCCACTCCTGCCATGTCCTCATTACCTCTGAGTGGGAAGGCTCCGTAGAAGAAACCTTCATACTTGCCATGTCCTCATTACCTCTGAGCAAGTATGTCGATTCCCTTTCAACCTATTATCTGTACCCACAACCAGAGTACGACAAGGATAATAGGTCCACAAATGTCCTCTGTTGACCACAAATATCCTTCGTGAATTCACTCCTGCCATGTCCTCATTACCTCTGAGTAGGAAGATTCCACGATAAAACCCTCATACTTGCCATGTCCTCATTACCTCTGAGCAAATATGTTGGTCCCCTTTCATCCTATTATCCGTATCCTAAGCCAGGGTACGCCAAGGATAATAGGCCCACAAATATCCTTTGCTAAGTTTCTTAGCACAAGCCCACCATCTCATCATGCCCCGGGAGCCCAGCTGCTCTACGGCATTCTTTTTCCCGATACCGAGAGCACCCATGACCACTTTGCCATGGCTGTTCCAGATATCCTAACCAAACTTGTTATCCGTACCTAAAACCAAGGTATGCCATGGATGACGAGTCCACAAACAAGTCCCCCGTGCGGGGCAAACACCACCATCATATCACAGGCACAACAAGCAATACGAATGAAGGGTAGAATGGAAAGTACTCTTTATTTGAAGGAAGAAAAAAAGTATTACATGTTTTGGGACCACGTCCCTCTCAAAAAAGAAAAGAAAAAAAAGAAAACAGGAACAAAATAAGAAGAAAAGGCCGACTATAGCTCAGCATTACACAACTCCAGGAGCCGGTTTCTCACCAAGGCAGTACCCCCTCGAGCCTCTGTCTAGCTCGGCGCTCAGCCTCCTGAGATAACTGCTCCCCATTATCCAAGTCCATGAGAGCCCGACAGTCGTCATCCAACTTCCTCAGAGCCGCTTCCAAGTCAGCCGAAGCTTTATTGACAATATCGGCTTCCTGGACAATCAGTCCTCTGTTGATCCGGGCTGCCTCGAGCTCAGACTCAAAGAAAGTTAACTTCCTCTGAAGCTCAAGGATCTGTTCCCGCGTATCAGCAATCCCGCGAGAGGCAGTTGCTTCCCGAGCCGTAACGTCTTCACTCTCATGGCTCAATTGATCGTATCAGTCAGACAAGGTGCGAAGATCCTTCAGTATGGCTGGCCTAGTTTTATCCTGAGCAGCCTTCGCCTTCTCTATAGCAGCTGCGAGGGAGCCGCGCTCCTGATCAATAGCAGCAGACAGGTCAACCTGCCGTAACACCTGAAGCCGGGCCACCAGTTGATCAGTCTCCAGCAATTTTGATTCCAGAAGTGCAACCACCCCTGCCCCACTATGAAGGGCCTTAAGGATATCAATTTGACCCTGGACGCATTGCCGGGCCAAGACGAAAGAGGTCCCTCTGTCCATAGCAGCTTCTATCCCCCTTTTTAGGTGACGATGAAAGTATCGACCACATCCTGTAAAGATTCGTCCAGGACCTCTGTCGAGGACGGCGTCAGAGGAAGCGTGGTCGGCAATATCGGAGAAGCAATGCTAGAACTTACCACCAGGGGGGTAGAATCCGAGCAGAACGACGCACGGATAACGGATAACTCTTCCTCCGCCACCCGAAGAGCCTGGATACTCGGTAGGGCAGAGAGGTCGACTCTCGGAGCCACCCAAGCAGAAGAGGATGAAAGGACCATCATCCCCTGCCCTGGCCGTCCCATCACCCGATTTTCTGAACTCGAGCCCACAGGAGGCCCCTCAAGACGAACCGGAAAAGAAGGAAGTACGCTCCTCTCCGCCGGTGCCCCTTCGATATAGTTCGTCTCAATAGTGTCCATCCTCAGCACTAGAGAGGCCGGACCTGTATGCCCAGAACAATGGTCAGTCGACGTGACCTGAAGGATGTGATGATAGAGCAGATAGGCCTCCTCGCAGGATAAGATTCGGCTTATCTTACCAGGAGAGGAATATGGAGGTGGCAGCTCGTGCGTAGCTGACATGACCTCCTTACCCGAGTAAGATTCAGTGGGTTCCTCTATCCCAGCCACTCCGGAGGGAAGTACGACGCGATCAACGTCATCTTGATGAAATTTAGCAGTTTCAGGAACATGTTCATTAAAATTCCCGTTATCCCGGGTCACCACCTCGGCATCTTGAGACTCTTCTTCTTCTCTTGACACCTACAAGAAGGAAAGAAGATGATTAAAATCGAAGCTAGAAGGAAAGAAGGAAGAAAGAGTCGGGAGTGGCTTGGCTACCTCTGACTCGGGGTTAATTTCTTCTCCACTTTCTCTTATAGTTAGCTGACGGTGTCTAGTCGCAACCAACTTCCGAGAACGAGAAATACCGCCAACAGGAGAAACTTGCATGCTACGCTTTGGAGTAGGGCCAGGCGCAACGGGTGACTGATCCCCCAACATCTCATCTGACAAAATAGGCGGCTGATCTACCTCTATGTCTGCCATCGGAAGGATAGAGTCATCTCCATCATGCTCGTTGCCTTCATCACCCTCAGCAGCGGAATCCAAATCTGGCACTTCGACTCTAGTCTTTCTCTTCTTGGCCCCTTGAGATCCTTCCTCCAGGCCGGTACCAACAATAAAACTGACACCCGAGTTAAAACCGACCGGGGGTTTATTCGCCATGACGTGATACAAAGCCGCCATGTACAAGATCTCCACTGACGCCTTAATGACAGGGACCGAGAAAATGGTACGGGTATAGAATGTATCATAGTATTGCCAAGCCCTGATACCATCAAGAAGGCTACCTTCAAAACCCAGACAGGAGCTGGGACTGTCTAGACAAAGTTGGTTGTATCCAAACTGCCGGGCAAACCTGCTAGGCAGATAAGGCTCCAGAAAAACAGTATTGCGATTACGATACACCAGATGTGCGAGGCGGATGTTACGCAGCCACATGAGCATCTGACCGTCCAGAAGTTGAGGGGGCACAATACCGTCAAGATGTACAGCCTCTATGTCCTTAGCAGTAAAGCGAGGGACGGATACGAAAATATGGTACATATCTGCCCTCGCCAATGCCATCCGACAAGCCCGTATGGTCTCATACTCCCAAGAATCATCACGATAACGAAAGATAAATTCGTCATCATCAGTTACACCATCTTCAGAGCTCGGTCTCATCAAAGACGGATAATGCATCAACAGCCACCCCATCAAATAGTGATAGGGAAACTCAGTCCGTTCAAAATCTTTGGTCACGTCGCGAGCGATGACCTTAGATGTGAAGGTACGAAGGCCACGATGTATGCTGCACACCATGGCCGGGAGGAGAGCTAGCCTGATTCGCAAAACTAACTTCACAGCCGGAAGGATGAAGTTACGACTGATTCTCTCGATAGAACCAGCCCCTCAAAAGACTACACAATTTCGCAGCCCTATCATCAAAAATCCCGCCAGGAGTGCCTTCTTTGACAGCTCTTGGGTATCCTGGTAAAAATAGCCAAAAGAGTCAGTCTTACTCCCGAATCTGTCACTGGTGGTGGCCACCCTCTTAGCCGACAACACCAAGTCTTTAACCGCCTCCCGGGATCGAGGGCGACGGGAGGTAATTCGACATGAGGCATCCGTCGAGAAAAGATAGTGCACCCAGTCCTTGGTATGGGGAGCATTCCCTTCCGAGTTGCTATCCTTTCGGGCTATCTGATGACATGTGCTATAGTGGCACAATATCTCTTGGTAAAGAGCCACGAAGCCGGGATACCGTCTTTCCAAATCTTCGAACTCCTCATTAGTGGGGGTATACGCCTCAAAAGCTTCGTCCCCCCAAGGAAGCTTGGAGACCGCGTGCATTTCATGGAGCGCGAGCCCCATTTCCCCTATGGGTGTACAGAAGGTTCCCGTACGGCAGTTATACATCTCCAGCAGAGACATGAACAACTTTTTGTTTATGGACAAGCCATGGCTGGTGCCTCGAATAGCATGATAAAGGCCAATCTCACACAAAAAGGCCTCATACTTCTGCAAGATCCACATAGACAGATTGGTCCACGAGGGAATAGGATGTATCCAACTAGGGAGCATCAATCGGCCAATGGGGTAGGAGCCCTTCCGAGCAAGTTGATTTATAAAAGTGTCGGCGGTAGACAATGTGAAATTGGGGCCCGACACATTCAAGAAAGTACCCGGAACCAATCCCGTTACAGAACAGCTGGTATGCACCTTGCCGGCAGCCACTGACTTCAGACTGTTGTTATAATGGATATTTCCCACAAACATTCTACCTCGAGTAGGGGTTAAAGTCTCTTCCATCTTCCAGTCCAATGAGAGCATATTGAACCAAGATAATGGGAAGTGTCGCTCCATTTGGGGGATGCGGATCGCCATCCCGTTAGAGACAAAACTCCAATTCTCCGACACCTCCAGAACATGACTGTTCTCCACAGTCAAGGCGTCTCCAAAAAAGAACGCGGGCTTCAAATATTCCCCTTCGAATTTCTCGGAGTTCATCATAGCGTTAAGGAAATGGAAAGACTGGTTCTTAATGGCATTCAGTCTAGCCGGAGGTTCGTCACTCGGAAACTGATCCGTCATATGCTGAACAATATGGTCGTATCTATAACCCAGAGTAGCTTGGGCACTACCTACCAGGAGTTCTCCAGCAGCATTTACCGGCAGATTTACTGAAAAGAAGACAGAGAAAGATAAGTTAAAAAGAGGGATAAAAAGAAATGATTGGGTGCTTCCGAGCCTCAGGCGGCTCAAGAAAACACCCATGCGGTTCCAACTTAATAAAGCCTTATGCGGCTCCAACTTAACGAAGCCTCATACGGCTCAAGACTCAGAAGAACACTTATGCGGCTCCGTCCAGAGAAAGTCCATGCGGCTCAGCGTTGCTTATGCGGCTTCGTCGGCAGTGCATGTATGCGGACATAGTGGCTATTCTTATGCGGCTCGCAGCCCAGCCATAGGACGAACATGAAGCTCACAAAAGCTCGTGCATAAAATATGCAACGTAGCCATAGCAGTTAGGGTTCTTTAACTCATACAATGTCCTTACCAATAATGGGGGGATGAACGTCAGGATGAACATCGGGTACGACGACCGGCGGAGGAACGGCCGCAGTCAAGGCAGAAGTAGTCTTCTTGCCTTTCGCCGTTGCAATCGATGAAGAGGCCGCCTTCTTGCCCTTTGCTGCCACGGTCTTCTTGGGAGCCATTAGTTATCGGAGAAGAAAAGGACGATCGGAATAAGAAAAATTTGAAGAAAAAGAGAAAGTAAAGAAGCCCTTTCTCTCTCCAAACTCCTTTTATTTATAGGAGGACGAGAGAAGGAGGACACGTGGACTAGTAACCGCCTCATAAAAGGCAAAACCGACTCCTCGGATTTCGTTCCCGAGATTCACCCAGGGCATAAAATCCAAAAAGAATTAATGAACCGGCCCTTGGGATTCCCTCTAAAGACGGCGCTGAAACGAATTAGGAGGCAATTAAAGACCCTCACACGTGGCAAGAAGTCCTGCGGCTCGAAAGTCTCTGCGGCTAAGTCGGCCATGCGGCTAAAACAACTCTGTGGCTCGAAAGTTCATGCGGCTGAAACTTTCATACGGCCAAGACATCTATGCGGCTAGGACCTCATATGCGGCTAGAAGGGCTTGCACACATCCATGCTTCTTATTCAAAGTATTTTAATTTTAAAAATTGAAAACGTTGAAGGGGGTCTTATAGAAGCATGAAAAATAATGAAGAAAGATCCATGCGGCCAGGGAACCCCATGCGGCTCAGATAGCCCATGCGGCTCAAAGATTCATGCGGCACAAGGGACTATGCAGCTCAAGACGTTCCATGCGGCTCAGAAGAGAAGACACGTGGCTTGCAAACAGTTCTTCCCTCTGCCCTATACTGCATTAATGGCTTTGACGGCTGGCCGCTCTGACGAAACGACAGGTCTGACACAAGGAGGCAATTATGACTCTGTCATAATGACAGAATCCTAGAAAATTAAAGAAAATCTCTGGCACAATCCCCCAAAATCCAGAAAATACCACGCAGCCTAGACACATGGACAGTCATATACGGCTCGAGCGGAGACCCCCCCATGCGGCTCAGGCTGAAGTTGTCCTATACGGCCCAGGTCGAAGCAGCCCTATGCGGCTAAAGCAGACGCAGCCCTATGCGGCTCACAAGGATCATCTCCATGCGGCTTACTACCCATTGTATGGTCCAGATTATCATACGGTTCGAAGACTCGGGGGCCACTCCCCAAGCTGCCCTGACACGTGGCCAGGCTTATGCGGCTCAAACTTTATGCGGCCCAATCCTTATGCGGCCCAGTGACTCCCAGGACGCATGTCATAAAGCTAATCAATTTCTTAGATTTACTGCAATCAAAGATTGGGTCAAATCCCAATAATCTGGGACACGTGGCAGGAGAATGAATTAAATTTATTCATTCAGATTCACAGACATCATCAAATCATCATCATGGAGATTTATTCCAATCAGCATTAATTACTGATAGAATTTGATGCAATCTACATTAGATGGCCCAGATTCATCACACTCAAGATTAATGGCCCAGATTGATCAATCTACAGGCCGCCGCCACTTTAAGGGGCAATCATTGCAAACCCTAATGATTGCATTCCCTTCTTATAAATAGCAAGGTGCCATTCCCTTGCAACATGACCCCTTTTTGAGATCAGAGAGCACCAGAATACTTGAAGAGAAAAAGCAGAGAGAGAGCAAAGAGAGCATTTCTTCAACGCTAAGCAATCTTCTGGAGTCAAGGCTGCGTACTGATCGTCCAAGGAGTAAGGCAGAGCTGCCGTCGCTTTTCCGAGCCTCTATCGTCACCCCCCAGAATCTAAAATAAACAATTGTACTTAGACTGCTGTACCTAGGTTTTCGTCCCTAGGCTTTCTTTGCACAAGCGAGTTTGTAACGTGAAGTAAAAGTACAGTCCTCCGATAATTGTTCTTCTCTTTTATATTTTATGGCAAACAAGCCGCCCAGCCCCCGACGCCCTCGCCCCAAGCCCACCGCCCAGCCCCCGACCCAAGCCAGCCGCCCAGCCCCCAACGCCCAAGCCCGCCGTCCAGCCTCCGACGCCCCTGCCCCAAGCCCACCGCCCAGCCCCCGACCCAAGCCAGCCGCCCAGCCCCCGATGCCCCAGCCCCAAGCCCGCCGCCCAGTCCCCGACGCCCCCGTCCCAAGCCCGCCGCTCAGCCTCCGACGCCCCCGCCCCAAGCCTGCCGCCCCCGCTGCCCCTATACGACATCGCGAGAGGGAGAGAGAGAGAGATCGAGAGAGAGAGGGGATTACCTTCGAGAGAGAGAGAGGAGAGGACGCCGACGTCGACGTCGACGCCGACACCGACGCCGATCACCGAAGCCGCGGGAGAGAGAGAGAGAGAGAGAGAGAGAGAGAGGAGAGTGAGTGAATTTGGGGGGAATGCGAAAAGTTCTCCCCGCCGTTTCATTTAAAGTCTGGAACGTATATTTAGCGACGGACTAGTGACGGCTGATAGCCCGTCGCCCGGTAGTCACAATTTTTGATACTTGCCGACTGAATATCCGTCGCTACGTTGTCGAAAGAAATGTCCCGCCAATTCTCTACACAATTCCTGCCAAATAATCGACTGAGTAGCGACGACTGGCCTTCCGTCGCTATATTTTCGACACCTTAGCGACGGATGTGCGACCTTCCCCCCCTAAAATTAAAATAAAAAATGTAAAGGCGTGTGGTCGGTAATCCGTCGGCGAGCGGCCACGAAGCCGTCGCTAACATCGACTGAAAATTTTCGTCGCTAATAGTCCGTCGCTAATTTACTGTATTTTGGTAGTGACTCTCTTTTTACCTCTTAAAAAATCAGTAAAATAAAAAATAGGAGAGATGCACCAACTTGAAAGTCATCAGAAGAAGTTTGGAAAACTTTTGTTCCTTTTTTTTTATTCATTTTTTAATTTCCTCTCTAAGAATGAACACAAAGTAGAAGATAAAGTTTAAATAAGAGAGATACACCAACCTGAAGTCAGTAAAAGAAGTTTATAAAACTTTAGTTCCTCTTCGTTCATTATTTGTTTTATTATTTCCTCTCTAATAACGAACACAAAGTATAAGAGAAAGTTTATGTTAATTACTTTAATGTTCTATATAAAAAAAATCAACAAAAGTAGTAGGAGAGAGGATCCAACCTCAAATCTGCATATATTTTCTGCTATTTCTTTCTTTTTTATTTCTTTCTAAAAAAAGAGAAACCTAGGAATGGAAAGGAGAGAAGATTAGAGAAAGTGAGAAAAAGAAAGAAACTACTTTCTACGTGAGAAGTAGTTACCATCAATTTTAAATTGATGGGGAGTAAGTGACTTTATTAGCCATACATACATATTTTGTGTGTTTGTGTGTGTGTGTGTGTGCGTGTGTGTATTTTGTGTGTTTGTGCGTGTGTGTGTATAAAAGTAAATGTACGTGCTTTGCAAGTCTAATAAGAATATTATCCATTTATAGTCAAATATCTTTTTTAACTCAAGTGGTTAAGGTGGAAGATATTCTTTTTGTTTGGTTGAGTTCAATTTTTCATGTTGAACATATATAACAAATTTGAACTTTTTTAAACAATCTTTTACATAATTTTTTTTTTTTTTAAAATTAAATGGTTGATGATATACATAAGGCTTAGACGGCTTAATCTTGAGCCGTTTTGAAGCTCCTTTGAAATAGTGTATATATATATATATATATATATATATATATATATATGTATATATATATATATATATATATATATATATATATATATATATATATATATATATATATATATATATATATAAGTGGGGCCCTCCGACGGGGAACCAGTTTAGGATCGGGCATGACCCGGATCACTAACTAGGTTGGTTCGACCGGGCTGACTGCAAAAAATTGGTTCAATTCGTTTTCTTGAACGGACCGATCCGATCCGCTCCGGACAATTGGGTCCCAAATACAAATCCAGCCCAAACTCGGATATATTGTGGTTGGTTCGATTCGTTTCCTTGAATGGACCGATCCGATCCGCTCCGGACTATTGGGTTCCAAATACAAATCCAGCCCAAAACTCGGATATATTGTGGACCAATAATGCTAAGTCTACTACCAAATGCTTACAACCCACTTATAATCACTCACCCATTTGCTGACATGTGGGCCATGGTCCACATATCAGCAATGGACGAAGGTTGTAAGTGGGTTGTAAGCATTTGGTTGTAACGGTAGCATTACTCATGACGAAGCCCAAACCGGCCCATACTGAATTTGAGTTATCCGAATTCGGGCGGAGTTTCGAACAGTCCGACCCATTTAACAGCTTTAGATTTTAAAAACCCAGCAAGAAATATTATGTGGCAAACCAATTCCCGTAAACTCTCCCTTAAGCCCTCCTTGTCCTAAACTCACAACTTCCCTCTACAAATCTGAAATCCCAATGTAAAGACAAAAAAAAGAAAAGAAAAGAAAAGGAGAGAGAGTGAAGAGTGGGAGGGGGAGAGAGTGAGATGTCTACCAACAAAAAAATACAAGCAAGAAGGAAAGATCATTAATGCTCTGATACAACCCCCTCGCCGTCTCCCATCCCTTCCATCCCCCATCCTCTCTCTCTCTCTCTCTCTCTCTCTCTCTCCATATGTTACTTTCTTCTGATCTCCAAATAGAAAAATAAAGGAGCAATCTTTCTCCTTCTTTCTTTCTTTCAAGAGAATGGATGGATCTAGTGTAATGTGGGTTTTGTGACCCCTTCCTTTCTTCTGGTCAGAAGACAATATGGTGCATGTCCGCCTCCTCCTCCTCGTCGTCCGCCTCCTCCTCCTCGTCGTCTTGCTCTGCCTCCTCCCCATCGGCTGTTTCTGCTACGGTACCTTCTCCTTCTTCTGAGATTTTTTTTTTCAATTTCGGGAATACTTCATGTTATCACTGTCAACAACAAAAAAAATGAAGAAAGTTTGGATTTTGATGCCTGTTTTTTGTACTGGAATGACGGTGGCTGGAGCTGTTCCGGGAACGAACTCGGGTCTTCCTCATGCTCCATTTTTAGTAGAATCTATGGGACTGCTTTCTATTTTGCTGTGAAAGTTTGGTTTTTGATGTGTGTGTTTGTTTCTGTGTAGAAAATAGATAATCACTGGCTCTGCTGATGGTGGCCGAAACTCATGGTTAAATTTAGCCCAAAATTGGAGTTCTCACTGTTTGCTCCATTTTGGTAGAATTTCTTGAGTTGGGTTTCTATTTACTGATAAAGTTCAGATTTTGATGTGTTTTGTGTGTGTGTGTGTGTGTGTGTGTAAATTAGTGAGAGCTAGTGGTGGCTGGAACTGTTATGGAGACATTTGAGCTGGAATTTAGGAAATGTGGATTCATTATTTAACACCCAAATTGGGGTTTCTCTATGTTCCATATTTGTAGAATTTCTTCAATTTTACAGTGAGAATTTGGATTTTGATGTGTGTTTTTGTGAAAAAAGAAGAAACGAAACAAGAAATAAAGAATGCTTGTGGTGGCTGGAACTGTTGCGGGAAGACTTTGATATGTATATGCATGTTACATTTATGAAATTATGATTGTGATTTTACCCAAAACTAGTCTAAATTATTGTGAATGTTTGGACTAGGAGAAGTACTTGGAGCTGGAATTGTGATGCTCACTTTGTTTCTTTTGAGACTAGTTATGAGGGGTGTGGATCCGTGAAACTCCTCTTATTTATTTTTAAGAACTTCACTTGATTCCTCAATTATTGTGATAGGTTGTCGTTGAGCATTAGATCTCTTATGGAAGGTTTCTTTTCCGATGTTAAATACGGTATGGAGCCATGTCCAGGAAACTTTCTTGTTCTTGATCTTCTAGAACCTGAACCCTGACCCTCTAAACCCTAACCCTAACCATATCAAACCTGTTACCACTATCCACTGCCACCTGCTGTCGAACTGAAACCCGTTGTTGTACAATGACAACTAATCCTAACCCTCTCTCACAGCCATCGCCACACCTAGTGGAGATCCTAACCTTCTCCAACAACCGTCGCACTCCTTAGTCGAAACCCTAACCTTCTCACACAAATGTCACAACCACATACCTTAAACCATAATCCTTGCCTTTTGACACACTCGAATGCCTCCTCATTCTAACGCTAGCCTAGTCGTCCACGTCCCTGCTGCAGTCAAAACCCTAATCCACTGCACCCCATCGCCGTCCAACCCCACGAGTCTAAACCCTAATCCTAATTGAGCCCGTCGCCATCGCCCCATTCTAAGTTTCTAACCCTAACCCAAACCCTCTCTTGTGTTAACATTGGTAAAACAACATTTCAGAGCTCAAATGCCTATCTATATAGGGTAATTACATGAATAAACACAAAGTAGGCAACTAGTATATGACATCATGAATGATGACATCATAGGAGCCTAATATAGTATTAAGACTACACTAAAGTAATAGAGTAGATGACTCTTAACTATCGGACTCATATTTGACACGACACATATACTCTAAAGTAACTAGGACATGCCAAAATTGGTACTATGTTTGTATACATATTGTGTTGTATTCCTGTCCGTGGTACGTAGCTTGGAAATTGGACTTGATGGGGAGATCAAAATAGAAAAGGGTTGCTTTACCCACAATTAGCAGTCTCTATGTTCCATTTGTTAATAAAGGAAAGTGATTCGCGAGTCTATTAAAGTGTATCTTACGTCTTGTTGGTATAGACTTCTTAGAATTTTTCTGGAGTTTCTCTTAGGCCTGGTTTGGTTCGCGGAATGGAAGGGAAAGGAAATCAATTCCTCGTCATTTCCTTTCCTTTGGGAAACTTTAATTCCCATTGATTTTCCTTTCCGATGTTTGGCAATGCCAAGGAATTTGGAAAGGAAAGTGAATACTTCAATGTGGGAAAGTGATTCCTTGCTTGGATGGATGGAATCACTTTCCCCCCTAATTTCCCTTCCATTGGGAATCACTTTCCTTTCCTCCTCAATTCCTTGGACACCCAAACATAGGAAAGTAATCACTTTCCTTTCCCAACCCGGAGATTCCGCGAACCAAACGAGGCTGTATCTACTGTGAAATTTGGATTTCTATATTTGTTTGTTGTAAGATGCTAACATTTTACGGTGGCTCTATCTATAGTTAGAATATTCGTGACAATAATTTTTGGCTGGAATTTATGATAATATTTTGTCTACACAGTGATTTTCCAGAGGTTTAATGATGTTAGACCTATACTAATAAGTCTCTGAAATTATTAATAGAGCCGCTCAGGAGCTATAAAAGGCAAGTTAAAAGGCTACAAATAGGAATACCAAAAAAATTGTAGTTCTGTTGTCAAGGTTGTTCAAAGAAGGAAAAGAGTGTTCTAGTCTGCGCCTTTCAACTTGTGGTTATGAGTTTGGTCAGTCCAGCTTGTAAGACATGAAACTTAAGGATTGTAATGCTTTGGTTTGTTTGTAACAAAGTTCAGTTCCATGACTATCTTCCCTTGCAGTACTAACTTGGGCAACTGGATCAAATATTTTCGTAAATATGGTCTCATGCTTAAGAATAATAAGTTGTGTATGCATAGCTTATTGATCTGTACCTTCACCTTCCATTTAGATCATTACCACATTAAAGGAATAAACGGAATTGAATACATACAAGCTTATTTTAGTACTTATATTTATACAGGAAGTTCAGCTTACACAGGTAGAATACCTTTTTGTTTATATGTAATTGTCTAACTAGCAGATTGAATTGCAGCTGACACCACACTCAGAACAACAGGCTTTTGCTTCATTTCTTTGCACAAAGATGGTCATCGATTGCAATGAAAGACAAAGCTACATTTTTTTCTTACCTGTAACTACTCTCTTTCAGGATACCAGGAGCTGCATATAGACTTGCTCCCTGCAGAGAATCCTAGGGAACAGCCGCTTTGGAGGAGGTTATCACTAAATCATGGTAAGCATGTTTTCCAATGATACATCAGATCGTTTGGCAAAGGAGTTGTTACTAGTCGATAATTTTCGTTAACTGGAAGGCATGGGCTGAGCTAATATAATCAAGACTGGATCGTTGTTTGTTAGCTTCTCATGGTTTTAGTTTAATTATTTACATATCCTCTGCACGTTTTGACCTCATTGTTCGGTGAAAGGCATATTGGTTATGACTAATGAGCAAAATGTTCATGAGCTTTTCTTTTGTCCATTTAGAAGTGTCCCCAGTACTATATATTTGGTCAAGCCCGGGTTCTGGTTGAGTTTGAGCAGTTGTGGGTTTTCAATGCCTGTACTTCTGTTCTTTTCACCTTCATCTTATAGCTGATATGTCATATATTGTAAGGCAACAATGATAATCTTTAGAGTCTCTTTCTCACACACTGTCTATCAAGTTCAACTTGCTCTTCCTTCCAAAGCTAACATCATGTATACATACTTTATTACTAAACGGGGTTTATGTTGTTGCACTAGATAAGTATATGCAGAAACTACTTCATGCAATTCCTAGGTTAGACCGGTTCTGAACTTCAAGGAAAATGTGATTTGTCATAAGAAAACTTAAACTCAACTCATTCCCATTTTCTTGACTTCCAACGGCTCTAATGTCGCAAACTTATGTTTGCATTTTGGGTAAAAATATATTTCTCGTCATTGCTCAAGCCAGTTACTAAGCTTGTCTGGAATTTCTGCAGCTAGTAGATCAGGAAGTCCAGCGTTAAGTCCATCAAATCCACCTGAGATTTGGAGCAAGACGCCATGGGGACAAGCACCTGGCCCTGCATTTTCTCCAAGCTATCACGGTATGGAACATTTCATAATTTAAGATTGTCCTGTAATTGTTCATTAGCATCTCACTGACTTACCTGATCAGGTTCCTCTGCAAGCCCTCCTGTATCTAACCATCAGAAGGGGTTACCTCATGCAGTTTCTCCTACTTTATTCACCCCACCACAAGCCCAAGGTTTGTAGTTGATGCATTCATTTCCTTAGGTCTTTACTTTCTGTGTAACTAGATATACTGGATACTTTTAAATATGCATGCTAGTGTTGTTACGATACACTATTCACTAGATTCATTCTGCATTACATTTTCAGCAGATTGTGAGGGAATCTTCTGTTCTGAACCCCTGACATTAACTCCAATTGGCTCGCCATGTGCTTGCGTATACCCTATGCAAGTTGTTATTGATGTTGGAATAGATCCATATGTGCTATTTAATCTGATTCAAGAGCTAGAAATTGATATCGCAGCTGGCACATTTCTAAAACAAAGTCAAGTGAAAATAATAGAAGCCCATGCCAGCAGCCGTGGTGAAGGAAGGACCACAGTTTCTATAGATTTGGTGCCGCTTGGAGAGAAGTTTGACAATTATACTGCCCTATTGATTTTTGATAGGTTTTGGCAGAAGAAAGTACCGATTAACAAATCAACATTTAATGACTATGAAGTGATATATGTCCATTATCCAGGTATATATTGTCAGCTTCATTTTTACCTTTATTGTTTACCGCAGTTTGTTTCTATTGTTTTTTTAAATATGCAAGCTCCATTACAGGACTTCCTTCTTCTCCTCCATCGTCTGGATCCTTTTCCGTCAGTCCTGGTGGTGAAAGTCGCCAATTTCCTATAACAGCAAATGTGCCCACTGGCAAGTCCGGAAAGATGAATGCTAGAATCATTTCTGTACTTGCACTTACTTCATCCTTGCTCGTCTTTTTATGCTTGGGAATGACTATTTTTGTGTTGAGATCAAAGAAATTTCGACAACCACCTACCATTTCTGAATCTGCGAACTCAACAGTCACTAGAAGACCAGGTAGTAATGTCTATGCTTAGTCACTTAAATTTGTATTACATGCTTGTTGGACTAGCCATGTTTACATTAAACCGTGATGTTATCATGGAAAGTGTTGATCTATGTTGCAAGGACATGAATACAGACATGAGATAATCAACGCACAAGTGCTCCAAAATTGGTGTCTTTTCACGTATTGAACACAGCACAAATACTCCAAAATACATTAGTACATGCCAAAATAGGGATATGTAGCTATGTCTGAATCCTCTCCTATTAAGACTTAACTTGAAGTCTGCATAGTGAAGGTTAGTGGGTAATGGAACCTTTTAGCCTATACCGTAACTGTTGAGATTAATAATATCCTGCTCCTTTTTTATGTGACTTAATCACAATTATTAACATCCAAGTCGCTTATGCAATGTTCACACCTTCACAATGTGTGTGAGTTCCAGACTCAGTGGCCTAGGAATTGCGACCTCAAACATGTAAGAAACACCTCACACCAAAAAGAGACTAGTGGCACACCCATACTTCAGACCAAAGGACACTCGATTGTGTAGCTGTGTTTTTTCTGATCTTGTTCATCACCTTGGTACTTCAAATGCATAAAACTAGCACCTATGAAGTCTTAAAACAAAGCATGCTTATGCTCATAACTCAGATGGCTCAAAACTGTGCTTGAATGACTTATATGCATGTCTACTTTATTTTCTAACATAATATGATGGTGCAATTGCGTGAAGTACTACCACAACCCTGAATGTTTGATTTGTGGGGCCACATTAGTTGTCCTACATTCAGACACTTAAAGTTGGGTAATGCCTTAGAAATGTCAGATGTCCCATAAATAATAACTTCATGACAACATATTGTTGATATATGTGTTAAGTATTATTGGGCTTTAGTCCCACATTGCCTAGAATGATAGGAGAGGAGGCTAGCCTCTCCTATATATATGTAGTCTCTATTCCAATAATAATTACTTAAAAATCTCTACATGGTATCAAAGCCTAAACTTGTTTAGAATACCGTCACAGCCACCGTTTCCACACAAATCCTACCCCTAACCTCGTCCTCCCTTTCCCTCCCTCCCACGCCGCCGCTGCCGCTGCAGCTACTGCGCCGCTGCTCCCGCTGCCGCTGCAGCCGCTGCTGAGCCGCTGCTGTTGCGGCTGTGCCGCTGCTACTGCTGCGCCGCTCCCGCTGCCACTGCAGCCGCCGCTGAGCCGCTGCCGCTGCTGCTGCCGTGGGTGCCTCCGTGCACACCACTTTTAGGGCTCCTACTGTGTAGGTAAGCCTAAACTTGAGATTTATCTCATCTGTGGCACCTACGGTGTAGGTAAGCCTAAACTTGAGATTTATTTCATCTGTGGCACCTACAGTGTAGGGAAGCCTAACATCGTTCTTGAAAATTTATCTCATATGAGATTTTCAAGCAGATGCCGATGATGCCTAGATCCGATGAAACCAGACATATTCGGATTTAGGAGAGGACGACGAGGACAAGCGTGAGTCGTGGAGCAAGTGTGACGTGATCGAGAAGAAGCATCGATGAAGGCGATCCTCAAGAAACTGGATACTGACGATGTGGCGACGTTGATGAAGTTGATAAAGGTGTCGGCTGGTGATAGCACGACACGAGCGCCGCCAAAGTTGGAACTACCCTCCATCGATCTGAAGTTGGATGGACCAGCCACCTATCTGAGTTGGTCACGGCGGGTGAGAAGAACCCTTGCAGGAAAGAAACCTGGAGGGATTCTTGACGGACGAGAAGACAGAGCCGGAAGAGGGCTCGACAGGACGCGACGAGTGGAAATCTACTCATATGGTGATTTACATATGGCTTCTCAATTCCTTAGTCCAGTCTATTGCTTCCACAGTAGATGGCATTGAGATGATGAAAGACGTATGGAAGAAGTTGAGAACCTATGATGGCATGGAAAACAACCTACGGATCTTCCAGATAAAATGGGAGATCGATGACACCGTACAAGGGGAGAAGACGGTGCAGGAGTACGCTACGGAGTTGGAGCGTCTCTGGCTGGATTATGATCACTCCTCGAAACGGGCAAGCTGCGGGGATCCGAAGTGCAAGGAGAGACGTGTGTTTGCAGGAGAGGACGATGAAATTCCTTAAAGGGCTGACTGCAGCATTTGCACAGAGGATAGCCTTACTGTCACGCCCCAGAACCAGAATACTGGAGAGCGGGGGAATGACTCAGCCAGCTACGTATTACGGGTAGATGAATACCGTATAATACGATCAATGCTGTCTAAAAGACAAGGGGGTGCATACTACATGAAAGTCTCGCTATGGTCACTTCACATCTATTGTCTCAATCATTCAAACAAGAAGCAAAAACAGAGAACATTTAAGAATAAGCAATAAGGCGTCCCAAACGCTTAGTCAAAATGTTCTTGAGATCTGGCTTTACAAAACATAGCCAGATGATATAGCAACATATACACAATTGTTATCAGCTGCAGTCTGACTTAATTACAATTATGTAAAAGTAAGTACAAGACAATCCGACTAACATGTCGGTGCCAAGCGGCAAAATGTAAAGTAATTAACAAAACGAGCGGGAAAGTAAGGAACCCACTCGAGTCCTCCTGCGATCATTCCTCTAGTATTGACCATCTTGGAGGTAGAAGTAAGCTGAGTCCTCGGGGACCGGCTCTAAATCTGGCCATGCAAAACCAGAGAGGTTAGACCTCTAATAGCAAGTACCGCAAGGAAGCACGATATGAGAAATTTAAACCAGTGAATAAGCGAATATAATAATAGATCTCTGCTTGCTACTGGGATTCACGTAACATCACGACACTTCGAACCAACTTTCCAACCAAACAAGGACAGAAGTTGGCCCGTCATGTCCTGATGCTCTGATCATCTCAGTTAGGTAACAGAGTAGGTACAGTACACAAACAAATCAACTTAAACGGCCATCCAACTCCTACGGCTTACTACTGTGAGTCCCAAGTTATCCTGGAATTATGCAATAAGGATTTCTCAGTTCTTACTATGGGCAAGCAAGGCTAGTCTATCCAATCAATCAATTGCGCCAATCATGAATTAGACGAGTCCCAGCGGGACGCCCGTCATCAATATACAATATACAATAATATAAGCAGATACCGCTCCCTGCCCGTGTGGCAGATTTGCAGTATCTGTGGGAACCAGCCGGCCTGTTGGGCACTAATAGTCCCAAAGAGGGCTGCCATGTAAGAACTCGGGAATCCATTCTCTCCATGCAATCATTATTTTATTTAACTTAGTAGCCTCTATGTTAAGTGAAATCCCATGCCGTGGGTCATGGTCATTCAGAATGAGTACTTCCGTACAAGTACGATATGCCAAGCTCTACAACGATACCCGTGCGGTTAGGTTGTAGGTCTCACATAGCGTAATGCAACAATTAAAACTAACCACGGAATAATCATGCCTTGACCATAAAGTACACATGCTGCTTTCGTAAAATAGATAAATAAATTGTAGCCTGCATGTATCTATATGCCAATATTCGGGATTGGCCAATCGATTTCAATAGTTCATAGTTGATATGAACGTGTCTTATTCCATTCAATTCAATAAGACGACTAGCCAGTCTCTTAGTTCCAACTAGGAACGCATGTCAATTATAAATTAAGATAACAATCAATGTTAATTAATGCCAAATTCGGAAAATAAAATCTATCTCATGCGGTTGGGAAATAAAAATCTCATGCGGCTGAGGAATGAGATTGAGAAATAAATAATCCATGCGGCTGAGAAATGAGATTCTCATGCGGCTGAGATTGGGAAATAAATAATCCATGCGGCTCATGCGGCTGAGAAATGAGATTCTCATGCGGCTGTGAAATGAGATTGAGAAATAAATAATCTATGCGGCTGAGAAATGAGATTGAGAAATAATTAATCCATGCGGCTGAGAAATAAAATTCTCATGTGTGAAATGAGATTGGGAAATAAATAATCTATGCGGCTGAGGAATGAGATTGAGAAATAATTAATCCATGCGGCTGAGAAATGAGATTCTGATGCGGCTGTGAAATGAGATTGGGAAATAAATAATCCATGCGGCTGAGGAATGAGATTGGGAAATAATTAATCCATGCGGCTGAGAAATGAGATTGGGAAATAAATAATCCATGCGGTTGAGAAATGAGATTGGGAAATAATTAATCCATGCGGCTGAGAAATGAGATTCTCATGCGGCTGTGAAATGAGATTGGGAAATAAATAATCTATGCGGCTAAGAAATGAGATTGGAGGAATGAGATTGGGAAATAATTAATCCATGCGGCTGAGAAATGAGATTGGGAAATAAATAATCTATGCGGCTGAGAAATGAGAGACCCATCTTCTCAGAAAACCTGAGAAGGATGGTCATGGAACCCTTGGCTTCCAAGATCCATAAAACCTCACCGTAAGTCCAAATTTGGACTTCCATAGGTCAAAATGTGGTAGAACGAAATTCTCTACAACATGGAACCATCAAAACTTGGAAATAACAATGTTAAATAGATCAAAATCCAAGAAATCCGAAAATACTATAAACTTAGATCTAGAAGAATTTAGCCATAGGAATTGAAAATGCCAAGCACTAAAGTGTCTTAGAATATTGAGAGGAAGACAATGGAACAACAAAAATGGAGATCCATCAAGAAGCAAGTTGGCACTTGCCTATCTCTTCTAGGTTGGTGGGAGAGTTATGAGGAAGAAGAAGAGTAATGAAGAGAGAGAAAGGGTTTGGGACTTTAAATGAAGGGGTGGTGGTAGGTGGGGGTTTGTTTCGGTTCATGATGAAACAACATAATTAAGCCAATCTGAGCCGAACCCATAGCAAAGCTAAAGCAGAGTATAAAAGCAGAAAGTAAAGTACAGAAATGAAATTGCAGAAAATTAATTAACATGAAATTAAAGGGATTTAAATACAGAACAATACCTGATAAATATAAAATATTTATATTTAAACAGTACATGCATTCTAAAAATACGTATTCTGGGAATGGGAAGTGACATCTCTACCCTCCTTAGAAAAATTCCGTCCTCGGAATTTCAGATCCAAGCATGATAGAAATATCGAAGCTAAACTAATCTAAGTATAAACAATTGAGTAAGCAATCATTCTACAATGATAATAACAAGTAATGTATCTACATCTAACAATCTACAACATTAAGTAATTCTACTCATAAGGTGACAAGCATGAGGAGTTAAGACAATCAAGGTATACAGAAGAAAATATACCTTGTGAGTCAAACAGGTGCGGATACCGTGATCGGATATCATCCTCACGTTCCCACGTTGACTCTCCTAAAGAGTGATGACCCCAAGCAACCCGGACAAGGTTAATTGTTCGGTTCTTGAGTACCTTCTCTCTTCGGTCCAAAATAGACACATGCTGTTCCTCGTAAGACAGGTTGGTACCAACAACCAGCTCAGAATGATCAAGGATATGGCTTGGGTCCGATACATACCTTCGCAACTGAGATACATGAAATACGTCATGTACCTCTCGTAACGAAGGTGGAAGGGATAAACGATAAGCAACATCGCCTATCCTCTCAAGGATAACAAACGGGCCCACGTATCGGGGACTCAACTTCCCGCGAATGCCAAATCTAATGACCCCACGGGTAGGTGAGATCCGCAAGAATACGTGGTCCCCAACAGAAAATTCTAGCGGCCTACGATGCTGGTCTGCCCAATGACGATGCCGATCCTGCGCAACTCGAAGTCGCTCTCTAATTCCTTTAATCACTTCAACGGTCTGGATAATCATTTCTGGGCCTAGCATCTTTCTCTCCCCGATATCGTCCCACGCTAGCGGCGACCTACACTTCTTACCATATAGTGCTTCGAATGGTGCCATCTGGATACTAGCTTGATAGCTGTTGTTGTATGAGAACTCGACCAAGTGTAGGTGGCTCTCCCAAGATCCTCCAAAATCTAGGGTGCAAGCTCGCAACATGTCTTCTAAAGTCTGAATTGTTCTTTCTGATTGCCCGTCCGTCTGTGGATGGTATGCCGTGCTAAATCTTAACTTGGTACCCAAGCTATGATGTAAGCTCTTCCAAAAATGTGATGTAAAACGGGTATCTCTGTCTCAAAAAATACTGACTGGGACCCCATGCTGCCTGACTATCTGCTGCATATACAATTCTGCCAACTTCTCCGTAGATTGGCCTACTCTAAAAGGAAGAAAATGGGCCACCTTCGTAAGCCGATCTACGATTACCCAAATAGCATCCTTACCACTTGGTGATCTCGGTAAACCGGTCACAAAGTCCATTGTAATATGTTTCCATTTCCATTTCGGGATAGGAAGCGGTTGCAATAATCCAGCTGGCCTCTGCTGCTCTGCTTTCACTTGCTGACATACCAAGCAACGGGAAACGAATCTAGCTATCTCCCTCTTCATCCCGTTCCACCAGAAGTGCTGCTTTATATCTTGGTACATCTTGGTCCCTCCAGGGTGTACAGAATACTGAGAACTGTGAGCTTCTGTCATAACCTCCTGTCTGATATCTCCACTAGGCACACATAGACGTGACCCAAACCTAAGTGTACCATCCTCATGAATCTGCATCTCCTTCCTGAGTCCTGACTCACATTCTGCCATAAGCTTCTGAATCCTTGGGTCTTGTGCCTGAGCTGTCTTGATCCTGTCTACCAAGTCGGATTGAACTTGTAGACTCGCTAGAACTCCTACATCACTAGGAAGTATAACCTCGATGCCCATCTCCTGAAGGTCTTCTAAAATATGCTTTTGTGTTGTCAACATAAATGCGCCGCCTCTCCTGCTGAGAGCATCTGCTACCACATTAGCTTTGCCTGGATGATACTGAAGCTCCACGTCGTAATCCTTGATCAACTCCAACCATCTTCTCTGCCTCATGTTCAGCTCCTTCTGAGTAAAGATGTACTTCAGACTTTTGTGGTCTGTGTATATGTCCACTCGATCACCATATAAGTAATGCCTCCATAGCTTCGAAGCAAATACTACTGCTGCCAACTCCAAGTCATGAGTCGGGTAATTCTTCTCGTGGTCTCGAAGCTGCCTAGATGCATACGCTATCACCTTCCCATGCTGCATGAGGACACATCCAAGTCCTTTACCTGACGCATCACAATAAACGGTAAAACCTCCGGGTCCAACTGGCAATGTAAGAATAGGCGCTGATATCAACTTCTGCTTCAGATTCTCAAATGATGCATGGCATTCTGCCGACCAGACGAATGGCACGTCCTTCCGTGTCAATCGGGTCATGGGTGCTGAAAGCCTCGCAAAGTCTGATACAAACCTTCTGTAATATCCTGCCAATCCCAAGAAACTCCGCACATCTGCTACGGTCTTGGGTACTGGCCAACTTTCTACTGCTTCTACCTTCTTGGGATCCACTGCTACTCCAGCTCCTGATATGATATGACCCAAAAATGAAATGTGATCCGACCAAAACTCACACTTGCTGAGCTTGGCATACAACTGGTTCTCTCTCAGAACCTGTAACACCTTGCGGAGGTGATCTTCATTCTCCTCTTCACTAGTTGAATATACAAGAATGTCGTCGAGAAACACAACGACAAATTGATCCAAGTACGGCATAAAGATGCGATTCATTAAATCCATAAAGATTGCTGGAGCATTGGTCAAACCAAACGGCATTACTAAGAATTCATAATGCCCATACTTCGACCTGAATGCTGTCTTGGGAATGTCCTCCTTCCGAACCCTCACTTGGTGATACCCTGAACGAAGATCTATCTTGGAGAAAACTCTAGCTCTGCTCAACTGATCAAACAAGTCGTCGATCCTGGGTAGTGGGTACTTGTTCTTTACTGTTGCCGCGTTAAGCTTCCTGTAATCGATACACAATCTGGATGACCCATCCTTCTTCCCCACAAGTACTACTGGTGCTGCCCATGGTGATACGCTAGCTTGGATGAACTTCTTCTCCTTCAGTTCCTCTATGTGCTGATATACCTTGGCCTGCTCGGAATCCGTCATTCTATAAACTCGATCTGATATCGGTTTAGTTCCAGGTGCCAATTCTATACTGAACTCAATATCTCTAACCGGTGGTAGACCTGGAAGTTCTTCAGGAAATACATCTAGAAACTCTTCAACTACCTTCGGGACTTGAACTTCTTCCATTGCTGTCACTACTCCCTGCTCTTGTTGAGTTGCCACTGATCTGACTAAGGTGAACCGCTTCATGCCTGGAATATCAAAAGATACACTCCCTCTACGACAATCTATTGTCGCATGACTGTCTTTCAGCCAGTCCATGCCTAAGATAACGTCGAAATTTCCAACTGGAAATTCTATCAACCTGGCGGGTAAGGAATGCCCGCAAACTACAACGCTACATGCTAGAATAACTCTACTAACTCCTACGAGCCCATTACCAGTGAGTATATTTAACCTCCCTGGCAATGCCTCGAACTCCATTCCTAGTCGTGTGGCAAATTGTGCTGATATAAATGAGTGTGATGCTCCCGAATCAAACAATGCTACTGCGGGATAAGAGGCGACGAGAATGTTACCTGCCACAACATCTCCCGATGCCAATGCCTCTTCCAAGGACAGAGTGAATGCCTGCCCTCGACCTCCTTGTTGGTTTCCATGCTGCGGCCTAGCCTGGTGCTGCTGCTGGCCCCTGCCTCGATGGTGCTGGGGTGGTCTATGCTGGTGTTGCTGTATCGGCGGTCCCTGCTGCCGAAACATCTGAGCTTGCGTCATGAACGGGCGCTGTGCCAACGGCCTCACTGCTACTGCTGGTCCTCGATATTGTCCTGCCCCTTGTGCTGGCAGAGCAGGAAACTGTTGTACTGGTCCTCCTGACCTCGAATTCATGGGACATGTGGTAACCCGATGATCTGGGTTTCCACATATCAAACACTACCCGTTCAATGTCCGACACACATCTCTAGTGTGCCCTACCTTCCCACAATGAGTGCAGCCCGCTGGGGGTTGCTGGTTCTTCCTCTGTTGCTGTTGCTGCTGCCTGACTGGTGGTGCTGGCCCTCGCACTGCTACATCGTGAATGCGAATGCCAGGGGACGGTGCTGTTGCTCGGGGCGCTGCTCCCCCTCCTCCTTCAATCTGACTGTGGGATCTCTTCTGACCTCCAGTCCTTGCCGTAATCCTCTGAACGGTTATCTCATGCCTTCGAGTCGCCGTCAATACTTCATCAAAAGTCTGGTAATTGTGCCCCTCTATCAATTGCAAGAGCTCAAGATGAAACCCTTGCTGGAACCTCATAGCCCTCTGGCTCTCTGTCGCTACCATCTCTGGGGCGAACCTACTCAATCTGCAGAACTCTGCTGCATAAGCATCTACAGTCTTGCCAGCCTGCCTGAGGTTGATAAACTTCTGTTGTAGCTCAAACTGCGCCACAACTCCATAGTACTTTGTCTTGAATCTTGCTGTAAAATCGTTCCAAGCCACAGGACGTCTGATGCCTACCTCCTCTGATTTCCACCAATCACGTGCGAGATCCTGAAGTAACAACTTCACCTGATTCACACGTTCTTCTGCCGGCACCTTAGCGGCTGTCAAAATGGCCTCAATATCCTTAAGCCATGCATCTGCTGAGATGGCATCCTCCGTGCCTTCGAAACGGCGGGGGTTGTACTTGCAAAACCTGGCTGACGCTCCTGAATCTGTTCTCACTCCTCTTTCCAAAGCTGTCTGCAATCCTTGGTTAAGTAGTACATTCTGCTCTTCTAACTGAGCGTGCATACGTTGTTGGGCTAACATCTGATGTTGCTGAGTAGCCATCATCCCTCTCATGATCTCCAGAAGGGCTGGTGTGTCTACTTCCACAGGGGTAGGTGGAACTGTTGGTGGTGGTGGAACATCCGGATACTGCGGTCCAGCTGCTGCTTCCACTATTACTTCTTCTTGGATGGTCTCTTGAGTTAGTACCGGCCCTTGTTGCTGACCAACATGGTCAGGTTGTCCGTGTTGCCCTTGTTGTTGTTGCCCAGTCCTGACAGATGCGGACGAGGTGCCCCTAAGAAAAGGGACAAGAGAACAATCAAACGATCGGACTGGAAAGATCAATGAAGTCAAAGGATACCGGAATGTCAAGCTAGAGTCGAGAGTAACGAATCATGAGATCAAGGGGAAACATGTGTGATTGAGACATCCTATAAATTAAAACATCCCACAAGTCTGAAACCAGACCTGCATGGGCCACCACTAAAACCTTGTCACGCCCCAGAACCAGAATACTGGAGAGCGGGGGAATGACTCAGCCAGCTACGTATTACGGGTAGATGAATACCGTATAATACGATCAATGCTGTCTAAAAGACAAGGGGGTGCATACTACATGAAAGTCTCGCTATGGTCACTTCACATCTATTGTCTCAATCATTCAAACAAGAAGCAATAACATAGAACATTTAAGAATAAGCAATAAGGCGTCCCAAACGCTTAGTCAAAATGTTCTTGAGATCTGGCTTTACAAAACATAGCCAGATGATATAGCAACATATACACAATTGTTATCAGCTGCAGTCTGACTTAATTACAATTATGTAAAAGTAAGTACAAGACAATCCGACTAACATGTCGGTGCCAAGCGACAAAATGTAAAGTAATTAACAAAACGAGCGGGAAAGTAAAGAACCCACTCGAGTCCTCCTGCGATCATTCCTCTAGTATTGACCATCTTGGAGGTAGAAGTAAGCTGAGTCCTCGGGGACCGGCTCTAAATCTGGCCATGCAAAACCAGAGAGGTTAGACCTCTAATAGCAAGTACCGCAAGGAAGCACGATATGAGGAATTTAAACCAGTGAATAAGCGAATATAATAATAGATCTCTGCTTGCTACTGGGATTCACGTAACATCACGACACTTCGAACCAACTTCCGAACCAAACAAAGACATAAGTTGGCCCGTCATGTCCTGATGCTCTGATCATCTCAGTTAGGTAACAGAGTAGGTACAGTACACAAACAAATCAACTTAAACGGCCATCCAACTCCTACGGCTTACTACTGTGAGTCCCAAGTTATCCTGGAATTATGCAATAAGGATTTCTCAGTTCTTACTATGGGCAAGCAAGGCTAGTCTATCCAATCAATCAATTGCGCCAATCATGAATTAGACGAGTCCCAGCGGGACGCCCGTCATCAATATACAATATACAATAATATAAGCAGATACCGCTCCCTGCCCGTGTGGCAGATTTGCAGTATCTGTGGGAACCAGCCGGCCTGTTGGGCACTAATAGTCCCAAAGAGGACTGCCATGTAAGAACTCGGGAATCTATTCTCTCCATGCAATCATTATTTTATTTAACTTAGTAGCCTCTATGTTAAGTGAAATCCCATGCCGTGGGTCATGGTCATTCAGAATGAGTACTTCCGTACAAGTACGATATGCCCAGCTCTACAACGATACCCGTGCGGTTAGGTTGTAGGTCTCACATAGCGTAATGCAACAATTAAAACTAACTACGGAATAATCATGCCTTGACCATAAAGTACACATGCTGCTTTCGTAAAATAGATAAATAAATTGTAGCCTGCATGTATCTATATGCCAATATTCGGGATTGGTCAATCGATTTCAATAGTTCATAGTTGATATGAACGTGTCTTATTCCATTCAATTCAATAAGACGACTAGCCAGTCTCTTAGTTCCAACTAGGAACGCATGTCAATTATAAATTAAGATAACAATCAATGTTAATTAATGCCAAATTCGGGAAATAAAATCCATCTCATGCGGTTGGAAAATAAAAATCTCATGCGGCTGAGGAATGAGATTGGGAAATAAATAATCCATGCGGCTGAGAAATGAGATTGGGAAATAATTAATCCATGCGGCTGAGGGAAATAATTAATCCATGCGGCTGAGAAATGAGATTCTCATGCGGCTGTGAAATGAGATTGAGAAATAAATAATCTATGCGGCTGAGAAATGAGATTAGGAAATAATTAATCCATGCGGCTGAGAAATGAGATTCTCATGCGGCTGTGAAATGAGATTGGGAAATAAATAATCCATGCGGCTGAGGAATGAGATTGGGAAATAATTAATCCATGCGGCTGAGAAATGAGATTCTCATGCGGCTGTGAAATGAGATTGGGAAATAAATAATCCATGCGGCTGAGGAATGAGATTGAGAAATAATTAATCCATGCGGCTGAGAAATGAGATTGGAAAATAAATAATCCATGCGGCTGAGAAATGAGATTGGGAAATAATTAATCCATGCGGCTGAGCAATGAGATTCTCATGCGGCTGTGAAATGAGATTGGGAAATAAATAATCTATGTGGCTGAGAAATGAGATTGGGAAATAATTAATCCATGCGGCTGAGGAATGAGATTGAGAAATAATTAATCCATGCGGCTGAGAAATGAGATTGGAAAATAAATAATCTATGCGGCTGAGAAATGAGAGACCCATCTTCTCAGAAAACCTGAGAAGGATGGTCATGGAACCCTTGGCTTCCAAGCTCCATAAAACCTTCACCGTAAGTCCAAATTTGGACTTCCATAGGTCAAAATGGGGTAGAACGAAATTCTCTACAACATGGAACCATAAAAACTTGGAAATAACAATGTTAAATAGATCAAAACCCAAGAAATCCGAAAATACTATAAACTTAGATCTAGAAGAATTTAGCCATAGGAATTGAAAATGCCAAGCACTAAAGTGTCTTAGAATATTGGGAGGAAGACAATGGAACAACAAAAATGGAGATCCATCAAGAAGCAAGTTGACACTTGCCTATCTCTTCTAGGTTGGTGGGAGAGTTGTGAGGAAGAAGAAGAGTAATAAAGAGAGAGAGGGTTTGGGACTTTAAATGAAGGGGTGGTGGTAGGTGGGGGTTTGTTTCGGTTCATAATGAACCAACATAATTAAACCAATCTGAGTCGAACCCATAGCAAAGCTAAAGCAGAGTATAAAAGCAGAAAGTAAAGTACAGAAATGAAATTGCAGAAAATTAATTAACATGAAATTAAAGGGATTTAAATACAGAGCAATACATGATAAATATAAAATATTTATATTTAAACAGTACATGCATTCTAAAAATACGTATTCTGGGAATGGGAAGTGACACTTACTCCTCGTCCAACCAGAGATCCCTAGTCTCGAGGAGGCTATCTCAGCCATGATCCAGGAGGAGACGCGGATCAGATTACAGACAGGGACAGGTGGTCCCCCCGAAGCAAAGTCAGCACTAGCAGCTGCTAGCTCGGGCGACACAGGATCCAAGGGAGAGCTCTGGCAACACAATCGGCAGTGCTACAACTGCGGGGAGATGGGCCATCATCGATATGCTTGTACCAAACCACCTAAGGAGGGAGACTCAGGTGGTGGACGAGGACGAGGATATATTGGACGTGGACGTGGTCGAGGAGGCCGACGAGGTGGCCGAGGAGGCTATCGGGCAAACTTGCTGGTGGCAGAAGGGAATGGAGGAGCTGGTGGCACCTTTACTGAGGAGGATCATGCACTGCTGGACCTGCTGGAGAGAAAACAGAGAGCGTCGACCGAAGGAGACATGAGGAACGGAGCAGAGGAGACATCCACCCCATTCTTCGGAGGCAACGCCGCTATGTATGCTCACCCATCAGAAGGTACTGACGAGTCACTCGCTCTTGCATCTATGTCTTCCCTTAAAACGTCAGACTGGATTATCGACTCAGGAGCATCTCGGCATGTGACCGGGAAGGTTAGTGAGTTTTCTTCATACACTCACCTAGCACCAGCAGACACCATTCAGACTGCAGATGGCACTTTCCAACCAGTGGTCAGTAAGGGTACTGTTAATTGTACAGGTTCAGTAAGATTATCCAATGTGTTACATGCTCCATCCTTTCCAGTCAGTCTCTTGTCTATTAGTTTTATAATTCTCCAACTAAAATGCACTGTTTCTTTTGATATTCCTAAGGTGATCTTCCAGGAGAAAGGGACGGGACGAAGACTTGGGACTGGCACCTGGCATGAGGGACTATGGTACCTAGATCGGGAAGGACTGGACTCAGCATTGATATCTATGGCAGAGAAGGCTGGAATGGGAGAGCTGCAGCAGAGGACTGAAGATACTTTGATACTTCATCATAGGAGGATGGGACATTCTTCTTTTGATACTCTAAGTAAGTTGTATCCAGAGATGTATGCAAAATCAAATAAACAGAAATTAGTATGTGATGCATGCGAGTTAGGAAAGCTTACTAGAAGCTCATATGTTGGTACTGGTCATAAGAGTTCTCTTGTTTTTAAGGTAGTACATTCTGATGTTTGGGGTCCATGTGCTACTAACACTATGAATGGATATAAGTATTTTGTCTCCTTTATTGATTGTGCATCTCGTGTCTCCTGGCTGTATTTAATGAAAAATAAGAGTGAAGTATTTGCTTGCTTTCGGGACTTCCATAAACATGTCTAGACTCAGTACAATGCAGTAGTGAAGGTACTGAGGTCTGACAATGGAACGGAGTACACCAACAGGGCACTTGCAGAGTACCTGTCAGCACACGGAATACAGCACCAGACCAGCTGTGCATACACTCCAGCACAAAATGGAGTAGCAGAAAGGAAGAACCGACACCTTCTAGAGACCGCAAGAAGTATGATGATCGACATGAATGTCCCACAAAATCTATGGGGATATGCAGTATTGACAACAGCTCAACTTATCAACAGGATGCCTTCAAAAGTCCTGGAATGGAAGTCCCCATGCGAAGTATTACAAGACAATAATAGTGGGATACTCCCACTAAAGGTATTCGGGTGTGTGCTTTGTGAAAGACAACAGACCATCAGTTGGGAAACTTGACCCCAGAGCAGTCAAGTGCATCTTCGTGGGCTACTCAGCGACTCAGAAGGGATATGTGTGGTGGAGTCCAGTAGAGAAGAAGAAGTTCGTTAGTATGGATGTCCACTTCCGAGAGCATGAGCCATATTACTCAGCGACTCAGGAGGGCACTTCGCACAACATGCCTAATACTACCAGTATAAGGCGAGAGGGGGAGATGGAGAACTTGGTGGTAACCGATCTAGAAGTATGGCATAGAGGCACGGTTGAGGAGAAACATGAAGGTGAAGCAGAACAGGGGGAGGAGATAAGAAGTATCAGGCCTACGGCTAAGGGGGAGTTACTTACCTACAGCAGGAGAGAGAAGCAAACTGTAGGTCCAGTACCTACAGTGCTAGTGCTAAGTCCCTTGCATGCGTCTGTCCCAACTCTTGAGACACCACCATCCTCCTCATCTACACCACCACCCTCCTCAGGTGATATCATTCCTCCTACTTCTCCCATACCACTACCTATACGGAGGACTACTCGCAGTAATGCGGGAAATCCTCCGGATAGATATGGTTGGGACCTTGCTAAGTTTGTTTCTTATGATCATATCTCTTCTTCTCATGGAGCATTTATAGCATCTTTGGATAGTATTACTGTACCTAACAATTGGCAGGTTGCCAAGAACGATCCAAAGTGGAAAGCGACAATGCATGAGGAGTTGGGAGCTCTTGAGAAGAACCACACTTGGGAGCTGGTGAGACTGCCAGAAGGAAAAAGAGCAGTCGGATGCAAATGAGTTTTTACTTTGAAACAGAACCCAGATGGACAGGTTGAGCGCTATAAAGATCGACTGGTGGCAAAAGGATACAGTCAGACGTACGACATCGACTATGACGAGACCTTTGCACCAGTGGCGAAGATGAGCACTGTCAGGACCTTGATCTCCTTGGCAGCCAATGGAGGGTGGAAGCTACACCAATTGGATGTGAAGAATGCATTTCTTCATGGAGATCTAGTGGAGGAGGTGTACATGGAGATACCACCAGGATTCGGCACCAAACAAACAGAAGGCAAGGTCTGCAGACTGAAGAAGTCCCTCTATGGACTGAAGCAGTCTCATCGAGCATGGTTTGACAGGTTCAGGAGAGCAATGATAGGGATGGGATATCAGCAGATCAATGCTGATCACACTGTCTTCTTCAGACGAAGTGGAGGCCACATCACCATGCTTGCGGTATATGTAGATGATATGATTATCACAGGCGATGATGAGCAGGAGATCGCCCAACTCAAAGGAAAGCTTGACAAGGAGTTCGAGGTGAAGGATCTTGGCCCTCTTCGATACTTCCTTGGGATTGAGATTGCTCGAGATAATGAGGGAATCGTTCTTTCTCAAAGGAAGTACGCACTGTACCTGCTTACGGAAACGGGGATGATGTGATGCAAACCAGCTACGACACCGATAGACCAGAAGTTCAAACTGGATGTTGAAGCTGGAGAACCAGTTGACCGGGATAGATATCAGAGATTGGTGGGCAAGTTGATCTACTTGAGCCACACTCGACCTGATATCAGCTTTGCGGTCAGTGTAGTGAGCCGTTACATGCATGACCCCCGGAAGGGTCATATGGACGCAGTATACCAGATTCTGAGGTACTTGAAGGGAGCCCCCGGGAAGGGACTAATCTTCAGAAGAAATACTCATGTAAGCATCGAGGGCTATTGTGATTCTGACTGGGCTAGCTGTGCTGACGACAGGAGATCCACATCGGACTACTGCATATTTGTAGGAGGCAACTTGGTCTCGTGGAGGAGTAGAAGCAGTCAGTGGTGGCCAGATCAACCGCTGAAGCAGAGTATAGAGCTATGGCCTTGGAAGTCACAGAACTATTGTGGTTGAAGAATATGCTGACGGAGCTAAAGCTGGACCAGGGAGCCAAGATGAAGCTATGGTGTGACAACCAGTCAGCTATTAGTATTGCCAACAATCCAATGGAGCATGACAGGACCAAGCATATCGAGATTGACAGATTCTTCATCAAAGAAAAGCTAAAGAAAGGAGTACTAGAACTGGGCTACGTTCCAACCAAAGATCAGGTAGCAGACGGACTGACAAAGGGGCTTAGTTCTATCAGCATGATGAGAGGATGTGACAAGATGGGTTTAGTGAATATCTTTCGCCCATCTTGAGGGGGAGTGTTGATATATGTGTTAAGTATTATTGGGCTTTAGTCCCACATTGCCTAGAATGATAGGAGAGGAGGCTAGCCTCTCCTATATATATGTAGTCTCTATTCCAATAATAATTACTTAAAAATCTCTACACATATCTACCTGCTATATACATTCTTAAGTACTCTCATCATGTGTTTTAACGCCTGAAGACACTGAACATGACGTTGACAGGATAGACATGGAAAGAACATAGGAAAGATGTCTAATGCAAGCTAACGATTTGCCACTCTTATTTTATCACATTTCTTGATTTAATTCACAAATATAGAACAGCTCGTTACTAAGATGATCCCAGATAAACAGTCCTAAATCCTTATAAGCTGAATTGCTGAACTGTTGCTGTATGATACCCTTCGAGAGTCGGGCCAATCCTTAGATAAACGCACAGGTATGGCCTTAAGAAAGTTTCTCTGTTTGTCACAACACTAAATTTAGCATATATCATTTAGGCGAAATCTCGATTAGCTCTCATACTCTTATCTGCATCATATATAGCGTTTAGAACTTTATAAGAGTAAATCAAAGTTGTTATGACAAAATATATGTGATGCAGAAATCAAGGCTATGGTAATGAGTAGTATAACAAGCTCAGCATCTGTATCATTTCTGTCCCCCATGGCTACTTGCCCAATTTCAGTGAAGACTTTCTTACTTACTCAACTTGAGAAGGCGACGGATGGGTTCAGCTCTAGAAAATTATTGGGTGAAGGAGGATCTAGCCGTGTCTACCATGGGATAATGGAAGATGGCTGTGAGGTTGCTGTTAAGTTGCTTAAAAGATTGGACCAGGACAGAGACCGTGAATGCGAGTTCATTGCAGAAGTAGAGATGCTTAGCCGTTTGCATCATCGTAATCTTGTCAAGCTGATTGGTATATGTATAGAAGGACACAGGCGCTGCCTGGTTTATGAGCTTATTCGCAATGGAAGCGTCGAGTCCCATCTTCATGGTATTTGTTTGATTTACATTACTTTTTTGCACTCACATATTTCTAAAATTTTATGATATTTGCCATCATCCAACAATTTCTACTGACTTGATTTTTAGCAATCAGTAATCTTTCTGGACTGATCTTGTTTAAATATATGCGTAAGTGCTCTTTGGTTGCCTCTTATCTATTTGGATACTGGCAGCATCATAGCAGTTTTACGTTAAAAGCTGTAAATATATGGCATATTTTAGCTATATGTTATTCTGAAATCTGTTAGCTATATATCAAATACGGCTTTGTAAGTTGGTTTGATATTGCAGCTTCCAAGTTGTGTGAAACAGTCATGGACACTCCAAATCAGTGCCGCCACCATGTTTTCCTGTCGGACATAATAAAAGAGAACAGGACATTGCCAAAATTGGTGCCGATTCACAGCGTTCATGTCATGTTGTCCTGTATTTTTTGTGTTCCTGCAACATAGCCGCTGGCTCATTATTATTCATTCACCATGTGATCAGGAAAATGAGAATATCGCTGATTCATGGTACTTACGCCAAGTGCACTAAAAATGCAAAACATTGATTTCTGCGTCAATATTATTAATTGACCAGCTGATCAGGAGAATGATAATATCTAGCACTGATTCAAGAAACTTACTAAAGCTGATAACCGCACCCAAAATCCAAAAAATATCGTGAGGGTAAACGGTTAAGTGTTATGTTTTTTAACACTCATCCCTGCACAAGTACCCTTTTTGGGTGCGGAAACCTGTATCTGTGTGATCTGAAACTCCTATGGGTATCATTTTTTGGCTCCACGCCTTCATTTGTTTGTCACAGTATTTATTTTTTACGTATGTTAATCAGGCTCACAGTTTCATCCTGGGTGTTTTTGGATACCCATATAGAAGTCCCAATGGCTCCACCAAATTTCCAAAGTTATAATGAGGGCTAACATATACGCAAAATATATATATATATATATATATATATATATATATATATATATATATATATATATATATATATATATATATATATATATATATATATTTTTTGGGAATAAGGGTGAATTTATTCCTCGCATATAGCGGAAAAGGTATTAGAGTACAACATCACAACTTTCCATGCCCTAATAAACTATTATGGGGCCATTACAGATACATCGAATTCTATATTATGTAGAGTTCCAATAGGGGGGTAGTCAAGCCCTCAAAGATACGTCTGTTCCGCTCCTTCCAGATGTGCCAAACAGACGCAGCAAGACGGACTCTGGCTCTTCTAGCCCACCTGGGATCCCGTCCTCTGTGATCTCGGATCCAGCTGAGGATGCTCCGAATGTCTCGGTCCATCCCCACTCCTCCTCTCAGCTGTGCACATTGCTCAGTCCAAATGTGCCAGGTCACCGGGCAACCAAAGAAGAGATGCCCCATGGATTCATCTGCATCAGTATATAGCACACATTTGGCATCCGGGATCTGCATCCCAAACCGGAGGAGTCTGTCTCTCGTCATCAATCTACCCCGGAGGAGGCGATAAGCACATAGTTGCATTTTCCGTGCAACTCCCTTGCCCCAAATGAAGTCCACCTCCTCAGCCTGGTCGTGGTGGGTCCGAACCAAATCATAGCAGCTACGAAAGCAGAATAGACCTGAACCTCCTCCCGTACCTGGGCTGGCCCAGCTCCATGAATCCTCCGTCTGGTTAGCGTCTATGGGAATGAGGTGAATCTCGGCTGCAAGCTGGCCAGTAAAAGGGTATCCCTCTGGCCTCCAAACTCCGTCCCTAATGATTCGGCTGCATGTGAGCCCCCTTCTCGCTTTCCTGTCCAGCTGTCCTCCCAATATCTCGAGCAGGGATCTGGAACCCAACCAAGGGTCAAGCCAAAGGTCGGTAGTCGTCCCATCCTTCATGCGCCTGCAGATAGCTGTCTGGAGTACCGGTCTACATCTCAGGATGGCCTTGAATGTGACCGAGAAATTGTTGTCTATCCTGCAGGTCCAGAAGTTGGTCCTCCGTAAGTATCTGCTAGTCATCCAGTCCGCCCAGAGCGACCCCTCCTTGATGAATTTCCAGGCCATCTTCACACAAGCTGCCTTCCGAACCGCATGAAGAGGCCTCAACCCAACTCCTCCTTCCTCCCGAGGCCGACATAACTGATCCCAAGATATCGCATGTATCCCTCCCCTCCAGATGAAGTTAGCGCAAATAGCCTCCACCTTCCGAATAGTAGATGTAGGGATCTGGATCGACTGGAGCCAGAACATAGTGATGCCCGCAATGACCGACCGCACCAACTCAATCCGTCCCCCAAATGAAAGCCCCGCCGCTTGCCAGCCCTCCACTCTCTTCTGAGCAAAGTCCACCAAGCTATGACAATCCTGCTCTCGGGCATAGTTGACCGTAAGCGGGACCCCCAGGTATTTCACTGGAAGCTCGCCTCTGTCCACACCTAAGGCGAAGGCTCTCTCCTCCTGAAGTGTACACCGGGAGCTGAAGTAGACTCTGCTCTTCTCCCGGTTTAACTGGAGCCCTGATAGCCGTCCGAACTCCTCCATAATGTCAGAGAGCGCTCTCATTCCCCTCATGGAAGGCTGGAGTAGCACCAATAAATCATCAGCATAAATCAAATGAGATACAACAGGACTCACCAACCGGAAGAGGGGAACAATCCTCCCGTTATGCACTGCTATATCCATCATACTCGTGAAGTACTCCATCACCAAAGTAAAGAGATACGGGGAGAGGGGGTCACCCTGCCTCAACCCCCTGTTGCTACTAAAATAACCATGTGGCGTGCCCTGGATGAGGACAGAGAAGGTAGGGGAGCAGATGCACTCCCTCACCCTCGCAACCCATCTCTCGTCAAACCCCATGGCAAGCATCAAGTGGCACAGGAAGTCCCGATTGACCGTGTCATACGCTTTCCGAAGGTCAAGCTTCACACAAGCCTTCATCCCCCCCGGTTTGCTGAACTCCCGCACCATCTCGTGAGCAAGCAGACTGTGCTCCGCTATCGACCGACCCTTGATGAACGCTGCTTGGTTCTGGGACACTAGACCCTGCATAATCCCCTCCATACGCCTGCACATAAGATGAGTGATAATCTTGTAAAGGAAATTACAGCAAGCTATGGGTCTAAAGTCTGCAAGTGAGGTCGCTCCTTCCTTCTTAGGAACCAGAGTCAGGAACGTATGGTTCATCTCCTTCAGCAGCCGGCCCTCAACAAAGAACTCCTGGACAGCTGCCAGAACAGGTGCCTTAAGCACACCCCAGTGCCGCTTAAAGAATCCCGCAGAGAAGCCATCAGGTCCAGGAGCTTTGTTGGGATTAGCCTTCTTCACAATATCTTCCACCTCCTCCATCCTCACCGGTGCCAAAAGTAGACTGTTCCCATGTCGGGACACCAGTCTCTTCGTAACCAGGGCCGGGAACATGCTGGAGTAGTCCGTCTGCTGATATAAGTCAGTGTAGAATCTGACGGCCTCCTCCTGGATCTCCACCGGGTCTCCAACAAGACGTCCCTCAGCATTCAGAAGTCTGGGGATGCTGTTCCGATGCTGACGGGTGCGGATCACATCATAAAAGAATTTGGTGCAGCGGTCTCCATCTTTGAGCCAGGTGCATTTTGCCCTCTGCGCCGCACTGATCTCCTCCTGAAGTCTCATGATGCTAACCTCCTCAATCAGGGTCTTCTCCTTAGCCGCCAGTTCCCCATTCATAATGTCAGATTGGAGGGCCACCTGAGTGACCCGCAGCTCTTCTTCCTTCTCAGCCAGGGTAGTCTGCGGTCTCGTCTTCACCCACCCCCTGATAGCCCTCTTGAGTTGTTTGAGCTTGTGAACTATGCGAAATTGGGCCGTGCCATCCCGAAAGTGCTGCGTCTCTCTCATAACTACCTCCTCATAACCTGGTGAAAGGTACCAGCTGTTGTTGTACCGGAACGGCCTCGCCCGCAGAGCGGGTCTCTCACATAGGCCTACCCGGATAGGAGAATGATCGCTAGTACCCGCTGCCAGACCTTCCGCCACCGAGTTCGGGAAACACCTGAACCACTCGCTGTTGCCCAAGGCCCGATCCAGCTGACAAGCAATACGATTCTGAGTAGCCTTGTTGTGCCAGGTCCAAATATGTCCAGTTCGCTCCAGCCCCCGCATGCCAGACATAAGAAGGCACCTCTGGAAGTCATATAAAATCGGATCCGGTACAGGCCGGCCCCCAACCTTCTCCTGACGAAGCAACATAGCATTGAAGTCCCCCATGATGAGTAGGGAAAGATGCATGTTGTCCGCCATCCGACCCATAAGCACTATATCCTCCCACAGAGCCTCCCGGAGTCTCCGGTCGTTGTGCCCATAAACAGCACCCAGGATGAATCTGAATCCACCTTTATTCTCAAAAGTAACACCGATTGGTTGCTCAGACTTGTGAATCTGGACCCCCACCCAACCACCTGTGTTCCACCTAACCCAGATCCTTGCCATACCGCAAAGATCTAAGTTATGGATGTGATCCCAGGTTGCCGGAGTCCGACGAGAGAGCATAGCGGCCCCTCGAATCTTCGTCTCCAGCAGAATAGCAATATCACATGCCTCTCTCCTTAGCACCCCTCTGATCTCCCTCCATCGGCCAATGGAACACCCCCCCTAATGTTCCATGTTAGGACCGACATCTAAATAAAAGATGTTGGGTCCTCCTGTAACTCCTCTGGATCGACACTCGAGGGAAGTGTCTCATCCGTCTGCTCCAGAACTGCATCTACCATTGAGGAAGGGGCAAGATGAGCCTGAATCCGGCTAAGAGTAAGTGTCCAGTCGGGATTGGGCTCGGTCTGATCATCCATCTCCCTCATCTGAGGAATATCCTCCAGAGTGGCAGGGGCGTGTCTCTTCCTGCTGGTGTAAACCATAAGTGCCGTGGAGGCCTCCGCCCCCCTCTGACTACTCTCCGCCGCACTCATCCCCCTGGTCATCATAGTCCTCCGAGGCCTGAACGGGACCAGCGCACCCTGCATGCTCTCCTGTCTCGATGTCAAACCTGTCTCCAGTCTCCTATCAATCTCCATAACTGTGTCTTCCTCCATGTGTCTCTCTGGCGCCGTCTCCTCAGGCGAGTGACTAGGGGCCGCCTCCCTCTCTGGTGCCTCCGTCTGAACCGTCTCCGGCCGGGATGCCTCTGTCTGGCCCGCCTGTGGCCTGGCGGACTCTTTCCCCTTATAGTTGCACGCACTGGTAATGTGTCCAAAGCACTCGCAATTCGAACACATGGGTGGGACCCAATCATACTCCACAGCCTGCGTCAGAACCTCTCCAGATGGAACCTGATACTCGAGCATGCTCGGGAGCTCCGAACCTGCCTTGATCTCCACAAAGACTCTGGCGTACATTATTCTAGTTCGGAAAGTAGTGGCCTCATCTGCCTTGATCGGCTTCCCCACGAGGCTGGCGAGTCTCATGAGAAGCGGGATGCTCCAATATTGGACAGGGAATTCAGGGAACCGGATCCAGACGGGGATGGCATTCAACACTTCCTTCTCACACCTCAGCTCCGGTGTCCATTCTTTCAGAATAATGAGTCTCCCATCGAACGACCATGGCCCTCCCTGAACAATCCTGGTCACATCCTCTGCCAGTCCAAACTTGACATAGTAGAATCCATTCTCCCGGGAGAAGAATTTCATGCTGCCCTTAGGCCTCCAGACTCTCTCCGCATAACCCCTGATTTGTCCAAAGAACGGCTTATTCCCTAACACATATAGCACTAAGGTGTTCTTCCAGAAATCGGCGACCTTTGCTATTTCCTCTGCGGGGAAGTAAGCCCTGTGTCCTCCACCAACCGCCATCGGGGTAACATATTCCATAGACATCGGACTCTGCGACTCCACTGGGGTGCAGACCTCCTTCCAAGACCTAGGCCTCTGCACCGCAGAGGGGGTCCTGGTTGGAGGAGTCGCAGTAGCCGGGGCTTGTCTACCAGCATCAACTATAACACCCTTTCCCTTCTCTGCCGCCGTCGCCTTTGGCCGCCACCCAGACACTGTGCGTACCATATTCCCCCCTCGGCGATGCGGATCAGCAGTACCTCTTAGGGGTCGGCTCCCAGAAGTCCCTTGGTTCTGAACCCCCCGTCGTCCTCCGGCCCGACGTCTCACCACCGTCTGCCAGCCTGCCTCTCCAGTCCCGTCCGCCCCCATAGTAGACCCCGACCCGAATTCGAAAGTCGGTGCCGGACCTGTACTCACTCCGATAAATCCAACCGACCCCCTCCCACCGTGGAGCGCCCCCCCGCCGCCGCCCGACCCCCCCCTCCGCCTGGGGGGGTCTCCCTGCTGCCGCCGCCACTAGGGCGGGCCGCCCCCTCCCTGCCGGTGTCGCCCGACCCCCCCCTCCGCCTGGGGGGGTCTCCCCGCAGCCGCCGCCTCCTGGGAGGTCCGCCCCCTCCCCGCTGGGTTCGCCCGACCCCCCTCCTCCGCCTTTGCCTCCGCCACCGCCTGGGGGGGGGTGGCACCCCCCCTTCTAGGGTCGCCAGACCCCCCTCCACCGCCTGGGGGGGTCGCCCCCCCTCCGCCGCCCTTCGTCAGGAGCTGCCCGCCCCCCCCCCCCCCCCCCCCCCCCCCCCCCCCCCCCTTCCCACCTTTCCGCCGGCCATCAAGGGGGGCGGGGGGGAGGAGCCGTCGCCGCCGTCGCGAGCAGGTACTTGGATGCCCTAGCAGAGCTAGGGTCGGGATCTCGATCGGGAGCCATTAGTTATATCTTACGGCCCCGGATATATATATATATATATATATATATATATATATATATATATATATATATATTTCTTGCACATAGTTATCTATTTCTTAATTCATATGACCCTTACACTTTGTTTTTGTGAAGTTTCTTAATATGGTTTATATGTTTGCTTTTGTTGTTTTTCTCATTGTTGACTAGAGCATTCATTTTTTGCTTTGTCTTTCTGTTGCAAACATAACCTACTTCTTTATTCATCTCCTAAATATATGACAGCATTACTTCAAAAAATAAAAGAACTAAAAGAAAACACTTTTCTCCTTAGAAAGAATAGTACATTATATTCCCAAATGCTAAACATTTGAGAATCCTGGTATTCCATCAGGTGCGGACAAGAGTAAAGGCCCACTTGACTGGGATGCCCGAATGAAGATTGCCCTTGGTGCGGCAAGAGCCATGGCATACCTACACGAGGATTCTAATCCTCGTGTCATACATCGAGATTTTAAGGCAAGTAATGTGTTACTAGAGGAAGATTTCACTCCAAAGGTTTCAGACTTTGGTTTGGCAAAAGAAGCATCAGAAGGAAATCATCATCTTTCAACTAGGGTCATGGGAACCTTTGGGTAAGTTACTTTCCAACTCTATTTACTGCATTTTCTAATTTTAACACGAAATACTTGGGGCTTAGGATGTCAATTTAGCACATGTGTACTCACTGTTCTAAAAATCGGCCTACTGGTGCCCGGTTCCCGCCTAGGTGCCCACCTACTGTCCCCGACACCTGATTATCACGTTTTTGGATTTTATGGACAATTGCCACAAGTTTCAGCAGTTTTTTTTACAAACCGCCTAGAACTAGGCAGCCGCCTAGGTGGCTAGGTGCTAGGCGTCCGGTGCCTGCCCGACTAGCGCCTAGCGACTTTTACAACCTTAGGCGTACTTAAGATTTTATATGGAAGTGCTTGCGAGATTCATTTTCTTGTCATTACAGTTTCTAGCAGGCTGCTTCGTTTATTTGATAGTTCTTTATATTCTTCTTCTTTCTATACTTGTGTATTTCATTTTCATTGCTTTACATTATTCCACTTGATATTTACTTGTGATAGTTTCTTTTATAGACTTTCATAAATTCTCTTGGGTTGGGGGTGGGAGTTTGTTAGGCCATTGGCATTTATGGAAATGATTTAAAAGTTGTTAGTGGAAAGATTGAAATTTGGATTTGGAAAATCTTACAAACTATTGATTTTAACCATAAAATGACATTTTCTAGAATTCTTAAACTCATCCCATCCATCTTGATTCTAAAATCTACCTAAAAACTTTTAGTTTAACCATAAATGATATAATGTAAGAAATAGATATATGGTTATTAATTGGACTCTAGATCCGGACCCAAGAGGCCGAGACAATGCTGCTTGGGTCCGACATTGAATGGGTAGGGGTCGGGCTCTCAAAAGTAGAACTGGTCCCCAAAATTTGTTGGCTACATGCCAAGTTATACACTTCTATCGAAATTTTATAGTGTATCTATATTATAGATTACAATTTATTAGTAGGATTGTCAGCGAGTCGGATTCATGCAAAAAGCCCCCAACCGAAAAGTTCAGCTTCAAAATTTGTACACCAATCCGACCTGATTTTCATTCGGGTTTTGTAGCATCGAACCTGATTTTTTAATTAAAAATTGGGTTGGTTTGCAGGTTATATATATATTTAATGAACCTGATTTTTTGGATAAAAAATTGGGTTTTGTAGCATCAGAATGTTGATTTGCTAATTTTGGTAGCCTCTTTTTAGCTGTTTTTACTGCTCATTATTTCAACAATAGTTCACACTGCATGTTAGCGAATTATTCTGCACGGGTTTGTAATTAGTTTCTGGTTTAGTCTAGGGGACTTGTTCGAAATTCTACGACACTTTGTGCTGGGGCAGACCTTTCTTGTGAGAACGAGGGCTAATCCAATCCGGGGTCTCTCTTAAACCAGCCAACTCTCCAGGGAAGACGACTAGCTAGATGGTCCGAGTCAGAATTTGAACTTGTTGACACATAGAGCCATCAAAAGACAAGGGCTGTGGCTAGGACATAGGACTTATCACGATGCCAACAGACCATTGACTCCTCTTTGTTTTCGATCGGAAGGATTAGGAAAAAATGGGATTATGAGTAGGGGTATCAAAAAATCAGAAGCAGAAATTTTTATACCCACAACCTAGGTGCCTAGTTGGGCTTAACCAAGGACTAGATGGCATTTAATATTTACAAAGTGTATAAAAAAACATAAATATTATACTGTTGGAAATTTAAAAATGAGAATATAAACCTTAATCAAGAACTTATAGGGACAACTTAAGCAATACAAACAAATTGAACATCCTAAAAAGCATAGTTTGCAATATCGGCCGATATCGATCCGATATAGCCGATATTGATACGGTTTGGCATGTTCTGATCCGATAGTGACTGATACCGATATTGGGGGTCACTTTCCCACTCAATTCAACCAAAAAAAAAAAAGATCGAAAAGACTAATCAACAATGATGTAAAAGCATACTAAGGGCGTAAAAGCATATAAATGAAGAAAACTTATTTATTATAGGTAAACCAATCAACAAGGGTGAGTATTTTCATTCAATTCCAAATTATTATGAAACAACATAGAAAATACTTAAAATTATGCTAAATGTGTAAAATATTTTTTTCTCTAAATTTTTAATAATTTGTTAATAATTATTTACTTTCCGATACCAAAAAAAAATCCAATACTCTCATCTAAAACCGCAGATACTGGCTATCCCGATACTCATAGGAAGGGTACGACATGATACCGAAAATGGGATCCTTGCTAAAAAGTAGAAATAGTATGTAACTTAACAAATGAACAAATATTAGTCTCTGGTCATTCACTTACCTTTAAAAAGTGTTGGCACTTAAACACAGAAGCCAATCATTTTTCCTTACTGAGGTCTATATGGACTATAGTGGGGCTTAGGCAGGCACCTTGTACAAAAAATGTGGGGTATGGTCGAGGCAATTTTTGCTTGGGCTATGGGTTGCTTTGAGTCCTGGGTCCAATGACAGCATATTTCTACTAATTTTGCATCATGCTCCTAGTTATGGATCTATGGTAATGGTAGCTATTATCCGTGTCGAATTGGAACCAGCCTTTCTTGTACGGCTCTCAAAGTTGAGCACGGCGCTCTTCCCATGTTGGTCATTTCAATAGCTATAATGATGTGTAGCTGTTATCTTGATGGGAAATGAGTTGTTTTGCATTATGAAATGTTGTACTTTTCTTATCTGATGGTGTTTAAGGAGACAAGTGTTCAGAGTTTTGAACAGTGAATTCAAAAGGCACCAATTATAATGGTATTACATCTAATAATGAATCTTAACTTAGTAAGTAATGAAAATTGCTCAGGAAAGTGGTGATTATAACATAAGATGATTGCATCAATTCTATCATCTTACCTTGGTGACAAGTTCAAACTTCCGAAGGAAAGCTTTCAAGATCATCAACAAATGCATATGATTTGATGATGCAAAATATCACACTGTTCTATACTTCATGAATCCGTCAAGTCCCATGTCAAATCTTCATGCCATTGCTAACTTGTTCCTTGCATGTAACTTACATGAATTATTAGCCTTTTATGGCCATTTTTCATTTAGTAAACATTATTCACATAACTTATCCTACTATAATTATATATGAATCCAATTTTTACAGGTATGTTGCTCCTGAGTATGCAATGACCGGGCACCTTCTAATCAAGAGTGATGTCTACAGCTACGGAGTCGTGCTTTTAGAGCTCTTATCTGGTCGTAAGCCCGTGTATGTCTCAAACTTTCAGGATCCAGAGAACCTTGTAACCTGGGCTCGCCCTCTGCTTGGGAGTAGGGAAGGTCTCGAGCAATTGCTGGATCCCTCCTTGCAAGGAAAATGTGAATTTGATAACATGTCTAGAGTGGCAGCTGTAGCTTCGATGTGTGTCCAGTCCGAGCCCTCGCAGAGGCCGTTCATGGGAGAAGTCGTGCAGGCACTAAAGCTGATATGCAGCAGCAAAGAAGATGCGTGTGAAGATTCTTACAGTAAGGAGGAGTCTTCATTCGGTCCAGATTATGAGTACAGGGGGGATTTTGGCGCTGAGAGCAGTTGGTGGAGTGGGGCTTCCCCTCCGCTGGCATTTGATCCTTATGGTCATACCTTTCCTTTCGTGACTATGGAATATGGCTCGGCTTCCATGGAAGAAATACAGAGGCCTCATTCCGTCTCTGGTTTGGTAGGGAGGCCTGAATCCTTGGCTAGGCGCAATAGTTCGGGTCCTTTGAGAACCAAAAGACAGCGGCAGGCATTTTATAGATTGAGAGGGAGCGTGAGCGAGCATGGACATCCGTTGCGGCATTCCAATATATAGATGGATATTAGGATTTATAATTTAATGCGAGGATAATCTGATTTTTCCCCTACCCCCCATATAGTTTTCGTTTCCTTTCAAATGTACAGTCTGTAACATGTTCTGTGTCTTCTGATGTGGGTTTCTTCCCATGCTATGGTTGAAGGAATTGGGTGGGATGGCCCTTGGCTGATGATTCATTTCTCATGCAATCTGATATGTAAAATTTGAAGGATTTCATATTTAAACTGCTTCTTGCAGTTTATTTTTGTCCAGCTCCAATATAATTAAAGTAGTCCAATTTTTGACATTCTGTTTTAATTGTAATGGATATTTTGCTGAATCTTAGTGTAAAATGTATCTTCATCCCTCTTTTGTGAACTGAGACTCCTTGAACTGGGAATGAAACCTTGGAACTATTGTATAAACGTGTTGCCTTACTTTCTTATTGCTGGTGTTATGATGAGCTCTTTTTGATACTTCAATTAAAATAAATACACTGAAGCTCCCAATGTTTCAGGGACTACATCTTTTCCGAAAATAATTACATTGACACCCTCTTCTAAGTATGCTTTGTAATTTTTATAACACATATCAGTGTTAAAAGTTTCTAAATAATATAAATTATAATGGTGGTCCAGTTTCAAAGTAGGGGTAGTTTTGTAATAAGTGTAAAACATAGGGATAGGTAATGTAAATTGTCCTCAATTCCATGTTGCTTGTCTGAGTTACCATCGTCCATTCACATGTTATAAACTTGTAATATTAATGTGGAATATTTTTAGTTTTTTTTTTTTATTGGATTTGATATGTACGATGGTGACCCCTCTATATTTCTCAATTCATCTTGGCATTTGATTTGGTTAGATAATGTGTGGACAAAGAACAAGGAACGGTTCTTTAGTAAGGTACACAATGTGCCGACAACTATTAAATATTACTCCACAAGATCTACTTTCGTTCATGATTTGAGGGATTCTGTGCTCTATTGAAGACATTCATCAAGCCAAAGAACATTTAGATAAAAGTGAGGATTTAGAAAATCACATATTAACCATACAAAAGGAAATTCAACAACTAAAAGAAAGATTCTTTGGGGCCATTGGTTGTTTTAACTTAGGAATGTGGGAAGGGTGTGGTGTTAATTAGCAGTATTTTGGTAATAAGTTAGAAGCTAATAGTTGTTGCCAACATCACTCTCTTCAAAGCAAGCTATCTCAATTTAATCTGGAGGCACAAAAATTCTAAAACTGTAACGACGAAGGTTGAAGGTTAACCTTTTATATTATACCTGTTAGTGAAAATTTTAAAGTTCTTGCAAAGTAGTCACGAAGCATTAGTACTAAAACAGGATTGATGATAGAGATATTAGCTTCCTAGAGTGGTCAGAACTACCATTACTCAATACGAGATTCAACATTCTATGAACCAGCTAGTTCATATTGCACTGACTTAGCAATCGAAATTATAGAATGCTCTGTTGTATCACCTCCCTTCACAGCATGGGGACTGGCATACCTTGAAGTCGACTGATTGTGGCACGAGGCATTGGCGCACAAGGCTGGCTGCTATTATGGATTTTTTTCCCCTTTTTTTGTTGTGTTTACAAAATACAGTTTTCTGTTCTTATGCGCATAGTATCACGTCCCAGTCCCAATATACATAGGATCAGGATTCGTAAACATGCCAGCTACGTATCAAGCGGACTCTAGCCAAACTCGAATACGTATAAGCTGTCAATTTGTAGGATAAATCTAACCATAAATCACTAGCACTATCGTATCACTATATCTAAATCCACATGGAGTATGAATAGCAAGAATAAAAAATATGTTCATGGTTTGCAGCCACCAACATATATGTTCGAATAAACTCGTAAGAACGAAATAAGTTTATCAAAAGTAGGCAATATAACATATAATGCCAGGAATAAAAATATGGAAGAATATAAACGATACCAGAAGCGATACCTGAATCTTGGAGACACAATCGACAAATATCCATTTATCTACAATAGCAGCTCATAAAATACTTGGAGAGATCACCAGGTCCTCAGAAGAGACGTAGCAAGACACATAATATACATGCCAAGTATCTCAAAATATAGCATTTGAATAAACAAGTGATAAAACATGAAATATAGACTAGGGCATAAACTATACGACAGTCATACACAAGTGAGAACAACTAACTACATATGAACTGTAATATACGACGGAATACCAATACCGTAGCTCACAAGTAAACCACGGCTGAGAAAACTCACCCGACATTGGAGGCCACATGGTGATCAAATAATCCGACCTTAGAGGCCACATGGTTACAATGAAGATAACCCCACCTTAGAGGACACAGGGTTCCAAAGGCAGATAACCCTACCTTAGAGGTCACATGGTCACAAATAATGATATAGGGAAAGGAAATAGTCCATGTATTTATAATCGTTCTCGCATTTCTACCACTCACGTGGGTACAACAATCTATCACTATCCAAATCAAATACATGATCCATGACAAGAAGAACAGAAACAACTACTAAGACTAGAATCATGTGAATCTATGATAACAAAAATAAATCATAAAATAAGCATACAATTTAAACATGCTATATAAATTGAAAAAATCTTGGCAAAGTATACTTGCCTGGCCCTGTAATATGTAGCTTAAGAGATGGTACCATGTCTAAGCTCCGACAACCTATTTATGAATTGTCAATGACAATATGTGAATGAACCAATGAATATTCTATCAATCGAATTTTCATATGAATCTATATCTATGTTATCCTTAGTCTATTGGTGATATAACTATAGTCATATCCATGTTTTTATGAATACTCATAAAAACCTATGTCATATATTATGTCCTCTACTTGTAACTAATACTGCACCTATTAGACTTATTTACTAAATTCTGGGGTTAAAGTATGTCGTAGGCCTTCATGTATGCTTTTCGAAACTTCAAGCGAATCACATTTCGTGTCCGAAAGCTTCCGAAATCACAAAAATATTAAAACACATTCATTTTTGGAACACCTGATGCTCAAATAATTTTACAAAAAGTTCTAGATTAAATTTGGTTATTAATTTATATATTTGAAATGCTAACTTCGAGACGTTTCCGTTAAAAAAAAGGAATTAATCGGAGTACTGAGTTGGGAGTCATGGCGTTCCTAAGTTGCTATGGCTGTAAAAAAAAGAGGCTGAATACTATGACGAATTTGGACCATTTTTGGATAAAAAGAACACATGTATGCTTTTAGTTTATATAAAACCTAACATTAACCATTACTTATTGTTAAGTGTTATATTAGAGTTATTAGTTAATGGGCTTTAGTCCCACATTGCTTAGAATAATAGAAGAGGGGGGTAGCCTCTCTTATACATATGTAGTCTCTCATCAATAATAAATTATTCTATTATTTTCAACTCTACATGGTATCAGAGCCAAAACCCTAGCCGTCACCCACCATCCTCTCTCTCTCCACAAAACCCTAAACCCTAGCCGCCAAACTCCTTCCCTGCCGCTGCCCTACCTGCTGCTGCCTTCCCCCCCTCTCGACGTCAGCAACCCCTCTGCCGACTTGCTGCCCCGCTATCAGCCCCCCTCTGCCGACCTGCTGCCCCACTGTCAGCCCCCCTGCCGACCCTGCTAGGGGTGAGCATTCGGTTTATTCGGTTTAAACTGAACCGAATAACCCAAAACCGAATTGGACCAAAATTGAATAAGCAAAACCGAAACCGAACCAAATTGGCCCAAAACCGAATCAAACCGAACCGAATTAAATCGGTTCGATTTTCGGTTTATTCATATTTTTTGAGCTTTTTTTGTTAATATATATAGTAACTAAATATACATAGACATATTTAGTATATACCTATATATATTTAGTATATTTTTTTATATATATTAATACTTATATATGTAGTACACACACACACACACACATATATATAATTTAATTAATTAAATTTTCTTATTCGGTTTTCGGTTTTGGACCGAAACCGAAATCCAAAACCGAAACCGAAACCGAATAAGAAATTTTAGTATTTTCAAAACCGAAACCGAACCGAATTTTTTAAAATCGAACCGAACCTCTTATTCGGTTCGGTTCGATTTTCGGTCCAAAATCGAATAATGCTCACCCCTAGACCCTGCTGCCCCCCATGGCTCAAAACCCTAACCCTAACCCTTTTCTCCTTACACCAGCCGCCACCCAATCCCTCCAAACCCTAATTTAGTGTCAAAAAAATGTTGTTGGGATTCTCAGAGGGTAAACATATGGTTGTTTGCTGGAATCTCTGACCCTCAATGATTATTTCAAAAATTTAACAAAGAGCACACATATGATTTGTTGTGCATGAATCGTTGTTTTTTTCTTGATCTTCACACCAGAATCTAATAGAGGTTAACATGGGTTATCTCTCTGTCCTGGCTTGTGATTCACACTCTTTGATTCCTATGCGCATGTGCCGGTTCTGTCTCCATTTTTAGCGCATTGGCAGAGTTGCTGTGTTTATCAAGTTGGAAAGAACAAATCGACAGTTGAATCAAGAACTATGACAGATGGTAGACTCTACGGAGAATAACAGTACCACAGATACTAGTGTCAGCAATACACTAGCGGGCACTAGCACGACAACTTCCTCCATTCGACTTGTCGATCGATGGTTAGAAGGGCCAGAGGGCTACTCGACATAGAGAAAGAAGGTCGAAAAGACACTTCAAGGAATGCGGTTGTCCAAACATCTGACTGACAACCCTCTAGCAGAAGATGATCCCATCTTTGAGCAATGGGAGACAGATGACAGTCGACTGTTTACATAGTTGATAAATTTCATGGAACCATCGGTGGAAGACATGGTTCAAAATACGGACTCCGTGAAGGAGTTATGGGAGGTACTGGCAGCGGTGTTTGATGGTAAACGTAATTTGTCTTGTATCTACGACTCGGTCGTATACCGAGCAAATCAAGGAGATAAAACTCATAAAGACCATTTTCGGGCCTTTAAGGCTATGACGGATGAGATCGATCGTATATTACCTCTTACGTCGGATATTAATAAAGCAAGGGCTCAATGTGAGCATCTTCATGTCATGGCTTATCTTGCCTCTCTCCGTCCTTATGCGGACTCTGCTCGCTCTCAGATTATTGCTGGATCTGATGTACCATCCCTGTTGGAAGCACACTATCGTGTCCTTCGGACAGCAAAAGTAGTTGAGACCACTCCGGGTAATACTCCTGCTGATCGCTCTGCTCTTGGTGTAGCTCGTATAGGATTCCGTGGTGGTCGTGGTGGCCGACGTGGTAGCAGAAATGCTGGTCGAGATGGAGGACGTGGCAATGGAGGTCGTGATAGAGGAAGACCGCGCACTTGCTTTAACTGTGGTCAACTTGGCTATTTCTATTGGCAATGCACTAAATCACCTGCTGCTAATATCATGACTGATGCTCCTGATGATGGTGTCCGATCTATTCAGATGACTTCGGACTCATATACAGAGTTCTTTGATTTCTAGGCTCAACGTCATGGTGAAGCTTCTACGTCTGGATCTACAGCCGAATACTCAGTCGCGTGTATAGTAAAACCCAAGCAGTAGGTAATTGACTCTGGTACGTCCTCTCACATGATTGGTGATGCAGGTATGTTACATGATTATGTACCTGTACATCATATTTCTGGCATTACTAGTGCCAATGGAGGTTCCCTGACAGTCCGAGGCCGTGGAAGTGCCAGTCTTTCTTTCGGACTGTCACTCAATTCTGTATTACTTACACCTGGAAACCCGTTCAGTTTAATTTCTATTAGTCAAATTACTCGTGAACTGTATTGCTCGGTAACCTTTTTCCTAATGATTGTATTTTTCAGGACCTGAAAACTGGGAAGACTATTGGTTGTAGAAGCATAGAATTTCAGGGCGCATTTATGTGCCAGAATTCCTATGCGCTCAAATACTACTCAGAACATGTGCCAGGGAGCTCAAACGAAGTACTTGGCACAACAAGACAGCAAAAGTATAGACAATCAAAAGAAGATTTTTATTTCATATAAAAGTCTATTACATGTCTAAAGGAAAGGCTTTACATAGGAAAATTTTTACAAAAAGAAACATCCTAAGACTACAGCCATGTACAGCAAACTGCCATGCGCCCCCCACCAGGCGCATCATCAGGCAGACACATCACTTCAGCATCTCAGTCAGGCGTGTCTCTTCAGCGTCTCAGTCAGGCACAGCCTTCAGCGTTTCAGTCAGGCGCATCTCTTCAGCGTCTCAGCTACGCGCATCATGAAGTCTCAGCATATGCACCTTACTTCGACCCGATCAAATGTTTCGACTAATGAAGCATTTATTGAGCAGAACTGGGTGGGCGATCAACCCCACCCTAGCGGGGGGAATAGCTCTCCTCCGAGGCTAAAGGAGCAGCTTTCAACACAACCAGAATGGACAACACCCATTCTTGCAGGAGGAAGAGCTCTCCAAAGCCCAAGGAAGATGAGAGCACCACAATTCCGATCTGTGGCTCTTCCAGCATAACAGAGACAGGGCTCGAGCATCCGCATCTTTGGATGCAACAGGCACCTTCCGCCTGCCTCAGAAGCCCTCGACCCCGACTTTTGGATGTAACAGTCACCTTCACGAGTGCATGAATAAAGACAATACGTCGCATTTTTACCCTCGGAAGCATCTCGTCAACAGAATATGCTCGAGCAAACAAGTTCATTCGGGAAGACGTAAGAGAACGAGAGGCAAACTCTCTCCTTGCCACTATTTATAGGCCGGGCAAATCAAACCCATGCGCCAAGTGGTGGGCTCTACGATTTTCGTACAATAAATTTGTATTTATGGTGATGAACCTGACGCTTCGAATTCAGCCAAGTCAAAACGGCTATTTAAAGCACTTAAAGAACACAAAAGTCGGACCAATAAAAGCACGTCATGCAAAAGGATGTGCCGGTCAAACACCGCACATCATACAGATGTGCCCGTCGGTTCCAAAGCGCCCCGTATGGATGCACCTAACAGAGCACAAACCCATGCTTCCTAATCAACATGGACCCATGTGCCCATTTCGGCTCGTCACCTATCAAGCAATTAATGCTCAAGTGACAGAGTTGGCAGCACGTCCCCCGAGGACTGGACAGTTAGCAGCTTTTTTAGAAGACGAAGCGCCGCTGACATCAGCATCATCATTACTTTTCTCCGACGGCTACGAACCACGTGGCCGACCAACCACTCGTATGTGCCTCAGCGGCCATGCGCCTGAAGACTCGTATGCACCTCAAAAGCCGTGCGCCCAGACTGGTTCGTAACTCATGAAGGTTGTGAGCCAAAGTCTTCTCATGCGCTCGATCCCAGGCACGTCTTATCAGATCACTCTCCACAAAATTCGAGATCTTTGAGCCATGGACGTGCGCCACATGTCCTTTGACTCAATTCAGCCAATGAAGGGGTGCCAATCACCCAAGATCTCAGCAACAGAAAGATCCTCTCCCCTGCTACGTGCCAGCCCACAAAAGCAAGATGAAGGATTCAACCCACAAATGATGGTGCGTCATCCATGCGCCTCCCGCAGCTTCAACCATGTGGCGTCCCCACGTACAGGCACATCCTACATATGCGCGCATGAGCAGCCAGCCTACAAGCTATAAATAGGAGGATCATTTCCTTCTTCCACACATACACACACACAGACACACCTACGGATAGAGGCCTACATACACAGTGAGAGAGGCAGATACAGACACTCAACGTCTTCTTCCTCTCCGCAACTTCCAGCACCCAGAGCAACTCAGACCTTCAGAGAACCGAGAACCTCGTCAGATAGTCAACGGAGTCAACATATTACCACTCGCTCCATCGACACAGGGACCCAGATAAACAAAAGTGTTATCCTAGGACTACATCTAAGTCCTACATTGTAACACTATTCTGTTTGTAATTAAAATTGCAATAAAAAGATTTTAATGGCAAACATTGGTAAGGGGCATGTGGCTGGAGGCTTGTACCTGTTTGACGCAACTTTTGTTGTTGTCTGTGCCAGCATGAAACTCGATCCTTTCGAGTTACTTGAGGTTATACATCATGTCATAAGCCATGGCCATGGCCTGATGTTGATATTACAGTACATTTGACATAGATGCTAAAATGTAACACCGTTCCATCTCATCTGCCTTTTTCCACTTTTTATAAGCCTCTTTGACCTATTCATCAGAGTTAGCATCAGGCTTAGGTGGGCATTCCTTAACAAGTACATATTTGTACTCTTCAGCAGTCAAGACAATATTTAGATTACGTTTCCAGTCAATATAATCAGGTCCAATAAGTTTGTTTTCTTTAAGAATCACCATAAGTGGACTGAAAGAACCTATTTTTGAAATCCTGAGAATCACATAAATAAAAATTATGTAGGGCAAAAACTTTTTGAATTAATTAAAATTTTTTTACCAACACCTTGAACATCATGAATTTAGCATCTCACGATAGTGTGGACGTATACAACTTTGTTCAACTTTATTCAAGTATACAAATTTACCAACACCATAAATGAGCCGACCTTCAAAGTCCTTGCCTCACTTGGGCGCATCTGTTGCGTCCACAACCAAGTCGAGCAAGGCAAAATATGTGGTCTTGAACCCCAGCGCCTACATAGGATGCGCGTCTGTGGCCGGTTCAAGTCACTGTAAATGTTGTACCCCCACTACTGATCTGAGCACATCTTCTGCGTTGGTTCAGGGGGCACAACATTCACCTGACCACCCCGGCGCTTGGCCTTGCCATGCGCCTGATGGGGGTGTGAAGGTGGCACTCTCCCCCAATGATTTGCGTAATGTGATCAGTCACAAGCGCCGATCAGAAGAGTCGACTGACAAGCACAATGCGCCCCTCACAGGACACACCTGTGCTGTAGTCACCATCAACTGTTGTTGCAAAATAGCAGTCCCACCATCAAGGCAGTCGGTGTTCCAGTGGCTGCAATAATTAACACCTCTCCAACATCGCCTCGGGAAGAAGGTGTCAACTGAAGTGGAGCCAAAACTACAGGTTGCTTCTTACAACGTAGTCTTCAACTCTCCATCAATTCGGAAGGCGACTGGCAGCTCCTCGACTTTGTCCTTATCCAAGAGCCAGCCAAGAAAGACCAAGACGACTGTCCCATCCTCAGGAGTGTTTGAGGGCACTCGGAAGAGAAAGAAGATCTCAGAGAAAGCTGGGGGTAGTCAAGCTCCTGTGGATCTTCATCCTGGAGACGAAGTCAGCCTCCCGGACAGAGCTGGAGGTAGTCAGGTCCTTGCTGATACTTCTTCCGAAGACGAAGGTGTCCTCCAGAACATAGCTGGGGGTAGCCAAGACGAAGCTCGGGGGAAGTTCCTCTTCTACAAGAGAGCGAGGTCAAAAGCGAAGCCTCAATCGATCCATCCACTTCCAGTCGCGTCATGACGGTGTACATGACGGGAGCTGGTGATGCGGAGTCAGATGCGCAGCCAGCAGATCTCGTCCAGCGCATGGATACCTTGGAGGGAGGACTCAAAACCTTCTCTGCCTCCATACAAATACTGACTCAAGCAGTATTTGAGATACGGTCAGCTTTAGCCAGGGCACCGTCTATCGGTCCTGACCCAGCAGCCAATGGAGAATCCAGTGTACCCCTTCAACGGGTATCCTTAGATACAAATCACCGTAAAGCACCTCGGACGTCGGAGCTATCAAATGCTCAACTCCAGGCTGTACCACCTTTCCCGACTCCCAGCTCTACGGAAGACGTGGTTGAGATGATCAGGGACTTGCACGAGCCCTTTGAGTCCAAGAACAGACAAGAGGAGCGCCAGAAGATGGGGATCCCACAACCATATCCCCTCGAATGGAACAAAGTGGTTTATCCTCCAAAGTATAAACCATAAACATTGACGCCATACGATGGGAAGGACTCTCCACGCCGCTATCTGACGTACTTCCAGTCTCAAACGGGACATCTTCCGAAGGAAGACGCACTACTCACCAGCATATTTGTCGGGGCACTGAAAGGGGTGGCTTACGACTGGTACTGCAGTCTCCCCGACAACTCCATATCTTCCTTCGACGATTTGACACATCTCTTCCTCGATCGTTTCTATGATGGAGGGAAGGATATGACAATGGCGTCCCTCATAGAGATACGTCAGAAGGAGAAGGAAATAGTTCGAGTATTCATCGAACAATTTCGACAAGCCTGCTTTAGACTGCCCCCGACTATGCCAGAACATACACTCCTCTCCTCCTGCAGCATGAACATGCTGCTTGCGATTAAACTCTAACTCAACTCCACTCCTCCTCCCGACTGGAGTTCATTGATCATCGAGGCTGAAGCAGCAGAGAAGAAGGCGTCCAGTGCTCGTCTTCTGGGAGTCAGTTTCCCTGCCTTTGAGGACAAGAGAAAAGGGCCTGTAGCCAACAACCCTGGACGAAAGACGAAGCGGAAGCAGGCGTTGATTGTCAATGCCTCCAAAGGTGCATCAGCACCTACTCAGAAGCCTCCACTTGTACCAAGGCCAAAGGAGGTTTATTCTTTCAACGATGAAGACACCATGCAACTCTTCGAGATATTGAAGCAGGGTGACAAGATCAAGTTGTCGGACCCGAAGCGTCCCGACGAGGTTGGAAGAGTGGACAATCCGAGGTACTGTCACTACCATCGGTTTGTCGGACATCCAACTAAGGACTTCTACGTCCTCAAGAACTACATCCAGCACATGATCAATACGGATATTATCTCCGTCGACTACGAGGAGAAAACGGTCTCGGCCAACCTGGTGTCACTCTAATTTGGCACCTTGCCGCCAACCACAACACAAGATGGCATCGTCCCCATCCCAAAGGCGATAATGTAGGTGGTCAACCTACCACCTACTCGTGACAACGTGAGTGGACTCATCCCACTCACCACATCCCGGGGAGAGGTCTTATGGATTTACTCCGATCTCGTCTCCGAGGTTACTCAACCGGGGGTACGCTCTACCTCCAAAACCAAGGGCAGGAAGATCAAGTCTTGCCGTATGGTCTCTTCCTCTGCAGTCACATCAGAATGCCCATCCTGACGAAGCCGTCGTCGAGGTGGTGCCTCCTTGCACCGTCCCTGTTGCCCAGAAAGAGGGCCCATCCAGGCCTCCAACAGCCAATAAATAGAAACATGTAGAGGCCTGTTTCGACAAGCCTTTGCGAAAGGAGAATGCTTCGGGGCTAGCCAAGCCCCACAATTTCGATATACTGGCACAACTTGCCAGTACTCCTGCCCGCCTATCTTTGTTTGAGCTTCTTCGCCTTTCCAAGGACACTTGCGAAGCTCTCTGTGAAGCCATGAAGGATGCTGAGACCTCCATCAGTCAAGTCAAGCAGCCTGAGGATCTTCCGACCATATGTGCACACTGCCATTGTGCGGATAAAGTTATCCCCAACATAACTTTCACCTAACAAGACATGCTGCTCAAGCACAACCGACACAACAGGCCACTGTATTATACAGGGTATGTCGGTACCGTCAAGGTAAAGCGGATTCAGATCGATCCAGGGTCTTCCCTCAGCATCATCCCGAAGATGCTGCTCTCAACACTGGGAATCCTAATATACCGTCTGGCACCTTCCAACACTACAATTAGCGGTTTCAATGCTAGCAAAAGTGAACCGCTAGGTAAAATACGGCTGAAATGTCATATCGGTAACCTCCGAACCGAGGTGACTTGCTATGTCGTGGACGCTGACGTCAACTACAACCTCCTACTGGGTCGTTCGTGGCTGCATGAGTACATGGTGGTGCCATCTACACTCCACCAATGTATGAAGTATGTGTCCACCAACGATATCATCCGGACAGAGTTCGCAGACATTGACCCTTTCAAGGGGGTCTAAGCCTACTTCACCAATTCTACCCTGTACAAGTCGCCCGACGAAGGGGAAGCCAATGATACTGACGATGAAAAAGAAACGGCAGCATAGCCGGACATGGAGCCAGAGATGATTCCCGACGCTCCTTTGAAAATTCGACTCAAAGGGAAACCACCTCAGATGCTGCCTTCCATGACCATCAAGCTACCTGGAAAAGCACCATCTGCTCTAGGTAGAACACCTACTGAAGCTCCCTTGAAGATACGGCTCAAGGGAAAGCCACCTCAAACATCGGCTCCCCTTGTGGCAAAACTACAGGGGAGGGCACCAATCACTGAAGGCACAGTTGAGGCACCTATGAAGGTGCATCTTAAAGGCAAGCCTCCGCAATCATCCATCTCATCCAAGCTGCCGGAGAAGGCCCACATAGCCCTCTCGGAACCCAAAGTCAAAGCTGCTGTGGACTCTCCCGAACCAACCCCAGTACTCACAGATGAAGAGCTAGGGGAGTACATATCTGCTGATATAGATGCACCCTCTCTGGACAATATAATCCTGCGCGTGTGTCCTCCCATGCACGTCAGCAGTAAAGCTTTGGCGTATTATCAGGGTTTAAATCCATACGCGTCAACAGTGAAGCTTCGGTGCATCATCAGGGTTTAAACCCATGCGCGTCAGCAGTAAAGCTTCAGCGCATCATCAGGGTGTAAACCCATGCATGTCAGCAGTAATACCTCGATGCATAATTATGGCCTAAACCCATGCGCGTCGGCGGATTGGCCTCAGTGCATCATCAGGACAGAAGTCTATGCGCGTCAGCGACAAAGAGTTAGGGCACAACAACATGATGCAACTCATCCATTTGCTCCAGAAAAAGTTGGGATATCACACCCACCCATTACCGCAGGCCGAATGTCGGCCGGAGTCACAATAGTGACAAGAGTGTCCTCCTCGACGAACTCCGCAGGCTCCTTTCCCTTGCCAGCACCACCGCGAGGAGTTTTGGGGGCCATTTCATGAAAGAAGAAGTTAGGGTTTTTTCGAAAGAAGAACCCTAGAGAAGAAGAAAGCAAAGAGGAGAACAACCCTCTCTCTCCATCAGACGCCTATTTATAGGTTTGGGCATACACGAAAACCGATGAGGAGTGACGTCAGCCACCATTGGGGTTCTGCGAAATGATAACTGCAAATAATCCAAAAAAATTATCATTAATCTTTTGTTGATTACTTTGAAGCGTTATCATTTGCATTAACTGAGAGGAGCATGCACCCCATCACTGATGTGCGGAGTAATCATGTGCTCGAACAGTCCTGCACTCCATTGAAGACACCACCATGCTTCTTATTCAAAGTATTCCAAAACTTGACAAATAGTTTTAAAAACTTTGAAGGGGATCTTGTAGAAGCATAGAATTTTAGGACGCATTTATGTGCCAGAATTCCTATGCGCTCAAATACTACTCAGAACATGCGCCAGGGAGCTCAAACGAAGTACTTGGCACAGCAAGACAGCAAAAGTATAGACAATCAAAAGAAGATTTTTATTTCATATAAAAGTCTATTACATGTCTAAAGGAAAGGCTTTACATAGGAGAATTTCTACAAAAAGAAACATCCTAAAACTACAGCCAGGCACAACAAACTGCCATGCGCCCCCCACCAGGCGCATCATCAGGCAGGCACATCACTTCAGCGTCTCAGTCAGACGTATCTCTTCAGCGTCTCAGTCAGGCGCAGCCTTCAGCATTTCAGTCAGGCGCATCTCTTCAGCGTCTCAGCTACGCGCATCATGAAGTCTCAGCATACGCACCTTACTTCGACTCGATCAAATGCTTCGACTAATGAAGCATTTATTGAGAAGAACCTGGGTGGGCGATCAACCCCACCCTAGCGGGAGGAAGAGCTCTCCTCCGAGGCTAAAGGAGCAGCTTTCAACACAACCAGAATGGGCAACATCCACTCCTGCAGGAGGAAAAGCTCTCCAAAGCCCAAGGAAGATGAGACGCCGTAATTCCGATCTAAGGCTCTTCCAGCATAACAGAGATAGGGCTCGAGCATTCCGATCTTTGGATGCAATAGGCACCTTCCGCCTGCCTCAGAAGCCTTCGACCCTGACTTTTGGATGTAACAGTCACCTTCACGAGTGCATGAATAAAGACAATGCGTCGCATCTTCACCCTTGGGAGCATCTCGTCAACAAAATGTGCTCGAACAAACAAGTTCATTCGAAAAGACGTGAGCGAACGAGAGACAAACTCTCTCCTTGCCACTATTTATAGGCCGGGCAAATCAAAACCCATGCGCTAAGTGGCGGGCTCTCCGAATCTCGTACAATAAATTTGCATTTATGGTGATGAACCTGACACTTCGAATTCAGCTAAGTCAAAACGGCTATTTAAAGCACTTAAAGAACACAAAAGTTGGACCAATGAAAGCACGTCATGTAAAAGGATGCGCCGGTTAGACACCGCGCATCATACAGACGCGCCCGTCGGTTCCAAAGCATCCCATATGGATGCACCCAACAGAGACAAACCCATGCGTCCTAATCAACATAGACCCATGCGCCCATTTTGGCTTGTCACCCATCAAGCAATTAATGCTCAAGTGACAAAGTTGGAAGCACGTCCCCCGAGGACTGGACAGTTAATAGCTTTTTCAGAAGACGAACGTCGCTGACATCAGTATCATTATTACTTTCCTCCGAAGTCTACGACCCACGTGGCCGACCAACCATTCGCATGCGCCTCAGCGGCCATGCGCCTGAAGACTCGCATGCGCCTCAAAAGTCGTGCGCCCAGGCTGGTTCGTAACTCCTGAAGGTTGTGAGCCAAAGTCTTCTCATGCACCCGATCCCAGGCACATCCTATCAGATCACTCTCCACCAAATCTGAGATCTTTGAGCCATAGACGTGTGCCACGTGTCCTTTGACTCAATTCAGCCAATAAAGGGGTGCCAATCACCCAAGATCTCAGCAACAGAAAGATCCTCTCCCCTGCTACGTGCCACCCCACAAAAGCAGTATGAAGGATTCAACCCACAAATGATGGCGCATCATCCATGCGCCTCCCGTAGCTTCAACCACGTGGCATCCCCACGTACAGGCGCATCCTACATATGCACGCATGAGCAGCCAGCCTGCAAGCTATAAATAGGGGGATCATTTCCTTCTTCCACACACACAGAGAGGCACACCTACGAACAGAGGCCTACATACACAGTGAGAGAGACAGATACAGACACTCAACGTCTTCTTTCTCTCCGCAAGCTTCAGCACCCAGAGCAACCCAGACCTTCAGAGAACCGAGAATCGTCGTTAGATCGTCAATAGAGTCAACGCATTACCACTCGTTCTATCGACACAGGGACCCAGATAAACAAAAGTGTGCTCCTAGGACTACATCTAAGTCCTATATTTTAACACTGTTTTGTTTGTAATTAAAATTACAATAAAAATTTTTAATAGCAAACATTGGTAAGGGACATGTGGCTGGAGGCTTGTACCTGTTTGACACAACTTTTTTTGTTGTCTGTGCCGGCATAAAACTCGATCCTTTCAAGTTACTTGAGGTTATACATCATGTCATAAGCCATGGCCATGGCCTGATGTTGATATTGCAGTACATTTGACATAGATGCCAGAATGTAACATCGCGCCATCTCATCTGCCTTTTTCTACTTCTTATAAGCCTCTTTGACCTCTTCATCAAAGTTAGCATCAGGTTTAGGTGGGCATTCCTTAACAAGTACATATTTGTACTCCTCAGCAGTCAAGACAATATCCAGATTACGTTTTCAGTCAATATAATCAGGTCCAATAAGTTTGTTTTCTTTAAGAATCCCCATAAGTGGACTGAAAGAACCCATTTTTAAAATCCTGAGAATCACATAAATAAAAATTATGTAGGGCAAAAACTTTTTGAATTAATTAAAAAGAAATTTACCAACACCTTGAACATCATGAGTTTAACATGTCACGATAGTGTGGACGTATACAAATTCAACTTTGTTCAAGTAGGTACTACTTATTAATTTACTATCATGCCAACATAACTTTATGACAAATAAAATTAATATATTTGTCTTGCTCTGGTCATACATGTAATAGCAGTGACTCCGATGGGGAGGTTACCATTATTTGTATCTAAGTGTATACCATTACTTAATACTAAGTCCATTACCTTGTAATGAGTTCATTCAGATGGATAAGTGAACATATACTAGGTAACTTTCTACAATTATCCCTAAGGAAGTTTGTACTGGTGATCCATAATTATACTCATCCGATATGGAGGAAGGTACTAAAGCCAACGCACAAGTATAATTACATCACCTACAAACCAGTAATGGAGATCATAGGATTTATACTAAATAAATATCCTCTCCCACTTAGTTATTTAACAATGAGGGTTTTTCTACTAGTTGATATTATGTCCATGTTGTCCATTATTAATGTAGGCTTAGTTTTTCAAAAAATATCCATACAATAATAAACATGCATAATCAGAAAAAGTAAAATGACAACAAATAAGAGAAAATAATCCAACTATTATGGTCATCTTTCCTGCTCCGTCCTAAACTATCAGAATCCAAAATCTAGTGCTGCGCAGATCTATTCGAAATTCGACCTCTGATATAGATAATCTCCTAACTTCACCCAATTCGGGATAAAATTACGGTGTTAAAGCCACAGAACCTATTGATGGAACTTGGGATTCCTAGGACCCTTACTTTGGTATGCGTATTGATCGATAGAAAGTTAAACAGATTTAATACGTGTTTTAACCCTTCATAGGCGGAAACTAGGGTTCACAAATTATACCTGCGGTGGGAAGAAGACAAGTAGTTCCTGGCAATCTCGAGTGGACGATCCTAAGATCTTCTGCACATATTCCTTCCTCGAGTTGGACGTCGTGTGGGCAACGATCTCCCAATCCAGGCCCATTAACAATAGCTCGGTCTACTAATGAGCTATTGTTGCACTACCTTCCTAATCCCAAATTATGTTTGTGGGATTCTTTTATTATATGCTCGTTTGGCTCCCCATGTTAAGATATCGAATGTCCGTCGATCAAATTAAGTTACTGACAACTATATTGATTCGACATCTTTTATCCTTAAGTAGTACCGTTCAACTTTATTTGTCATGTCAGATATAATCCACCTGCATGATTTACATGACAATCCTTATGAGCTCCTTAAGGGGACATAATCAACCCGATGTATCGGGACATGGATTCTATTTATTATCAACAACCCATCATACATATAATGTTATTACCTAATTCATAGAGTTGTTGACCCATTATGGATCTCACTCTTTCATGAGTCAAAGTAATGCATACAACATATACATGTCTTTTATTATATTCGAATTAAGAGCACAAGCATCCATAATAACAGAGGTGCTTATTCACTTATGTATTCAGTACAAAGAGAACAATCTCAAGTGGTCATGTTTAATACACACAAAGTGTACTAGTATAAACCTATAGTCAAGATAGACTAATATCAGATTATACTACAACATTTCTAATAGATTGTCCAAGTCCATCTAGGTTGTGAACTATTTATATACTCCATAGGGAACTGATAATAAGATCTTTTGTGTGACACCTCATACCATATTATCTACAATATAGAATATCAGACATTTGTATTAACACTTGCAACAAATACAATATGCAAACATTTGTCCATATGATTCTCATTCAAAATTTAAGGAAATAAGGTTACTACAAAAGTGATGCTTTTAGTATATAACCCTAAAACCTATTGTGAGACTCGTCTCACAGTATCGATATTTATATACAGATACGTATTTTGTAGTATATTTCGTATTTTCTTGATTTTCGTAATGCTTTAAAATTTTCCTAACTTATAGATTTTCTTCTTGGCCGGCATACCGCCAGTATACCGGAGTATACCGACGACATACTGTCCAGACAGATTTTCCACATTTCAGATATTTTCGATTTCAGATATTTTCGTGAATAGTGTTTCCGATATTTTCGTGAATAGTGTTTTAGATATTTTGATGAATAGTGTTTAGATATTTTCATGAATAGTGTAGATGCACTCTATTATCCAATGGACATTTGGTTTTGTTTGAATGGCCATGATTGACCTAGATTTTCACATGGATCATGATCCAACGGCTAAGATTAATTCTCCCTTCTATATATACCATTTCACTTTCTCTTTCCTCTCTCTTTTCATTCTCTTCACTCTCTTTTCATTTCTTCTTTCCTTCTCTCCCCCTTGGAGCTTGCCAAGAGCTTGGCCTTGAGGCCTTGGGTGTGGTGTCTAACCCCCCTAGGAGGAGGAGTAGAAGATTAGGCTTGGAGCTTAACCTAGGCAAGTACATCTTGCCAAATCCATGAACCATATTGTTTTTTTTGTCATTTTTGTTTCCCTTGGTATTAAATGCTTAGAATTGCCTTAAACTTATTTTGTTAAATTTGTTTTCCTTATGATTCTCGTCTATATGCATGTTTCTAAAATTTGTTTAAGCAAGGTTTTGATTTTCTGTTAAAACCCAATATGGACTTAGTAGAAAACTTGGTATCAAGAGTGATACTAGTGTTACCATCATGTATCTTGGTCACATATACATATATGAGGCCCTCACATAGTTTGTATATCATGGATTTTGAGTTTGGTGGCAATCGGAACCCGTTTCGGTGTCCCGAGAACCTCTGTTTGGGAGTATTTTGTGGTATTGATCTATCAAATGTTTTGATTTGTGAAAACTAATACTTCCATGTTGTAGGAAATTCAATTCTATTCAATTTTGACTTTTGAAAATCCGAATTTTGATTTAAAACGAAGTTTTTATGGCCGAAACAAGTTTTAAGTTCAAAAATCAACTTTCTGTGACGGTTCGGAAAATCCGTCGGAAATTCGCGGAAATCCGTCGGAAAATCCGAACTTGCACCACAAAACTTGCTGTTTCAATCCGAAAAATCCGCCGGAAATCCGCTATAATCCGCCGGATAATCCGGTTAGGCTATTTTTGTCTGTTTTTGCCCGTTTCTGCCCGTTTTTGTCCGTTTTTGATATTCTCTTCGATTGTAATAATTTTTAACATGATTAGATGATCTTGCATAGTTAGAAAATGATTGTACACCCTATATACACTTGACACTAGCACATGTTCAATCATTTTCTATGAAATGTATTTAGCTTAAATTATTGTTTCCCACATGCCATGATATGTCTTTTGATAGATTCTTTCTTACAAGCTATGATAATTGTTACATGTCTTCCTTGCTTATATGATAGTGGCCCGTCGTGGCGCACTCTTCTTACATGTCTTCTTTGCTTGCTAGATAGTGACCCGTCGTGGTGCACTCTTGTACATGTCTTTCTTTGCTTACATGATAGTGGCCTGTCATGGCGCACTCTTGATTCCAGTACATGTCTTGCTCCTTGATAGTGGCTCGTCGTAGCGCACTCCTGGCTTCTTGTCTGTTATACTTTTCTTGTTGTGGCTTGTTATGGTGCACAATCTTGCTTGTCTTGTCCAGTCTTGCATGTCTCATGTCTAGGATGGATTCTGCGGAATGCCACACCCGGAATCCAACAAAAAAATGTTAAGGACTAAACAACTAGCTTGATTACTTAGATCATTGAGAATTTCCCAGTAACCTGTTGCCCCTTTGGTCTTGGCATTATATATATATACATGGGATTTGGAGCTATCTGTCATGATGAGCACACTTCCAGCGCACCGTCGAGTGTTGCACTACTATAGGGTACATTTGTCTCCCGGGCGATGTACCCACCACTATAGGATACATTTGTCTCCCGGGCGATGTATCCACTATTACCATTGGCTTGGACCATTCAGGTAGTAGCAGGCAGGAGCTGGACTTGGAATTCTCAGACTTGTATTTGTTAGTAACTAGGATTGTGATAACCCTAGTTAGCTAATGTATAAAGCCGTACTCATTGCTTGGCCGTGACTATTGTATGGAGTCCAGTCTAGTCTAGTTTATCTAGGCAGTGTCCGGATTTGTTTATTTTCAGTACATCCTTGTTTATGCTTTACTTTTGCCGGTAAATGATTAGATACTAAAGTTCTGTTCAGGAGAAGGGTTACAACCCCGGTCCTTGTTTGGTTTACGGGTTGTAACTTGGGTTCCAGAATAGTTCCTAAGTCATCTAATCGTTTGTCGTTCTATATAGACATGACATGCTCACATGCTCCAGTTACATGACATGCTCACATGCTCTAGTTACATGATATGCTCACATGCTCCAGTTATAAAATATGCTCACATGTTCTAGTTTCCTTAACATGCTCTACAAGACAAGTTAACAAGTTTTCTTTAAATGCCTTACATGACAAGTTTCCTTTAAAATGCTCACATGACAGGTTTACAAATGATGTCTTCCTTTACATATCTACAGTTAACTCTATATGACATGTTGTTTGTTTATTGTCTCTTATCGGGATAAGTGCATTGGTAGTGCACAAGTCTCGATTAGCTTTACCTTTATGTCTCTATCCATTGCTTGTTAGAATTAGATTGGTTTTAGTTCATATTTTGGCTTCCTTTGTGGTACTTGCTATTGGGGGTCTGACCCCACTGGTTTTGTTTGGCCAGATCTGATAGAGGAGCCCAGAGGATCTTCCGTACCTTCCACTCGTTGGTGATTATCCAGAGCACCAGAGTACCTTAGTGGGTTTTCTATTCATTCTCCCACTAGTTATGTACATTATTCTTTTGTGGCGTTTAGCCTCCGAGCACGTGTTTAGCTCGTGTTTTGGACTTGACATTTAGCCTACGGGCCAGAACATGATTTGCGTATTCTAGACTATAGCTAGAGCTTATCATGTATGACTATTACTCTTGCTAGTCTTCACTCTGTATTACTAGCTTCATGATCATTGATATATGATAGTTTGGGACGCTTTACTATTTTATATTCTAGTTGATCTTACTTCTTGTACATTGTTTACTGCCTGTGATTAAGATACCTAGGATTCTTGACCTATGATCGACTGTTGGCTTGTAGTAGTAACCCCCATCTATACAGCTTATACGTTATTTCGGAGTACTGGAGTACTTTGGTATACGTAGCTGGCCTGGTCCGTCCCTACTTTCCAGTATTCTGGTTCTGGGGCGTGACATAGGTTTTAGTGGTGGCCCATGCAGGTCTGATTTATCAGATATGTGGGGGTTACTGATATTTTGTTATCTCAGTCACAATTCTCCTTTATTGATATCCTTCGTGTTATTCTATATCTCTGATCCATTGACCTGATATCTGCCTTGATCGTTGATCCTTCCTGTTCTCTCGATTTAATCCTTGTGTCCTTTAACTTTCAAGGACACTGTTCTTCATCCTTCTGATCATCTTGTTTGGGTTTTGCCGATTGTAGTAAGCAATCTTCTGTTAGAGGCCAGTTATGGAGGATCAGTCTTAGCATTCAGGGACAGAGTTCAGAGATGACCCGAGGGCAGATGTGTCAGTTCAGCCAGATCAGCCAGCAGGGTTATTCCTGCCAGAGTCCAGCTTCACCGGCTACCCCGGCAGTCCGGCAGTATATGGCTCAGGTACCATTTCAGCAGCAGCCGGTTAGAGCAACAGTTCTGAGGCATGGACAGGCAGAGTTTAGTATGTCAGAGCAGGTTTTGGCCCAGGATGGTCATGTGGTAGGTATTGTCCTATTCTTCTTCCACTCTTATTTATCTCTTGGATTACGCATATTTGGCGAGTTTTTCGTCCCACTCTTCTGTCTTCGTAGTCGAGGCATGTGATAACTTCATTGGTATCGACTACGAAGATACGTCCTGGGTAGAGTCATGTCTTGGATTAAGTCATTGGTACCGGCTTATTTTGAGAATTGACTTTTATCTAAGTTGTGGAGTCAGCGTAGGCCTGCTCCTACTCAACTGACTCAGGAGACATATTTATTCATATGCCTCCATCCCTTCTTGATTGTAGTTAGTGTTACTGCTTACGCATTTACTTATATTACTGTTGTATTTATCTTACCAACATGACATGCTTTGTTTTGATTGATATGATTTTTCAGCTCTTTGGCTTGGTTTTCATGCTTGACTAGATTTAGGAAATTCCGAGGACGGAATTTATTTTTAAGTTGTGGAGAGTTGTGAGACTCGTCTCACAGTATCGGTATTTATATACAGATACGTATTTTGTAGTATATTTCGTATTTCCTTGATTTTCGTAATGCTTTAAAATTTTCCTAACTTATAGATTTTCTTCTTGGCCGGCATACCGCCAGTATACCGGAGTATACCGACGACATACCGTCCAGACAGATTTTCCACATTTCAGATATTTTCGATTTCAGATATTTTCGTGAATAGTGTTTCCGATATTTTCGTGAATAGTATTTTAGATATTTTGATGAATAGTGTTTAGATATTTTCATGAATAGTGTAGATGCACTCTATTATCCAATGGACATTTGGTTTTGTTTGAATGGCCATGATTGACCTAGATTTTCACATGGATCATGATCCAACGGCTAAGATTAATTCTCCCTTCTATATATACCATTTCACTTTCTCTCTCCTCTCTCTTTTCATTCTCTTCACTCTCTTTTCATTTCTTCTTTCCTTCTCTCCCCCTTGGAGCTTGCCAAGAGCTTGGCCTTGAGGCCTTGGGTGTGGTGTCTAACCCCCCTAGGAGGAGGAGTAGAAGATTAGGCTTGGAGCTTAACCTAGGCAAGTACATCTTGCCAAATCCATGAACCATATTGTTTTTTTTGTCATTTTTGTTTCCCTTGGTATTAAATGCTTAGAATTGCCTTAAACTTATTTTGTTAAATTTGTTTTCCTTATGATTCTCGTCTATATGCATGTTTCTAAAATTTGTTTAAGCAAGGTTTTAATTTTCTGTTAAAACCCAATATGGACTTAGTAGAAAACTTGGTATCAAGAGTGATACTAGTGTTACCATCATGTATCTTGGTCACATATACATATATGAGGCCCTCACATAGTTTGTATATCATGAATTTTGAGTTTGGTGGCAATCGGAACCCGTTTCGGTGTCCCGAGAACCTCTGTTTGGGAGTATTTTGTGGTATTGATCTATCAAATGTTTTGATTTGTGAAAACTAATACTTCCATGTTGTAGGAAATTCAATTATATTCAATTTTGACTTTTGAAAATCCGAATTTCGATTTAAAACGAAGTTTTTATGGCCGAAACAAGTTTTGAGTTCAAAAATCAACTTTCTGTGACGGTTCGGAAAATCCGTCGGAAATCCGCGGAAATCCGTCGGAAAATCCGAACTTGCACCACAAAACTTGCTGTTTCAATCCGGAAATCCGCCGGATAATCCGGTTAGGCTATTTTTGTCTGTTTTTGCCCGTTTCTGCCCGTTTTTGTCCGTTTTTGATATTCTCTTCGATTGTAATGATTTTTAACATGATTAGATGATCTTGCATAGTTAGAAAATGATTGTACACCCTATATACACTTGACACTAGCACATGTTCAATCATTTTCTATGAAATGTATTTAGCTTAAATTATTGTTTCCCACATGCCATGATATGTCTTTTGATAGATTCTTTCTTACAAGCTATGATAATTGTTACATGTCTTCCTTGCTTATATGATAGTGGCCCGTCGTGGCGCACTCTTCTTACATGTCTTCTTTGCTTGCTAGATAGTGACCCGTCGTGGTGCACTCTTGTACATGTCTTTCTTTGCTTACATGATAGTGGCCTGTCATGGCGCACTCTTGATTCCAGTACATGTCTTGCTCCTTGATAGTGGCTCGTCGTAGCGCACTCCTGGCTTCTTGTCTGTTATACTTTTCTTGTTGTGGCTTGTTATGGTGCACAATCTTGCTTGTCTTGTCCAGTCTTGCATGTCTCATGTCTAGGATGGATTCTGCGGAATGCCACACCCGGAATCCAACAAGAAAATGTTAAGGACTAAACAACTAGCTTGATTACTTAGATCATTAAGAATTTCCAGTAACCTGTTGCCCCTTTGGTCTTGGCATTATATATATACATGGGATTTGGAGCTATCTGTCATGATGAGCACACTTCCAGCGCACCGTCGAGTGTTGCACTACTATAGGGTACATTTGTCTCCCGGGCGATGTACCTACCACTATAGGATACATTTGTCTCCCGGGCGATGTATCCACTATTACCATTGGCTTGGACCATTCAGGTAGTAGCAGGCAGGAGCTGGACTTGGAATTCTCAGACTTGCATTTGTTAGTAACTAGGATTGTGATAACCCTAGTTAGCTAATGTATAAAGCCGTACTCATTGCTTGGCCGTGACTATTGTATGGAGTCCAGTCTAGTCTAGTTTATCTAGGCAGTGTCCGGATTTGTTTATTTTCAGTACATCCTTGTTTATGCTTTACTTTTGCCGGTAAATGATTAGATACTAAAGTTCTGTTCAGGAGAAGGGTTACAACCCCGGTCCTTGTTTGGTTTACGGGTTGTAACTTGGGTTCCAGAATAGTTCCTAAGTCATCTAATCGTTTGTCGTTCTATATAGACATGACATGCTCACATGCTCCAGTTACATGACATGCTCACATGCTCTAGTTACATGATATGCTCACATGCTCCAGTTATAAAATATGCTCACATGTTCTAGTTTCCTTAACATGCTCTACAAGACAAGTTAACAAGTTTTCTTTAAATGCCTTACATGACAAGTTTCCTTTAAAATGCTCACATGACAGGTTTATAAATGATGTCTTCCTTTACATATCTACAGTTAACTCTATATGACATGTTGTTTGTTTATTGTCTCTCATCGGGATAAGTGCATTGGTAGTGCACAAGTCTCGATTAGCTTTACCTTTATGTCTCTATCCATTGCTTGTTAGAATTAGATTGGTTTTAGTTCATATTTTGGCTTCCTTTGTGGTACTTGCTATTGGGGGTCTGACCCCACTGGTTTTGTTTGGCCAGATCTGATAGAGGAGCCCAGAGGATCTTCCGTACCTTCCACTCGTTGGTGATTACCCAGAGCACCAGAGTACCTTAGTGGGTTTTCTATTCATTCTCCTACTAGTTATGTACATTATTCTTTTGTGGCGTTTAGCCTCCGAGCACGTGTTTAGCTCGTGTTTTGGACTTGACATTTAGCCTACGGGCCAGAACATGATTTGCGTATTCTAGACTATAGCTAGAGCTTATCATGTATGACTATTACTCTTGCTAGTCTTCACTCTGTATTACTAGCTTCATGATCATTGATATATGATAGTTTGGGATGCTTTACTATTTTATATTCTAGTTGATCTTACTTCTTGTACATTGTTTACTGCCTGTGATTGAGATACCTAGGATTCTTGACCTATGATCGACTGTTGGCTTGTAGTAGTAACCCCCATCTATACAGCTTATACGTTATTTCGGAGTACTGGAGTACTTTGGTATACGTAGCTGGCCTGGTCCGTCCCTACTTTCCAGTATTCTGGTTCTGGGGCGTGACACCTATCACGTCCACAGTACCTCTATTAGGTTTTGTTTCAAATCTATTATCCGCACCACCAGTGCACAAAAGGGTAATAGGTCCACCAAAAAATCATTCGAATCTATTACTCGCACCACCAGTGCACAAAAGGGTAATAGGTCCACCAAAAAATCATTCAAATCTATTACCCGCACTATCAGTACGCAAAAGGATAATTGGTCCACTGAAAATTATTTTGAATCTATTTACTCGCATCACGGATGCATAAAAGGGTAAATAGGTCCACAAAAAGTCCCCCAAGTGGGATGTCCTCTACCAATCACAAATGTTGTAGGCCCTCAAGTACGAGCATTTCAGATATTACAAGAAAAGAATTAAGATAATATATCTTTTTATTTCATGAAACATCAACTGCATTGGTGAGGCTACATCTCCAGCAATAACAAAAAAGGGGAGGGGAAATTCACTACTCATCAGCAACACATAGTTGTGTGAGTACTTCCTCCAGCTGTGCTGTTGAGCGTTCGATTTTCTGTTTGGCTCGGCGTTCATCTTCATGGGTCAGCTTTTCAGCATCCTCAAGATGTGCATGAGCCTGCCAGTTGTCCTCCACCTTTTTAGTGTACCCTCAAGAGTAGTAGAGGCTCGTGTGACCTTAACGGTCTCCTCGCAAATAAGCTCTCTCTTGACGGGTAGCTTTGAGCTCATTCTCTAGATATGCTAGCTTAGCTTGGAGCTAGAGGATTTACTCGTTAGTTTCGGCCATCGTACGAACCTTGGCCTCCTCATGAACCAGGCAAGCCTCTCCCCTCCGGCTCAGCTTGTTATACTTCAGAGACAACCTATGGAGGTCTTTCTCCAAGCTAGGCCTGGTCGACTCCAGCACATCCTTCACCTTTTTTACGGCTGTTACAAGGAAGGTGCGATTTTGTTCTACTGTAGCAGGCACATCGACTTGTCATAGTTTTTGCAATTAGATTAGACGCCGATCAGCCTCTGCCAGTTTATGCTCCAGAAGATCAGCCGTCCCCTCCACCTGGAAGTGTCTTTAGCAGTTTAATCTGGACGCGGGCACAATGACGAGCCAAGAAAAATGACGTTCCCCTCCTCAAAGCAGCTTCAACCCCGCCATTTCAGATGGCTGTAGAAGCTATCGACTGTCCTTTGACGACTCATCCAGGTGCTCCAAAAAGGACGACACTGAAGTAATAGCAACCAATGGAGCTGAAGGTGTCTGGAAAGAAGGTACAGTGGAGCTTGACGACCCTGTCAAAAGGGAAACAAACTCCGAGCAATGAGATTCCCGCGCAGCGGTAATCTCCTCCTCTGCAGCCCGAAGGAGATGAAGACTGGGCAGAGCGGAGAGTTCAATCTCCGAGGAAGGGGCAGCTTCAATCGACCCCGCATCCACCGATGCTGGTACAGGAATCACCGCCTCTACCGCCAGTACTTCTGTCATAGGCAACTTCGAACTCGGCCCAACGGGGGGCCTCTCGATTTGAAGGGAAGAAGGTTCACTTCATATTTTTTGTACGAGATCCGCCCCGATGTCTTCCACTATCCTCTCTTCCGTATCCATGTCCACCATTCACAATGAAAGAGCAGGGCCTATAGATCCAGAATAACTGACAATCAGCTTGTCTCGAAGGATGTGGAGAAAGAGCGAATGAACCTCCTTGTTGGTAAGAATGTGATATCGCTTACCAGGAGAGGGTGGCAGAGACTGCGACTCGTTCAGGATAGTCATAATTCCTTCTACGACCCTCATATCCTCCTCAACGGCGGTATCTGAGCCGCCTGTATCTGCCACTCCAGTCCCGGTTGCCCCGAAAGGAGATGTAGCTGGGTCAATACTAGCCAACTGAGACCCTACAGTCCCAAGATCCAGTTCTGTAAGGCTTGCACCTTCTTCGACCAAGGTGTCCGTATCTGGAGGAATCTCAGAAGCAGCATCGGGCTCTGGAGGGTTTATTTCTTCCAAAGCCTGCAAAAAAAAAGAACAATAAGATAATGTCCCAAAAGTAATATGGTGGTCTGTCAGGATGAAATTTACCTCCGGGATGGTTTTCGTATTGCTGCCTCCTTTCGCGATGTCAGGCCCACGGATCCTAATTGCGACCCACTTCTGGGAACGAGGCATGTCAGCGACGGAGGGTCCACGCTTACTTCGCTTATACGGAGGACTCAGCACAGGAGAAGGCAAGCACGTCGCCGAAGTACTCGCAGGGAGTGGCAGATCGTTCTATTCATCCTCCTCTTCCGTATCAGTAGAATCGGAGTTAGAGACTTCGATGGCCTTCGCCTTCCCTTCCATGTTCCTCTTTTTGGGCTCCTCGCATTTTCCCCCTAACTAGATACCGGTAATGAAACGGGTACTTACATCGAAATCACGGGAAGGCCCATTCACGGAGACATGGTGGAGGGCTGCCTGGTACGAGATGTGCCCCGAGCCTCCAGTGTCGGGTAGACAGAAGCAGGTTTAGGTACGAAAGGCACTGTAGTAATGCCAGGCCGGGATACCATCCAGGATATCGCCCTCATAACCCAGGCAGGGCTAGGTTTATCCAAAAGTAACTGGCAGTACCCGAATTATCGAGAGTATCGGCTGGGTAGGTAGGGTTCCAAGAAGACGATGTTACGGTTGCGGTACACCAGATGTGCAGGGTGAATATTCTGCAACCAGCGAAACATCTTTTCGGATAGGATCTGGGGCACGACACCGCTATCAAGATGAAAGTGCCTCATTTTCTCATTGGTGAAAGGCGGGACCGACACAAAAAAGGAGTAGCTGTCCACCCATGCGAGCACAGTTCGGCAGTCGGGTATGGTTGAACAATCCCAGGGCATGTCATGGTATTGGTAGATAAAGGCATCGTCGGCCGTCGCGTTACCCTCGGGGCCAGGCCGCATCAGAGAGGGGTAGTGCATTAGCAGCCACCCCATCAGATAATGGTAGGACAGATCGATTCGGTTGAAATCCTTCATAACATCAAGAGTTATGGCTTTGGCCGTAAAGATACGAAGGCCTCGATGAATGCTGTACACCATGGCTGGGAGTAGAGCTAGCCTGCCTCCAAAGACTAGCTTGACAGTAGGAAAGATCAAGTTGAGGCTGATTCTCTCAATAGAACCAGAACCCCTCGAGACCACACAGGTCCTCAACCATATCATCAGAAACCCAACTAGGATGGCCTTATTAGACAAGAGTTGGGTATCTTGATAGAAATAACTGAAGGTGTCAGTCTGGCTTCCGAATCTATCACTGAAAGCTTTACTCCTCTTGGTACTTTGAACCTGAGGGACCACCTCTTCTTCAGTCTGAGGGATCCGAGGGGTAAACCAGCCCGAGGCCCCAAGGTTGAACAGATAACTGATCCAAGCCTTGGTGTGGGGAAGGTTTCCTTCAGAGCTGTCATCCCTTTTCTTCGATATTTGCTGACAAGTGCTATAATGACATAGCACTTCCCGGTAAACAGCAAGGAACCTAGGGAACCGCTGTTCTAACTTTCCAAACTCCTCATTCGTGGGAGTATACTCCTCTTAAACTTCGTCTCCCCATGGCAACTTAGAGACGTCATGCATCTCATGGAGAGCGAGCCCCATCTCTCCAGCAGGTGTAAAAACTGTCCCCGTATGATGGTTGTACATCTCGAAGAGTGCTATGAACATCCTTGTATTCACAGGAAGAACGTAGCAAGTGCCCCTTATGGCATAGTAGAGGCCGAGCTGCTGCAAAGTATCCTGATACACCGTCAGAATCTAGGATGTCAAGTTGACCCACGGAGGAGAACGATGCATCCAATTCAGCAACGATAGTCTACCCATAGGATAAGACCATTTACAGGCAATCTGGTTCAAGAAGGTGTCAGCTTTAGAGAATCGGTTATTGGGCCTTATCACATTTATGAAACTCCCAGGGGCTAGTCCAAAAACATAATAACTGACTGACTCCTTGGTCTTGATCGTCGATCGCACCCGTCTATTATAATGGATATTGCCTATGAAGACTCCCTGCCGGTTCTGAGTTATGGGATCCTTCATTCGCCTCTCGATAGGCACCATGTTAAAACCTGATAGGAAGAAATGGTGTTCCATCTGAGGAAGGTGAACCGCTATTCCGTTGGAAGTAAAATCCCAGCTCTCAGATAGCTCCAGTATGCTTGGGATCGAGATAGTTAGAGCGTCTCTGAATAAGAATACATGCTTCAGATGAGAGTCCCCCAGTTTTCTAGAATTTATCATGCTGAGTAAGTCAAAGAATGATTGGACCCTGATTTTTCTTAACCTGGCCTCAGGTTGACCTCGGGTAATCTGAGTCGACACACGTTTGACTATATGGTCAAATCTCACACCCAAAGCAGACTAAGCATACCCTATCAAGAGCTCCCCCGATGGAGCTGTAGTCAAGTTCACTGCAAGGGACAAAGAAGAAATATGGTTAGAAGAAAACAAAGTTCATTCTTTAGCTATACGGCCTAGTCAAGCAGAACCAATGCGGTCTAGTTATGAGGGATGTGCATGCGGCTTAAAAACATGAGATGTATATGCGGCCTAGTCAGGTGGAGCTTATGCGGCTCAGTTATGTGACATGCATGCGACTTAGTCATGAGGAGGTTATACGGTTCAGTTATGTGACGTGCATGCGGCTCAGTCATGAGGAGCTTATGCGGTTCAGTTTTGAGACGTGCATACGGCTCAGTCATGAGGCACTTATGTGGTTCAGTTATGAAAAACTCATACGGCTCGGTCATGAGGCATCTATGTTGTTCAGTTATGTGGCATTCATGTGTCTCTATCACGAGGCATCCATACGATTCAATGGCACTTATGAGGCTCAGTCCATGCAGCCCCATCACACAGAATGCAAGTGGTCCAGTGAGATAGGACACGCACCAATTATGCCAAAGCATAGAGGCGATACATGACAAGCCTGCGCATAAAGCATGCGACATGGCCATTCAAATTCCAGTCATCATTCTCCCATCGTCCTTATCCTTAATGGGGGATTGCACGTCAGAATGAACGGGATGAGAGTTCGCAGCTCTCGATGGAGAGGCGGGTCCCTTTCCTTTGGCCGCAACGTCGGTCGATTTGGAAGCTTTTGGAGCCGTGGATGACCAGAACAGAAAGGACGACGAAGATGATAAAGACGAAGGAGAAAAAGTTGAAAGAGAAAATTCTCTCTCCACCGTATGACCCATATTTATAGGTCTTCAAAAGAGCATAAACCGATAGACGCCACTTCGATTCTCGTGTCCATTAAAAGATAATGATGACCCTTGGGATTCTATCCTTTGTAACTGAAAAGGCAGCCCCAAATCCAAAACCAAATTAGAACATTAAATGCAGCAGTGACAGCTGGACAACTTGGATGGGATCACCCTGCGACTCAAAATTTCCCTACGGATCGAAATCTTCCTGCGGCTCAAAATTTTCCTGCGGCTCGAAGTCTCTCCATGGCTCGAAGCCTCCCTACGGCTTGACATATCTCCATGCTTCTTATTCAAAGTATGCCAAATTTGTAATTTAAAAACTTTGAAGGGTGTCTTGTAGAAGCATGAAAAATATAGGGTTCATGCGGATCACATTTACAAAGTTAACCGTATGAGAACATTAGGCCAAGTTGGTCCGCAGAAGGAAGAGCCGCATGACAGACTCGGCATGCCCCTATGGCCCATCTTCACTGTCTCTGATTATATTAAAAAGCGACCAAATTGATTTGGGCCACAGAAGGAAGAGCTACTTATGCGGCCAAGCTGATCAGCCGTAAAAGCCCTTTTGACAAAGCTGATAAACTATAATAAAGCTGACAAATCTGTCAAAACTGACAACTCTGACACATCCTGACAAAAAGAAGATAAGACGTGACCTTTCGAAAAAGACAAAAAAATGTCATGTCACCAGACATAGGGCCCACGTATGTTATGCGGCCAGGAGGACTGCGACTTGAGCCGCATGAGCCTTATGCGGCCCAATCTATGCGGCCCAAAAAGTCTCTAAACTTTATACGGCTAAAAGTGACTGCGACCTGAGTTGCATGTGCCTTATGTGGCCCAGAATGCAGGATCTATGCAGCTTAAAAGTCTCCAAGATGCATGCAGACTGGTGGCACTACTGGAGGGACACGTGGCTAAGGGAGACTGCGACTTAAGCCGCATGAGTCTTATGCGACCCAGCATGGCCGAGCACTAAAAGACCTATGCGGCCTAAAAATGACCCAAGCAGATTGATTCTATTCTACGATAGGACATGTGACAAGTTGACCAAGTCCCAACTACCCAGATTTGCTGTAAAGAAATATCAACAAATCACCAGCTAGCAGCCAAAGACCTAGTCTTCGTGTAATGTTATAGCCACGTGGCCACAAGACCATCTATGCGGCCCAAAATATGCTTCATCTTGAAATCATTATAAACAGTAGGGTACCACACCCATGCAAAATACTGGCAATTTTTTCAAGAGCAAAGACAGTGTCTGATAGTCCAAGGAGTAAGGCAGAGTTCCTATACTTCTTCCGAGCCTCCACCGTCACCCCTCCAGAATCAAAACAAATTGTACTTAGATTGTCTCCTAGGATTTCTTTCTAGGCTCTCTATTGTACTTTCAAAATTTGCAATCAATATATAGTTCCTTTCTAGTTTAGGGGAACCGGACTGTCGATGAGTATGCTAGAGAGTTCTGCCGTCTGGGCAGATTTGTAAAGGGACTAAGTGAGGCGGCAAAGGAAAGGAAGTTTCGTCAGGGTTTGATCAAGGAGGTCAAGTCGCTGACTAAGAGTGACTGCGATGCCACCTTGTAGCAGATCTTGGCAGGAGCCACGACAGGAGAGGATGACTTGGAGCTCAAGTCTAAGAGGGGCCGAGAAGATTCAGAAGGGGCTAGTGGGAGTGGGAAGTTTGTACATAAGGTAGCACACCAGCCACAGCAGATGCAGGCACCAGCCAGAGTTTAACATACACAACATTAGCCTCGAAGACAGGACTGCAGGATGCAGACTTGTCGCTACTGTGAGAAGACATAGCACATTTGGGAGTCTTATAGAAGGAGGCTAATGGTTTGCCTATTCTGTGGATCCGACGCTCACCGGATGATAGATTGCCCCACTACACCTTCATATGGTAGAGCACAGGGTCAGAGAGAGGGAGATAGGCCACCTGTAGCATAGTACTATACCCAGTACTAGAGGGACGGGGCTTTTTTGTTGACGGTCGAGGAGACTAACGCTGCGGGTGACGGGTTAGCAGGTCTGTCTTTCTTGTTCTTCTTTTCCACCTTGATGTATGATTTCATTAGTACCTGTCAGAATATTCTTGTGATGTGGTAGATAGTGTAGTAACCATGTTCGAGATTATGAAATCACTACCAGTAGGACCATGATATGCATGTTATAGGATAGTTTTCTTGACCTTGATTGATTGTGGGTTTGACCTAGAAGGAGTACGACCATCTTAATTTTGAGGACAAAATTTTTCTAAGGAGGGTAGACTTGTAACCACCACTTTTCTAAAATAAGGGTAATTTTAAACTTTTGTAAATTTATCATTAAATAATAGGATTTAAATCATGTTAATGATTTATTAGTGATTTTTTGATTTTTTGATTATTAATTAAATTGATGCATTGTGATTTTGTCATTTGTTAGTTAAACCCTAGAAATACTTTGTGTAGAGGTTGGCCATGACCATAGAAACTTGTTAGAGAGGTTAGATGACTTAAAATTAGACTCTAATCTAGCTATCATACCATTTAAAGCCCATTAGTTAGCTAAAACCTTATGTCACTTTGGGGCTTTCCCTTAAAGAGTCTTAATTTGCATGTTAGGAAGGCCTTTGAGCCATTTTCTCAAAACCCAAACCTAGCCCACTGCATGGCCGGCCAAGAGACACCCACCCTCCTATTTAAGCGTCATGTTAGCCCCTTACCTCCTTCCATTAGCAAACCCTAACCCTACTTTGCTATTCTTTCCCAAATTTGCCCCCTTTCTCCAAATTACCTCCAAATTGAACCAAATTAGTTGTAAATAACTCTCCTACTATAGAAAAAGTCTCTATTGGCTAGCTAACAAGGATTGGGAGTAATTTGACCATTGGAGCGTGGTGGAGATTTAGATCTAGAAGGTTTTATTGAGATTCCAACTCTTAATAGGTAATGGCCTCTAAACCTATTAATATTCTGATTTTTCTTCATAGATGCATTCATTTTGGGTCCCCCTAGATGTAGGCCAAGTTTGGTAGGAAATCGAATCCATTTAGGGTATGTATCGGAGGAGTATCGGAGTGATATGTAATGTGTTTGATGAAATGTCTCAAAGAAATGAATGTTAATAATTTTCAAAACAAATTATATAAAATTGTAGCTAAATATATGTAGATTGATATTCCATTCGACTGAGTCAATTTCTGGACACTTTTATGTCAATTTTAGGACACGGGGATACAGCACGAGGCTGTGGTGCCTTCCCCTGCTACCCAGGTCCTGTTCCTCACTGTATACGACACGTCGTGACACAAATTTTTGTGGACACATGGGGGCAACCTCTGACAGCATGCCCCCAAAGTTTTGGTCGAATTGGTTTCATATTCACGAAGTTCTTCCACCTGTACTGGTTTTGCTCACACACACACGAGAATTGAGGCTCTGACACGACGTAGAAACTAGGACACGACACGACTTGGACACTAATCAGTTACATGGACATGTGCACCTAGACCTAGGCTACCCTAGAACACGACCCCATGACCATTAGTTGGCCACATAGTGTCCTAGAGCACTCGACACACATGGACGATGTTGTCTGTACACTTAGCTCTGATACCTTGTTGACACTGGCTTTTGACACAGTTTTGACACTTGTAGGATACTTGCAGACACGTATACACAAGTTTGACACTCTGTACACATAACACATGCACACTTGACACCCTTGGTTGCTGAGTTAGTCTTTAGTTTGAGTATTTATTTACACGTGTAGTTACTTCGAATGAAATGTTAATGACTGATACTTGTTTCAGTTTCAGAGTTCTTGTAGTTTATTAGTTTCAGTTTTCTAAGTATCTATATATTAGTTCAGTTTACATATATGTTGAGTATATATATATTACATATGTTGAGTATTTACATATATGTAGTATACATAGGTATATACATACAGTAGGTTTTCGAATGGATGCAAATGTCTGATACTTGCTTTCAGGTTTGGATATTGTTTTGACTTGAGCTTTGTTTTCCTGAGTTTGATTAGGTTTAGTTCAGGTTTGGGGTTTGATGTTTGTGAGTTTAGTTTGGAATTTGGTTCGGGTAATTCATCTATGTGTTGATACATGAATTTGTTTGCATTCCAGTTTTCTGAAATTACATTGTGAGTGAATACATACATGAATATGAGTTTGGGGGTTTTGAGAGATTATCTCACTTTCCTAAGATGGAGACAGGCCTTGCATATAGGTGAGTGACTTGGCCATGGCTTGGGGGTCATAGGCTTGGTAGGGTTGAGTGTGTAGTGAGGATTTATGCTCGAGCAGAGGAGAGGAGTCTGAGTGTGTGGATGTTTAGAAGGATTTAGAAGTTGTTTTAGAGATTATTGGCTAATAGGTAATGGGATAATGGGGGTATCCTGGTATCAGATTAGCATAGAGGCAATGCAGCAGTAGCAGCAGCTAAGGCAGGCTAGTTGGGAGTAGGAGACTAGTGGGTGAGTGAATGCTATGTGAGTGTAAGTGTGTGAATGTCAAAGGAAAGGGGGGTTACTTCCTACAGTAGTGAGTTGTATGAGTATTCAGTTGGGTTTTCCTTTCAGAGATTGTAGTGTCTGTGCAAGTATCTAACTGGGATTTAAGGGTGTCAGCCTTAAGAGTGTAGAGGGGTACTCATATAGAGATATATGTTATATATATGTAGAAAGGATTTATATATAGGTTATATATATCTATGAGTCATAGGTATAGAGTTTGAGGGTTCATTTATTCATATGGGTTTAAGTATTGAAGATAGCTATTGGGTTATGTAAACATGATTATATGAGAGAGTATACCTTTGTGTTATGTATTATTGGATAGGTTAGTGCATGTGGGTCACCTTAGAGGAAATCCATGTTTAGACTAAAGTCTTAGTTAAGTATTAGTTGGGTCTATTTATATATATATATGATATAATTGTATATATGGTATCTATATTACACTAGCCGATGGGTTAGAATGAGTTAGTGTATCTTAGATTAACCTAGATTTGACCAAATAAGCCTATATGAACATATTGACTAAAGTTTGACCAAATCCTAGACAGTTGACTAAGTTAGCCTAAATGTTGACCTAGTTTGGCTAGAAGGTTGGCCAGAGTTGACCAAGAGTTGACTTTGACCTAGAATGGCCTAGAATCATATGGAAAGCATTGTCAACTTCATTATTACCTATTGTACACATTGTAACCTATATTGCTCTAAATAGGATATTATGACTCCGGTTCGGACATCTGTATTCATCAGTCATTCAGGATATCATGCGAGTACATTCTCTGATAGTTCTTTCATTAACTTGTCGATTACTGTATTTCAGTTCTAGTTAGTTCTATTTGATTCTATGTTAAGATAGATTGATATTACTGGATCTATTGCATGTGACACTCAACTTTTACATGTCTGGCCTCCATTACTGGGATCACTACTGGAACCACCTACTGGCATCATCATGTTCTTGCTGGACTTATACTTTACTTTCGTGTCGGGTTATGGATTCACTTGTACTGGTTGGACGAGGAAATATTTGAGTAGACATGTGAAAATTCCTAAATACTAGAACCACCTCCCATGTACTTATACTGGAATGCTAGCCATCCCACACTTGGCCAGGTGTATGATGTGCCTGATTTACCCATAGTCGTTTACATGTCGATCTCAGTATTTTAAAATACACTGGTTAGTGTCATGTTTAGAACTCACCCTGGAATTACTCTCTGGACTTATATTGTTTGGACTCACTTTGGGATTACACTTGACTTACATTGTACTATCTGGACTTATATCACATTACTCTAGTTCGGCTAGCTTTTATTTACAGTCTTCATTGCCATGATCTTCTGATTCGTTATATTATTTTCTCTTGTACTTTAACTGTTGCTCTATATCATTACATGTCTAAAACTTTTATGCTTCATCAATATAACTGTCTATAACTGCTTTATAGTCTTTGCCATTTACTTGGGATTTTTAGATGAGTTGTGCTCGTTCCAATCCTTACTGGATACGTTGACAAAATATTACAGATGTTTGCCGTGAGAACACTTGTCCTACTTGCTATGGACTCGGAGATGGATTGGCTACCTTGGGCCCCGACTCTCAGGAGTGATTGGGAGGCTAGCTAGTAGACTTATTTTAGATTTCATGTTTAGAACTTGAATTGTAATAAGTCGAGATATTGACTTTGTTTTGAGATTGTTTGAGATATTATTATTTAGTAGTTGTTGTTTCTTTAGTCTTAGCAGTTATCTAGACTTCTGTGTTATCTTATCGTGCTTAAACTGTGATTGAGTTTTACTATATCTTTACTTGTCCTCCATTCGGAGTTGAAACCCATCACAGGTATATTATATAATTGCGTGAGTTATTTAGATAGTGACCTAGTACAGCGTTCTACCGTCGATTCTGTGGCATAGGCTGGACGCTATTACGTACTTGTACCCTCACACCGGGTGCGGGTCGTGACACATTTTTAGTGGTGGCCCATGCAGGTCAAGATTTACATTAGTACGAAGTCATGGTAGTGCGACGATTAGTTGTATTACTGCGCGCCTGCGGTAAGAGATAAGGAATAGGCCTTAGCGAAAAGGTACACAATCACAGTTAGAAATTTTTGGATCTAATTCCTGCCATCTATACATTCTTACTGTAATTGTCTTTTTTGAAATAAACTATCCTTCCTTGATGGTATCGATTCTTGTTCAGTATTGATTTCCTCATTTGATCTGTCTTCAGGATGGTGGAGACATGATCGCGTCACTCTGGTCCAGCTGACACTGATGAGAGGTCAGCCACCTCTCGTCTGATCCAGACAAATGGTGGAGCCGCAGCACCTCTTATTTCTTCTCATGTAGGAGCGTCGATAGCTTTTGGGGGTGCTTCTCTACCGGTTCAGAGGCCTACCCCGGTGATTCAGGATGTGCTTCCGCCACCACCTCATGGGACAGTGGACATAGCACAGTTCTTCGCCTTCTTTCGAGAGATGATGTAGGCTCAGCAGCACCAGTCTGCGGATATGAGGGTAGGCATCGACAATGCTCATCAGCTGGCCATGACAGCAGTAGAGTGGATGACTGTCCAGCTGCAGGAAGGTCAGATACTGCAGCAGTACCAACCGACCCCGAACATTCAGGACTTCCAGAAGATACGGCAGAGAGACTTCATGAGTATGAAAGGTATCCTTTTTGCTGAAGACTGGATCGAGCACATAGAAGAGATCTTTCGCCTTGCATTGGTACCAGATGGGATCCAGATAGAGACAGCGGGCAGCCTGATACAGGACCTTACTCGTATATGGTACCAGACCGACCCAGAGTTGGTATGGAGGGGCAGACCTGGAAGGCTTTCAAGAAGCTTTTCAAAGAGAAGTTCTTCCCCGATACAGCATTCGGCACCTTGGAGACGCAGTTCGAGAGTCTGGTTCAGGGGAACCGGACTGTCGAGGAGTATACTGGAGAGTTCTGTCATCTGGGAAGATTTATAGAGGGTCTGAGTGAGACGGCGAAGGCGAGGAGGTTCTGTAAGGGTTTGATCAAGGAGGTCAAGTCGGTGACTAAGAGTGATCGCGACGCCACCTTTAAGCAGATCTTAGCAGGAGCCATAACAGGAGAGGATGACTTGGAGCTCAAGTCTAAGAGGGGCCGAGATGATTCAGAAGGGGCCAGTGGGAGTAGGAAGCACCCCTTTGTGCAGAAGGTAGCACACCAGCTACAACAGATGCAGGCACCAACCATAATTCAACAGGCACAATATCAGCCTCGAGGACAGGACCGCAGGATGCAGATTTATGGCTACTGTAAGAAGTCAGGGCACATTTGGGAGTCTTGTATGAGTAGGCTGAAGGTTTGCCTATTCTGTGTATCCGACGCTCACCGAATGATAGATTGCCCTACTACACCTCTATATAGTGGAGCACAGGGTCAGAGAGAGGGAGATAGGCCATCTGTGGTACAGCACCATGCCCAGCACCAGAGAGACGAGGCTTTTGTGCTGACGGTCAAGGAGACCGACGCTGCGGGTGATGGGTTAACAGGTCTGTCTTACCTATTCTTCTTCCCCACCTTGATGTATGATTTCATTAGTACCTGTCAGGATATTCTTGTGATGTGCTAGATAGTGTAGTGACCCTTTTCAAGACTATAAAATTACTACTAGTAGGACCATAATTTGCATGTTATAGGATAGTTTTCTTGACCTTGATTGATTGGGGATTTGACCTAGAAGGAGTACGACCATCTTATTTCGAGGACGAAATTTTTCTAAGGAGGGTAGACTTGTAACCATCACTTTTCTAAAACAAAGGTAATTTTGAACTTTTGTAAATTGATCATTAAATAATACGATTTAAATCATGTTAATATTTTATTAGTGAATTTTTGATTATTTTATTATTAATTAAATTGATGCATTGTGATTTTGTTATTTGTTAGTAAAACCCTAGAACTACTTTGTGTAGAGGTTGGCCATGACCATAAAAACTTGTTAGAGAGGTTAGATGACTTAAGTTAGACTCTAATCTAGCTATCATACCATTTAATGCCCATTAGTTAGCTAAAACCTTCAGTCACTTTGGGCCTTTCCCTTAAAGGGCCTTAATTTGCATGTTAGGAAGGCCTTTGAGCCATTTTCTTAAAACCCAAACCCTAGCCCACTACATGGCCGGCCAAGAGACACCCCACCCTCATATTTAAGCATCATGTTAGCACCTTGCCTCCTTCCATTAGCAAACCCTAACCCTACATTGGTGTTCATCCCCAAATTTGCCCTATTTCTCCAAATCACCTCCAAATTGAACCAAATCAGTTGCAAATCACTCCCCTACTATAGAAAAGGTCTCTATTGGCTAGCTAGCAAGGATTGGGAGCAATTTGATCATTGGAGCTTGGAGGAGATCTATATCTAGAAGGTTTTATTGAGATTCCAACTCTTAATAGGTAATGTCCTCTAAACCCATTAATATTCTAATTTCTCTTCACAGATGCATTCATTTAGGGTCCCCCTAGCTGTAGGCAAGTTTGGTAGAAAATCGAATCCATTTAGGGTGTGTATCAGAGGAGTATCGGAGTGCTATGTAATGTGTTTGATGAAATGCCTCAAAGAAATGAATGTTAATAATTTTTAAAACTAATTATATGAAATTGTAGCTAAATATGTGTAGATTGATATTCCATTCGACTGAGTCAATTTTTGTACACTTTTGTGTCGGTTTTAGGATACGGGGAAACAGCACGAGGCTGTGGTGCCTTCGCCTGCTATCCATGTCATGTTCCTCACTGTACACGACACGTCATGACATGAATTTTTGTGGACACATAGGGCAATCTCTGACAGCATGCCCCTAAAGTTTGGGTCAAGTTGGTTTCGTATTCACAAAGTTATTCCACCTGCACTGTTTTGCTCACACACAAACGAGAATTGAGGCTCTGATACGGCCTAGAAACTAGGACACGACACAACTTGGACACTAATCAGTTATATAGACAGGTGTATCTAGACCTAGGCTACCCTAGGACACGACCCCATGACCATTAGTTGGACACATCGTGTCCTAGAGCACTCGACACACACGAACGATGCTGTCTATACACTTAGCTCTGATTCCTTGTTGACACTGGCTTTTGACACAGTTTTGGCACTTGTCGGACACTTGCATACACATGGACACAAGTTTGACACTCTGTAAACACAACACATGCACACTTGAACCCCTTGGTTGCTAAGTTAGTCTTTAGTTTGGGTATTTGTTTGCATGTGTAGTTACTTCGAATGAACTGTTAATAACTGATACTTGTTTCAGTTTCAGAGTTCTTGTAGTTTATTAGTTTCAGTTTTCTAAGTATCTATATATTGGTTCAGTTTACATATATGTTGAGTATATATATTACATATGTTGAGTGTTTACATATATGTAGTATATATAGGTATATACATACAGTAGGTTTTCGAATGGATACAAATGTTTGATACTTGCTTTCAGGTTTGGGTATTGTTTTGAGTTGAGCTTTGTTTTCCTGAGTTTGATTAGGTTTAGTTCAGGTTTGGGGTATGATGTTTGTGAGTTTAGTTTGGATTTTGGTTAGGGTAATTCATCTATGTGTTGATACATGAATTTGTTTGCATTTCAGTTTTCTGAAGTTACATTGTGAGTGAATACATACATGAATATAAGTTTGGGGGTTTTGAGAGATTGAGCATCTCAGTTTCCTGAGATAGAGACATGTCTTGCATATAGGTGAGTGACTTGGCCATGGCTTGGGGGCCGTAGGCTTGATAGGGTTGAGTGTGTATTGAGGATTAGTGCTCGAGCAGAGGAGAGGAGTTGGAGTGTGTAGATTTTTAGAATGATTTGAAAGTTGTTTTAGTTCAGAGATTAGTATCTAATAGGTAATAGGATAATGTGGGTATCCTGGTATCAGATAAGCATAGAGGCAATACAGCAGTAGCAGCAGCTAAGGCAGGCTAGTTGGGAGTAGGAGACTAGTAGGTGAGTGAATGCTATGTGAGTGTAAGTATATGAATGTCAAAAGAAAGGGGGTTACTTCCTGCAGTAGTGAGTTGTGTGAGTATTCTGTTGGGTTTTTCTTTCAGAGATTGTAGTGTCTGTGCAAGTATCTAACTGGGATTTAAGGGTGTTAGCCTTAAGAGTGTAGAGGGGTACTCATATAGAGATATATGTTATATATATGTAGTAAGGATTTATATATAGGTTATGTATATCTATGAGTCACAGGTATTGAGTTTGAGGGTTCATTTATTCATATGGGTTTAGGTATTGAAGATAGCTATTGGGTTATGTAAACATGGTTATATGAGAGAGTATACCTTTGTGTTATGTATTGTTGGATAGGTTAGTGTATGTGGGTTACCATAGAGGAAATCCATGTTTAGACTAAAGGCTTAGTTAAGTATTAGTTTGGTCTATTTATATATATGATATAATTATATATATGGTATCTATGTTACACTAGCCTATGGGTTAGAATGAGTTAATGTATCTTAGATTGACCTAGATTTGACCAAATAAGCCTATATGAATATGTTGACTAAAGTTTGACCAAATCCTAGATGTTGACCTAGTTACCTAGATGTTGACCTAATTTGGCTAGAAGGTTGACCAGAGTTGACCAAGAGTTGACTTTGACCTAGAATGGCCTAGAATCATGTAGAATGCATTGTAAACTTCATTATTACCTATTGTACATATTATAACCTGTATTGTAGGATATTATGACTCCGGTTCGGACATCTGAATTCATCAGTCATTCAGGGTATCAGGCGAGTATATTCTTTGATAGTTCTTTCATTTACTTGTCGATTACTGTATTTCAATTCTAGTTAGTTCTATTTGATTCTCTGTCAACACGGATTGATATTACTGGATCCATTGCATGCGACACTCACCATTTACATGTATGGCCTCCATTACTGGAATTACTACTGGAACCACCTACTGGCATTATCATGTTCTGGCTGAACTTGTACTTTACTTTCGTGTCGGGTTATGGATTCACTTGTACTGGTTGGGCGAAGAATATTTGAATAGACATGTGAATATTCCTAAATACGGGAACCACCTCCCTTGGACTTATACTGGAATGCTAGTCATCCCACACTTAGCCAGGTGTGCGATGTGCCTGATTTACCCATAGCCGTTTATATGTCGATCTCAGTATTTTAAAACACACTGGTTAGTGTCATGTTAGGACTCATCCTGGAATTACTCTCTGGACTTATATTGTCTTGACACTTTGGGATTACACTTGACTTACATTGTACTGTCTGGACTTATATCACATTACTCTAGTTTAGCTAGCTTTTATTTACAGTCTTTCCTACCATGATCTTCTGATTCATTATATTATTTTCTCTTTTACTTTAACAGTTGCTCTACATCATTACCTGTCTAAAACTTTCATGTTTCATCAATATAACTGTCTATAACTGCTTTATAGTATTTACCATTTACTTTGGATTTCTAGATGAGTTGTGCTCGTTCCAATCCTGACTGGATACGTTGACAAAATATTATAGATGTTTGCCTTGATGACACTTGCCCTACTTGCTATGGACTTGAAAATGGATTAGCTACCTTGGGCCCCGACTCTCTGAAGTGATCGGAAGACTAGCTAGTAGACTTGTTTAAGATTTCATGTTTAGAACTTAAATTATATTAAGTTGAGATATTGACTTTCTTTTGAGATTGTTTGAGATATTATTATTTAGTAGTTGTTGTTTGTTTAGCCTTAGTAGTTATATAGACTTATGTGTTATCTTATCGTGCTTAGACTGTGATTGAGTTTTACTATATCTTTACTTGTCCTCCATTCGGAGTTGAGATCCATGACAGGTACATTATATAATTGCGTGAGTTTTTTAGATAGTAACCTAGTACAGCGTTCCACCGCCGATTCTGTGGCGTAGGCTGGGTGCTGTTATGAACTTGTACCTTTACATCGGGTGCGGGTCGTGACAATTCTTTCCCCCTCGGAGAGTGTGTTGGCTGCCTCGGGCCCCCCACTTTTTCGTCCTTCGAGGCAGGGATGTGACGTTGGGCATGGGTTTTCAAATCTGCCGCTCTTCCAGACTTGTCCTTAGATTTTCCAGCGGATGTCCGAAGCTGACACGGGTTCAGGAAGTGATTGCCAGCTGGGGTATCTCCTCGGGATACAGGGTCGCACCCATTGATCCTAAACACTTGTTCCTCTGCCTCTCCGCGGAAAATGACCACACAAAAGTCTGGATTAGAGGCACAGTCAAGATAGATACCCACATCATGAAAATTATGAAATGGTCCCCGGACTTTAATATCAAAGAAGATTCTGCGATTGTCTCCGCGTGGGTCACCCTCCCGAATTTACTCCTCATCTGTTTTGCTCCAACAACGTTGAGGAGGATAGCTAGCTCCTTTGGACGTTTGTGGCGTCGGCAGAAGAAACTCGCAGCTCAAAAGGGAAATATTCAAAAATATACATGGAACTCGACTTATCGAAGGACCTCCCCAATCACATTCAAATCTCGCTCGGCAATAAGACACACACCCAATGAATCATATATGATAACAATGTCATCTACTGCAAACATTGTCATATGCGTGGCCACTCTACTGAGCATTGGTTCCATGTCCACCTAGAACTGAAGAAGAAGGTGACTCGAAAGGTGCCACCTGCCCACTCTCCCAGGAAACTCCATCAATTACCCCTTCTACCCCTACCCAACTCCCACATCCGATTCGAAACCAGCCTGGGAACCCCAGCATCCAAGAACAAGCTTCCTAGGGAAGAGCCATTGTCCCATACGATCCCTCAGGCATCAATCTCGCTAATAATTTTGATATTCTGGCAGTGGAGCCCACAAAAGTTTTGCAAGGCATGGAAGAACACACAGTTGCCAACATCATGGAGGAGGAAATAGGGACCATCGGGGACTCGGAAAGGAAGGCAAGCCAGACCGAGGAACCTACATCTCTGGAGACACCTCGAACATCGACGAACGTGGAGGACTCACAACCCACTGACACAGGCATTCCCAATGTGGCCAACATACGTGGCGATGCGTTAGCCATCATCCATCAAGCAACGGTTGCCAGGCTGTAACAAGGTTTAGACGTCGGTATCACCAGCCCAAACGGCTTCTTTGGAGCCGTAGCAGAAATTGCCGACGAAGTCTACATGCACCCGATAGGGGACACTGAGATTATTACAAAGGTGGCTGAAAAGGCAACATCTACCATGAAAAAATCAAACAAAGGAAGTACTAAAGAGGTCACAGCCAGGACCACTAGGTCAGCCAAAAAACTCAACAAACCCCCCACAGACAATAAACTAAATGCTTAACATCCTATCTTAGAATGTTAGAGGTATTGCCAATAAACCCACCTTGAGAAGATTACTCAATCTCAAGAAAAGTCACAGAATCGACATTCTCGTGATCATTGAACCCAAAATTCTCCCAAACAAACTCAAGTCCATCTAGTTGCAGCTTGGATTCTCCTCGACTATCATCGGCTATTATGATATTTGGATCCTTCTCACGGCTAACGTGAAGATCAGTATCATTCACGAGTCGAGACATGCTCTCCTGTGTTGGGTTGAACATCCTATGCTTCATTCCGCTCTCTCTTGTCGGCCGTTCATGACAGCTGCGACATCCCCGAGCGTCGACAGCTATGGAAGGATCTGTTGAACACTCACCTGAACCATAACAACCTTCCCTGTATCTGCGTCGGCGACATCAATGCTATTACCTGCAGAGAGAAGAAGTCGGGGGACCGACCCCCTCCCCCGTCGACTATTCACGACTTCAACACAACTTTATTTTTAGCGCCCACCTATCCCCTCTTCAGTTCAGGGACAGCACCTTCACCTGGTACAACATACAGTTAGGTACCAGAAGGCAATATTCCTGACTTGATTGTACCCTCATTAACCCCAAATGGATGGATATGGAGATCATCTCCAACCTCTCGCATCTCAACGCTACCGAATCGGACCACTCTCCTCTCCTTATCGAGATCAGCAGCAAACTGAACCAGACCAAGAAAAGCTTATGCTTCCTCGACCTTTGGAGCCACTACCCATATTTTAGGAACATCATCGACAGCATATAGAGCAGCACCGACAATCTTGATCCCCTTGTCCATGTCGCGAATAAACTCAAAGCTACCAGAAAGGCCCTCACTGTTTGGAGTAAGGAAGCATTTGGAGACATTTTCTAGGCAGTCCGAACAGCAGAGGATGACGTTACCCATGCGGAAGCTCTCTTCATTATCGATAGAACTCCCACTGCCCGGGCAGCCCTGAACCTCACTAAAGTGCTGTTGAAATTTTGTCTAAAAGTCGAAACAGAATTCTGGAAACAGAAAGCAAGACTGACCTGGGACGGTGAAGGAGACAAAAATTCTAGCTATTTCTACTCATGTGTCAAGGAATGCAGACAGCAGCTCAACCTCCACCAGATTACTAAGGAGCAAGGACATATTATCAGAGACCCTCGGGGTATTCAATCGGCTGCTACCTGTTTCTACACACATCTGTTTACCAAAGAGGTCATCACCAAAGACGAAGGCTTCCTAGCGGAGATCCGCCGCCTCATCAATGATAGTGATAACTCCTAGATGGAGATCATCCCCTCTGAACTTGAAGTTGTGGACAAAAAAAAAGAAATGCTGTCTTTTTTTATTGGCGTAAGGCACCACAAATCGAGTACGCCTGAGAGATCCTGCGCTGAGGATCCCCGAGTACAAAAAAGAATTCTGGGGAATGGAACGATGGAGATCGAGCGGGAGTTGCTCCTTTACTCTGTTGACACTCCGATTACAAAAGTGGAAGAAAACCTAAGAAAATTGCTAAGTCTTGGCTTACTGGCAAGAAGTGCAGCAATTTGGCTCTTGAAAATGCTCTCCGTTCTGTGCTTTGAAGAGGGATGAGACCCCTTTTTATAGTTGTTTCTGAGCTGGAATGATGTTATGCGCCCACATGAGGAAAACATACTGGTTTTCATGTGGGCGCATAGTCTTGCCTTGGGCACATAGGGTGTAGGCGTATACAGGCTGCGAGATCGTGGGTTGGTTGTGGTGTTGACGTGGCCACATGCTTCGGTGCACGACTGATCGTGGAGACTGACATAGTCGTGTGCTTCGGTGCACATTTTGATCATGGCTTTGATCGAGTTAGGCTTGGGCGCATAGCCCTGTTTCAGGCTATGCGCCTTCCTTCACAGGACGACTTGGGCGCATAGAGCTTCACAGGATGACTTGGGCGTATAGAGCTTCACAGGAAGATGGGCGCATAGGGCTTCACAGGATGACTTGGGCGCATATGTCCTCATCGGCTTGGGCACATAAGGCTTCATTTGCTAAAATTTTTATGCTTCTACAAGACCCCCTTCAAAATTTTGGATACCTAAACGAGTTTGAAATACTGTAAAAGAAGCATGGACCGTCTTCTTGTGATGCAGTGGGCGCATAGTATGGCCCCCTCTTTGGGCGTATAGCACTTGGCCAGCCTGTTAGGGAGACGACTGTTGAGATCTTTCTTGAAAATATAAACTGACAGATTCATCGGGGTAGAAGTTGAAGAGGTCCATCCTTCATACGTCGTCCATGTCAGCAAGTGACAGTCACTTAGTATGCATGAGGCTGGATCTTCACGTGGGCGCATAGGCCATTGTGGGAGCAAACTACATAATGGGCGCACAGGCGTATAGGAAGTGGCCCATGCCTATAAATAGGCCCTGAAGGAGAGAGAAAGTTTATTATTCTCCTCTCTTAGAACTTTCACAAAGACTCTTCATCTTTCTTTAAGAACCATGTCTCCCAAGGTCGCCAAGAGATTCGCGAAGGGCAAGGGGGCTGCACCGAGTGGCTCTTCTCCTGCGGCAGCGTCCTCTCCAGTCCAGACTCGATTCTGGGTGAGGCCACACCTCAAAAATGAAGTCTCAAGCGTTAATTTATGACGCTCAGACTTTTCTTCTGCCTGGGTGCATGTGCCTAAGGCCACATACTTCTGTGAGCATCATTATGCGCCCACAGAAGTTATGTGCCAACACTGTCATGTGCCATGCGCCCATATGTTGCCATGATATGCACCCACATGCTGATGAATATTATGCACCCACGTACTGTTGTATGTTATGTGCCCACATGTTTGTTTTGGGCGCATGGTCCTTTGGGAGCATAGCCCTTTGGTCGCATAAGAGCCCATCAGCACTTAGTTTTTTCTGCAGATTTCTGAGTCTGACTGTCCCATTTCATATTTTGTAGGGATCTGGCTAGCAAATTTCTCCAGGACCGGTATCGGCAATTTTGGGCATGGTGAAGATACAGTACTTGACACACACATTAGAGAGCTCAGAACTCTTCATACTTTAGAAGGGTTTTCCTCAGATGGTAGGAAAAACCTTTATACATCGGGAGAGTCGGACGATAGTTGGGCGTCATCGTGAAAGTTCTATTTTTACGATTCTTCAAATAGGCAAAAGCAACACTAGAGATGTTGTTTTGAAGGTATGGCCTCTTGGAGGAACGGGCCTAGGTCGTCCGCAATACGGAGGAGAAAAAAAATCACCATTTGTAGATGTTTTTAGCATGCTATATTTGCCCTCGTCCATGTAGCTTCTTGAAGGTTCAACAACCTTGTTTGCTTCTCAGCAGTAAAATATGACTTCTATCGAGGGCCACAAAACTGCTTTTTGACGAAGGCGTAGTGCTGTTATATTGACCAAACTATGTGTTGCTGATGAGTAGTAGATTTTTTCTTCTTTTTTTTGCTGCTGATGTAGTCCTATGAATGTAACTGATATTGAATAAACAGAATACATTCACTCCATTCTTTGCTTGTGATATCTGTGGTACTTTATTAGAGGGCTTAATACAGTATTTGTGTAAAAGGTATCCCGCTGGGGGACCCCTCTCTCTTTTTTGTTTGGACCTGCTGCCCCTTTGTGCATCTGGGAATGCGAGCAAATAAATTTGAAAAAAAACCCAACAGAGGTAATATGGACGTGATAGGTTTTGTGGTCTTGACATCGTATCTTTTATCCTAGGTTGGGTACAGGTGTCAAGTCGGAAGACTATCGGTATCAGAGGTAATGTGGACGTGACACATGATAATCATGAGTAGTTTTTGGTGGAATGTATTTTCTTGCCAGGTTCGACTTTTTGTCAGGTTCTCCTTCCTGGAGCGGAAGAAACTCTCCAAGACTCCTCTCCGATGACCTCCACTGAAGATGACGAGATGGCCCAGGAAGTCGTCAAAGCTTTCTACTCTGTGCTGAAAATAAAACTTCCTGGAGTCCTGAATCGAAATGCTGCCTTTAGCCCTATGAAGGCTGTTGTCGAATGCCAAGTGGCGGCCCTCGAGAGCATTTCTAGTTATGAAGAGCAGGCCAATACTCTGAGAAAAGTTCTGAATGACCTGGAGGGTCAGGTGGCCAGGTTCTGGGATGCCAAATAGCAGAGCCCGATGTTGCTGTTCCGTACAGAGGACGAGGCTTTGATGACGACTCTTGCGAAAGAGAAGGCCACTTTCCAGGTGAGGAAGGATGTCCTTGTTCAAGAGATCGACGAATCGGCTGACCAGTATGGTCAGTTCAACGCTGCAAGTGAGGCGCGTGCCGTCTCGAAGAACAAACTGGCTGCACCGATCACCGAGAGGTATAATCACATTACGCAGATCCAGAACGAGATCGTCCAACTGGAAGCCGACTTAAGGACGACAACATCTGAATAGAAGGATTTATTTGTCTCAAGCTGCCATGACTGTCTCCACTTTCGCCCATTTAGAAGAACAGTTGGCGAAGTTGGAGGGAGAGCATCTGAGTCTGATCCTTTTCAAGGATGAAGCTGCTCGTCAAAAGAGGCGCGCCGTCGAACTACCGCGAAATCTGAAGCTGAAATTGCGGCTCTAAGGGACAACATCAATCGCCTATATATCCCTTAGATTCGTTGTAAGTTTTTTTCCTTCTAGCCGTCACGGCTCTTGTACCTTTTTTCCATCTCTTGATAGACGTAAAGAATAAAGGATCTTTTAAAAATGAATATGGTTTTGTGAAATATCAGAACTAGAGGTAATGTGGACGTAGCAAGGATATTTCTGGTAGGTATTCCACTGGAGAATTTTGATGTGGACCTATTATCCGTTTTATATAACGAGGCTGCTAGTTGAGGTAATATGGACGTAATAACAGAGAATGTTCTATATCTGACCAGAGGTAATATTGACGTGGAAAGATATATAACGTTAGGTGGGAGTGGATATTTCAGAGGTAGTATGGATGTGATTATCCTTAATAAATGCTTTGCTCAGAGGTTATATGGACATGGCAAAACATTTCTTAATCATTCCACTGGGAAAATAATTATCGAAAAACAATTTAGAGGTAACAGGAACGTGACTTGTTTTCGTCAAACCGAGTTTGGACGGAGTCAAAAGCGAAAATGATTCTACTGGAGAAATATTTTAGAGGACCTATTGTCCAAGGCGTATTCAAGACTCTTGAAATATGGATAATAGTTAGATAATTTTTTGAATCACATAAACATCGCACTGTACATTTACATGACTGAACATATGTGAATATTATGTAAAAGAGGATACACATAGTATCTCTTCAGGAACTTGCCGTTGATATACATCATGAGCAAGTCACCATCAGGTTTGGTTAGTCAGTACGCAGCGTTAGAATACACTGATTGTATGATGAAAGGACCTTTCCATTTAGGCTCGAATTTTTCTTTTATTTTTTGCGTCATGACCACTGGTCTTCTCACTGCTAAGATTAGATCACCGACTTGGAAGATTCTTTCCTTCACCTTTTTGTTAAAGGCTCTGGAAAGACGTGCTTGGTATAGCTCAATACGCTGCAGAGCTAATAAGTATTTTTCGTCTAGCGCTTCGAGCTCCTGGAGTCACAGACGATAGCTTTCTTCGGTAGTCAACTCACTGGCTATGGCTACTCGAAGAGAAGGAATCGGGATTTCTAGGGAAAGAACTGCTTTGCTCCCATAAACCAGAGAGAATAGTATACTGCATGTTGGAGTCCGGACCGTTGTACGATAGGCCCATAGACATTTGCCGAGCTTTTCATTCTATCGCGCTTGTTTGAAGACACAAAATTTTTGAGAAGTTTGATGATGGTTTTATTGAAGGCTTCTGCTAGCCCGTTAGCCGTTAGATTGTAGGCAGTAAAGGCTACATTCTGGATTCGGTTCCTATCGCAGAACCGATAGAATGCATGGCTTACGAATTGTGGACCATTATCATGGATGATCCTGTGAGGTAGGCCGAAGTGGTAGATAATGTGATAATTGATGAAACTGATCACGTTTGACGTCTTCACTTTCGTGAGCAATATAGCTTCCGTCTATTTGGAGAAGTAGTCGATTATGGCTAGGATGAACCGATGTCCTCTGGAAGATAGCAGGCTGATTGGTCCTATGACGTCCATGCCCCAGGCTTCAAAAGGCCAAGATTCTTCCGTCAGGTATAGAAACTCCGATGGTTGATGAATGAAATCGGCGTAGAACTGACAGGCTCTGCACTTTTTTGCATATTCAATGGCATCTGCTATCATTGTGGGCCAATAATAACCCATTTGTTTAAGGCAATCTTGTAATTTAGGGCCTGGTTGATATGCACCACACACTCCGTCATGAGCTTCCCGGAGTTCATGTTTGGCTTCTGTGTCTGATAGACATCGTAACAGTAGCCCGTCGTAAGAGCGTCGGTACATCATCTTGGTAGCTGTATCGTAGTAAAATCCGAGGGATCGTCTTTGGATAGACACTGCTTCCATCGGATCCTCGGGAAGGATTCCATAGACAGTGTAGTCTATGAAAGGAAATCTCCAGTCTTTAACATTGACGTTTGTTTTCGTTGTATAACTGTGATGAATATGCAAGGCAATTTTCACACAGAATAGTTCTCGACCAGACAATGTGATAGACTACTGAGTATTGATAGGGACGGTTAAGGAAGCAGCGAGACCGGCTAGAGCATTTGCTTCTATATTCTGTAGTCGAGGCATGTGTTCGATGAAGAATCCAGCGAACGTAGATGCCAACTCGATTATTGCTCTGTGATAGGGGATGAGATCTTCATGACGAACTTCATAATCCCCTCGGACCTGACTAACTATTAGGTTGGAATCGCCGTAAGCTTCTTGATAATCAACTCCCAGTTGTTTTGCCAGTTGCAGACCGATTAATAGGGCATTATATTCGGCCACATTGTTGGTGCATGGTTCTATGAGAGAATATGCGTGATAAATAACCAGTTGATCAGGTGACACGAGCACGATGCCAACTCCGGCCACAATATTTTCTTTTGGTCCTGTTCATGAAGCACCGTCAAAGAACACTCACCAAATGGGGATTTCTTCAGTTGCAGTGTTAGACTCCACTACTTCATCGGGGATTTTGTCATAGAGTTTGGAAGATTCTGGCACCGGATGAGCTGCTAGGAAATCAGCTAATGCTTGGCCTTTTACTGCCTTCTGAGGAACAAAGACCATATCGTATGGAGTCAACAACATTGTCCATGTAGCTAAACAGGAATTGAGAGAACCCAGTTTAGTCATGAGTATTCTGAGAGGGTTGACTTTAGATATAATGTGGATAGTCTGTCCAGACACATAGTGGCGTGTCTTCGGGATGGCAAATACCAGTGCAAGGCATTCTTTCTCCACTGGTGCGTATCTGTGTTCGGCACCCACCATTGTGCGGCTGAGGTAGTAAATTGCCTGTTCATGGCCGCCTTCATTATTCTGAGCTAATAGGGTGCCAAGAGAATGGTCCATAGTGCGGATATATAGTAAGAAGGGCTTCCTCATTATTGGAGATACCAATATCGGGGGGGCTTGTAAGATACTTCTTGGTGTCGTCGAATGTGCGTTGACATTGTTCAGTCCAGACGAAAGATACGCCTTTCTTCATGAGATGAGTGAATGGTTGACATCTTCTAGCAAGGTTTGAAATGAATCGTCTGATGTAGGCTAGCCTTCCTTGTAGCCCGAGTAGCTCTTTGAGGTTTCTTGGAGGATACATATCGAGGATAACCTTCACTTTCTCCAGGTCAAGATGTATACCCTTTGAAGAGATGACGAAACCAAGGAACTTGCTGCTGGAGACTCCCAGAAAAGACTTGGTTGGATTCATCTTGAGTTGGTGTGCACACATTAGTTCGAACACCGTTCTCAAGTCTTGGAGGTGGCTGCCCTTGAGGCAACTTTTAACTACGATATCGTCTATGTAGTACTCTGCACAGTTTTGTGCAAATGATCACAAAAAATTGTGTTCATGGCTCGTTGGTATGTCGCCCCTGCATTTTTCAATCCGAAGGACATCACTGTATAGCAGTATACCCCCAACGGTGTTCGAAAAGATGTGTGCTTCTCGTCGTCGGTGAACATCTTGATCTGGTTGTAGCCTGAGAACCCATCCATGAAGGACATCCGCTCGAAGCCGCAAGTATTGTCGAGCATTACGTCGGTGATCGGTAGAGGAAACTCATCCTTTGGGCATGCAGAGTTTAAATCACGATAATCGATATAGACTCGAACTTTACTATTCTTTTTCGTGACTGAAACGATGTTGGCAACCCAGTCAGGGTGTTGTTCTTCACGAATGAATCCACTAGAAATAAGCTTCTTGACTTCATTCTCGATGGCCTCCATGACATCTGGTTGGAATCGTCGTTGTTGCTGCTTCACTGGCTTAGCTTTAGACAAAATATTCAGGCGGTGCATGGTGACTTTAGGGTCCAGACCTGGCATGTCTTCATAGCTCCATACAAAGACATCGATGTATTCTATTATAAGCTGTATAAGAGATTGGCGTTCATCGCCAGAGAGGCTTTTGCTGATGAAGATTGGTTTAAAAGATGATTCATCTCCTAAATTGACTTGGATGACTTCGTCTTCGGTAGGTGGTTCACGTTGTTCGAAGCACAGCTCCCATCTAGTATCCATCTTTTGAGCCCATTGTTCAAGCTCGATTGATTGGACATCGTCCGTAATTTGGTCAATGGAAACCATGTTGACGGACAGAGTTGCTTTGAATATGTCGCCAATGCTGGAGTCTGAGTCCCAGAGGGAGGAATCAGAAGAATAAGAACAACGATCTGTTTCATCATCTGATCTTTCAGGAGTTATTGGAGGAGTAATATAACCCAAACCAACACCGTTTTGTTGATAGTAGTTCTCGGGTTTGCCGATAGGTGCAAAGTGTCGTATTGGCAACCGTCGTCCCCGGCTGTAATTTAGCCCCTGGTCGCTTTTGATGTCATATCCTATGTTCTGGATGATATATTTGGCCTGCCAACTATATCGAAAAAGTTGTATTTTTCCAGAGTCATAGCCAGCTTCTGTGTTGTCCTTGGGAGAAGTAGAGTCTGAAACGAACTTTCTCTCGCCAATTATATGACCGAAGATGATTAGTTCTTCATCCTTCTTTCTGGCTGGAACGATAAAGTAGTAGATATCTTCTGGATAAACTTTTTCCTGCAGGTGAGGCGTCGTGACTGGCATGCAGAGGTGTGGTCCTATGCCGTGCTCTAGAGCGTATATCGTATCTATGTAGTGGTTTACAATTTGATAGACATCAGAGTAATTCAAAGATAAATCTTTACTAAAAAAGTATGCAAGTTCTGCTTCAGGGATAACATCATCTGCTGAAGGTACATTATTATGAGTATTGATATACTCATTGAGAGGATCATCATCTGGAAGAGGAGCCACAGTCTTGGCCAAGTTCACCACGTAGGGTAATTCTTCAGGATTGAGAGGACGGAATTCAGTAGGTTCTTCATGAGGTTTAACCTTGTCAGGGTTCTTGCGGAGAGTGATGGTCAATGGTTTAACCTTGTCAGGGCTCATCTTTTTCACCTAGGCTGTGAGAGGCTTCAAAGTACTTTTTGGAGTAGTACGTCCATTCACTCGGATAATCAGGGGACCATCATTGGAGGATAAACTTGCTTCAGCTTCATTTTCAGCTTCGTTGCCGTCATCCTTCGGGGGCTAAGATTGGTAAAGTACCGAATCTCCATAGTAGGCTTCGATGCCCTTAAAAGGATCGACATCGACAAACTCCGTCTTTACGACACCGTCACTGTTGACGTATTTGAAGCACAGGTAAAGTGTGGAAGGAACGATCATATTCTCGTGCATCCATGGATGTCCCAACAAGATGTTGTAGGATACATTAGCATCGATTACATAGCAGGAAACCTCCGTTCGGAGATCACCGATCTGGCACTTGAGACGGATCTTGTCCAGCGGGTGGCTTCGACCAGCGTTGAAAGCCATGATATTTGTGTTGGTTACAGATAGCTTGTGCAGAGGGATTCCCAGTATTTGAAGCAAACTTCTAGGAATGATGCTGAGGGAGGATCCTTGATCGATGTGCACGCGGTCCACCTTGATCACCCCGATATACCCTGTATAGTACAGATGTCTATCATGACGATTGTTTTTTAGTAGCATGTCCTCCTGTGAAAAGGTGATGTTGGGTACCACTTCCATAGTACTGTGACAGTGAGGACATGAGACAGGATCTTCAGCGGGGGCTTTGACTTTAGCGAGATAAGAGTCGGCATGTAGTAATGCCTCACTTAAGGCCTTTTGCGTTTCTTTGGAGAGTCGCAACAGATCGAACAGAGACAACCTGGAAGGTGTATTGGTTAGTTGTGCTAGTATGCCAATGTTGTAGGGATGATCCATGCCTTCGGGAGCTTGTGCCTTCAGAGACTTGTCAAACCGCGTCTCCTTCTGTTTGGCTTTGTCAGTAGTTGAAGGCTTAGACGGGCCAACTTCTGAGCTTATGGGGGTAGCAGGAGCTTGAGAAGGTACTACTTCTTCTTGTGCGGGATCGTACGTCCGAATATAAGTCTTCTCCGATCGCGTCTCGCCAAATAGAACCTCGTAGATGGAAGAATACACCATATGGCATGGCTTGTATTTCTTGCCCCTTTTTGCTTTGGGAGGTACCACCCCCTGCGTCACTTCTTACATAAGGTCCAGATGGACCCACATGATCTCACCACGTTCAGTCGTGAGTGGCACCAAGGTTGAGTTGCGAGCTGGTGGTAGTTGACGACTTCCATTATTGCCTTGGGGATCGGGACCACGCCGTCTGGGACTTCTGTGGGAGGAAAGTCACCAAACTGAAGAGAGATCATGTTAGAAAATATGACCTTGTCTTTAGCTTCGAGGTTGATCACTCGGCTATCGATAAGCTGTTGTATCTTGTTCTTCAGGATGATGCAGTCCTTGGTGGAATGATACACGTACTGATGATAGAGATAGTACTTGGGATCGTTGAGTTGGTTCGCCTCTGCAGGACGTCGTAGTGGAGGCAATGTCAATTTCTTACCCTTTGTCAATGTGTGAAAGATGGTAATGACATCGTCTTCGTCAAAGGAGAAGGTCTCCTTTGGAAGTGTCGACCTTCAGGATTTCTTTTCCTTTACCCCCACGGACGCGGATAGTTTGAGGATGCTTGCCTTTGTCTTCAGATTTAGGTGTTTTCAACCCCAGTAGTTCCAGATTAGGAACGTCGTTTTCAGCAGCATCAGCGGCCCCAATGAAAGCGGACCAGGTATCATACTTATGTATGCCCAGACAGAACTTCACCGTAGGAAGGAAGTTATGCCGACAAGTGTCCATAAGTTCTGAGTCTGGTATACCGAAGGGCATCTTTAGTGCTAGCCGCCTGAAACGTTCGATGAAGGCGATGACAGACTCAGTCCTCCTTTTCTTGGTCTCGATGAGGGTGGACATACTAACATGTATGCCACTCTCGTAAAACCTGTTGAGGAACAACCTCTCCAAGTCTTTAAACGAATTGATACAACCGTCAGACAGACTGCAGAACCATTCGAAAGCTGCCCCCTGCAAGGTGCTAATAAACAACTTTGCCAAGAATGGATCATCCCTGGGTAAGTGCAGAGTCTGCGTGTTGAAGTATGTCATGTGTTGACGAGGAGAAGTCAACCCATCAAATAAATTTAGTGTCAGCGCAAGTAGCGTTCTCCCATTCAAAAAGGATAAAGTTGAGAAATCTCCATCTTTTGAAGCTCGTCTTTGTGTGAGATGGTGTCGAGACGGGCGACCTGGGAATCAATTACATCCTGTTGATTGAGCAGGTATTGGAAAACGACTACTGAACGATTTTCAGGCATCGTTGGCGAAGGACCACCCCCAGCATTTACAAGATTCGGGGGAGGCACAACGGAATGATACTCCTTTTGTAGTAAAGGAGGGTTGTTGCTTTGAGCTGGACTAGCATGAGCTGAGACATTTTGTTAAGGTGGAGGAACAGTCCCAGCAGCTTGGACCGCCATGATACTGGTCAGCATATCAGTAATTTTGGCGAATGCTGTTTGAAGACCCTCTAGCCGTTTGCTGGTCTGATCACTGTCTTCTTCAGGTCTTACTTCGTCTGCCGTGTATGTAGTTAACATGCGAGGATGAATAGAGAAAATAGTACAACAGGTGCTGATACTGTCTGTCTCCGAGTTAACGAGTCCCTCATCTTCAGGTAGAGGAGGTAGATAGTCGCTGTCAGACTCGGAAAGATCGTCGTCCTCTGGAAGGCTACCCCCAGTGTGAAGGTCATCTTCTTCAGACTCTGATAGAATACTACCCCCAGCTTGGGAGTCTTCGTCGTCCATACAAAATCTCGCCTTTAACCGAGTACCCATATGGACTCCTTCAGATGTGACAGCCTGCTGGCCATCGGTTGGTAGACTTCTTCTTCTTCTTCTCGCGGAACTGAGAGAGAAAGTTAAGTTCGTGGTCCACCACCTTTGATTGGGGCTTTCATAAGGGGGACCCTATGAATCTATGTTGGATGAGACACACAGCGGCTTTTCGTCGCTAGAGAAATACAGCCGTCGGAACACAGACTGTCTCTGAGGCACTATCGTTGCTTTAGAGCAACAACAGTTGATGACAATACTGGTGCATAGATGTGCACTATGAATTGTTATATCCTCCATCGCTTTAGGCTTATGATTTATCATGTCGCACAAGTCAGCGGAAGGAAGTTTTACCTTACAACCCATGTTGCATGCATCGCCGAGCTTTGTATGCGGGTTCGTAAGGAGAGTAGGTGCATCCAGACTTAGTTCATGTGCAGGGGCAACCCCCACACCTAAGTTCTGTGATGTCCTTGAAGACATCCCTGTGCTATACACGTTGGGGCCTGTCCTTTTGCTGTGGGCGCATAGGGCTTGGAGATTGGCCTTGGGCGCATACAACTTGGCAGCATGTCTGAGCCTCCTTGATGTAGGCACATAGTATGGATCAAGTGAGCCTGGGCGTATAGCCTTGGGCGCATGACCCTGGATGCCCAATCTGTCGAAGGCAGAAGCATTCTGATTGGGGTTATGCGTCCAAACATCCCCTTGGGCACATACCTTTGGACGCATGTTTGGTGGAGCAGCGCTGTTTTCTCCCAGCTTCGCCTCCTTCATTTATGAGCCTTGCTGGGTTTGCCCAGAGTGTCGAATACCCCGATTCTTGGCATCGTAGTGATTTACTTTACCAAGTCTCGAGCGTCGAACACTCTGTTGTTGGTTGTACAGGAAAGAAGTCACTGGGCTAGTAGAGCCCGAAACGGTGTGAGCCTTCTCCATTTGGGGAGCTTCTGTGGCAGAGTCATGTGTCGAGGGGTGTTAGGTCGTGGGGTATTCTATCCAACTTACAAGGGTTAAACTAATGGTGTGTGGGGGCAACGAAAACATGTCTATCTTTTAGGAATCACCCGTCTATCCTCTAGCAAGCATGAAGGAAAGATAAGAATTATGATAGAAGGAAACACCCGTCTAATCCTATTCGCAGGCTTGTTTGGTACGGTAAAGTAACCAAACAATTTATCTAGACCTGCATGGGCCACCACAAAAATATGTAACGTTCCAGTCCCAAAATACGTAGGACTAGGAACATAGACATGCCGGCTGTATACATACGAAGTATGCTCCAATATATGGAATCCTCATATATATACATAAGCTGTAAATGCAGTAAAACCAAGGCTAACTAATCTCATCCACAAAATGAAAGAATAAAAGATGTCATATAATCAACTACGAATTATCATTGGTACATGTAGTTGGACGGAGACAAATCCACTACCAACTATTAAAAGAAATACATAACAAAAGAAAGAGTTTGGCGAGCGAAGCGAAGATGATCATAGTGCAATCATCCTCGAAGAAATAGAGATGATCATGGCCACGGCTGGAACACCTGCAAAAGACAAGAGCACACACCTGGCGAGATAACCAGGTCCTCAGAGGGACGTAACAAGATACATAATATCATGCCATATAAACTGAATAAATATTGCTCAATAATAATAAGTAAGATTGGATCATAACATGGTCCAATACCTCATAATTTCAATTAGCGTACCATCCCTCCAATAAAACAAGGACATAAGATGGCACACTAACCCACGGTAAAATATCTTTCCAAGTCATGAATCCAATATGGTATCCGGACCCCAATAAGGTTCAGTACCTTCTCATCAAAACAGTGAGCCACACCTACAACCAAACAAGGACAAGATGTGGCAAACTAGTCTGCGATAAGTCACTGTTGCAAGCCATGGTCAGATACAAGTACCCAAACCAAAAGTACTCGTACCTAACGGATAAAGGTGCCTAACCGTTCTAAGTGAAATATAGTTAAGAACATCCTCTAACCCATGGCCCCTGGCTAAAATGGGATCGGCATGGTCCCCCTTTGGGGCACCAGAGGCCCAATCAATAAGAGCATAACATTCCGCAGAACGCCAGTGGCCGTCAGTAATCATGGGTAATCTCACCCGCGTCTCCGGTGGAGCTCACGGGTTACAAAAGGGAAAGTGCATAGTAGCCCATACGCTAAGGTATTTTCCTCCCCATCTAATGTCTACTATGTTGTATCCACAACACAAAACCTCTATTAACCGCTAAGTCAAACTAAGCATGCAACCTCTATTAGCGGTTTGTCCTATCGCACGACTTATACGTACTGGTGGCCAACCAATCATGCATGTCTGAGTCCTACATGTGACTCACAACAACGTGGTACAAATGTATCAAGGCCTATGAATGCAGCACACAAAGGGTGGTCCCTTAACTCTAAGTTCAATGTATAAGAAAATAGTACATAGCTGAAAATAGAACTAAACATTAAAAATTCTATCTACTTATGCCATGTATCACAGTTTATTTTGTAGAATAATAAATAATTAATAAATGCATGAATATGAGCTAAAGTAAAATCATCAGCTAATGTCAAGGTATCTTGCCTGGAGGTAATATGCAAAATGGCGACACCGGATGACTCAAATCGTCAGAATAGGAAAGCAATGAAAGCCAACTTTTATGAACGACCTTGGAGGCTGAAATAAAAATTACAAACAGATTTGGCATAAAAGAAATACCTATAAAATGCCTTTCTAAAAGTTTAATTCTGGAACAGGGGCAAAATTATAATTTCGGGTCAAAACGATGTCCGCCGTTGGACCCATTTTGCAAAGAAACACGTGAACCTACGGTCTCTAAAGTCGTCAAACTACATGTCTATGGGTCCGGTTTGAGGAGACAAATCCAAGTGTATATCCAAAGTTGGATTTCGGCGGGTAGTGCACAATTTCGCCCGTTGGATCGGGTCGCGAGCCCACCGAAAAGGCGTTCCGATCGACCTTCTCAGAATTATGCCAAACTTGGCATACAGGACCAAAAAAATGATACAATTCTGATGGCACAAGTTTCGTCTCGATAAGACGAACGTGCACGAAGTTATGGGCTAGTTTGCAAAAGGTCGATACGGGGGTATCCCGACGGATACGTACTGATTTCGTCGCGCACACGCAACGAAATCGAGTTCCGTCAGTTTTCACACGTCGGTAACATCCATATGCGCCTTTCGATACATATAGTGTGCGACCACGTCGCTCGATTTGTCGGAGCGCACGCCGTATCGAGATTTTTTTTATAATTTCTATAGTTTTTAAAACAATATTTTCTTAGTTTCGACAGTGAATAACTTTCTGTAAAATAGGTGAAAAATAAAATTAGCAGAAGGGTTTTGATCCCATATATGTTGGCTAGAAACTTGTTCAATTAGATTTCGAACGCTACCTATATTCAGTTCATAAATTGCCTTCCAATATGGCCTAAAGACTGTTGTGTTCAGAGCCGTAAACCTGGTTTTTGCCGAGCTTTTGGCAAGGATTTAAGAGGAATTTGGGTCTCTAACCTCGAACTGATTGATGGGTCTGATAGGTGTATATGTTGTCCCTACAGGGAACAAATTTATTCGAAAATCGATCGCAAGTTGTAGGAGAATGGGGTCGACGAACAAGCGTACCTGGGGGTCAAATCTGAACAGAGAGTACTCTGTCCGCGGGAGTTTCGACAGAAGGCCATCGCGTGGGGCGATCATCGGCGCTGTCACGACAGCACAGGTGTTGGGGGGTTGCACAAGGAGGTGGAGCAGCTCTGGGTTAGATGGTCGTGATGTTTTGGAGGGTTTTGGGAGAAATTTATATCGGGAAGTTTTTAGAGCAGTCGACCGCTCAGAAAATTTCCTGATTTAGGGGATTTAATCCGATCCTTGATTCGATTAGATTACGGGGAGATTTGAATGATTTAAAGAGTTTAAATTGGGTTTTAAAACTCTGCAATCATATGTTTCTCCGCCTCAAATCTGGTGTCGCGAGTTTAGGCATTGTTGGATTCACGAGATATTGAGTTGAATATCTCGCAAATCATACAGGGGCTTGTTTAGGCTGTGAGATTTTGGTATATACAATAGTGTATTTAGTATATAGCAGTTTAGGTCCATGAAAGAAATTTCTTAATTACATAACTATGAATATATGAATACATTAGTAAAAGCTATGTAACCTTATGTATACCCTATATATTCCCTTTATACACTTGGATATATATATTTAA